>OW679199.1:71532224-71776479 GCA_940337035.1 Agriotes lineatus
ATCACTGCAAGCTCCCAGTCTACAGGAATCACCTTATCTCTGCAACAGCCACCAAGCTATTAGCAATCCAAACTTGCCTTCAAGTGCAATGTAAGCTCCCAGGCTATAGGAATCACCTTATTTTCAACAGCGACCGCAATGCCCTTTACCCTTACAGGACACTTCAGACGTCTAATAAGAACCTCGATGCAACCCACGTCAAAATCCAACTCGGATGCGGAAATCCATTTAATAACAAGTGCGTCCAATATTCACATGCAGCGTACATTCATTTCCAACCTAAGTGCAAATCACTTGACAGCAACTCCCATGAAGTTACACCAAATCAAACAGGATGCCCAATAGTGACTCTTATGCACTTTATCCAAATCCTCTGCAGACTATTTTATTGTTTTTAGTTGTTCTCTTTCTTCTCTGTACCATTTGTAACTTTATTCATTATTCAGTTTGTTTCAAAAATTCGTTTTATTCTTCGTCTCGTTAATTTTTATTAATCACACCCTTTATTAATACACCAACCAGATAATAAAAATAATTCAATTAAAGGGTTTTTTATTATTTAAATTTACTCGTACCGAAAATACATTTTACATTTTTCAAAAAAAGTTGTTATTTTTATATTCACATTTTTTCTAGTAATAATTATTATACCATTTTTTTTATAAGCTAACACTCCTGGATATATTTCAATACAGTTTATTTTAATTTGACATTTTTATAAATGACTTTTTCAAATAATCATTCCAGTCTGCCTTTCACTTTAATTGAAGCTATCTTATGGCTTATTCTGATTCTGCCATTTAATATAAATTATGATCTAAACTCTGATATTACTAAACAACTATCTTTACTAAATCAAATACATATTATTCAACTCATATGCCAGAACCTTTCCGATTAAATATTGACCATTTTACAGTATTTGTATTCAATCATCTCTTCTTCATTAAATAAATCTCAAATATTTATGTTGTTTTTACTACATAAATCCACCCTTGTACATTTTAATTATTAATTAATTTATCCTTCCATAATTAATCTCATACCTAGAACTACTTTCATAAATATTTAGCAGTCTTAAGCTGCTACCATAACAATATCTATGATTTTACGATTTATTTTATATATGATATGGGCAGAAAGCAACTATTGCAAAATTGTGTAGTATATTCAATCTGCAATGTAAAATAGAATTTTATTAATTGCTGAAAATGCAAACATTTTCCGGGAAGCAGGAAAATATATGCTACATTGATTACCTGTCGGTGCTATTAAAACAATCAATTATACTTAATGAATTTATTTACAGGTTACAATCTTAGATGTGTGCTAGGTTAGAAATGCGCGTTTTTAATCTTTAAAGGTGATCACGCCAATTGATTGTGTCCTGAAGCGCTCACGTGTTAATATTTTTAATTATTGGTTACGAAATGCCCACTAAATCAACCGCCACGTATAATTTATACCTACATATATACAGAGATATTTTACTTAAACTCTTTATTTTACGTGTGTTTAAGTGTAGAAAACACCACCATTTTTTATATTTGTTGCCCTTTAGCTATAGAAGATTCAATGCGCATAAAAACATTCTAGATTCTAAAAATATCTGTATGATTGACTCAACTACCACCTGCATGCTATCGAAATTTCTAACGGAAGATAATCCATCGGGTAGCTATGCGGTTAAACTCGAGAAGTGGGTAGAATGCAGTTAAGCTTAGCAATACGTCCCGGGTGGTGTAGCTTAAACTAGCGTCCACGTTCGATCAGTAGAGTTAAGCAACGCTCTCTCTGGTCAGAACTTGGATGGGAGTTCCACGGTTGCACCTCTCGGCGCCTCGTGATACGGCTGTCACGGAAATAGTTGGTCCCGGCTCTCATAACAACACCATGATAGTCGTTGGTGGGGTTGGAAGTCCCCATAAATGCACAGTGACGCCTATAATTGGCCTAACGGCTGTTGGCTGAGTGCGAAATAAATAAAATAAATAAATAAATAGAAAGAAGAATAGGAAAATATTTCCAATTTGCCATTATGCATATCTTCGCAAATTTCAGAAATTTTACACCTGTGTAAGTATTAAAGGGAACTTCGCCTCGTGTTGCAAACTTGTTATTGGGAACAAATTTAAATCGACTTACTGCTTACAAATTCATGCCATCGTCTGCACCAAATTGAACAACCGCTTACATAATGTAATCGTAATTGCGAATACTGGATTACATAGTTTGTGAGTGTTGTACAGAGTTTGAGGTGGTTCTAAATGTTACTACAAGTGCTTAGGTTTTGTTCCTCGTTGCCTGTAAATCGGCGTTTTATGAGCAACTGCAAATCAAATCAAGTCGATTGCTCTGTCACGTTTGGTGGAATTGAAAAACCAGTTGCATAAGGCAAACCTACATTTATTTTATGACGCCACTAAAACTCGGTACGTGTTTTGAAGTGCATTCAACCGGCGTTTGTTTATTTTGCTTTATGTTCTAGCCAATTCGAATTCGCGAAGAATGAAGTCTTTAGTCGAACCTCCACTATTTTTGTCAAAACTAGACAGAACATTCCTTTGCGTAGGAACCATAAGCTATTTTTAGCATCTCTGGTAAGGCATCGGATGACCGCCAACACGATTCTTCAGCTTCAACTGCCGGTTGACACATTGCATAACATCACAGATCGCCATCTCGATAGCAGCATTCCTCTAATTTCGAATTTGTGTAATAATAGGCGGCGAGTGCATTTGCCCTGAAATTAGAGAACGCCCCCACGTATGAGTGCGTAATTATTCCTCGAGCCGAGCTGCAAAACGAAGATTAAAATTTCCATCGAAATAATACTCACTACTAGAGCACTCCTGCAGCAAAAAGACTTAAAGAATGGGGAACACGAGAAGGTGAAGAGGTAATAAAATGCCTTTTTGACTCAGCTAAAAGCGCACAACACGTCAGAGGTCAAAAGACAAAGAAGTAGGCTGGATTTATTACCTTTTTGTGCTCGAAGATTGTAGACCTCAGCTTTGTTAAAGAAACACACGAGCGATATCTCACTTATCTAAATCTAACGTGGCCGCGTAGAATAATAATGCAGATAATGGAGACTGCCTTCTCTAAAACTGGCAACAAAATTTCCGCTTTGGAAATTTAAATTGAACAATATAGAAAAGACACGATCGTTCGTGAATTGCCTTAATCAGTTAGGGAAATGGTTCTTTTAGCCATATGAAGCATACAATTTTAACAATTGGTAAAGAGCATAATGGATCGATATCCTTATTAACTTGAAAATTTCATTTCCATTATAAGCTATTGGGAATAGGGACAACTTTATCTATAATTAAATGATCTTCCTTTTTGGATTTTCGTGATGAAATAATCCATGCCTTGGTTTCTTGATTGATGTTTTAACTATTTAAGATTTTTCAATCTGTATTCAATACTGTTCTATTCAATCTGTTACAAGCAGGATATATAAATATAAAGATCAAACTATAGGTAGTAGGTATTTTTCCAGATGTGATAGATTTATCATAATCTATGTTTTATAGCTCGGCTTCTTGGGGTTGATGTGTTACTCAAAACACTGGAGCCGAAATTGATTGTGATTTTATTTCGCTGATATAGATATATATGTAGATCTACAATACTTACAAACTAAGTGATTAGAGTGCCTGATTACGAGTTGGCGGCGGTTTTGGCTCTTCTTGGTCCTCTGCGGAGCGGTAATTCGAGCTCGGGGTTTGCAAGGGCTCGAAGAGGCGTTCGATCAAGATGCGGGGCCATGAACGTGGCGATAGCAGGGATGAACAACGGTTCGGCCTCCTTGAGGGTGCGTTGTATCGGTGGTTGAGAGGTTCAACTTGGACGGGGGCTGTGGAGCTGGCGCTCAACGGGGCGGCCTCCTGGAGGATGTGTAGTGCCCGATGCACGACGGGTTTGGCCTGGGCTGGAGTATTGCGGAGGTGAAGCTTTGTGCGGCCTCCCGGTGCAGGAGTAACTGCGAGGCGACCACAAGCAGTGCTCTGCTGCAGAGGCTACTGTGCTCTGGGAGAACTTATGGAGGTTCGGCGACAGAGACTTAATGCCAATTTTTTCGGCGAACAGGGTGGTGCGGCCGTAAAATTTGACTGTCAAAGCATTTACGCGAAGAGGACTGGAATCTTGCTGCCGGTTTTCGATGTATTTAAACACCTTGTGGCTTGTTGCTTCCTTTTGAATTAAATGTAGCTATATGTTTTTCCAAGGGTCCTCCAGAATTATTTGATTTGCATCATGTTGTAGCTGACCTAAATCTGCGAATTTTGACATCGTACTCGACCCTCTTAGTGTACCAGGCAAAGTTGATACATTTGTGTTACTTTTGAATTGGTGAATTATAGACATCGCGTCGTTATCCAACGGCTAAATTTATTTTTTTAAGCAAGCGGTTTAATGGCCGTTTTGTTTTCAAGAATTGAAATAAAATTTCAACCATCCGAAGTTTTATTTCAATTCAGATTTAGACACGGCACCTCACCAACAGACAGAAGTGGACAGATTAATTCATATCAGCTTTATCTACAATAAATCCAAACATAGTTTTCTACTTTTTGCAGATTTTGCTTCAGCTGCGTCTTGTAGATAACCTTTCTGTGGATGATAATATCTGTCTTTCTACCCAAAGCATTAGCGATCTTTCAGATCTGTCAGAAGTATATAGGTTTTTTCTATTTTTGCCAACTTGCATTCTATTCACATGTACTGCTCATGTTTCCGTTACATTTTGACAAACTTTGAGATCGCTTGCATTTTGCGTTCTCTTGGCACTTCATCAAGTCAATTTACTCTCTTTTGAACAAAATTCAATATGATTTCTTCGACAGACAAAATGAAAAATGTAGGAATATAACTGTAGAAGAAGCGTGACATTGGTTGATTGCATAGACAAGTAATCGAGATGGAGATGGATGAATCGGAAGAACAAATTGGATTTAGAGCAGGGCTTTGGTGGTCGTAACCCTTGTGAAAGGGCATTATTCCTTATCAACGAGTTGGACTAGCTACCTGCCCAGACCACAGCTAAAGATGACGTATAAAATCGCATTCAGATTGGAAGTAACAGCAACAAGAAGAATGACTTGTATCGACAATATTTTTACCTTTGCACAACTAACAGAGAAGTCAAGAAGTACACCTATTTGTCATAGGGCTTACGATGGCGCCTCTATACAAAACTGTAGGAGAAATTGGCGAACAGCAAAGTAAATAAGATATATTTGAACACTGTAAAGCAGACGATGGCAAACGCACAAAAGGACAAGTATGTTTCATGTTATTTAAAATGAATATAAATGCCAGGTGCGTATGTGAAATAATTATAAGCGAAGAGTAGGCGTAAATCCCTCAACTTTGAGCACAATAAATAGCCCAAAAACAGTTAGTATGGTGCTGGCACTTCAGAAGAATGCAGAAAATCGTATGGTCCCAACGATTGTACGATTGGAACCAAAGATGGAAAAAAGGACGTCCACAAACAAGAGGAAAACAAAGGTAGTAGAGGCAATGAGAATCAGAAGTATTCAAGATTACGACTGGGAAGACAAACAACAGTCGTATGTCGGTATTAGAAACGTTTATGAGATAACGAAAGATCTTAAGACCCAGATGCACCCGTAGTTATACCAACGTAAAATATAAGAATCGAAGAAGGTAAAGAAGTAAGTGTCAAGTATATGTTGAATGGCACAACATTTGTAGCAAAAAAAGGGTTCTCTGTGACAATTAACGTTGTCCAACAGGGTGATTTTTTGGGATTGAGTAGCAATTGTAAGTATTACTTGGATGCATCTTTGCAAAAAAAGTTGTGATGATATAAAGTACGGAACTATATTTTCTTGAAGCTCTTATATACTCCATGCTATATAGGTAATCTTATCCAACACATTTAGTAGAATATAGAAGAATTCTTAGACAGATGTGTAATGCATTTCATTCGAACCATTCAGGTATTGGATCGGCCCAATACAATATGTGTTTCGAAAGGACGTTTAGAAATTCTATAAATAGCGCGAAGAAGCACAGTCTATGAGCTTAGAGCAGGATTAGGTCTTTGTAATGATGCAAATATTTCATGGTTTAAAAATTATATATTTTTTTTAGATCACATGCCCCGATGCCCGCTGTTGTATTAAATTCCAATAACATTTATGCAAAGTTTAACGAAGATTCTGGGACGTTTATTTAAATGTCTAGTGAATATTGTTGCTTAATTGTTGCATCTGTATTCATCAAAGTTCTCAGTGCTACAACAATTTAAATGCTTGCCATTTGCCACGGCCCCATATGACCATCTTGTGCATCCACTTACATGGTCCGACTGAGAATGTATAAAACTCTTGACCACCGCGGCAATTTACAACCGCCAAGTCTTGGACACGAAGCCCCCGAGACTGCAACATCCTCGACTTGGTAACACCGACCATAAATAATAGATTTCTAACGCCTAAATTTAGTTTTCAAGTATCTTTTGCCGAGAGAAAGGTTAACGGTCTCTAAAACTAGATTCGCAGTGAACCAAAACAGGTAACTGAGTAACCTTGTGTTGCATTAGAACATTCTCGTAAATTGTTTCACGCTCTTTGAATCCTTATATCTGCACATTGTGGGAAGGCGACCACCATTACGGCAACAAATTACGTTCCGTAATGATCCTTGCGGTTGCAAAAATTGAACCAGCCCAGCTATGCACTTCTTCCTTCCAGGAGCGCTCCAGATTGCTCAAGGAAATCAAGAATGCCCATTTAAGAGGTTGAGTATCGGCTTGCCCGATCAAAAAGTTTTTATTAAAACTTAAAAACCGCGCTCGTATATGTTCTTTATTTTGCCAGGAAAAACCCTCAAGGATGTTGCGAAGCCCCTTCATGTTAGCGAATTTGTACAAAGTTTGCACATTCCGCAACGCCCACGAGCTTGTTTGTGTTTTTAAGACGAGTTTTACATGCAAATCTGTTCAAATATCTACTGCAGTAAAACATCTATTATAGTACACAGCTGTTTTTCCAAAACTGTCCAGTTTTCGTTCACAGTTTTCTTGCATCAACAAATAATTTTTCCACCCTCCGTGTGTATTCAATTAATATTAAAGCATCTGATTTGCACGGGCGAAAAGTCAAAATGATTAGAGCTTTTAAATATTTCTATTATTAGTTTTTACTATCAATATCGAACATAACTTGAATTAACACGAGCACCGACCGAGGGCCATTTCCATTTTCTCTGATGAAGATGTTTATGTAGCAACTTCATGAATGAGTTTTATTCTGCCCGGAAGATACTATTGCCGCAAAGTTTCCATTACCAAAGTGTGTTTTCTCGTGATTTTGAAACGAGAGAGGGTTAATTCGCAAACTTTGCGTAAATATTTTCAACTTGGGTATATGGTCGAGATTGATTTGAGGTAAACAAAAATATTAGGTCTAAATATAATAGCAGTGATTTTCCGTCCTGTTCTTTATTTAATGGCGAAGGAAATCTATTCTAACAAAAATATAAGTGGCCCTCGTTTATTTTAGTTTTACTGAGAAAATATTTTGTCTGTCATAAAGATACAAACATAAAAAATCGACTGAAGTCAGTTGACGTAAATGGGAGAACAGTATTTAGTATTCAATGTTTTTTTGAGAATGAAACAACCAGTACAACGCAGTCAAGCTACTAAAAGAATTAATATATCGTTCTTGTATCTACATTAAAGAATATTTTTAATAATAGCGACGAAAAGGATCAATAAAGTTAAAAAACCTGGATAAATTTATCGCAATGATGGTCTTAAAACACGTAAGGTTAAATAGATTTTAGTATGCTGGTAGATAGATTCGTAATAGAACTAAACAGAAGAGGCCAAGTATATGCAGTAAATAAGAAAAAAAAAATCGTTTTTAATATCGGTAAGGGACTATTGAAGAATATTGAATTTTCAAGTACTTATATCAATTTTTACACAGAGGATGCCGAACTGATTTGTTAAAAAGCGAATACAACTTTTAGGAAATATATAGAATCACAAAAATGAAAGCTGAAAACTCTCTTCTATGCATCATTATTAAGGTCCGGACAGATTTAATGATAACCATTTTCAAACAAATACTCAGTGGCGTACGCTGAATATTTTTGAGATGATCAAAATTTAGTAAAGATTGTCGTCAGTAACATCAACTGCCCTTTGACTTTTCAACGCCTAGAGCGATTGTAATAAATACGTGTGCCTTACTGCTTTATATCAAAAGTATTTACAGTAGTTTTTTTCAAAATAACTATTACAATAGCTTCAAGTTGCTTGTGTACAATAGTGCATAAGTAATTTACAACTTACACGCACGCCTCT
This sequence comes from Agriotes lineatus, assembly GCA_940337035.1. Lineage (NCBI taxonomy): Eukaryota > Metazoa > Arthropoda > Insecta > Coleoptera > Elateridae > Agriotes > Agriotes lineatus. Next base: position 71,540,581 of record OW679199.1, read on the forward strand.
TAATTATTATCTTAGTTTAAAAAGTCGGCATAACTACATGTGGTGCAGTGAATCAAGTTGCAGTGATATCCAAATTTTATAACACTATTGGATGTTTACATATACATACTTTTTACATCAAAGTTTGGTTTGGACAACCATTGTATACCATGATGTCGTCAAACAACTAAACTAATACATACATATTTTTCTAATCTATCGACTACTTTTCTTTCGATTCTGATAAAAAATTGCAAAGAAAAGCCAAAAGTGATCTATATAACACACATACTGTAATAGTCAGGGATATATTTCCTTATAAATATATATAGAAAATGGCATCACAAGCCACCGACGTGTGACCACATTATTGAATATTGCGCTAGCAAAGACATAGAAAATTTTTAATTAATAATTGTTATTATAAAATTACCATGTTATCATATTACTTACGCCTTCTTTGGAACTTTCGCGTAATACTTGTAACAGACATATGTTAATAAAATGTTTTTACACGTATGAATTTTTTTAAAGTATAGTATTCAAGAATTTTAAGAACGAGGTCTAAAAGACCCTCCTCAGGGCCACCGGAAAGTTAAATCTGTCCCTGGACGTGCACCTTGCTATTTGTTGCGAATAACTAAGTTAAAATTGATATGACACTTTCGGAAGAACAATTGAGAAATTGTTAATTCTGCAATTGTTAATTCTGCAAGGAAAAGTCGAAATACTAGTCCACTATGCTGTTAATGAATTTTTAACCAAAAAAAAACTAACAAATACAATGGCTTATAGCATTACTTCCCTTTGAATTTTAACACGTGAAAATTGGAACCCCTTTATATGTTCTGCCCCTGTGCCTGCTTGTGTGTGTCACTTTTTCATCGTCACCGATCGGGTTTACTTCGTCGCGATCGAATTTACTTCCTTATATCGCCACCGTGCCCTTTGTAATACAACGATAAGCTCATGTATTAGCGTTCCTGACCGAGCGGTTACGCCTTCTGACTAGAAATCAGATTTGCTCAGGAGGCAGGTTCGAATCCCCGAAACTGCGGATTTTCCTCCCTTTGCAATTTAATGTAATTCACATTCCCAAGTGCTTCGCTTGACTGTTGCAATCCTAATACAAACATTAAGATATTTTTTCTACGACCGCCACTAAAAGCAGGCTTTTTACCAACGGCTTGTCGAACTAATAATTACATAGAGATCAGCGTGCTATATATAAGTAAAGTTAGCTGGTTTTCAATTTACATATTTTAAACTCATGAAGTGAGGTTATAAAGTTATGATACTTTTTTCTTTAGAGGTAAAGTAAAGCATCATGTAATGAATATAGTAAAATGTTTACCAATTACTACCGGCGGCATAAGTAGTCGCCGGTAGCTGCTACTTATTCTCTGCCATTTTTATTTTATTATGACATAAATTATTACAACTGTCAACAATGTTAACCTCTGGTAAATTGATATTTATGGATTAGTAACAGTAAATTTAAGGTCGTAGAAAAGTATTGTATGCACACTTGTGCTAAAAGTGTTATTGCCCACATGTTATGAAGCGAAAGCGTGCTATAAACAGTCACTTTTAGCACTTACATCGTAAATAGCTATTACGTATTTCGTACATAGTAATTATGAATACCCGTCAACCGTTACTCGGTCTAGCCAGTCTTTTTTTTTCGATGCGCTTCCTTGATTAAAGACGTTCAATTTGAAAAATAGAATGTTGTTGTAATGGAATAAGGTAATGTATAGGGTGGGATAAAAAGAAAATACAGCAGAATGGAAATTACCGAGCAACCGGAAGGAACAAGTGGCTTTAACCAGATTAAGAATAGGACACACATTACTGACGCACAAATATTTATGACAAAAAACTAACGTAGAAATATGTGATGCTTGTAATAAAGGTATAACAGTAGAGCACATCATCCTAGAATGTACAAAATATGTAATACAAAGGCGACATTGTAATATTCCAGTCACACTGAAAGAAGCCCTCGCTAATAATACGCAGTCAATCACAAACATATTACAGTTTATTAAAATATGTAATATCGCACGTCTTATATAACAATTTCAACTTGTAATGTAAGAAATATGTAATATTATTGTTCCAGGGTGTTAATGACCTCTGCAGTCGAAACACCATTAATAAACAAAATAAAAAAAAAAGCTAGTTAATGTATAATATAAAGTCTATCATTTACTCAATAGGTTTGCGTTTCATTTATAATAGAAATACTCGTTAGGGAAGTGTTATTAATGATGTAATCATGTAATGTTTAAATGTTTATTAATTTATTTCCAACGAGAAATCTAAATTCCAGTTATCTATCTAAATATAATGACAATTGTACTAATTATGGTTGTGTGATATAGGTATACGGATGATAATCTACATTATTACTAAAGGACGGAAGTTCAGGCACTATTTTTAATAGTCATGAATTCAGATACCAAAAAATACATAGGCAGTAATATGGAATTTTTTGTTAACCATTTTTACTTTCGGCATTTTAAAATGTGCACGAGATACCACAAGCACGGCAAAGTAACCAAACCGAAATTAAACTCCAATATTAGGGGTAAAAGCACAATGCAAATTGTGGGTTTTTGCAACTGTTGCGAACAATATCCCTGCAGGTACCTCCTGCGACCTTCAAGGGTGGGTTCAGCTATTGTTGGGCTTTTACTACAATACAAGACAGGAATGAAAGTGACCATTGGTTATAGAAATGACACAATTAAGAGTAAGTTGAGATCAATAGCAGTTGTGGTAGTGGCTGAAGAAAAACAATGCCAATGATATTACATTTTTAAAATTGCAGATGCTACTTTCCAAGTTTATCAAGCTCAATCAAATTAAATGGAACACTAAGAAAAAATAAATAATGCTGACGTTATGTACACGAAGCCTGCAAAAGCATTTTTATTTTTCAAATCTGATTATAGTCAACTTACATATTGAAACAATATTCGAATTTCCAGTTGGTTTAAAAAAATGCTTATGATAGGTGAAATCGTCGATTCATTTGGATAATATACGGTATAAATCGTGTTTTGAGCTGGTATTTTATTGTATTATTGGCTATTATCAAAGGGTTAGTAGATGATAGGTATCAGGTGTCACAATGGAGATCAAACAAGGCCGATAACTTGAATTTTTGTGTTCTTCCAAAAAGGGACATTCATTAGTAGAATTTTTGTGTCTGTAATTTTTAGTATTCATACGTAGACAGAAACGATCTAAAAATGAATGACCGTCCATTACGTTTTTGAAAACAGACGTAATTTGGCTATCCTGTATGCTGAAAATGATTAAAATCATTTTAAGTACTGTGGCAATTCTTTCTCAGCTTCAACACTTCGCAATAACGAAAAAATCATAATGGAGTTAAATTTTTTTCCATGGAATCAATTTTTACAGCCTAGTGGCCGCAGACCATTTACTGTACATTTATGTAATGTAACCACTTCAGAATCATACTTCGTATCCAATTGTTTTCGTGATTTGCTTCTCGGCATGCCGGAAACTATTTCCAAAAAAGCATTCCGCAGACACATCATTATGTTTTTTCTGTATAAATCGTAACAAATATAAAAAATTGCAAAGTTATAAAGAATTTTAGCAATGAGTGTAGTGTCTGGATTTTTTTAAGTTAATGGCCTTGCCATTTAGGAGTTACTGCCATTGTTTATTGTTCAGTATAGGGCTGCAAACATGACCAACCCCAATAGCAACCACATTTATTTTGTTTAGCCGTTTAACAATAGTTGGGGAGATGAATTACATCCTTGAAATGGTTCCTTACAAAAGCAAAGCTATTTTGAAATGCCATCAATATCGTTTAATTGTTGTCGATTGTATTGTACACCATATTGAAATGTGAATTTGAGTTGAAATTTGTTCGTGAAAATGCTTTATATATAACTAGTTTTTGCGTAGGCGTAGGCTATATGTAGATGTATACAGGGTGTTTCAAAAATACCTTCGGATATTTTACCCACTTATAGATCTCATCAATACAAACAAAAACTTCCTAATAAACATGGGTATGGAAAGGCTTTGTTTCTGATATACAGAGTGTTAAAGTTAAAAAAAAATCCATGAAAACGAAGCAAGTTCCGAAGAAAATTCAGGAGACAAAAAAGTTGAATTTTTAGTTGCTTTATAAACTAAATAATTAAAAACCTAATAGATATGCTCTGTGGGCACGTCCCTGGAATTACTACATCAACTGTAATAGATCTAAAAGATATCTCATAAAGTTATAAACAAACTATAAAAATTTAATTAAAATCGCTCAAAGCGTTTTTAGAAAATATAAAAGAAAACGGATTAAAAAAAACGTTTAACACCCTGTTTCTCGGAAACGGAGCGTTTCCGGATCCATGTTTATTAGAACATTTTTCTTTGTATTGATGAGATCTATAAGTGGGTAAAATATCCCAACGTATTTTTTAAACACCCTGGATAGGGTGTATACATTAATTAAAGGCTGACAAAGGTGCTTTTTGATTTTAATGTTTTATCAACATTATAATATGGTTCAGTGACTTTTTGTCTCTGTTTTTTAGTATTTTGAAATATTTAAAAGTAAATAAATAGAGTTATTCAACAGTTGGGCATATTATCTTTAGCTTCATGCCGATACACAAAAAAATTTGGATTTTTTTCAGTTTAATTAACGAGGTCAATTAACAAGGTTCCAAATGCAACTGCAATAATTCAAGATAGAATGAACATATCCATTATAAATAGTATGATGCTATTACAGGTTGTGAAGTATTTGGTTGTTCTGGTTATAAATCCCAACAAATCGATATCCTTGTCACAATAGAAATTTGCTAAAGAGTACATAATTTTATTAATATTTCTCGTGAATGTTATGTGATTACATTTGAAATAATTTAAAAAATAATTTATTGGTTCGGTAGTACACGGCTGAAATTACAATATCACTTTGTAATTTAACACAGGCTTCGATGCATGTGATTTTTTTAATATCCATATCGTATATACCAATATTTCACCATTTTGGAAACCGTTAACAATATCGTTCATATACAGGGTCCGGCGTAATGTATTTTCCTATTTGTTTTTCTAAGAACTTGTATTTTATACTACCGAACAAAATAACATTTTTGTCATTATAAAAAAGAAGGATGGAATATTTGTTTAGCTTAGCTGTGAAGCACCATAATCTTAATGTAGCCGCCATTTATGACGATACAATTTAATTTTTTTGCCAATTTTCCAACTAAGACCTTTTTAATGCCTTTTAATGTTATCTCGAGCCCCTGATTTTTTTCTTATGGGGTTATTTGAAGAGTCTGTCTTGGAGCGAGTAATGGCAAGCGTAGTAAAACGCATGGAAGAAAATAGTGGTAACTTTAAAAATATTGTGTTTCATACCTAGGATAAATAAATTCCCATCTTTCTTCTTTATGATGATATATTTATTTTTAGTTTTCTAATATAAAATAAAAGTTATTAGAAATACAAATAGGGAAATACGTTATGCCAGACACTGTATAAAACAAATAACACAGATCCTAAATGAGATCCTTGAGGAACTCCTGAGGTTGTATGAAAAACTTTCAACTATTCTGTATCGTGACTAGTGCTTCTAATACCGGGCCAAAATCTTAATACCGGTATTCGGTATTCAAAATTTTTAATACCGGGATACTGGTATTAACGTCGGTACTACTAGTATTAGAAAATTTACTTATTAGATTTGTACTTAGTTATTATGACATACATAATTAAAAATAATATCCAAAGAACAAACAATTTTTTTTAAAATTAACTTGACAACAAAATAAATTACATTATTTCTTTACAAATAGATAATTAAGTAAAGTACATAGATGAAAAATATAACAAATAATAAATTCTATAAATACATATAACAAAATTAACTTTTTTAGGTGTAACTAGTAAACCCACTAACAAATAAATTAAAATTGTTTAGAAAATAGTGCTCTCAAAAACTTTGCAGTGGGAGTGTATCGTTTATCACGTCGTACGCGCGCCGTCACACTACGTCGGGCGTGAGAACTGTCAAAAGTCTGGGATGGCGGCATGTATTCTGGGATCGAGTCTCTTTCAGAAAGTCTTCACTTTACGTCTATGCGTAAATTTTGATTTATTCGTCATATTATGAGATGCATTCCATTTTTAACTGTATTAAATATTTTTATAAAATGCAATTTTTATAGGAATACGTTAATAGTGAAATACCGGTATTTTTTACATCAATACCAGTTTTCAATACCGGACAAAATTCGTCCTGGATCCCGGACACCCTGTATCGTCCGCTAATAATAACCAGTAGCATGTCAACAGCCGACTTATATCCATATAGAGTGTAATACCGAATATCATCACACTAAAGCGATCCATTCGGTTGCTATAAGCATTTGGATTTTGTAACTAACTTTTTTAACAAAATGTATTTAAATATATGTGAGTTAAGTTAAATCTTTTTATTTTAAAACCAAAAATCATTATACGATAAACCCAATACCCACTTCTTCACTTCTTGAAAATTCTTTAGTATCGCTTATTACATACAGCCTTTACTCTGGCAGAATTCGCAACGACACCATGGCAGTGTGAGAGCTGTGTGCAAGTGAATCATCATCCGTGGCCAAAAACAAAAATTAAGAATTATTAATAATACATTCATTCATTATCTTTAGCTCTATTTACATTCCGGTAACATAATGAAAGGATCCTGCTGTTAGGCCACTGTTTGCAGTCAAGCTAAAATGTTTTCGTCACGTACTGAATGGTAATAAAGATAAAGAACCTCAAATGTATTGAGTTCTCCACTGGCGATCTGAAAATAAAGACGCCCTTCTTCATGTTTGGTATCAGTAACGTCTTCCAAACGGTAGAAATTTTTTCATCTCGTATAGATAGACGCGAAAAAACTATGCACGTACCAGTTTTTAACAAGTTGAGGGAGGTAACTTCCCCTTGCCTACTCTGCTCCTGCGCCCTTGAATGAAATACGAAGGCGCTGCATTAATAAGATTATTAAACTAGGTAAATACCTAGGGCAGGGAGAAAAGACTTAGAGCACTAATTATTTCTTGTTTATGAACATGCATAAACACTTTTTTCCAATTTTGAGGTAATTGCAATACTCCCATTTCTGTTCAGGTTTTTCTTTAAGTTTCTTTATAAATAATAGTTGCATTGGCTACACGCTGGATGTAATAGCTCAAGGAATCCTAAGTTTCTGCATTAAAGTTTGAATAGGTTGGGATCGTGTGGGCCGTTGCATTGTCGTGAAGAATCAGAAGCCTTTTCTTCAACAAATTTCTCTTTTCCTGTATAGCACGATGTGGTTTCTCAAGTGTGATTACGGTCACTGTTTTACTTTTGTCCATGTAATCAATTAAAAGAACTTAAGGTGATTCCAAAAAACTATTGGCCTGCATACGCTTCTATTCTACATTTTTTTGGAGGCGACCAACCCTTATGGACTGCATTGATGTGCCAGAATCCTAATAATGTGCCCAGGTTTATAGTTTGTCGTTATTTTGCATATGTCTGAATCTCTTTAGTAAATCCAAATTCCCTGAAGAAATATCTCGACGAGAATATAATTCCTTAAATTTTGAGCCAATCGTCATCTCTTAAATTTAAGATATTGGCCAATAGGACCTTCTACCATACTGACAATATAGCGACTCGCGATTTTCGATTTGACACGAGCTAACTTGGTTTTGTTTCACGTGTTAAATGAACTAATTTAGAAATGTCAGCTGACTTTTCGAGGTTAGGTCGTGCGTTTTAAGCATAAAAACTACAAAAAGTGTATTTCGGACAAACGTTGATCATTAGCATTGATACTCGGGTGATAAAATAGTATTACGCTCGCTCTTCTATATATTTTATATCATTATATTCTCTTCCTAAATATAATTCAATGCATTGCTTTGGGATTATAACTCATAATATTCATCAAAAAACGATAATAGGCATACTACTTATTATATTACCCCTGATAATATTTCTGATCAAGAGTCTAAGGTCTTTTATTTACTTATTTTTATGGCTAGATTATTAATCTAGTGCCACTCGTAGACCTATTTGGCATCAATGGTTAGTATTAATTGTTATATGTATTTATTATTTCTGTCCGAATAATGTGCCCAGGTTTCCATAGTTTCTCACTATTTTGCACATGTTTAAGTTTCTTTGTAGTAAATCCAAATTCCTTGAAGAAATCTACTATGATCTTCTGATCAGGAGTCAAAAGTCTTCTATTCACTTATTTTCAATGACTAGATTATTAATACAATGCTCCTCGTAGACGTATGTGACATGAATGGTTAGTATTTATTATTATTTCTGTTGCTGTTGTTATTTAGTCAGTATGTTGATCCCGGAAAACATTTTTTCAGCAAAAGTATAATCGCATTTGTATTTTTTTTCGTTGCTGCTTCTTATTATACTATTTTAGTTCTAGCGCTGTTTGGAAATGTAAAAATAGGCAATCGACGTTCTATTTGTTACTCTACAATGTTATGCAGAATTTAGCAACCGCAGCGAGTCCCCAAGGCTGCCGGCCGAATTTTCGTTGCATGCAGCCAGTTGTTGATCTCCGTGTTTTGGGCCGGTCGCGTGGAGCTGGATCTAGCCTAAATCTAAATGCAAAACATTTTCGCCTGCGTCGCGATAAATCATGTGTTTGGAGGAGAGCAACATGGCGAGCATGTGTCGGCGCAAAAAACGGCGGCCGTTAAAAAATTGTGTATCGGCAGCAAAGGCAATCGTAAAATCAAAGAGCAGTCTAAACACCGCGACAACTAAAATAAACTTGTACAGCGCATGCAATTTGCATCGTCAAACCTGTTTCTAATGCCGGCCGTAGGTCGGCACTAGCTGCAGCGGCGGCCACGTGGAGCCAAGGCGAACCGGTGGGGCCGAACGCATCCAGCGCAGCCCCCCCCCCCCGCGAGGCCGATTGCACTCGATAATCTTTTATATCTTACCTTGTTAGAAACTGAATAGATCGCGCGGCATATGCTGGACAGCAGATGCACCACGCTTTTTCCTTCCACAAAAATTTTCACTTATAATCTCATAAGAGCATTAATTCCTTCCAGAATTTTTTTTGAGTGTGTGCAAGGGCAAATTAGGACGTTGTTGAAATGCACGAAAAATAATTTCCGGATATGAATTAATGCTCGAATGCAGATTGGGTAAGAAAATCGAAACGACACAAACCCTAAAAAGAAGTAATGTCTACATACAAAAAATATCCAAGAAATTTTGTTGTTGTCGTGGTTACGGCTCGTGAACTAATTTTTCTATTGGTCATTAATGAGTGTCGTACGAATTTCACCACAGCTGCGCTTTCCACCCGCTCCCTTGGAAGTTCGGTTTTGGTATCATACAAAACTACAAAAGAGTATGGTCAGAATGCTGGTGCAAGCCTTTGCCCATGGGACCACCAGTATAGGGAAATATTGAATGTTTGCAGAAATGCACGTTTTCAAAACTGGAAAATTAAAAAAACTGTAGCTGTACTTATTACAAAAGTAGGTACATATTTAATTTCTTTTTATAGCTGCTACTAGGCGAAATCGAAATCAGTACAGGGTGTCCCAACTTTGATTGGATTAAATGGAAATCTCCTTTATTATTCTCTCTTCAGCCTTTTAGGAAGTCCAATATTGAACATATTTAGGCCTTCTTCAAATGTTTCCCGAGTTTTTGCCGTTCTTGCCCATCCGAATCCTCTTCTTCGTTTTCCTTCCCATGGGCGCCATTTGTGTATAATGTTGTTCCACCTTTCGTCCTGTCTTCTTTCATTGTGTCCGGCCCAGTGTTGAATTCAGACTGATTAATTCGGGGGGGGGGGGATGAAAAGTCTAGGGGGTATTGTTACCTATTCCCGCGCCATCCACCCATTCTTTTATAGATAACAAAAACATGAATATGAAGTGGTAATGTTTCCGGGGGGGGGGGATTTGTACTGCCCGGGGAGTAATCCCCCCCCCCCCGGATCACCCCCCTGGATTCAACACTGGTCCGGCCCATTGCCACTTACGGCGTGCCATTCTTTCTTTTACGTCCGTTATTTTTGTTTGTTGTCTAATACTTGTGTTGGTCACACGATCTTTCAGTGATATTCCGAGCATTGCTCTTTCCATGGATCTTTGTGGCAGGATACACATGTCGAATACTTTGCTTCTAAGATGTTGCGGTATATTACTATCCTCTAGCACGAAACTTAGCTTACTAAATGCCACCCATCCCATTCTTGTCCTTCTATTTACTTCCGAGGTCTGATTTTCTTTACCCAATCTTATGTATTGCTCTACTACGTCGGCCCCTAATGTCATTTGTCGTTGTTCTTCACTGCTTACCATTACTTTTGTTTTCTTTCGATTTATTTTTAATCCTATTTTTTCGACTGTTCTAATTCCGTTAGCATTGTTTGTAACTCATCGAAATGTTTCGCAATCACTATCACATCATCCGCGTATCTTAAATTATTAATGTCTTTCCAATCTATTGTTTTGAAAACGTCTTCCAAAGCAAAGGTAAACAGTTTTAGGGATATCGTGCCTCCTTGACGTACGCCTTTATTAGGATCGGGTTAGTATCTTTATGTAATCTAAAGATGGTCGTTGCTTTCTTATAGATATTATGTATTAGCTTTATGTATCGGTAATCAATTCGACAAGTTTGTAATGCTTTCTCGATAGACCACATTTTTATACTGTCAAAACGGTTTTTCATAATCTACGAATCCCAAGTACAGTGGCAAATTATATTGAGTCGATTTTTTAAAATCAATATTCTAATTGTATGCGGGTGGTCAAGTGTACTGTATCCGGCTCTAAATCCTGCTTGCTCTTTGGGTTGGTACTGGTCTAATTTTCTGGTTAGTCTTTTTGTTATAATTTTTGTCAGTTGCGAGAGTAATGTGATTGGTCTATAATTTTCCAGTTTCGTCTTCTTCCCATTCTTAAATATTAATATCGCTACTGCTTCGTTCCATTCTTGTGGAATTTGTCCTTCTTTCAGGCATTTGTTCATCAATATCTTCAGTGCCTTTATAATTTCAGCACCTCCTTCTTTTAACATTTCTGATAATATTTCATCTTTTCCGGGAGCTTTATTATTCTTTATTTCTTTTACAGCACATTCTTTCTCTTCTTCATTTATTTCTAGCATTTCTTCTGAGTTGACGTTTTTCTTTTTAGTTCTCGGGCAATTTCCGGTTCCGGGGAGATTTGTGAAGTATGTAATTCCTTATAAAAGTTGTCTATTATTTTTACAATCTGTTTTTCGTTCCTTACTTCTGATGCACTTTATGTTTTTGTTTTCTTCTATTATTTTTTCTATCAATCCTTCTTGTTGTTGCTTTATTTCTTTCTTTATTTTCGTATTGAGATGTTTATTTCTCTATACTCTGGCGTGTTCCATATCCCGGAGGCTACTGTTTCTCTTTTTTTTAATCATAGTTCTCGTTTCTTCACTGAGTTCCTCTTTTTTATTCCTTTCTTTAATTGAAATTTTATAAGCGGAATCTTTTATTGATTTAGTAATTGTTGTGTTTATTTCATTAATGCTTTTTTCGCTTAAATTTATGTGTTGTCTTAGAGCTAAAAGAAAATGGTTTGCTCATTATGGGGTCAACTTTTCAAGAGCAACACGATGCTGAAAACAAAATTCCAATATCACTTTTGGGTTCTGAGCTACAGACGAAAAATTATACATTTCTAATCAAAAAACAAAGGAGGAAATTTCCTACACATTGTTTTTGAGTCAATGACCAAATATTTTGCCTTTACGGTATTCAGTTTTAGCCTATTCTGACATAGCCAGTCATACAATACCTCTAGTTTGCTATTCATAACGTTAACTACTTGTTCAAAAACTGTTTTCAAACACACAAAGAATTGTGCCATCAGCAAATAAGTTTATAAAAGCATAAATAACAAACAAAAGGGGCTCCAGGACACTCCCCTGGGGGACACCCAACTAGTTCTCAACTTTGTTTGACAATTTGTCATCCACTTTAGTTCTATTGCACCTGTCACTCAAATAATATTCAATCCAGTTTAGTAGTTTGTCCCACAGCATTCAGAAAAAAAGCGCCTTCAGGTTTGAAGCATTTTCTCTGTAATTGTGGCTCCAATAAAAATAAAAGTCGTAACGTTAGATTTAACTATTTTTCATAAACAGAGGAAATGTGTAAGTAAAGCGAAAAGGGCCATCTAGCGAAACGCGTTTTAATTAAAATGGATTGTTAATCAGATAGTATAATTATGTTGTCAAAGATTAGCAAAAAGAGATCAGCAACGTTCAAAGCGGTTAACGCTGTCAAAAGCTATCACACTTTTTCTAATTCAATATTTCCCTTCACTCTTTCCCCTATTTTGAGAGATGGAGTAAAATGTCAAATACAAAAGTTACAGAGCATCTGTGGGACGTTCTGAATAAGTTGAAAGGTACTAACCCCAACTCAAGGTTTTTTTCGAGAAATAGTTAATTTCCTATTTTGTGTTGACAGTACGCCCTTTAGCAGACAGATTTAAGAGCCAGAACTATTTGTAGTGAATTTCCCCTGGTCATTTTAGCTGGCGATTTTTTTTTTCGAACGCTGTGGGACAAACCGTTTCCTCGATACAGCCGGTGGCCGACAGGGTATATGTACTTGATCATAGTTAAGTCTCCTAATGTAAAAATGATTGCGATTCTCTTAATTAACACTTTCAGAATGCATGTGTTTTACGGATTAATTAAGAACAATACCTGAAAATAAATACTTTACTAAAAGACTAAAATAATAAACTTTAAATATTGCTCAACATCCTCCATTATTTGCTGTACACGATTGAGATAGCTTTTTACATGTAAAATGTTGATAGGTTTAAATCCTTGAAATGCAACTTTTAAATTGCCCCCAACTCATATTTACGACAGGCAACAAAGAGATTGTCACACCAGACAAACTGAAATAGTAACTTGTAGCAATTTATATAGTCGTTAGCACTAATATTTATGATTTACGAATTAAATTAAATGGCTATTTTCTTACCTAATATCAGAAGCGTATCATAGCAGAAGTCTGAGAAGCCCGAGCTTTTGGCGTAAAATTTCAGGGGGCGCCAAAAGTTCTTTTGAAAAACCAAGGTCTTTTTGTGTGCTCAATAGAAAGAGAACATCCCTCGTACTAATATTAACTATGATAGAGATACAATTATTTGCTTTTTGAAGAATCCCTACTTCTGTGTTTTGTATATTTTAGAAAACAAACGAATTGTGACGTCGAATAGAAATGTAGATTTTTTTTTAAATTTTCGGTTGTTGCTCGGAAACCATAAGTTTTCATTGTCATCAGCTCTAATAATAACGGATATTTCTATTTAATCCCATCCTATACATACTTTATTATCAACTCGAATAAACGTTTTGAAAATTTCATTTAAAAAAAATATTTTCCTGAAATTGGCTTAACGATTTTTGTTTAATTTCTTTTTTTTTGTAGGTTCGAATGTTTACTTTTAATAAATACTCTCCGCTATTATTATTTCTTCTTAATCATTGATGGCACATTTAGTTATTTATAAAATTTTGCAGTTTTTTCCTAGCATCATCGTTTCGCTTAGCTGAATTTAAAATTGGCAAAATTAACTAAATATGTAAATTTTTCGTTGTGATTATAAATAAATAACCTTGCAAATTCTTTGCGATTTGCTATTTTCGTAAAAAAGCTTGGATACAATAATTGACCTGTAAATCTGTTATGGGAAAAAATAATTCGCCGATGGTGCAACAATCCACACTAAGGTCCTCCAATAATTTTTATTGTAGAAGTTTCTTTTATTATCTATTTATCAGACAATTTTATTCCTGATAAAAGTCCATGCATCTTCTAACACTTTAAATTCACTTGCCACTTTTCATATACGAGTGCGGCGCGAAAAGATACGTGTTCTCTAGCCTTATTTTTCACAGCAGGAACTTTTTTTACAAGATCGTACACTTTTATTCCAATTTTACTCCGTTTTACTTTTATACTTTATTTCACTTGATCTTAATAATCTTAGCTAATAGATTCTAATAGTACGCTACTACTGGGGACAGAGCTGTCTAAGTTCATTTTAAAAAAGATTTAAATCAAACATCATAGATACTTTTCATTTTGACAAATGATTTAAATGAAAGATCATAGATATTTTTCAATTTGATCAAAGATCGTTTTTAGATTTAAATCTTGTTTACAATTTAAATCATTTTGGAAAGATTTAAATATTTTTAAACGATTAAATCTTTTTTAAAGATTTCAATATTTTTAAAAGGTGTAAATCCTTTTAAAGATTTCAATCAAAAAGTAGCTACTGGTAGGTATTTAAATCAGCATTCAAACTTTTATTTATGTGTTCAGAAAACATAAAAATATCACGTCAATAAATCTATGTTTTAAAAATATTATAGTATGAAATATACAAAAAAAGCATTAAAATTAAAACCCAAACTAAGAAGTTAATTAAAACTTGTTCTGCCCACAAATACTTTAAATAAAATCACAGTTGAAATTTAAAAAATGGGTAATTGGGTTTACACTCTTTTTTTATTATTGAATTGAATTTTCCCTAAAAGTATTAGGTATTAGTCTAGCTAAAAAATCTATTTAACATTTTAGCTAGGGTTTTCTTTGTTTGTCCATTTCAGACTGATTACTCTTCACGTTGCAGAAATCAGCAAAAACAGTTGCCATAATAAAGTATGTATATGTATGAATGTATGATGTATGAGTATAAGTGTTGTATGGTGTATGGTGTATGTAACCATTGTAGCCAAGTTTATGGTGAATAATGTTGCTATATATAGTGTATTGTATAAATATATGTATAAAGAACAAAAATACGCTTTTATAGTAGATTATATTATAAGTGAGAGAAATGCATCATTATTTGCGAGTGAGAATTTTGAATCGCGAGTGCTCCTGCACGAACGATACAATTTCTCACGAGCTTATAATGGCATTTCGCTCACGTGTGATATGCGACGTTTTATCTTACAGTAGCAATTCTTGTGCCTAAATAGTTTGCGCAGTCAGAATATGTCGCGAAATAAATGTAGTCGCCTATGATTTGTGCTATACGTTTGACAGTACTGAAGTATATTGGCAGTACTGAAGTGTATTGGCAGTACTGAAGTGTATTGTCAGTCTATGTCAAATTCGAGGTTCGTAGGTTAGGTTTTGTTTGTTATTTGACACAGACTGACGCAAAACTTAACCTGAAAATTACGAATTTGACATAACTCTACAGTGCTACCAACAATGCAGTAGTATAAATAATGAAAACTCACTTGTGAATAAAACTTCATTTTAGTCACTGAAAACGGTTGTATAATGTATGGTAATAGGCGCTACTGTAAGATAATAGTATGTATATTATGTTATTAGGAGCAAAAGTTATACTTTTTGTGGCTAGGCTGAACGGGTTATCTGCCGAGCTTGCGAGCGGCAGATAAAGTCGTCAGCGGCAGATAATAACTGGATCTGCCGCTCGTCAGCGGCAGATAATATTATCTGCCGCTTGGCAATAAAGTGACAGTTTAGCATCATCAATCCAGCAGTATAATGCCATATTTTACTGCCGTTTGAAGAAAATAGTATATTATGTTATTAGGAGCAAAAGTTATATTTTATTATATTTTTATGTGGCGAGGCTTAATTAAAAAAAATCTTCAACTTCGAGGAATAGACAGGCTATGTAAAAAGATTGAAATCTTTTTATATAGGTATTTAAATCATTTTAGAAAGATTTACATCGTTTTAAAAAAGATTTAAATATTTTTAGGGCTTGAAATAATTAAAGATGCTTTTCGAAAAGATTTAAATGATAAATCAAAAATAATTTTATGAAAAAAGATTTAAAATCAAAGTATTTAAATAAAAAAAAGTATTGAAATAAAAAAATATTTAAATCTCACTGATTTGTGACAGCTCTGACTGGGGATGACGTCTATAAAGCAACAATCCAAATTTGTAACTTTGACATTCGCATTCTTCTTCTTCTTCATGTTCCGTCTCCGCAAAAAAAGGTGGCAATCATCAAGACGTTTGCATTAGGACTGAGTATAGTTAAAATTACGTTTTAAAACCAGAAAATATAAATTATATAGATAGAAGGCAATGAAAGGTATACAAAGTAATTATAAAATTGTACGTCATTGTATGACTAATCAAAGATTCTATTTCATTCAACCTCTATTGCATTTTTTTATTAGATGGAAGTTACTCATCTCTTCCCTGGACATGGCGGTACCTTATAAGTTCTTTTCGTCGTATGTCGTCGATAATTATATTTTGTACTTTCATTATTTCTTTTATTCTCTTTTGTTTACTTTTGTTGTTCCAGGTAAGGGTCTTTTTCTTTTTCTGCCAAAGATTAGATTTTAATACTACTACTATTTTCTTCTCTTTATTAATCATTTTGGTTTCGTATTTTCCACGTTTGTCTACTCGTAGATATTTATTTATTTATTTATTTAATTTGCACTCAGCCAACAGCCGTTAGGCCAATTATAGGCGTCGCTGTGCAGTTATGAGGACTTCCAACCCCACTAACGACTGTCATGATGTTGTATGACCGCCGGGACCAACTTTTTTCCGTGATAGCCGTACCACGAGGCGCCGAGAGATGCAGCCGTGGAACTCCCATCCAAGTTCTGACCAGAGACAGCGTTGCTTAACTCTGCTGATCGAACGTGGACGCTTGTACAAGATATATACATATAAAGTCGATACCACAGAAAGTGATCCCTGACTGTAGTTCCATCTCAAGATTGTGTAACAAAGACGGAGTATAATTCCATCATTCCAACCGTCCAACCGTCAAAAGTGAAAGAAACAATTCAGCCTTTCGGTTATTTCAGGATGATGTTGACAGGTTTACAGTCAAGGTTCATTTTTCATCGTATTTGTTTTCTTTTGATTTTATTCTCCAGGCCCAGTTTATATAGTTCTTAGGAAGTTGTAGCAGTTACCACCTTGACTACAAAGGGGAGACATTTCCGTTCTTTGAAATTTTTTTCCATGGGTCTAGTGTTGACTGGGGAAATATTTTGAACAACGTGGGCGAAAAGCATCCCCTTACGTGTCCTTGTTAGTATGTACTAAGAATGGTGCTCATGGGCGAGTCCAAATCAGCAGCTTCAAGGTTTGTCAAAACTAAAAAAATCTAACTTAACAACGCATAAGGAAGAAATATCTTATATTATACGAGCTGATGTCGCCAGCCGACCGTAAGCACTGGCGCGCGCACATGCCGACCGCGCACAAGTGGCGACGCAGCAAGCATTTGTATTGTTAACGCTGGCAGGGCCAGACGTAGGCTGGCCAACGCGTTCTAGTATACTTATAATTTTTTATTTTTAAATATTTCTAGCTTATAGACTACTTAGAATTATAATGCAATAAGAATGTATTTAACTAAATTCCGAGAGTTGCTCTACAGATGTTTTCGCACAATATACGAGCTCATGTATTTTTTCTAAATTAGGCATTATGTAGAATTTGGCAATAATTAGGTGCTTTAATATTAAAGTATTCCGAACCGATAAATATTCATCTGATAATGAACTGGAAGTTATGAAAAACACCGAAGCAGAACGTGTTTTAATGGCAGTATTAGTTTGACGAACTAGCGTTTATCATGCATAGACACCTGCTTCAGTTTGCAGGTTGTTAAGATCTGCAGATAGGAAATTATGAGTATTTATGGCTCGTTAGAATTTTATAGTTAGTTGTTAATGCATGTAAAACTAGAACGAATGCGTTTTAGTACTGCCTTGCCTTTTCTGCCGTTAATTTAGAACACAAAAGAACACTAGCTTGGCGTAGCAAAAAGTATTAGGTTTCAAACACAGGACGTTGTACCTTGGGACGGCACTTTGTATTGTGTTGTCCTTCATCGATGTTGCATTTTGAACTATGTGGCTTTAATGGTCTTAAGATTAATGATTCCAAGTATATTTTTTTAAAATATTATCTTCATGTTAGTAGAATAGCAAAAACTAATTGACAACTGTAGTTACAAAACTTCTGCATTTGTAATTGAGGATATAAAGGCGAAATAGAACTTGGCTTGTGCTTAGTTTTATATAGACGACTTAGTCATTCGTTCGGTTTCTCCTCACAGACCATATCAAGGATCAAGTATTTCCACCATGGAGTACAGGATAGGCATGTTAGTGACATCGGCTATTCGAGAAACCCACCACGTAAATGATATGATGGATCTTGATGGGGCGTGGGTCTTCCACGCCAGAACCAAACCTATTTCAAGAAGGGCTCCTGCCGTTTGTAGAACGCACAAGGCGGAACGGACTCCTAGTTCAAAATGAAAGCGAAAGTGAACACGAAAAGACCACGCCAGGCCACTATTTTCATCTGAAAACGTCAGTTACAAAAAACGTGCTTGTTTAGTATTCCGCTTTCTTTAGCCGAAATCTTTTAAGGGACTGCTGTGCGGAATTGATCAGCGGTTTCAAATTGGAAAGGGGTGAGTTCGTGCGTATGCTGCGCGCAATTTAATATGGCCGAATCGCCTGCTTTCCCGTTTATTTAGCCTAATGCCGGCATCTAGCAGCTCCATCGATTTCCTATTTGACGTAGGAAAAAATTCCTAATGTATGGCCGAAGCGGCGATGTTATTCGCACACAGAGGGCATCATTGTGTATTCGCGACCGTATCTGCCGGGCCATAATTTAGCTCCAGTTTAAATCTGCCGGAATGGTTTACAACTTCTGATTAAATCTACCTTGCCACGTGTGGCGTTCAGTGCCCTTTGTCAGCCAAATTTTGTTTATTCGATTGGGTCACCTTCCTTCATGCTTATTCATAATCGAATGCATTCACGTTCGTGGCTTTATGTACTTCGGCCGATTGCGTTCCTCTGAATTTCAAGTGCAGTTGGACGTGTGCAGAACAGTATGTATTGTTAAAATTCCAAATCTTCAACGTATACACCAAGGGCGCCATTCGGTAGCATAATTAACCATGCATGCAGGGGGGGGGGGGGCGTAGGGAAACGTGAAAAGTTTAAAAATATATTTTGCTCTTCATATCTATCCATCAAAGGTAATATTTAAAAACGACTTCTAGGTATATCTATTGGTCTTCTACCTCTTTCTCTCTAGGGTTTTAAGGCTCTGACCTGTACTAACCGATATTAATGTTTCAGCAGAAATCAAACGAATTTAGGTAGGTTTGTTATTATTCACTAAATTACTTACCACATTTGTAAACATGTCAACACTGCGTTTTATCTGTCTTGTTCTACACGTGGACACATGTCCAGGACCGTAGCTACAGGCTAGGGGCCTTGGGGCAACAAATAATTAAAGGGTTCCCAGGTTATCCTCGTCTTTACCTCTACACCACTTTCATTTAGTAAGCCTTTTTGTAATAGGGTTGCTATTTGGTGTTTTTTTCTGTTAAGAAAGAAGAATGGACATTTAAAACAGACAAAACACATATTTACTTGTCACATTCAGTTTAATGTAAAAGGCCTTATACTGCAGCGGTCCCGGTTATTAGTATTGTTACGATTTGCGTTCTTTAATTTAATGAACTATGTAGGAATATACTGTACTTTAGTTAGCTGTAAGCCATCTGTATAATATTTTAAGGTAAAATTCGTAGGAAAATGTCATATTTAAATTACAACAAGCGGAGGTTTAGAAACGTGCCTTTCGCTTGGGAAGCTGGAGATATTCCAATCTCACGAATAAGATTAGCGTAAGTTTATGCAGCGTTTACTTCATAAACCGAAATATTGAGTGATGTATATGACCGGTACGTGATTAGAAGAAGCAACGGTTGCAACTCGATCATAAAAACTATTTGCAGCTGGGACCAAATGCTTTTAGTAGAAATTTAAATCTTTATAGCGGTAATTTACTAAGGGTCCGAACAGGCCACATTTCACTGTGGGAAATCCTCAAGCTTGTAAAAATTCATAGAACTATTATGAACGGTCACGTCCGCGTAATGCCAAATGTCCAAAATTTAGACCAGCTCTGATAGGTTATTGGGAACTTTGTAAACGCCCACCGAGCTTTCTTGGTCAGAATGGACTTAGAATTAAGTTAGTTAATAAGAAGATGTAAATACGTAAACTTAAGGGTTCTGTAAACGGCAGAAAAATAAATGCAAGTATTTGTATCTACTTAAGTGTTCTTATTAATCTCAGTAGCTTTGGTCTTCGTGTCCGAGTGTGTTTCAACTAAAAGGATTGCCAGTTACCCCGACTTTAGGCGTCTCGCAATAGTATGTATTAATTTAGTGGTAGTCGTTAGGTCACGCAGAAGGCGTCTATCGTGATGTAAAAACTTCTGCACCAGGCGGAGTACCACCCGTTATATGACATGCAAGCATGCATATAAAACTTACAAAGTTACAATATCCTAAGTCCACACAGGTTGAGTTTTAACTGAAAAACTGGCTCACATTAAATTCTGTTTCCTAACTTTTATTTCATACTGTCCGGAAATACGACTTTACATCATTAATTTGAGTCCGTAAAGTGGAATATTACATCACAAGGTCAAAAAGTGTTGCTAGGCAACTGCTGAATAATATGTTGGTGGCACTTTAAGGCTATGCCAAATTCGAGGTTATCAGGTTAGGTTTTCCGTCAGTTTTGACGCAGACTGACGTAAAACCTAACCTGCTAACCTTGAATTGGACATAGACTTAGGCCCTCCGCCCTCGGAGCTACTCGAAAGAAACTGAAAAGTAACGCAATTTAAACTACAATCACTAACCAGTTGCTTGCTCGTCACCGCTAATGTATTTATATGGAGGTCCGCTCACTAAGCTACAGATCGGCTACTGGGTTGGAACCAATTTGTGATCAGTCACAGGAAACTCGACATGCTAGTTGCCGGGCTACCAGTTACCAACTAAATTCGAAGAAATCAACCAATAGACAATATTAATGAACAAGTTATTAATGCTAAATTCGCAAGGGAGGTAGAGAATTGCCCCTTTATACTATAATTATACACTAGCAGAATATTCTAATATATGGATGAAGCCAAAGTTTTCTTCTTTATCTTTTTTATCTACAGTGCGTTTCACTACTCACCTTCACACCCTTGTATCTTCCTTATTTATCTTCTGATCGATTTTAAATTTTGGTCAGCTATACTATCCTTTAAAAGAATTATTTTAGCAGCTTTTGCATAATTTTATTGTAAATCCGGCCTACTGCGATCAAAAATAGATGCAAAAAATGAGAAATCAAATAGGCCCAGTGTTATCGAAAAATGTTGTCTCAAAAAGTTGCCCAGAATCACAACTATAGTCGCAATACAATTTTTTATAAAAAAATTATTATTACGATTTAATGTTTCACTCGTTATCTTCATACCCCTATGTAAGTATATCTTCCTTATTTATCGTCTGATCGAATTCAAATTTTGGTCAATTATACTATCTTTTTTGCGATTTTGGGCAACTTTGTAAATAACTTTTTTCGATAAAAGTACTATATTCACTATATGATTGTGAAAATACTCATTCATGTAAAATAGAAAACACGACAGCGATGTGCTTTCAGGCTGAATAGTTCGAAACTGATTTAAATGTCGTTACTTTTGCGTTTCTCCGTGTGCGAAACAACAGTAAAAACCAATTACTAATCAGTTTATGATTTCAATCACTGACCAGTCCGATCACTATTGAGTAGCTCCGTGTGCGGAGGGCCTTACAGTGCCACCAACATACTATTCATACGTTTGAATTTCCATAACCGCCCCTTATGGACTTTTTTAATGAACATATTGTATAAAACAGTATGAAATAAAACATTGTACCATACACGACCGTAAAATATTATTAAATTACTCGTTTAGAAATTCCCGACTCGGCTCGTTCCTTGCCTCGTCTGTAAACATCTAAACTCGTATTTTAATAAGTCATTTTCCGGTCTTATAACGTAAATAACTATTTTACAAGCAGTCATAGGGCACTTTATCAAAGTTAATTTGTTGAGCTCTATCATTTTCAATTGAAAGCAAAGCTAGATTGCTGAGCCTTTGCTCTCCCATGGTGCTTGTGCGTATGTAATTCTTGATCAATTTCAGTTTTGAAAATGATCGTTCGACCTTAGCTACCGGCACCGTCACAGAAACTGCCAAGTACATAACACATGCTGTACACACATCAGGATAAGTTGGCGAAAGTGAGCTGTGATCAATTATTAACAGATGTGCAAATTTCTTGACACTGCTCATTTTCTCAAGTTTGGTTCAATAATTTTTTTAAACAATTTCGCAAAAAAACGTATTCTTCTTTCAGGGGCCCCATATGTTCGGGGGCTCCGGGGCGCTGTCCCGGCTGACCCGGTGGTAGCTACGGCCATGCACATGTCAATTTTATTGTATGGAGGAAGACGAGGCAGACGGGTGCATTTGCAGCAAGCGTTAATACGAAAATTATACGAGTTGAAATTCACTATACGAATCTTGAGCTACTCGTACACGGTGTTATCGATTCTTCTATATTTTGTTGTTCTGTAACCCATGATAGTAAGATAGAATTTTAATATACTCATTTGGCTACGCCCAGAACTTTATAATATTCTACAAGCTGCTATAAATACCCTACAGCTGTAATTACTTCATTTACGTGTGCCTAACAGAGAGATTTTATGCTAAAGGAATTATTTTTTCATATGCTAGAAGCTAGATTCATCCATGAGAGCCCTCTCAGCTGACCGCAACTTATCCAGTTAGAACCTAATCAACTGCTAACAAAAATCAATTAAGAGCAGCCAAAACATCCTTATCACGAGCGTTTTAATATAAATTCCTCAGATAAAGCGCTATTCCATAGCGTCTTAAATTGCTCTTCTCGGTTTTGATTTATGCCATCGTAAAATCTAGACATACTGCGAATGCTTTAATAATCAAGTTAAGCAATCCAGCATAATTAATTGAATTAAGTTTTAAATACGACTCCGAAGCCGTCAACAGTAATATGAGTAATGGCGTCGGGAAACGTCGACCATCATGATTTACGGTGCGCCAACGGTTCATCACAACTTTTCCGATTAGAAAATGGAGTGGCCGAAGTTGAGCATGTGGTGCTTCGTGGGGTGTTGGAGGTCTTCGGCCCGCTTTATGCGAGTTTTGGGGGCACAAAGTTGTCGCGAGAAGTGTAATACCTCAAGGTAGCTTCCAAACTAAGATAAAGATATGACTTTAAGCTAAATTAAATAGCAATAAACACATAATACATGTATATGGTTGATTTACATCATCATTTGCATAATTTACCATATCAAAACTTCAAAGTTGAAACACATAAAGAATATCTTGCAAATCACCTGTGATTATAGAGTCATTAAGAGAAAGGTTATTCTAAAGAAGAGAGCACATAGCCGAGAGGTAACATTTGGGCTTGTAATCGGCAGGTAGTGAGTTCGAACCTCAGGCTCGGCAATTGGTTTCATCTTACGCTCTTCGGCCACCATAGAAACACATTTGGTGGTCGTAACCCCTGTATGTGTCCATTCATCCCCTAATTCAGTGGGCTAGGGTAGCCACCTACTCAGGCAGCGGCGTAAGTGGGCGTATGGAATCATATTGTCTCGTTGATAACAGACTGTGAGCTTGTAGTAAGAGGAAGACTATTTAGAAATGTATACTCTACTTAAGAAACACAAATGTATTAGTTTGTAATTTAATGCCACCACAGAAAAGTTACCCCTGGTTTAGTGGCTTGTTTATTACAGAGTGACGTAAGTTCCACTATCATTTTTTTAAACGAGCTATTTCAGTACTATTAATTAACTATCGAACAATTTTAAACGAGTTTACTCATAACGAAAGCTAGCAAACACTGTAATATTTTTCACAAAAAATCTTAAGGTCTAGAGAAAGCTTTTTTATGAAATCCTGTAGTTACAAATCTGGAACTGGCTGTCTCGTGCAAGTTGAAAAAACACAATATGGCAAGCGAGGCGTTTGACGTTTGATGAGTTTTTAGATTTTC
Source organism: Agriotes lineatus (assembly GCA_940337035.1). Classification (NCBI taxonomy): domain Eukaryota; kingdom Metazoa; phylum Arthropoda; class Insecta; order Coleoptera; family Elateridae; genus Agriotes; species Agriotes lineatus. The sequence continues at coordinate 71,564,628 of OW679199.1, forward strand.
CAGTCGGGAGCCTCTGAAAGAGGATTTTTCCACCAGACAGAAAATCGTGTAAATGCCCTACACGTGTAGGAAACATTTTTACGTCGTGTGCACACATCAGTCAAATAATCAACATTTTTTAAACGGTTTCGTGCAATCGCTGGATGATTGACTTCTACAGGTCTTGCTATCTCAAGGTTCGAGATTTTGTTAAACTAACGGTAGATAATACATAACTAGTAAAACGCCGCTCTTAAATTGCTATTGTAGACAGTTTTGGGCAATTAGATAAACGAAGTAAATTAAAAATATAATTTGCTCGTCATAATGTGTCGTGTGAATTATTATCCTTATTTTATTACAGTTTAGAGTGATAGAATTGTATAAAGTGAATTTCGTAAATTAGTTCGACAGTTGTCAGTGATCAAACTTCAGATGGAGTTGACCGATTATCATAGCATATTTATTTAAGCAACGATAATTATTTTGCGAGAACTCCAACACCTAATTATTTTGCGAGAACTCCAACACCTCATCCAAAGAATTATTACACTTGGCGTTTAAATATTCAGACACATACGTGCGAAAGTCGTAAGCAAGCATCAGTAGCCGAACACGACACACGCTCTATCGCAGCCTTGGGCAGCTGCGACTGATTGATTCTAAAGCGAGGTGGACCTAGTTCCTGCCTCTCCGCCCCGCTGCAGTCTATAAACTGTCGAAAAGCTGAGAGTGGCTTCGATGGTACCAATGCGTTCATGAAAGCACATAGCGCTTATCGTACAGTTTATTTTCATTAAATAGGAATTACTCGTGCTTCGTTTAAGCGTTAAAATGAGAATATTGATGAAAATTATGTATAAAATAATGTTTCTTTCACACTTATTTTTTGAATGACTGGCTTGGTATGGTAGAGCCATGGCTTCTTGTACCGAGCCGCCATTGTATACAACACAGATATTTGGATGTTTAGAAAATTACTGCAAATTAATGACTGCAAAAAATATCACCCCTGACCTGACTGCATTACTAACGAGCTGATACTAGTAGAATATGATGGAGTGGTTTGAGCAATGAAATGAAAAATTGATGCAAAAACTTATCAATTACTTCAAAAGCACCATCAGAATGGTCGGAAAGCCTAACAATACCCATCTTTATGAAAGACTAAGGAAACTGTCAGAACATTAGAGAGGAATAAATGTACTTAACCCTACTTTAAAAATATAAGAACTCATATCAGACAAACTTTGATAGATAGTGTCATGTTGAGACGACCAATAATGGTGTATAAGTACTGGAATTTAACGAACCAGCGTTCATATGCGATTGTGACTTCCAAAAAGCGTCAGCTAAAAAATGGAAGACAAATATTGGACGATCATAATATTTCAACTGGATTAATTTTTTAATAGATGCCCTATACAGGTTGTCCGAAATCCGTTTTGAACATAGGAAATTAATAAGTGCGACAAGGAAGACATAAACAAAATGAGTAGCAGGACAAAGATAAAATGTAATCATGGCTAGGTACATTTTGAAACTAAAATTAAGTAAATGTAACAAACACTTCTGTCAAATATTTTAGCTGTCATTGAGGGTATAAAGTGAAGTTTGAATAATTAAAATAATTATGTGAATAGTAAACAATAGGATGTATATTTAAACCTCACTTTATACTTTTAATGATAGATAAAATATTTGATAGAAGTGTTGGTTTGTTTCATTTACTTAATTTTAATTCAAAAATTTACCCAGCCATGATTACATTCTATCTTTGTCCTGCTAATCATTTTGTTTATGTCTTTCTTGTCGCAGCCATAAATTTCCTATGTTCAAAACGGATTTCGGACAATCTGTATACAAATAGGAAATAGCTATATGAAAATAAAGTTGAGTTCAGGTGAACGAACAAAAAGAATAATAAATAGACTAGATAAGGCATTTGACCCATTACTTTATAATGTGGCTCTGAATATACTCAAGGGCGTAGCTAGGATTCCAGTTAGAGGGGGGCAGAAATCTATATAGACAATTAACTACTATTATTATTATAGTATTATTTTTTTTACAAATAAAAATAGTGTTGAACTCTAGTTTTAAGTTGATTAAGTAGATATATCTTGTGCGATTAGTTTTCATCTTTTGCTTTAAATGTAAACTGTTCTCAAGCTTTTGTGCAGTTTCGCCTCAATTATTCACAAGCACGTTCAATGCATTTCTTAAATTTACAACGTTAGTGCCCGTGCCATCGGATTTGAACCTCCAATAAACTTTTCCCGGCATTGCATTTGCCCGTGAGAAACCGCAAAATGTTAGCTTCCATGAGAAAACTTACCGGACGTTCTCATTGGTTATTTACGCATCCCCACTGGACTTGCGGGTAGCATACAATTGTAACTTAGTTTTTAAGTAGAATCATGTTAACCATCCATCAACGCAGACATCACTCTTAAATGCTGTTTTGTATATATTATGTGAATATACTCTAAACATTAAAATCAACACTATTTAGTCAACAATACCAAGACATATTGTGGTGTAAAAAGCTACACTGCATCAACAATCCAAATAATAAGTTAAATTATCATCAGTTTTTGGAAATCTGCTGCAGATCTTTTTAAGCCCTCATCTTCTAGCTCCTTCCTTTTTTCCAGCATCATTTTTTTATGTATACTTGGCAGCCATAGTCCACTAAAACGGTTTTTTAAATTTTTTTTATCCTTGTACCACAGTTCTTGATTATTAAAATTACATAAAATAATTTGTGTATTTTCTAAAGTCATGGCAGGTTTTCGAACTTTTTCCTCGGAACAGAAAACACGCTTACGAATATTAGAAGTGGGACAAAAATGTGCTCGTTCGATATTTGGCAGGTATTTACATCTATATCATATTACTATTCAGATTATTCAGAAACGGTTGCTAAAGGGCAAATGCGAGTGAATGTTTACGCTACTACGCCTTGAATATCATGATACTCGTACCAGCTTGTAAGCGCTTTATATATTTACCCATTAATTGGCGCGCTCAGTGAATTTGGTTATTCGAATTGCAAATATTTCTTTTTCTTATTTTTTCATTAGTTTTGAACTACGGCACTGTCACGGATACGAGCTGAGAAGTGATAGTTATCCCAGAACGTAATACCCTTGTTGTTGTAACCTGTACAGCTCGATGGTACGGTATACAGTGGATTGAGTCTTATGAGCGTGCTTCTTCCTCGTTCGTTTTTATGTAGAATCATATGTATTGTAATGGTATTAAGCCCACGACTCGACTATGCTAGCAGTGCAACATAATGGACCAATTCAATAAGCATAGAGTTGTGGTGTTTTAAGTAGCTGCAATGTTAAACTAAAAATTCAAACAGTAAATGCATTGATAATGAGATGCGATAAATAATAAAGTAATTCAGTAAGGAACGCAGAAGGCAGAGCTTGTTTTCACAGGTGTCGAAGTTGACTTTTAAATAAATAAAAATAATAGGTTTGTGCATAATAGAAAGCCGAACCGAAGGAAATTAATAGACACAAAAAGGTTTGCTATGTGCAGTTTTTTGTTAAATGTCTATAAAAGTGAAATTTGTGAGGAATCTAAAAGTAAAGAACAGGACATTGCTATAGAGCAATTTGAGAAGCAGGCAGCAGGACATGAAAGAAGCAAATGAGAAGTGGTGAACTGGATTAAATCAGTGCATTTAAAATTATAATTATTGCAAAAGCAGACCAGTGGTTACAATTAAAGGTGTGTGTGCGCAGCGCTACCGAAATAATTTTAGATGTAAGAAAAGACAATAACTTAGATTATAAGAAAAATGTAAAATAGAATTATGTAATCAAATTTATCTCCATTTTGTACTTGAAGTTATCAAACATAATTTTCGTTAATATTGTCTCATAGCAACCAGATTCGTTTTTGTTTAATAAGGGAAGAGAGAACAATTGAAAATTAATTACTTGACTGTTTGTTGAAATTTGTGCTCCCTATTTTTATATAATTTTGATAATAAGTGTTTTCCAAGCTATAAAAAGTATACCAGTTTATTTCCCAAGTGCCAGGGTACAAGTGGGTATATTTTCACCAAGTTCCGCAACAAAAAACATACAAAATCTATAATCTCATCTACGAGAAGATCGGGGCCGATCAACTCCATTTTGCGAACTTCGACTACGGCCAAGAGGAGCATCGGAGCTAAGAGATCAGCAGTCTACGGTAGAGTCCAGGTCTGCAAGAACGTCTCCAGCAGATTTGGCAGCAAGGGGACCAAGAATAGCGAAGAAAATCTAACGGCGTAATTTCCAGAAGGCGCGATGCAGTCCAACGAATTTCTATAAAGTACGATTTAGCCTAAAAAAATTAGTGTCAGCGTCCGGAAAACGAGGTGCATACGACTTCAAACCTTGCTAAAGAAGAGGAGATCCTTTCCAAGGCTCTAGCTAAGCCGCATTTTAAATAATTAGCCCGGCGTCAGTAAAATCCGTGGTTTGGCGGAAGTTGAAACTGTGCAGGAAGCGAGCAGAAACAATTGCCAAAATTTGGACGGCGTCTGTCTGACGTCACGAGATACGTAACTGCTCGAAACAAAAGTTGTTATTTATCGCCAAGCACGAAATTTTGAATAATTACCTTGCGAATTCTCATATTTCACGAGTATGATAACTTTCAAAGCAGCGCTGTGTGCACTAGTCAACCGATTTGTGACCGCGTATTTGAACTACTGACTGTGTATAGTACCAGATCAATTTTAAAATACAGTCGACTTCGGAACTCACCCTGAGATTAAAGAGCCTATAGTCTACTGAGAGCTAGCCTTTTTCTAATTAATTGCAGTTGAATAAAATATAAAGAGGGGCCTACAACCATTTATTTTGTGCACTAAATCAGTACATTTCATAATTTTAACCAGCCTAGTAATTTAATGACAGGCAAAGTTCGAACACAGTAAAATATTAAACAGTGAATTCGTTTTTGGATTTTGGCTCTAACTTATACAAAATACAAATATAAAAGGCAATTAAATTAAATTAATAAATAAACAATTATATAGAGCAGTCCATTTCAGTATAGCTTCGTTTTTTTAAAATCTTGTAGAGTGTGAATTGTAATAAAATAATGAGTATAAATCTACTGTCTTTTCTCGTTATAAATGTTTAGGGGTGGTCAACTGCCTACCCCTGCCCCTCTGTGGCTACGCCCATTAATATACTTACGATTAAAACAACGTATTAGGAGCAGAATGAAATATAATTTTATGTACTGACAATGCCGATAATGAGGACGACTTCCAGATGCTGCTTTTCGATTTTTACAAATTTTGTAAGAAGTTTGTTCTGAAGATATTGACAACCACTACAAAAATATTTACCCTATTTAAAGACCCTCTACGATATAGATTACAATTCTAGGGAAAATTCATTCAACAACTAATGAGCATCAACTACTTGGAAGTACAATGAGAGGCCTTTAAGGTTATTTATCTCAGTCGTTAGGGAAATCCCTTGTTGTAATGACCTGGACTCGATGCCAAGCTGAAAGTGTTAGCTCCACTAAAAATCCAATCTTCGGGCCTAAGGCAGTTTCTATATTAACAGAAGTTAACTCATACCGCAACAGCTGTTTGTATAATGCTTTTATGATGACAGTCTACTGCGCACTAGTCACAGCGCTGGACACCGAACAAGAATATTGAATCACATCGGCAGCTGTTTCTAACGACGCCTTTACGGTGACAACCTACTGCGCATATGCGCAAGCGCAGTTGCGCACAGATCACAAAAAGCGTACGCATACGCACGGCTGCAATGACTCAGCCTGGCTTAGAAAATAAACCAAAGATCTAGGAACAGTAGGAAGGAATGGTTGAAATAAACGTGCTACAAACCGGACAAAAGAAGTAGAAGAATAATTGGCCGAATTGGACCGACGCCCTTGCAATTTGAAGAAATACAACAGTATAAACTGTTATTACGTTTATATATTTGAAATTGTGACTTAGGATACATCGGCGTCGTAACAGTATGGGAAATTTAAGGCGATATAACTGGCCAACTCTCTTTTTTCCACTTACTCTGAATAGCGATCTAGTCATATCGCATATTAGTAATGAGAATTCAGTGGCGCAGTTTACATTTAGGCACTGACCTCATGGTTTTTCGTTATTGCGTGCTCCTTTTTAATGCGACTGCAGTGCATTTAACTTGTGAAAGGTCTCGTTTGCATGCAGGCCTAGTTTTTTGCACTCGCGTAGTTGCAGATGCGATCAGCGTTATGGAGCAAGGAGCATTGCTTATGCACACGAAAATTATTTGAGTCATTATCCACCCAACAAAGCGTTTCGGAGTGCCAAAGCACAGCAGTCTGCGAGCGCAAGTTGAGAAATAGCGCATTGAGATTCAAATGGAAGAAGTGAGCGGCTGTCTATTGAAGTTCGCAAAAGTAACTAGGTGCACAGCTGTGTCGCAACGTCCGTATGCAACGCGTGAATTGAACCATCACCTACTTAACAAGCCTCAAGGATACCCGTGCATGTCTAATCTATTGCAATAGAGTGTGCATTTATGTCATCATGGCGGACCTTGGGCCTGCTCTCCTCCTACATCCTCTGGCTATGACGCTGCCGTAGATTGCTATTAGCAACATTGCCACTTGTAACAACTCTAACCCATTTGCATGCTACTTTTAATATTCGCCATTGATGTTTTTAGTCTGCCAGTTAATAATCAACCGAGCACGGTCTGCGATTTTTAGGTCCGGTGCCTCAATTTCACCGATTTGATGAACACCTGCTGACAATGTCAAAGTGCATTTTTGTTCGTTACATATTCAATCACGATGCACGTGAGACTATCTACGGAGAAGCGCTAAGCGGAACGTGTCAGTGCTAACCGGTAAAGCGAAGTGTTCGTTTTGACTTCTCATCTGTCTAAAAACGGTGAGTTGGACTGATTTTGTAATTTAATGCATTCGCAAATTCCCGTGTTACATTTAGCGCATCTTTAAACGTTCAACGCTATGAATGTACAGGCGTTATCGGTACTATTTCGAAACACGAATTCCCCGCCCTCAGCTTTAAGTATGTATGTATTATCTTCCTCCTGCAGTTTCTCACTTGTTTTCTGATTTTATAATCCATGAAAATTAAGTACCATACAGTATTAACCAATACCACCTGAAGAAAAAAGGTCATAGCTCTCCGGCGTGACGTCGGCACATGAAGGCTGCCCGTCGGTAGAATTTAGCGTTAAATCGCATAGACGCAGAGTACTTACATGTGTTTATAACGTTAAAAATAAGGGCGTCCTGTGGAAACAGGGTTACCAGACGTAGACTGAGCCTTTAGTCACACCCCATTCGCTGTTTTACGTCCCTCGACTAAGTGGAAGAAACTATTGCAATCGTGGAAAAATAACATTCCGAGATTTCTTCAGATCTTCACGTTTCAGGGTTCCTAGATGATGAAACACAGGTTTTCTCAATTCTATCCGTGTGTTTGCCCGTCTGTTCGTCCGTCTGTTGACGTATAGCTCAAAGACTATTTGTTGGAAGAAAACGATTTGCACATAGCTCAGGTTTTTACCCTTGACGTAAATGATACCCAAGAGGTAATGGTGAACATCGTAAAGCGACGAAAAGGTGTAGCAATCACCGTGCACCGTAGTTATCGCAGACAGCAATGTACAGCGACTGCTGCGCACGCACTTACGAGGGAAGTTCCGTGTAAAGCTCTGTCGTTTTAAATACGAAACTCGAGTATAAATAGAAATATCAATTCCAAAATTTAATAGTCACTTTCTAATCTATGTATAAATTCGGTTTATTTATTTGTTAACGTATTTGCTACGCTAAGTTTGATACGCTCTCCTTTACTCAATCGATTATTATACATTTTATGACAATCATTTTTAATCAAAGTATTGGTTGTAAATTCAATACTCGCTATTCTTTGCTCATTATAATAATGGCACGCAAGAGAATTAACTAAATTACCCTCCTGTTGCGTCGTGGTAATTTTATTTCAAAAATAATTTAGTTTTAATTTAAACCTAATTACCGCGACGCAACACTGTTTCTATGAGAAATTTCAAAACCAGCTCCATTATAGTTCATGTTTCCTTAAAAAATGCAATTCGCATATCTTGAACCTTGGTGTGCTTTAATTGCAGTAAAGTCTGCCCTTGGTATAGCAATAATCCATCTACTTTCCTCGACACACTACTAGTAACTTTACTCACCGGCAACACCAGCAAATTGCTATACGTTGACAATACGTTTTTATTTGTGAAATCATTATTGTAAATCCCTCACACGCACACTGCTAAACACTAACGAAGGCACTCAGTGGTTTGCCTATTAAAGAAAGCTACGATCTGTACTCATACCCATTTCACGTTGGCGGCCATAACTGGCCTTCTATAGCTGACGTCACGAGCGCGTTACGTCATATAGCTGAGTTCTTTATTACTTAGGTGGTATTAATTTGACGCACTTAACACCGCTTTTTACCAGATCATCGTAAACTTTGTCACAGTTCATCTGATGTATTTTTATACTTTAACGTTAGCTATGCTATTAGCAACAATTCCTATTAAAAAATGCGGCACTAAATAATTACTAATTTTTACACGAGCAATTGTAATAGAATTTTAAAATGGAAAAGCGTCGTTGAGTCAAAAAAGCTTCTTGAAATGATTTTGTGGTTATCGAAGTGAGGCAGGTATATTCGTCATTAAAGACAGATATGTGCCAAATTAGCAATTTATACAGATTTTTCTCTGATTGTCAGGATAGCTTATTTGAATGAACTAAATATTGATCACCATCGAAGAGGAACATTGACTGAAGAATTATTGATCGAATTTCCTCTCTGAAAAGGTTTAGGCCGCATGGCTGCCAAAGTCGGCGTTGTGAATTAAAGGTCCGCCACTAAATTATTGTTGCCACTGACGTCACAGGGGATTCAACTCAGATTTTCTGCTGTAGAACAACCAAAACTACCAAGTTTCTAAACATGTTACAATTTTCTTCGTTTAATGACTAGGAATATATATTTCTGTCTTCCTATCATTCTCATAACTTCCACCATGTTGCTTATCCTATCCCTCAAAAAAAATCCTTAAAAATCTTCTTTGCCTTCACATCTCCACATCTAGAACCATTCATTTTTTTATCATATTCTTGATTTAGAGTGCAAGCCTCCATTGCGTATAACAAAATAAAGATCTTTTTCGTGTGGTTCTTTGTTTCGTTTTTATCGTTCCAAGATATTTATTTGTTTTTTTTCAATACTTGCTTAGTTCTTGCCGTGATCATCTTGATGTTCATTGTAAAGCCATATACTCTTCGTTATATTAACCACTTTTTATCGCCGGAAAGTGTTCTATAATATTATCTGAGAGAAGAACTGCGCCATCACGATATCTAGAGAATCAAGGTTTTTATCTTTAAGTAGTATATGGTCATGGTAAACTTTATCAAAGACAGCTAACTAATGCCTATTTCGTGCCGAGACCATTTCTGAATCTAAATTGTGTTTTATCAATATCTCTTTCTAACTTTGGGTAGACGTGGTTATATATCCCCAACCATTTCTTTAATTTGTTGCTCATATGTCTAACAGTTCTTTGGTATGTTAATATAATCATAATAGCAATTAATTTTAATCTTTCTTCATTTATTGACCATTATTTCATTAGTAATTGACTTTTATTAGCAATACATACATGGTGATTCATAAGAAAATATTAATCACTGACGAACAAATGCATTAGGGTCTGGTTCTAGCTCTTGAGAACAACTGGCTACATCAGTAAGAGTACATTAACCTAATGCACCAAATGTGAGTGAAGTTCTCAAACAACTCTTTTTTGCTACTGCATTTTATCCAAATTCGCTCTAATCGCAACCACCTGCGCGAATGTATATTGGGAGAAGTTCATCCCAGTTCAAGCAATTCATTGTTTTAATTTTTTGTAGGATTATTATACATTTTTGACGTATAGTTTATATGCAAAAATGTTCTGTTTGATGTCCTTTACCCACCCTGAAATTTTATATGTATGAATCGCCTTGTATATGAGCCTGCTTACGTGCCAGTCAGTTCTTTCATTCTGGTGGATGTCAACAACGTTGTTCTACTTATTTCTTTTTATAGCAGTTCTTCGTCTTTCCTTATGTATTGCGTCATTATCAGTTCCTGTATTTATATTGTCTTCTGGTATAATTTGGTTTCTTGCTAATATCTATTGTAAACATAAAAACGGTATTAATTTATATTTGTTATAGTAAATTCTTTTCCTCGGCTATCTGATTCGTAGCCATACTAATATTCAAGATCCCAATGCTGAGATCTTTTCACCACAATACGCGGCAATTTTATGTTTTGTAAGTTAATTTTATTTCGTGAAGTTGAGTCTATTGAAATTAATTTCATAGCAAAACTCACGATAGACTGCTACAATAGAATCATTATTCTTGAAATAAAATTTTCCATTTTGCCAATTAAACTCACATTTCTCCTGGGCGCATGACCACTTGATTTTTTCAATTTTCATTTGTCTTTGAATGGAAGTAGGATACTTGATTCTGTCCAAGCCTGTATATACCTAATCGTCTTGCATATACGTTTTTTTAAAATATGTTTGCTGTATAAAACTCAAGTTAGGCCTCTTAGCATTAATTGTCCCTGTATTGTATAGCACACCTGGCTGTGCTAAATATTTCAAATTCGTACAATGTTTAAACGAAGTTGGCGTGGTCGTTGTTTGTCAACAAATAACGAATGTGGAAAATGGCAGGGAGATCAAACGGAAACTTTCCTGCGGCCTACAAACGCATTGGCCTTAAAATAAAAATAAACGCCGCCAATAAAAATATTTCTTACTCGCACTTTGAGGCTTCCTTGATTGTTTGGGGAAGATTCGAAGGCCGACCCCTAATCGGTCTAATTTCAAACATAGGAAGCGAAACGGCTTAATTTCGCGTTCTTATCTGCGCGGACAATTCGCGGTGCACTAAATTTCGCGACGAGGAAATTGCCGCTTTTACGTAACGAAAGGAAGTGAACATTTTGTAGGAGTCGCGGCATGACGACAAGTAAACGATCTGCAGACAAGGACGACTCCGAATTCATCTGCCATTACCGTCATGTGATCATTATGCATGCAGATATTTTTATTAAGTCTAGACTTGGCCCAGACTAAAGCTATCACATAGCCATAAACTTTATCTAGATTACCACTTAAGGATCGTCCTTGCATACAGGAGCGTTTTTTCGCGCTGGCGAAATTGTTCTGGGGCGCAATTAATTAGCATTATTGATTCCCTTTATTCGAATTCGCGAATTTATCAAGGTGCCCTACGATGGCCGTAAAACTCTGGCCTGTACCTATTTCATAAATGCGAGTTGGTTACTTAGAGATTCCTATTCAGATTAAGCAGGAAGGTAGAATGGTAAAATAAGCGGCCCACGTTCACGATAGTGATCTACAATAATAGCTGTAGGATATAGGATTTTTAGCATTTTTAAAACGTGTATTTCGTGGACCTTCACATTTTTATTTTTTTTTACAATCTAGTGTATTTTTTATGGCGTACATATAAAGTTTTGTACGATTGTTCAACAGTGATCCGCATTATAAATTCTTTTGTAAGAGCTGAGATTTCCTGTAGTTTAATTTTTAAGTGAGGCGTGGCCACAATGCAAATTTTATTTCTACAATAATAAAAAAGTATAATTGTACTTGGCAAAATGCAAATTTGTCTTATGCGGTGCCGCCGCAACGGAAAATACAATTTTGGGCAGAGCCAAAATTTGTTGAAAATTAATTTCCTAAACATTCTTACATCGATAGTGCTTTCCCTCTTAGTTAATGGCGCCTCTGTGTCATATGTCTCTATTTTAAAATTAAATCATGCATCGCTATTTTATTTCAAAGATCTGAATTTGAAATGTTTGAAAAGTTTAAAAATGTACGACTTTTTGATCCTATTTGATTGAATAAAAAAATGTTTTCCCGTATACATTGATTAATCTCTTACGTTATATATTTTTAAATCTTAATTTTTTTAAACTAATTTAATCTTGTTATTCGTTACAAAAATCCAGGTGTTACTTTTTCCAATTCAAAAATTCCTGGTGCGCACACGTTATCTGAAATTCTCATAAAGAAGTCTCGCTAATACTCGTTAATTTAAGAAAATAGTACTAATTAATTAATAAAAGTACTAGGAAAAATTTGATTATTACATTTTAGTACAAGAACACAGGATTTGCCGATATATTGTAATGCAACTTGCAAGTCCATGTAGTATTTATTTTTATTTTTAAATCCAGTCAGTTTCAAAGGATATTAAAAGAACAATCGTATGAACGAATGCTGGCAGTTGAGATAGCAACTTGTTACTATGAGTGAATAATACTAGAAAAGGACTTGCAAATATTGAAATCAGTTGGTGAATATTTAATAATTTTAATCTTATACACAGTGGCAAAATGGCTTTCCCTGTGATAATATTTGATATAATATAATCAAATTATTATGATGCAAATAGAAGTGAATGTTGAAAGGCAATCTGAATTATTATGTTCTATTGTATACATAATGGAGTGTATCATTCATTTAACATAAAATCAGTGCGTGAGTAATTGTTCTTGTGCCAGTGGATTTGTATCTATTGTAAAGAATAGAAACATTTTGATAAAGTTCTACGAGCTTCTAGAGCTGCGACAACCAGTAAGACAATCAATGGGGTTGTTCCACAAAGGAGAGCAGATGTAAGTCAGGTACCTCTGAAAGAAGCAAAGGTCAGTGAACATTTTATTGAAATTTCAATACTTGGTCTGACTTGATATAAAAAATATAAGTATATAACTGTATTTCTATTTAGCATAACTGTATCAATTTATATTCTAAATTGAAAATTAAATCAAGATCTTGATAGTTTGAGGTTTTTATAATTTGAAATTAACGTTTTGGATTTATTTCGATAATTTATAATTTTAATGAATAATGTAAATTTGAAATATTTGGATCAAGACATTAAAATTTAATTTTAAAGTTTATTTGGTTTTTTAATTGTAAATGTCAACTTAAGCGAAATAACTTAAGTTTTGAAACGTTAAATCAAATATTTTTGAGGGTACTTGAATTGAATACATATTAGCAATAAATAATATTATCCTGGTTATAACAAAAGGGTTCGATCAAGGATATATTAAAATACATCAGTTGACACAAACCCGATATATAGCAATGATACATTTTTTAAATATTTATATTATAAGTCGTGATACATATGATTTTTATAATTTATGATTTTTATTTATTTTTTCTATATTGATCCGTATTATATACTAGGAATGAAATGTTTAAACGTGTAAACGTTTATAGGTAAATATACATGATTTAAAAAATCATATTTTTTGTCTACGCGTCCACTACTTATCGAGTATTCCTTATTCTTTTGTGCACCAGAGGTTTCAATTTAGGTTGTACCTCGGAGTGCTGAATGTACGCAAGTAGGGGAACACTAAAGAATTGTTACGTGGGTGTAACTACGGCAGTCACCAAACAGAAGATGAAATTAAAATAACGTGTGTACACCGAAAATACCCTCAAATGTTGATTTTTAGAAATGGTGGCAAGCAAACAAAAACCGTATCCTTATTTACCATATTTGCCAAAACGTAATTTTGCTTTTGCCATTTACACATCTACACGTTTATTTTGAACCATTACGTTAAAAAATAATAGCTTTTTTCATCCCTGTTATAAACTTCAATGGAATGTGCCTCTTTATTTTGATTTTTTTGCCGAATAATCTGTAATTCAAAACTTATTTGAATTGTCATCTCTACTGCCTTCAACTGCATCACAAACAAGCAACTGTTTTTCCATGTGAAAACGAATTACCTGCATTTAATTTTTGTATTTCTTAGATCTAGTCCAATTTAACCACAGCCAAATTTTACCCGCACTACACTTTAATTTGCGCAATTTTCCAGACTTAATCAAACAACGAATTCTCAATCGGACCTCAATAGTTTCCTTGGTAATATTCGAGTAGGAATGAATTAATTTTCTTCATTTAAATTAACTCGATTAGAAGAATGCCAAAAAACCCTTTTAAACTGAATTGCTTATAACATGTAGGTGTTATACTTATCAAAATATAAAAATACTACGTAGTTACTTCAACTTGTTACTTTTTTGTTAGAGGACCGGAAAATAAATCTCCGAATTCTGATATATATCGGATATACATATATCGACCGTTTGCTTAAATTTGAATTCCAATTCAGTTATTATAGGCGACATAACTGTAACAATGTGAAAAATTAAGGCAACTGAAAATAACATTTTGCATAATTGTGAACAGATTACTGTATCCATAATTCAAACTTTTATCCAATAAAAATAACTCAAAATGTACAAAATAATATTTCAAAATAGTGCGGGTAAAACTGATATTATTTTTGCGACCCGAACCTTACGGGCACAACGAAATACCGGCGGAGAATCACGCAAGTCGTCGCGGTCGTGAATGATTGAACACAACGAATATAGAGGAGATGTATATCTCTCGGTGTCTTAACGTGACTCTGGTCGTGTCTGTCTCTTCGAGCCCAAGAAAACTCGGACACTCGTTAAACCACCCCTTTAGGGGTAGGGGGAAGGAATGGTCGACCATCGCAAGAGAGAGCTGCATTTCGCCGAAAGCTCTAACAATAAACTAATGACATCCGTTTTAAATTGCAGATGGTATTTACAAATGACATGCAAATCCAAGATTAGGATCTTAAGTATGATAGATTGCTGGACAGCGGGAGATGAGCAAGACTTAAATTAACCTGGCTGCAGCTCCTAATGCCACGAACAATTTCTAGGATTATTCTCAAGTAAATATTAAATATGATGCTTCAACAATTATGATGATTATTTATTGATTGTAGGAAAGGTCAATACATTCAAAAGGTTTGCTTTTTATGGTGAATTAATTACCATTAATCGTGCATAGTAATTTGATGAAAACAAACTACGCTTGATATTTGACAGTAGTTTAAAAAATCATGATTGTCATACCTCATAACCAACCATCTAGAAATGTAACGCCTTCTTTAAACACAAAGAGATTAACAAATATAGGATGGTCGTTTTTCAACTTTAAGAATGGGTACTGTAATAGCTCTAATTCTTCAAAATTAATGGGAATTTAACCCATAATGTGACTATTTCTCGTAGATTATCAATTCAAGTTATTTTTTACTACTAAATATAAACAACCCTATGGCTGCCCTTTACAACACCACCAGTTAAAACATACAACTGTTACATCACATGATATACATTAAATATCTGGATATTATTTAAATTAAATGTATCATTCATACGATATGCGGCATTACAGTACCTCGGTTTCTTTAAGAGCCGATGCAAAGTTACATATTCCAGCGCTAAATAATGTTAAAAAAATTGGACCTATCAGGCTTGGGTTGAGTCCGTAATTTCTTCAGTTCTTCACGTTTCAGAGTCCCTAGATGACGAAGAACAGGTTTTTTCCATTTCGTCTGTCTGTCTGTCTGTCTGTCTGCCCGTCTGTACGAGTGTCCGTCGGTCCATCGGTCGGTCCGTCTGTCCGTCGGTCCTTCCGTCCGTCCGTCCGAGTATCGTCCGCCCCCGCCCCCCCCCCTGTCGATCGTGTCTCGTTTGTCTTGTCTGTCTTGTCTGTCTGTCTGTCTGTCTGTTTGTCTGTTGGCAGTATAACTCAGAATTTATTTTTGCTATAACTGAGAAATATTTGTTTATTTTTGCTATAACTGAGAAATAGATTACTTTCATAATTTGCACATCGATCAGGCTTTACACTTGACGAAAATGGGACCCAACAGATATAGGGTAATGTCGTAAAAGAATCAAAAAGTTTCAACAGTAAGTCCGTTTTGTTAAATACAGACGCGCATCGCAGAGCCGGGAGAGTTCCTCGATGGGCCCGTGGATAAGACGACTGGATTTAAATTTGCGTGCGCAGGCGCATTAGTTCGAATGCAATCGCCGGTTGTTGTTTTTTTTTAATTTGCAATTGATTCAATTCGCATTACCAAGATACCAAGTGTTTCCATTTGATGTTTCAATATTAGAACGTGAAGATATTTTTTACCCCTATTTTGTTTTGATTTTTATAATTGCTTACGGGCGGTCTTATAAAGATCACTTATCTGAGCTTAAAACTTTAATTCGTTATTAAAACAAACAAAAGCGCATAAAATGTTAGTGCTTATGACAGTTTATTCATTACTAAACACATTTTGATACGCTTTTGTTTATTTTAACAAGGAATTAAAGTTAACCTCAGTGGTCTTTATAAGGCTGGCTGCAAGTGTCATAACGTCCACCTGAGAGGAAATTTCTGAATAAAGCCCTTTGCAGATTGTCATTTATTCGTATAAGTCGATTATTAGATTACTTACAAGAGAAATTCATTAACATTAGGAACTAATTAAAATCGGGTTTTAATTTATTTTCTTAATTTTTGAGATATTAACACAAACTTTCTGATTTTAAATGCACATTAAGGATGGCTATAACACCCTCGGCAAGAGCTTATTTTCATCTGCAAAACAATTTTTAATGTACGACTGAACATAATCTAAGTGAGGATTCAAGATTTTGTTTGCGTGATTAATCAATCACTGCCTCCTACTTTTGTACATCTGGGTTATTTATTAAAATAAGTGTAACAAGCCTTATATTTCTCATCTTTTCCCAACAGTACCATAGTCACCTCTGATGAGCATTTAAAATAAGAAAGTCGATGTCAATGTCTCGAAACTTAGGAAAAAAGAATCTTAAAGCAGATTTTCATTCTTCTCTAGGAAGTGTTAACGTTTAGACAGTTCACCTAATACTCAACTTGTAAAAAAAGGAAAATCTGAATTTTTTGGTTTTTGCTCATAACTCAAAAACTGCTAGGTTCAATTTCTTGTTTGTATAGCACTAGAATTGCATATTTGTTATAATTTGACCGAAAAACGGGCAGCCTGTATAAGCGGACACAACATAGGAGACAAATACGATCAATTATCGACTACATTATTGTGCGGCACTTACCTTCTACACAAATGCTAGGCATACGAGTATTTATCTACTCACAGCTCAAATGTACTTCACATACGTAAACCCAACAAAGGAACAGAACATACAACAAAAACAATCAAAACTGGAAACAATAGAGGCAATTAAATATAATTTACATAATTTCAAAGGAGAAAGCATAAAGCAGTACATAAGCTCTGGGGCGAATACACGACAGAACTGCAAACATGTTCGTTGGACTAAAGAAGTAGAAATGTCTGTAAAAAATGCGTATCCAAAGTGGATAAATACGAAAACAGACCCAGGCTGAATAGAGAGAGAGTTCAGCCCAGCTAGTCCCGGAAATATAGCAGCAGAAATGATAAAAAACTGTACTAAACAGAATAATAACTAGGGATGTCGTACCCGGTCTAAAATCAAACCCGGGTACCCGAAAACAGTACCCGGGTACCCGAGGGTACCCGAAATATATTTAAAAAATGTTAGCGTACATCGGAAAATTCGTTACGCCGCGAGTTTTAAACTGAACTAAATTGAAATAGTACCTACTCTCCATCAAAATCACACAGATGATGTTTACGTTACTTCATCGCATACTGACGCGATTTAATGGTACTATTGACGGGTTGAATATTTCCGTGAAGGAGATTTATTATATGAAACAAGAAACATTATGTGGTATGGGATAGGGTGGTTCTTGTTATTACTGCATGCTTATGTTTTTCTAGAGCTTATTCCTACCGTTTTTAAGTTTTTATCATCTTCTCCGAAAAAGGCTCACTTACTAGAGATTACATAATTTACTAGTCGGGTACCCGGGTCCTGAAAATATACCCGGGTTGATTATTACCCGGGTCGACCCGGGTACCCGGGTACCCGCCGACATCCCTAATAATAACAACGTTATTTAACAAGTGCATAAACAATCACCAAAAGGGGAGATAGATGAAAGTGTGACAGTTATACATGGGTGGATAATCTGTTTGTTTAAAATAAATAATATAAAAGAAGATCAACAGTGGAAGAAGCCTTCATTTTCTGTTCATTGATTTGGATATGACGTACTGGTCGCAAAGCTATGTTACCATAGCTAGTTAAAGCTACCCAGAATTGTATAAAACACTCATACCAGGATCAAGATCTGAGGCAAGATGATCGTACGGGTTTTCAGCAACTACAGCCCTCAAACAGAGATGGTATATGTCGTCAATTCTGTATATAATTCTCTTCGGAACTGAAAAAGGAAATATGTCTCTTCAATTTACCTACGACCAGGACCTCTTGGCGAAAGATCCTGCAGAATGTCGTATTAGAAACAATAAAGCAACTAAACGGTCTATAACAAACAGTTGTAGAAGAATTGGAAAACCGGCAATTCGCTTGGTACTGCCACATGACGCAGATGGAGAAAAATTATTGCTTAATTAAAGCGGTTTTGGACAAGCCCCTTCAAGAAGAAAACGAGAATGACTCAGAAGAACTTGGAGCAACGTCAGGCGTGGGTTTCGTCATCACACAAGACAGAAGCAGCTGAAAATATACAATGGAAATAGTATTTAACGATAAAATCACAATAATTACATCTAATTAGTGTTGTAACACGGTCTTTTGCCTAGCCCTACACACTACTGAACTATTATGTTACAATGCCCTGGGTCGCTAGCTTAGTCGGTTGGTGAGCTGCGAGGTTCTATGAGCATCGCCAGTGCAGCTAACGGAAAGCTAATATTGTTGAGGTCAGCTCGTTGACATCTGAAATGTTGTACTTACAAATGCAAACACCAATGGTAATAAAAACCCAACAGTTTACGTGAATACATATAATCTGTAAGAAAATGATAAAAACACAAATACATGCAAGCAAAAACAATTGCGCACTGCGCATGGGAAAAGGTATTAACTAAATACTTAAAGTTCAGTTATCTGTGCAAAGACAAAGTACACGAGCGCGTGGTATGAATTAGTTCCACACACCAATAAATTTAACCTAAAGTTGTCGCTTCTTTAGAGGGCCTCGATGCTTGGAAGCCCATTCCGCCGAGTTAGTACATGACGTGATGCCGGTGGAATGATTGCCGGTACTTCCCCGTTATCGGACAGTGAGCCCTTTGCTCATAGTTGGCAATGGTTCATTAAAATAATTATTAACAATGTTGCAGTTGTTTTATGATCTCGTAGCGCTGTTTCAAGCAGGACTAACCTGGTTTCACGTTGTTCGCAAGGAGCCCGGTGACCGCTGGATGCTGGGCAAATCGCTGCTTCAAGCGCGGTCGACTTGGACACCCCTGGCTCACCTCCAATGTCCTATTTCACTTTGATAGCTCGCCCCTCGACTAAAGGTGCACGTACACAGTGTTGAGCACACGCACGCCTTCAAAAATACTGCTTTCAAAGGTCGACTCGCGCTCTTTTTAACTTGTGAGCGAATGAGTCGACCTGCGCTGTTCACCAACGTTAGCGCGAATGAGTTCCTTTGCAGGCGTCGTTTCGAATCCGCTGATCTTTGTTCCCCGAATTACATTGCCGAGTTTGCACATTCCCACACATTGCACTGGCGTGTTCGCACTCGGGACTTTATAGTCTGCGATCGCTTGCACAGCGTTGCGTACTTATAGTGCGACGCTACGTAAATAAACATAAGAACACATACTGCTGAGCTTGATTACTAATTGGGTATATAATAAAAGGTAGGAAATAGGTAAATACAGGTGGCACGAATTTACCCGTTTCAGTGTGAATGCTATTCAAATAAGGTATACGTTTAAAATTGTTCTTTTAAATCAGACGTTACACTAGGTGAGCAGTAGCAAGAGCAAAAAACTTGGTATACCCAAGAAAAAATTTACAACTTTTTAAATATTTTTTTTGTTTATAACATTAGTTTGGCAGATTAGTTTTTTCTGGTAATAAACATTTACAAAGAACAACGCCATAATTAAGTACTAGATTACTAGATGTTTACATTTTTGGGTGGAGTGTGAACCAAGTTATGGTACTACTTCCAAGTCATGTGTGTGGATATGTATTGTGTATAGCCTTGTAACGCTAACTTTTTGGAGAAATTGAATTAGTATAAAATAATACCAAACCATCTATTATTAATGTAAGCATTTTTTAATCTGGTTGATACTTGTTTTGTATAGTTTTAGTACTGTTTTAGCTAATAAAGTAATTCATTGTAGCTAAGGATTACGAAAATAATGTATCATAACATAATCTATATATGTCTAGATATTCATCTTAACTATCAATTTTATCAACATTATTAATCTTCCGTCACTGCCGCTTCGTCTATCTGTTTGTAGCAATTTTTCTTGCATCTTGTCATCTTATTCCCTCTTTTCCTAATTTTTCTTGCATCTTGTCATCTTATTCCCTCTTTTCCTAATTTTTCAGCTATACTTGTGTTCTAGGATTTCCTCTGCCTCTCCTACAAGTCTTTCCTCCTTTCTTGCCTCCCATACCACCTTCACTTGTCTTTTGTCATCCATCCGAGTGATATGGCCAGCTCACTTTAGTCTTCTTTTATCTATTTTATTTTTAGTAGCTCTGTGTTAAGTTTATTTTTGAAGTCTTCGTTTGTTCTCCTTTCCATTGCAATTTTCCCTGGTACTGTTTTAAAGTACTTCATTTTCGTAGCCTGTAGTTTTTCGCCGAGTATCCCGTTTTCGGCTCCGTATCAAAGGATTGGTAGATCTATTGTTTGGTACACACTCATTTTAGTCTTGTTTGTTATCTTGTTTTTACCAAGGAAAGGTCTTCGTATTTTTTAAATATTTGTATCTTAATACCATTATTCCATCAATTTTGCTGGCGCCTCCACCATAAATTCTTTACATAATCGCAAAAAACGATAACCAATAACAACAAAACAACATCGAAAGACTTTTTGAATTTATTTAGCTTTACAGCTACCTGTGCTTGTACTATTTTGCTATAAAAACAAGAAAATTAAAGTACATAATGCTATACCGGACCTTCGAATTCTAATATTAGTGGTCATTTGTACTTAATCAAGTAGAATTTAAAAAAATGGCAATTACATATATGACTTTTTTAACTGTTTTTCTGTAAAAGTGTTCTCTCAAGTACGCCTCTTAATTTCAAACAATTAGACATCTATAAAATTATAAAGAAAGAATGTACGTATACATATTTTTAACTATAAAAACGCCTTTTACATGATTGTACACACCAAAGTGCTTAATTCTTCAGTTCAATATCGAGAAATTGCTTTACAATTGAATAGTGCCACTTATTAAGCAAAAATTGTCTCTTACTGTCGAAACCTAGCTGTTCAACTAGCAAATACATTAATTAATTACTTAAGGCTTACTAGACTGTGAATTTGTGCATTTATTTTAGATATATTGGTTGTAATATGTACTAATAACAGATTTCCGATTAAATGTGGAAAAAACTGTAAATATAAACGTTTTATGTTTATGATTTAAGTTGTATTGCTGGTCAGTTGTGAGATTTATTTAATTGTCGATTGCTTGAATCACTTGAATGTGATAAAGGCGTTGCAACTGGGATCAGTATGTTTGCTAGATAAATACTGGGTACAGCTCAATAGATATTAGCTCGAATGTGGGTAAACGATGCGCAGTAGTCGAAATGGTGGGGTAACGACAGAGCTCACTTCGTAGTCGTCTACCTGTGAACATCAGGTACATTCCAGTATGAAGTAAGCGCAGTGAAGCGAACAGTATTGCTCGAACTTCAGTTTATCTTTGTTTCTCCTAGTGCTCACTCTTTTTCGCGCAGCGCAGGTCGACATCCCAGCTAATATATATTGAGCTGTATCTGTGTTACCATGAGATGTATATTTTGAGTAGCAGTTCGAAATAGCAAAGGTTTTAAACGTTTGCTTATAACATAACAAATCATACAGTTTTAGCCAAGCTAGGTATCTCTTCAAAATAACGTCGTTTTATCCAACTTACATGCAATCTCCAGTACACGATGCGCCCCCCCCCCCCCTTCACCCTCGGAAAATTGTTTTAAATACGTTTTCGAAAACCAGATGACAAATAATTGCTTCTAGAAAAATAAGATTCACGTTTATAAAAAGCAAAATTTCTAATGTACAGGGAGTTTGAAACATTAAGAAATTCAAAATACACGTAACAACTCGAGGAGCTTTTTAAACTGTGCATGTAAAATCAAAATAGATCAAGACTTGTCGACAGTATTTTTTTGAGAACAGAGCACGCCTAGTCGTAACGCCCGTAATTTTGATTATTAGTCTACAGCTCGCTATCGTTGTTGCCAATACATTTAAGTGCTTTTCTTGGAGAATTAGTGTCCCGCAGTTCTAAATTTAACTTTATGTTCATACAGTCCCCTTTCTAAACCCGCCAAGCCGCCACTGCAGCATTTAATGTATTCCACATCGCCAGCATAAAAGTTGAGAATAAACAAAAACCAATTTAAGCGATTTGCATGAAAACAAACTTAACCGCCGAGATCGGAGATTTCAATGCTACGTGACGCGACAAATTTCGTTGGGAAGCTGCGGCTTATTCTTCCAAGCAGGATTTCGTCCTTACAAATTCAGTTTTTGTATTTTTCTTTGCAAGCATTTTCTGTACAACTTTGTTTAGATTTATAATTTTGCAGACGTTCAAATTTAAAAATTTAAGTAAGCCTTTCGGTTTGCTTTAAAATAAAAATTGTTTAGTTTTTAAGTTTTTTAAATTATTTTGAAGTTAATTACGTTAATGATAAATTTTAAAGTGTGATATAAAATAATCGAAGAAGAAAAATATTTTTGGCCTTCGGTGATTGCAACAAATTGCTTAGGAGCAATGTAAGGATGCAGCAAAAATAAAAAAATATTTCTGCACTTGTCATTTTTAATTCCACGCTCATTAAAAGTAAAATTAATACCTTGTGGTTAAATTAAGCAAGTGTTATCATAGTAACTTGCAGATATTTTGTTATACAGATACATTATTGGAATAAAAAATAAAACACTTAAATATTAAAACATGCGAGATGAAAATGTTTGATTGGTAGCAGTATAAACAAGCAGTCCTTTGTTAGAGTATTATTTGTGCATGTGGTATTTAGCGTTACACACGATCTCCTTGTTGTTTTTATTCATTATTTTTATACTGGGGTGAAGAAGATCGACAGTTTCGAAATATGGGCTTGGAGAAGAATGTTGAGAGTTTCACGGACAGAACGAAATAGAAATCTATCAATTTTAAAAGAAGTCACAGAACCACAACCCCTATCAAGCCTAATATTCATTCATTCATTTTTCATAATCTATAACCTCTTTTACCTTTCGGTGTCGAGGACCATTCATACCTCGCGGGAAGTGCAACGGAGGTAATGAGCCGCACGCGACTTACACTACGCTACCCCGCATGCAAACATACCACACACACAATAACTTAAATCTAACTTAACTAATGAGTTCAAATTCACTGCCGCTCCGAAAAAATTCTCGGCTACGGCCAGATTTGAACCCATGTCCACCTGGTTGCTAAGCAGACAACAAGCTCACTCAACCACCGAGGTGCAAGCCTAATATATATTTAAAAAATTTACTAAGATTCTTTGGACGCCTAAGCCGACGAGATAAAAGATCTTTCGAAAAAACAACTAACTGACGATAGGCTGCATCAAGCCATAAGAAAACTGAAAACCGAAGAGAATAGTATGAACTGGCCAAGTCGGGAAATTAGGACATTATGTAGAAAGGTCGCAGGCAGCTTTTGAAAAGGTTTTAAGCCCTTTTCATAAGTGACTTCTTCCTGTCACTCCTGTATGTTATTAAGTTATTATGTTCTAGCTAGATACTTTATAGACAATTTTCTACATTGTTTTATAATTTAACTGATGTGATGCAGCTGTTCATAGAATACGTAGTTTAATCATAGAATAGCACTTTATGAGTGACGTTTCCATTTTGATGTTATCGAATAAGGGATTACATGCGTCAAATATAACATATACTATGATGAAGCCTTTTCTCGCTGTCTTTTTACCTCTTTCCTGATTGCTGAAAAAGAACTTAGGTAGTGCCTTTACCGAAAATTAATGTACCAAAAGATTAAAAATATCTACGCCTCATAACATATATCTCCAAGTCGTTAAAAAAATTATTAATCAACATCACCGGCAACATCTAGCACAAAACAGTTCGTTGATACCTTCAACCTTGATATTGTAATGTCTATTTAAAAAAAAATTCAAACTACTTAAATAAGAGAATTCAGTGCGTAAGGTGAACTACTGTTCGTCGGATTTCCTAGCTGTTACTAGTGGCGTTCCTCAAGGCTCCATGCTAGGACCTGCGTCACCCTTTTGCCCAATTTTACGCCGATGACACTTACTTGTTATATTCTGAGGAATTTGCGGAAAGTTGTGTCAAAATTCAAATTGTATCTATACAACGCTCTTTGGTCTGTTAAAATGTTCGTTCTGAAGGAATTTACATTCCCAACAGTCAGGACCCCCTTATAATTGACAAATCTGACACAATTTTACCTATCAAAGAATGTATTAAAATGTACATTTATCTCTAGAATGGCAGGTTAAATGAAAGACCAGACCGACATATGTACTTGCAATACGAATCCGCCTAGTATTTATTTGTTTTCTTATATTTTGTAATGTATCCTACGGTATTAATAATATGATTGTGTATCTGTATACCACAGGACGAAAGTGTATGTTAATCCCTTGTGTGATTGTTACCCGCAATTTTGTTTGGGGTATCAAGCTACACCCTCGGAATTAAGACTCAATTTAGTCCCTCGATATTATAATATTGCATTGCAACTATTGGGGCCCAGAAAATGAATTGGCGAAAATGATCACGTCCGCGTTATTCACCTTCTAAATTTAACCGAGCTTATTAAGTATACACGGTGCAGGGCCATAATTCGGCGTCCAAAATGTGTCTGGGGACTGCAAATGCCAATTGTTTATCTATGAATGATCTTGCATACAATATGCAAGTTTTGATAGTTGTGCCTGATCTGAATGCTAATCCGCTTTTCTGTTGCAGGTAAGTGCTGGAATTTGCAAATCAGAAGCAGTTTGCCGGTGCAGAGGAGAAGGGGCCGTTTCTCTATGCAGATGGCGTCCACCTAGCCTAAGAGGTGATTGACATTAGAACAGGATTATGGCTGCGAGATTAGATGAACCGTGTTGCGGCGGTTGCCGGCTACGTGCGTTATATTTTACGAGTGATGCTTGCTGCGTTTGCTTTTATTATCACAAATATGACGAAGTCACGTATGCTTGTGTAAGTGCGGCTTGCACAATGGCTTGCGGCATGCGGCAGTTGAGCACAAAGAAACGCCTGCATTTTTCACTATTTTGCAATATAATACGTATTAAAGCGTGACGTCTTCTCAACCTTTGTATTTATTGTTGCTGCTACAATGTTTTAGTTGGTATCAGTTACGAGAGCATAAAACGCCTCCGTGTTCGAAGGAAATGAATAGGTAATAAAAAGTTAATTGAGAAACTATTTCTTCCTTCTGCAACGCAGCGATTGCTTCGATTGTTTAATGTAAACAGTGACGTAGACATTTCAAAACCCATTTTCGCAAACATAGGCCGACCAGTGATTCAGTCACCACGCTTAAGTGTTCCAAGCGTTTTAGAACTGTGAATACTTTCTATCTAGTTAATGGCAATTCCAAATAGTGAATAAGAATAGTTGGAAGGACGTTATTGGCGAACTAGGCACGACTGATTTCAATTGGTAATTTCTTAATTTTAATTTTTATGTAAAACTTAATGGCCAAAGATTCTTTCCAAACTAAATGCAGTATTGCAGTTTTCACATTTAAAAGCACAGTAGACGTCGTGTATAACGACAGGGTCCGGAAGAATTAGATGGTTATATCCGTACGTCGCTAAAAACAAACACGTTTAAATTTAAAAAAATGTCTCATCCAATCACACGAAAAATTATGCTTGATGGAAATGTTTTCAGTACGCAAATATACCCACTACAGAAATAACTTCGGCCTAGGCCAAAAACTTGTCTGCCCAAGGCCGAAAAAAAAACGTAACCTAACGTAACAATAAAGTTGCTAATTTTATATTTATTTATTCCGATTGGAGAAAACAATGGTTTATTCGTACAAAAATGTGCATTTTTTTGTAGTAATAAAACAAATATTTTCGGTGCCCTGAGCTAATTTACTTTTTTCTGGATTTAGATCGGTTCTCATGCATAAATTTATAAAGGCGACTTACCAAAAATTTCATAACGCCCCTTCGGTCAAAGGGTTGTAGGTCAGATACATGACACCGGGGGAGAGCTGGGCAGCCGGTGGACTCTCATGTAACATATGGTCCACCATCACAAAACCAGACAAATTCTAAAGCCAAAACGTGCAAGCAACAATAAACACACATTACAACATTTAGCAGTACGTGTTCGTTATCATAATACTCGCAGGGAGTTTTGTGGCCCCCCGCCGTGTTCCTACGTAGCGTCTAGGAGAGTGCCTCCGATGATGTACCTGTAATAACCCTGCCAACACGGATGCTTACCGCTAGTGTCAATTAGCCGAACGCTAATTAGATCAATGCGATCTGCATTTGCGGTGGCCGCTTCTAACCACAAAAGGGAAATGAGCATCCCGGACCGTCCAGGTGCGCAGCCTGCATATCAGGTCGAGGGTTATTGATCATCTGGCCGGATAATGTCTAACCTCAAGTACAGGGTTATTCATTATAAATTACCCACCCCTTATCATCGTTATTATTGCCTATAGAAAAAAAAGTTTTAAATAAAAGTTATGTGGTTATAACTGAATTTTGTTAAAATGCTATCAAAAGTACAGTGGCGTGCATAATTAAGGGGATACAAAAAAGTAATATATTTTTTTAAATGGAACACCCTGTATATTATTAAATTTTTGGAATGATCTTTCTTTCCTGATTTCAAAAATATACCATATGTTACCCTTACCTTATACCGTTTTTGAGTTATTAAACGTCAAATATCTTAGTTAAACTAGTTAACATTATTAAATATAACAAAGTTTTATTCAGGAAATTTAAATATAAATAAATGATAACTAATTTTTATTATTTCATTAAAGAAATGTCACTTATCAAACAAAATAGTTGCATTTTCATAGCTTACTTTAATAATTCCTATTTACAGTTACTAGTTTAACTAAGATATTCAACGTTTAATAACTCAAAAACGGTATAAGGTAAGGGTAACATATGGTATATTTTTGAAATCAGGAAAGAAAGATCATTCCAAAAATTTAATAATATACAGGGTGTTCCATTTAAAAAAATATATTACTTTTTTGTATCCCCTTAATTATGCACGCCACTGTACTTTTGATAGCATTTTAACAAAATTCAGTTATAACCACATAACTTTTATTTAAAACTTTTTTTTCTATAGGCAATAATAACGATGATAAGGGGTGGGTAATTTATAATGAATAACCCTGTACATAGTGCACTAAAGCGGTTTCAACCCAGCACTAAACAAATGTACAACGACCCAACAACAAAGCTGTCTACAGTCAATAGCAATACCAACGATAAAACAGTGTTCAACTCAGCTGCACAATAAAACTTATTACAACTTCCATTGCAAAGCTACTCAAGTAATAATATCTACTACAGACCTTTCCCATAATCCACATAATTACCACAAGCAACCTGCCGAAGCACATGAGAGCCCTTGCATTGTAAAAATGCCACCCTCGGTCGTGTCGGGTTCCACAACATTCCCATATGGACGTTCTCGGCGAACTGCCCGCCAGGCCCATCGAGATTTAAAACTACCCCCGTTTTAATTTGCCGTATACTGTGTACTACATCCATTATACCTGTATATAACATGTACCTATAGGATATTCGTACTATTTTATCATATTACGTAATTGGTAAAGTAGTTACCTACCTGTCATTTCACTGCAAGTACTGACTATATTGTACATGTTCAAGAAGTATTCTTTTCTGAATAGTTAAATACGTTTAAAGTGGCCATCGTTTCACTGAGTGGAAAATGTCTTGAGAATCCTGGATGAAATATGTTATGGGAAATATACGTATAATTTGAATGACATTTAAAAGGCAGAATTTTTTTTTTATCTACTCTATAAAAAGTCGGCTTCTGCGCTCTAATTTTATGAAACCAAACTATTAACTTCCAACCAGCGGGAGGTAATATGTTTTACCTCTCGCATTTATGTTTGTTATCATGGATACCACATAAACGCTTTTTAACGCTATGTTTGTTCGCAAATTATACAAAATGTCACTTAAATGATTTCCTAAAGCAAAATTATTGACGTTTCGCCAGTGGCGGTGATATGCATAAGCGGGAATAAGCGTTGCTTAGGGGTCCGGGCCCTTAGAGGGCCTTTTGGGGGGCCCGATAAGTTCTGTATTCTCTTATTAAATATTTCGATATCTTCTACTTCATTTGAGTATAGACTGATAGTTAGCACTGCAACCACAGTCCCCACACTCAGTTATCAGTCATCAGTGATCAGACTCCACTTGAGAGCTTTGAAAAACTAACAAACATTTTTGAATTTTTAGAACCGAAAAACGTTTTAAGAATGCAAGAAACTAAACAGCTCTGATGTGATTTGCTTAAGAAAAAGTATTCTGATGTCCTCAATAATAATCTCGCCATTCAGTTTGTGAACGCTACCTCCTTACTAAAAGAGGATTTAAATGATAGCATGACTGTTCCAGATTTGACAAGTTTATTCCTACAGAAATATAGTGTTCTCAAAAGCAACTTTGGCGAGACTATTACTGCATTGCTTTTATTCTTGACTCTACCTGTAACATTAGCCACAATAAAAAGATCATTTAGCAAGTTGAAAATAATAAAACATTATTTAAGAAATTCTAAGAGCCAAGATAGGCTACATGACCTTGCGGTTTTGTCAATTGAGCAAAGGGCATCGTCTACGATGGACATAAAAATCTTGTGGAACAATTTTGCTGTCAATAAGGTCAGAAAGATACATTTTTTATTTCTGATCAATTTATTTTTACGGTGTTCTACAGATATTTGTTACCTATTTTGACGTGGATTTTACCTGAATAATATTTTATTTTGCTAGTGTTACCTAGGTAGATATGTATCCATCAGTTTTCGATTTTATTTAGTTTTATATTTTTAATTGATATTTTGTTAGATATGTTAGTTATAAATGTTAAATGTTAGGCATTTACTACTCTATTTGTTATAATAGGATGTTATTTTATTTTTTGTTAAACGTTTACTTTCTATACTGTAATTATAAATATACAATTCATTAAGTATATAAATCTTTTAAAAGGGGGTCCATTTTTATATTTGCTTAGGGGCCCAAGGTGCTCTTGCACCGCCACTGCGTTTCGCACTAAGAACATACGTTCGAAGAAAAAAATCATGTGTATGTCACTGGAGCAAATGATAATTTTCTCCGTTGTTGGAGAAAGTGAATACCTGTGCTCCCTAGATATATAAATAGCTATTAACCAATAATTTTCAATAAATGTCCAATCACTAATGATTTTAACAATGGCAATATCAATATTACACACAAGTGACTTTTTGATTACCATAACTCAATTCGCGAGTTTTTGGTTTAAGCAATAATCTTTAGTGTCATCTGTGTTAAACAGGTACTGTGATTTCAAACAAAAATTTTGGTTTTGGCGCTTCTTCTGAATTCATTGAGATGTGGATAAAGTGTACGCTTACTGTACGCGTAGTGTTACGAGATATTAGTTAGTGGCGTATTATAGCTAGTGATATAAAAAACGCGTTTTTTAAAATCGAATAAAAAACCTGTTTTTGTTTTTTATTCATTTTTGTAATTGGCGGCACGTTTTGGTAGGTATGGTTGGCGGCAGGTAAGCAAACGACAAAATTTAAACTTATTTTGATTTTATATGCTCTTTAAAGTTCAAGAAGACTACAGCACAGACTAGACAAATGTTTAATAAACAAAAGTAACATTTTACACCTACTGCCTACTCGTATTACGTATTACCCTATGATCGATGCATCAAGTTACGTTAGCGATTCATCAGAGTCATCAGGCAGTGACATGGGCGACGTAAACTGCATGGATGTGGATACTGACTCCGAGTCAGTAGAGGAGTCAGCCATGTCTGTTAGCGAGAAATTTCTGCGTTATTATAATTTCTGTATCTACTTTGTCTATGAAATGTAATGCATTATTTTTCTTTAGAAATATTTGGTTTTTTTGTTGTTATAAATTCTGTAATTCACTTTATCTATTAACTGTATTATTTTTATTTAGAAATATCTGTTTTTTGTTTTTCCAAAGAATATTAGTTGTTTAATTCTGAAAAAGACGTATTTAAAAAACAGACCGTTTCGTTTAAAAAACAGGTTTTTTAAAAAAACATGGTTTTTTTTGTTGCATCACTAATTATAGTAGAAAGCCTGAGAAACTCGGGCTTCTAGCGCAAAATTTCAGGGGGGCGCCAAAGTAAAATGATCAGAAAAATGTGTTTCATATTTGTCATACTATATTGATTTCCAGACATGGATCTACTGAAAATAGCAACCTATAATAAGCATAATCACAGCCATTAATTTAATAAGC
Organism: Agriotes lineatus; assembly: GCA_940337035.1. Lineage (NCBI taxonomy): Eukaryota > Metazoa > Arthropoda > Insecta > Coleoptera > Elateridae > Agriotes > Agriotes lineatus. Next base: position 71,595,295 of record OW679199.1, read on the forward strand.
AAAATTTGGGAGTCAAAATTTTAAGGGGCTTCTGGCGGCAAGCATGGTGAATACACCATTGGTATTACTTTTTTTCTAATAGGTAATATCCACATTATACTACTTGTATAGGAAATATCTATTGTAGGTTAGTTATCTTAGATGTTTTATTAGCAATATATTTATCGTACAAATGTGTATGTTGAGTTGTGGAATTTATTCTCATTTGAAAAGAACGGATTATAGCAGTGCTTTGTATCTTAATACTTTTAAACAAACCATTTATTTAATGTTAAAAGTACTAACGTCTCTGTATCTCCAGAGACGTTAAATATGAGGTTTTCTAATATGGTTTCGAGTAATTCAGAAACTTTAAGCATTCATTCGTAAGTGAACCAAATATCAACTTTCTGGTTTGTACTGAATACATTTAAATCTGTGATCCGCTTAACATTAGATCTAAAAATTTATTTTCTTTAGGTTCAAATAATTACAAATTTTCTAATAAAACCAAGTATTTATGTATCTCTAAACCGTTTAACTGAAAAAAACAAGAGTTGTATGAAGCTTTAGAGCATGTTAAAAGGAAATAACAAAACAAGTGTAACATTCATATTTTTTGTGATTTTTTCTTTTGAAGTTGTGATTCAGCGGGGTATCCGGCGTGACTATTTTATGAGAAAGTGAATAATTCCTTTTATATAGATACCAGGGATAAGGCCAATAAAAGTAAAATTAGTGGTAGTCTATTGGTTGGCATTTGGTTGCTACAATAAGATATTCTCTAAAAGTGCATTCAAAGATATTAATCAGAACTTTTGTATCTGACTGATAAATTTTGTGAAGAAACATTTAATTACTGTCAATAGTAGGAACACAAATCACTTACAAACACTTTTTACCAGGTTTCGTGTATTATACAATTGATCCTGCCCTTGTTTTGGAATAGTAACGTTAATGAAGCTCTTCACAAACTCACTGAAAATTCAACGCCGAGGGTACAATGCGGTCTACACGGCTTTGACCTGAATTTTCCGACAGAGAACGTACTCGTTGCTCCATCATTAAGTAAAAGTGCAGCGCAATACGAAAACAATATTGTTATTAGAGTAAACAGCCGGGGGCATACCTACATTCGGCTCAGTTTTTGCGCCTGGCGCTTACGTAAAACCAAGTTCGACAATGGTCGCGAAAGCCAATTTTTTTTCGCAAGTAAAGCAATTGCGGGCCGATCATAACCAGTCGAACCCGTTCCGTTTCTAAATATCAGGTATCGGCTCGGAAATCGCCGAAGCCTTCGCGATAGAGTAGTCATTGTAGGACCATGAATACGTTATTCGAGCTGAATCTAAATGAGCGGCGAATATTGGCGGCAAGTCCCGGCAAATAAGCGTTTTATTCACATGGAACTGGAACCTTACGTGTCCTCGAAAATTCAATAATTCCTGGTGTAGCGCTCATCTCTGGGTCGTCGACCGCCGGTTCGCCACGCAGGTGCCACGAGAAACTTTGCATTTTGACAAGGTTTTTTATTTGACAGTTATTTGCAGTGCCTCTGGTTTATTTAGCGAAGTGCTATGTCTATTTGTGCGCGGCCGAACTTCGGCGTTTGGTGGAATTTATGCGTTCCGCTCGCTGGCACCGAATTTGAACTGCAGCACATCGCGTTGTCCTTGGAGGGACGATTAAAATACGAGTTTCTTAGAAATTTGCAAATGCTGCCTTATACGGCGCAGGTTGAAGGACCTTTTGTGCTCTATTTGCTTTAGACGACTTTTCCCAAGTGTGCGTGCAGACCAATATTCGTTAGTTTTAGGCACTCCGTTCAAACAAATTCGAGCTGAACTAAAGAAATTTTAATTACTGCAGGAAAAAATATGCTAATTTGAAATCCTTATAAAGAAAACTTTGTGAACGTTGTCCCTTATTACATTCTTAAATCGTCTAAATACGTATTTATACTATTTAGTACAAATTAAAAAAGTGCTTACTAAATGTTGCCAAGCATAATAGTTGGTGTAATAGTTAGAAAAAAAAATCAAAATACGGCGGTGCCTATTTGCTATCCATTGAGTTGGACTTTCATATCAGGAAGAATTGTGAAAAAATCATAAAATTGAGCGGGAATGACGCCGTGGTATTAAATTTGTCCCAATGCCAAGCAGCGTTAAATGTTTCTTCTTTTTACTTCCTTTTAGGATAAAGGAAGTAATGGATTTCACCCCAAAAATTCGAAATTGAGTTTTCAACAGATTTTCACGTTTTAGACTCCCCTGAACCCAAAAAACATGATTTTGTTCATTGGTCTGTGTGTCTGTCTGTCTGTCTGTCTGTCTGTCTGTCTGTCTTGTCTGTCTGTGTGTCTGTCTGTCTGTCTGTCTGTCTATCTGTGAACAGAATATCAAAAAACGAAAAGAGATATGGCTTTTGAAGAAAATCGCATAACCGGAAGTAGGTGTTTACTCTCGTGATTATTCAGTTTTTTTAATTTTTATCAAAAACGGCTCTAAAGATTTTTTTCAAACTTTAAATTTTTATTACATTTTTAATGAGTATTGATGTGAGATAGGTGATTTTCCAGTTGAATAACTCTAAAATGGGTTTCTTTTGTTTTTTGCCTATTTTTTTATTAACTCCTATTTTAAATAGAACACCCGGTATATTATTACGTTTTTGAATTCAGCTTAAAATTCTAGAGAACATTTGTCTCTTCAACTAACGCTCTATTTTGTACCGTTTTTGTAGAATTTGTAATTTTTGAAAATTTTTGACAAATGCTTAAAAATTTAAAATCAAATTTTTGGTTAATTATAAGATCACTGTAAAAGGAAGTTGTGTGCTTGTATCACACCAGATTGTTTACTTCCTTTTACGATAAAGGAAGTACTGGATTCACCCAAAAAAATCTAAATTGAGTTTTCAACAGATTTTCAGGTTTTAGAGTCCCCTGGTCCCAAAAAACATTTTTTTTCATTGGTCTGTCTGTGTGTCTGTCTCTCATATATAAGTTTTGTATACTATGTAGATGAGACAGCAAGCTTTTGAAGAAAATCGCATAACCGGAAGTAGGCGTTTACTTTTGTGATTTTTCAGTTTTTTCGATTTTTTTAAAAACGGCTCTTAACAATTTTTTCAAACTACATTTTTATTACATTTTTAATGTGTATTTATGTGAGATGGATGATTTTCCAGTTGAATATGTACTTCTAAAGTGGGTTTCTTTTGTTTTTTATTTAAATTTTTATTATTAACACCTATTTTAAATAGAACACCCGGTATATTATTACATTTTTGGTTTCACCTTGGAACTTTAAAGAAAATTTGTCTCTTCAAGTATCGCTGTATTTTGTACCGTTTTTATAGAATTTGTAATTTTTGAAAATTTTTAACAAGTGCTTAAAAATTCAAAATGAAATTTTTGACTAATTAGACTAATTATAAGAGCACTGTAAAAGGAAGTTGTGTGAGATTTTTTGCCATGCATGCGTTATGGCATTGAGTCCCAAATCCCTCATGTCCTCGATTTTCTGTACTGTTTTTCTTAGTATTATCGCCCCATCTGATTCTGGACATACTCCTTGGTCTCTGATCTCTGATCTTCTGTCGTCAATTCGAAAATTGGCCGGGGATATCTTTCTATTCCCATGTGGTTGGTATCTTTCTATTCGCATGTGGTATGCTGAATTGTGAATAAACAAATTGTTGCTATTTGTAAATGAGATTGTTGTCTTGATTGTCTTGATTCATTCCTGAAACAAAAATTAACAATATTCGAACGCCACAAGAGACTAGAAAATATGAAGTTTGAATGAAGATCTTCGCATTAACACCTTCAAAATAATGCAAAAACGACGACGACAAACTATTTTGAGGAAATTGTGATTAAAATATAACCAAGGGAGTGGTAGTGTTAGTGGCAATTTCTGAATGAAATTAAAATTTCCGATACATGGCCATGGCCATGACCTATATGTCTCTAAAGAACTTTTACGTTCTACCGGTGTTGACATACGGTACGGAAACTGCTAGACTTACTATAAAAAGTTCAGAGAAATGAAAACTCAAAAAGCGATGGGGAGGAAGATTTCGGTGTAACCCTGATGGATAGATTAAGCGCGTGTGACACAGTGGCAACCACGAACAACGAAAAGTAGCGTGGAAATACGTCGTAAACATTAGGCCGATGACATCAAAGAAAGGGTAAGGAGAAACTAGTACCAACCAACCAGAGACAGAGAAGCGTGGAAGCCATCAGTGGACAAATGAAGGCTGTGACGTCTTTAAGACCAAGACTTATCAACCCCAAATCCAAAGCGTCATAGTCTCCTCCATCATGACATCATTTTCGATGATCAAAGACTTACATTCCTGTCGATTTTGGACCATTCGAAGAGGCGGCTGTAAAGGTTACCGAAGTATCTTCTCACTTACAACTGTCCAACGTTGATTTCGTGGGATTTGTTTGGGCGACATCTTTCTTCAGCCGCATAGTTCGATGTGTGACGTGGCCTAGAACAAGTAAGATGTGTTCGTTAACCATTGAGGAAAGAAGAAAAATAAAAAATCACCAGTTGGTCTTTTACGATCCGCCTCCGAACGTCCACTTGAATCTTGCGTCTAATCCCTTGTGAACAGTTTCCAATGTTATTGTAACCCAATTGTATTATATATTAGACCACCGCTTCTTCTTCGGGTACTCTAACGCAGGTTAGCTATCATAATAGCAATTCTTATTTTTGATGCTGATGCAGTAAATAATTCTATGAAGGAGAAATTCATCAGTCTCGCAGGTTTTTCAAGCACGACGTTCGTCGCCTTCCTTCACTTCTCTTTGTTTCTATGTTATCCTGCATAATTAATACAGCAGATCGTATTACGTATTACAGTTTTCGTCTTTGGATGATTATTTTTCATATCGATGAGGATCTTCATTTTTCAATATTTTATTGGGGGTCTGTGTTCATTACTAACTTGATCAAGTCTTTGCAGCAATGTTTGTAGTTGGTCGGTATTCCTGTAGTACGTGATGTATCGTTAGCACATCTTAAATTTAATTATTGTGTCCTCCAGTAACTCCTTCCCATTTCTCAAGGATAGGTCTCGTGACTTCTTTCGTGTACGCTTTGAATAAAATATCCAATATTCTAATCATTGGATTTTGCATAGTATGTAAGATACCCCGTAAAACTCGAATTAATAACATAGATTTACTACTACTATCGTACGACAAATATTGCTTTAAAACAGAAAAACCATACACGAAGAATGGTGAAAAGTCTAATTAGCATCCATTAAAAATAATGTCACCACTATGAGTAATATTGCCGGTTTCATAAAGCTTATGAACAAATTAATCGTAACAATAAGTGTAGAGGAGTTTCTTTTGATTATAACTACGGCAAAAATAAAAATAGAATATACTTATGTTAAATGATACTTAAGCTCCGTTAAGCATTAAATATTGTACTATACCACGTATATACAGAGTGACTAATAAGTATGGTCATTTAATTAATTAAGGGTAGTTAGAGGACATCAAACAACAATTTTGCATAATAAACTATACGTAAAAAATTAATAATTCCACAAAAACATAAAACATTTACTTGCTTAAACTGATTGACGGGCCACTGGAATGAACATCGATCAACAAAGTTCGTACATGTGGTTGCGATAAGACCGAATTTGAATAAAATTCAGGAGCAAAAAACAGTGCTCTTACTGATTTAGCCAGTGGTTCTCAAAAGCCTGCACCAGCCCTAATAAGATTTTTTCCCGCAAGCAATTAATGTGTAGTGCAATGTACTTGTACTGAGGTCAGTGTACAATCATTCTTATGAATCATCCTGTATAATTTAATATGTAATCATATTGATATTGAAAACATCTGTGGTCTGTATAAAAATAAAAATGTTTCCTGTAATATTTATATTCAGTTTGTTAAGTGACATAAATATTCAGAATATCAATTTTGGAAACGAACACGGTTGTTAAATCTAATCAACTTAATAAATAATGTGGCTTGAAGTTAATATGTGTTTATCTTTTTGTAATTTCATCCCTTTTCTCAAAATCTCGACATACATATGAGGCAATTAGAAAGCAAAACGTGTAGAATTGCGTGCGTTCAGAGAACGGTCCACTTGACTACTCGGAAACATATGCTGTGAAATTCATATTTTTGCTAATTAGTCTGCAGATTAACCCTAAATTAGGGTTTAGCCCGTACAAAATTTATGTTGCAAACGCAACCACAGGAAGTTATATGGGCCCTAAATTATGCTCTTACGTAGTATTGTAATTTTCTTTGCCCTTTGTTTTATACTAAAATTTTCATAGCTTGTACGTAACATTTTCCACGTTCTTTTCAAATTCTCTTGATTCTTGCAACAAGATAACATTTATTTTTCTGGCAATTCCTTAAGCTCGGAGTTTTTTTCAATACAGAAGTGTAGTCATGATCATCACAGTTTTCTCAAACAATATTTTATCATACTAAATCAGGTTTCCAAAAACAAACAGCGCTCTTCAATACAATTTCAAGTTTACTAGTTGTTCCAAGCCATTGGCACAGATGCAAAAAGGGCCACCCTACTGCAGAAAGGAATAACAAGGCTTCAGACGAAATAGATCCGCAACTGTATTTATCATCGGATAACTAAAAGAAACTCAACTTATGTTAAAGCAAATACCATACAAAATCGTAGATCTAATATGTATCGTTAATACAAAAATCAATGTAAACCATCAAACTAATGACATACCAACGCCAGGAGGAATCAAAACAAGGTGATAACTTCAGCCCATTCTTATTTAATTCAATAATGGGAAGATCATAGAGAAGGTTTGTTCGCCGAATTTGGTATATCAACTAAATAACAATAAAATAAGTATGGTTTGTTATGTAGATGAGACAATTTTTGCAGAGACAGAAGATGACTTACAGAGACAATTTACCACCCTTAAACGAGGGGTAGCACAGTCCTAGCTAGCTCTAACTCTCGGCAGAATATGGTGACAAAAAACTTCATAAAGCTATACAAATGGGCGCCAGTCGTTAAACACAACATAATCACAAATCTAGATACCAAAACAAACCATCACCTACCTTGTAAATCTCTTACTTCAACCTAAATCTCAAAACAACACGATCAGGTCCATGAAGGGTCGTAGTATAAAATATAATAAAAAATATATAAACCAGCAACAGTTAATAGAATTTAATGTTCATCAACAGAGTAACAATTAACAAGCATAATTATGGTTGGAGGGTCAATCAGATCCAGAAATATAAATAACAATTAGTTGAGTTTGAAGTCACCCAAATCATAACACAAATTAAAAATTTCTAATCGCAGCAAAATTAACGGCTGCTCTGATAAGGAAAGCACTCGAACCCCGGCTTGAAAAACTAGTAAAGTTTGAAATTGAGAAAAGCCGGGCGCTCAAGGTCGCACTGTTCAAATGGTGTTTTACAGGGTACACACAGGCATGCTTTTAGCTGATCCTTAGATGAATACGCACTAGTTTTGATAAAACTAGGAAATTTACGTTAACCCGTGCATTTTACTTCCAAACTTTGTTAAAAATACCCAATTCATAGCAGGTGCATGTGCCCTTATCGACACAATTAAAACGCTGAATAGCAACTTATCGGCTGTACACCAGAGAATTACAAGGGGGATTACCCAAAGATGGAAATCAAGGTATTAAAATCCCTTTGGAAGCCTTGATTTAGTCGGGGTTCACAGCCGTCCTCGATGAGCGCCCAAAATCGAGAAAGGCAACTCAAAAATGTTCAAGCCCGGCCTCTTCATCTCAAAGGTTAGCGTTTTTGCGGAAAATTCAAGATTCCTTTGCGCGGGTTCGGCAGAAAGGGGTTCGCGCGTAAATAAATGAAATGGGGCGTTACAACAACTCCATAGATTCTATAAAAATCAAATCTAAGACACCAAAGACCCTGTAAGATATAAATAAGTTGGTGATAGATCAAGTCGCGCAGCTTAAATATCCGGGAGTATATAAAATATATCAAGCAGCCAGTATCTAAGATAACTAATTAAAAGATCCTTATCTGTAGCTGGTTTGCTAGGAACAGTGATTTAGAAGAAAACTTGAAGTCATACTTCTAACTTTATGACATTGAAGCGAGGGCAGACACCAGCAAAACCAAACACATTTTTAGAACAGCAGAAATGAAAACTTTTAAGCTCCATAATAGGTAAAACACTACCAGATGTCCAGATTGAATAAGGAACGAGGAAATACGGAGAATATGTGACGTTGATGATATAGTAGGGTGGGGGCCGGACTCCATAGCTCAGTGGTCAGAATTCTGGCTACTGATCTAAGCGTCGACAGTTCGATACCCGATCCCGGTGAGGTTTTTAAAAATAAAAAAATGCAAATGAAAACCTCGTCAGAATGCCCATCATTCGGAAGTGATGTAAAGCAGTGGGTTCCGTGTTACTACAATGTGTAGCAGGTAAAAGATCCTTTACTAGGGTTGAAACTTCTTAGTCTCGGAAAAATTCTAAGTAGGACTAAGGGACCTGGTACTCTGCATGCCTAGACCTTGTCCATGGGGTTGGCAAAAAGGGCCTATAAAGGCCTACTTGCTAGACATGAGTCTCCCCACAAATAGTACTACTACTAGTGGGGTAGGGAAGACAGCTAAGACGATATTGGCATGGTAATGACAAAAAATGGACCCCAACGTAGCGCATTGTCTTAGAAGGAAAACCAGGAAGTCGTCGTTTACTGGGAAGACTTCTCAAAACATGGAGGAGCTGTTGGCAGTCTATCTTCCAAGATAATTAAAAAGACTTTGGAAATAGAACAGATCGTGATTTGGCTCAAGGTTTTTATCAGATACCTCTTAATGAGAAGTCTATACAGAAAACGGGGTTTGTGACCCCGGATGAGCATTTCGAGTTCTTGAGCATGCCTTTTGCACTTGCAAATGCCCCAAGCGAATTTTACGCTAACATTTCGGGATCGAAACATTCCAATTCTATCAAAAAGTTTCTTTATTCTACTGTCTCTTCTTAAGGAAAGTATTATGATGCCAATAGAAGGCGTAGCAACGAAAGATAATGTTGAAATGTAAAACATTGCCTATGAATGGCTCATCGAGCCGCAAACATACAGTAATGCCTTGTAATATTTTATTGCCTGCAGTTTAGCCTACGTAAATGTTTCACGTCGAGATAAATATTGCTAAATCAGGATCGGCCCGCGTAGTTAATAACCGCTATAGATTTATGGAATAATGAATACGCGATGTAAATTTGCCATACAGGTTCTCGCGGGAGTTGTAGGCGCCATGAAACAATGCTGGAACGGGTTGCGTAACCGACATGAAGCATAAAATAATATATTTGCTGCCGGCCACACGTGGTCGTGAATATTGGCTCTTAAACTTAGCCAAGGTCCTGAACCCTCGGCTTCGGTTTGCAGACACGCACACATGGAGACCCTCATATATCATACACGGTTTTATTCGCCGGTACCTAAAATAATCGGAAAAGAATCTGTCCTTGCCAGGCCCGTGCTTGAGTAGCCACAAAATGGCACAAAAACAGCCCTCTCGTAATTTATTTCATTATTCCGTAGCTCCGTCGCCATGCTGAAATGTTGATTAAATTCCCTGAAAATCTACCACAGGTATTTAACTGTGGAAGTGACTAATGGTTATTAACTTTATATTAACGACCAGTTTAAATAATGTTGCAAACATAAATTTCAATTAACTTCCAAAACTCCCAAATGGATAATATTCAACGTATACCACATTTTGCAACTTTCCATATCATTGAAAACTTTGGAATACCTTACTAAAATGTCATTCAGTATGAATCCTGCTTTAACAATTTTTTATTTTCTTGAGGTGATATATCTCCGAGAAGACGTATGATTTCCTTTTGTCTGTGGATTCTTGATAAATATTCATATTCAATGGAGTTCTAAAGCTTTCTACGGTCGCCATAATTCCACCACATACATTAATTTGCCACAAGAATCTATAATCCTCATCTCATTTGTGGATTTTTCTCGCAAACAATGTAAGAATATTGATGTGCTTTATATTATGGGTTGTTATGTAAATATTAGTGATGGAGGTAATTTATATTATTTTTATCTCTATGCTGATCAACGTTAAGGATTACACATTTTTATTTGTTCTTACGTTAATTTTCAAAAATGATCGTTTCGGGTCGTCCAAAGTGCCTCTCTTTCCATGTTTAGGGTTAATATACTATAAACTATTCTCTTTGGCAAGTCTGGCAAAACCAATAGGTAAACCATATACCAATAAGCAGCTCAATTCATTGGGTAGCTTATTTCAGCAATATTGTTTTTGAATGACACTAGATACTATAGTAAGGTAATATTTTCTAATGTTCCAAAATGGAAGATAGCTATTGTCAAATCAGTCGAAAGCTTCGTTCGCAATATTGGTCATTACTTATTGCTTCGTCCATTTGAATTGGTTCTAACTGATACAATAAATTATTCATCGGCAAGTTTAAGACATTGATCCTGTAAGTGAAAGTGGGCCTACTTAAATTGCAGAATAGCAGAAGGGTAAATAAACATAGTTCATTTGTGTCACGCAAAAAGCTTTCGTTTGTATTTTAAAGAACGATCGCTTTGAATTAAACCTAATACCTAGGAATGTATTTTTACTTTCAATAGGATATAGTGTATGCACCATCTTCATTTGCAAGTGCCTATCCGTTCCGGATGTTGACTATCATCTGCGCGGAAGAACGATGGCTGTCACGTAAAATCACGTGCCATTAGAGACTTCGTCTGTCCGTATTTCTCTTTGCATGGTGTCCTGATAGGCATATTTGTTGACCTTTTCTATTTATTGGTTGTTTAGTCCTAATTCATAGTTTGAGATATTCAATTTGCTGCCTCATATGCTTTCGCATTAGTCCAAGCAGACGTATACATTGCAGTTCAAGTCCCTACATCTTTGAACCAAGACCTGGATGCTAATCAGAGCTTTCCTTGTCCATACTGCGTCTCGAAATAAAAAAATGTGTGGATATATATTCGCCTGGGTATGATCTTCAGGATAATATTTCAGAAAATGGCGGTTCTATATTCTCCACATTTATTGGGACGTTGTTTCTTGGGTGATGTGACGAACTCTGTCTTCAACCACTCGTGTGGAATTCCGCTGCAAAAATGCTTCCCCACGTTGATTTCCCTCTACTAACCCATGTGGGCCAATATGGTCTGCAGTCTCTCCTTAACCGAGTTTGGCATTAAAACCATTTCTTCATAAATTCTGTCTCCGTAATATTTTAAACTAAACAAAGTCATCATGATCATATTTGGAATATTCCATCAAATATTTAATGGGGTCGTTTCTTCTCCATCCTTTCTCTTCGACCACACTGTTTGGTGCCACCTTTGGGATCGTTTTCCGAATCAAAAGACAAGAGAGTGCTCTAAACTTGTTGGTTCATCCACTTTAAGCTGTTGGCCACATAATGGGAATGCTTATATAGGCAAACTTTCGATCGTCGTTAGAGCTATTAGTGTTCTGCTAGTTTTGGTCCACTCCGAGTATTTAATTTCCTCGATACCTGCTGTATCTAGCAAGCTTTTTTCTATCCGCAACCTGGGAGCCGCCCGATGGGAGATCCAGCAACCTTCCACCGGGTATACACCATGCCTTGTCCTAATCCCGTAGTACCCTCATCCTACTTCAGCTTTTCCCATACACTCTTAGCGCGTCAAATATTTACCAACCAAAGGTTGTGAGTTTTGCTTTATTTATTTCACGAACAGAAGGTTTACCGGAATCCAAACGACTTCACTGAGAATATTTGTTAATAATGGTAGAAACTTGATACTGGTATGAAGATCCTGGATATATCTTGTACAGAACATACGTTTTAGAGAAAGGGGATAAAAAGCAGAAGTAATAAACAAGGTTTTTCCAGACGATATCTACTCATGATAGTATATTATTTCCAGTTAAAGGTTAAGTACCTTCTTATCTCCCACCTAACGAGATACATTTTCCTCTAGTTCTCCAAGGCAAAATACTGATGTTGATCATTCAGAAGGTCAACTCATTTTTAACGAATGCGAAATGTTGTATCCAGATGTTATCGCTATAGGTAACTCGATTGTGCTACATTTTGATAATAGCGTCTCGATATAAAAAAATATCCTCGAAATCCCGTGCAAAGTTCACATCGCTGATGTAGAAATTACCTAATCTTTCAATTCCGTTCATTGTTAATCATGATTTGGCACACTTAGCTGCAATTGTGAAATTATTCATATGATCGATGAGTAATTATTTGATTTGATAAGTTTGTGTTTTGGATTTTCTACTTTGTAATTTTTGCTTACTTGCATGCTTAGCCTGCATTTGCGTGATTTAACTATCGTAATCGTACTATGATGTATTCTCTCCTATCGCTTTTATTTAATTTTTCATCGGTTACAGCTGTCATAATTAATTATACGTCTGTTATATTTGTATAATTTTGAGGTTGATTATATTTATTTTCTGTGGTTATATGCCCTTTAACGCCGATGTGATGCGACGCCAAGTTCGACGTCATAGGAGCGTGCAACCAATAAAAGAGGAGGCACTTTTGGCGGTCGCTTTCAAAACATCTGTCAATAATAATGTTTATGCATAGGAACATATGATCACGAATGGTATTACTTTTAATTAGGATACATCTGCTTATAAATCGTTAAACTACCCAAGTCGAAGAAAAAATTAATTACCATTAATTTTGTGTGTTGAAGCGTTCGAAGTTCGTAGTAGTAAAAATAAATTTGAGTCGTATTTGTTTTTAAGGGTTACTAACCAAACAATCAAATTGCATATTCGATTCGTGCTGGCCATGAACAGCAATTGAAATTCGGCACATTTGAAACGGTCAATGTACTAAAACTCTGCTTCCTTTGCACTACACGTGTAGCTTAAAAATGCAGGTTTTGCATTTTCGCCGTGCAAAAATGATGTCAGATCTCAAACGGCAGATAGTATTACGTAAACCGTAAGGATGCGAACCACGGTTATGTGCTTAGATGCACGTCCGCGCAAAAATTGTTAATTACCCCAGATCTATTCGCTGCCGAGGCTTTTCACTAGCGTGCACGCGTTGCTCAATTTCCACTGACTCGTTCTGCACCATATCATCCAGACTTTGCACTTCGGAGGAATGTGACCTTAGTGGGAGTAAGTGATAATATGGAGATGAAGAAAGGCATCGAACGGTTTTTTGTTAACGCAGCTGGACAACTTGTGCATATATTTAATCACTGTATGTAAACTTTAATTAGGCATTAATTATGAACCATAAAAAGTATTAGATAAATTAGTAGTCTTGCTACATTAAGCTTAATAGATGTGTGGATGCCGAGGAGTGAAAATGGGTCCGCAGCTAATGATTGGTGAGTGGGAGATGTGCAAATGGTAAAAAACGAGCAATATGAAAAGCAATGAGACTGGAGTTGTTATATAATAACACCAACTTTAGTCTCAGTATTGGTATAATACATTAAGCACAAGACATGAAATGTAGCATGTTGATGTTTTCCATTAAAATATATTCTCAGTCGATTACAAAAGCGGCGCGAAACAAAAACAATTGTGTAAACTATTAAACAGTTTATATACATATCAAAGTAAACAATATAATTCCTAAAATATTCACGAAGATATTTAACAAAACTGAATGAAATTAGAAGAACGTTTAACGAACAATGCTAGTAAAAACACTGATATAAGCGTTACAAACATAATACATTAATATTAATTATCTCACCATGCCTATAGCCATATTTCCATAACAAATTTATTATCAGTTGGAAAATAAAATGGTGCACATATGTTTGTCGAGTGTTGTTTACAAGTTTACATACGAACTTGAATCTCTAGACCGAACACCAAAAGTGTAAATGACTAATTTCGAGTAGAGGCACAATATTTTCTTGCTAACAACTCACATTAAGTGATGCATTGCTTTGAATTTATCTTGTGGCACAATCACTTTCGTTTTTTATAAATTATGAAAAACTAATTACTTAACTGTGTTTTCGCCAGTGGCGTAACGAGACCACTTGGCGTTCGTGTGGGAGAGTTATTCCCTTTTAATATACACTTTTTTAAACAAAAAAGGGGTTATTCTTCTTAGCATAGAATTTCGGCTTAGACCGCGTAGTATTTGTATATGAACACCCAGCATTTTCTGGCTTAATGTGCCTTGCACCTTGTGAAGTCGAGCAAAAACCCGCGCGATGGTTATGCTCTTTGGTGGCTCGTGTTGTTTGAGTATCTTGAGAACGAGGATACTTAGGCAGATTTGGCCGTTTTGCTGTTTGTGCATCCATATTCACTAACGTTTCGCAAGACCTTGCAGCTTGCATCATCAGAGTGAAAGTCGCGACTTTCACTCTGATGATGCAGAAAATGCTGGGTGTTCATATACAAATACTACGCGGTCTAAGCCGAAATTATATGCTAAGAAGAATAATTCGAGTAACCGCGAAAGCCTCAAACAATACAAAAAAGGGGTTACGTCGTTAATGATAATATTTACTGCTTAGTTAATGGTTAACAAAACGACAAACTAAAGTTAAGAAAACAAATAAATACAAATAGAGCATATAAAATTAATGAACATAATAAGAGGTAGGTACTTATTTAGGTACTACTAATTCCAATTGAACGCATCTACAAGTACCAACTAAAATATTAGTAAATAATAATATCCTATCTTACAGCTCTGTTTTCTGTATATCATTCTAGCAAATGTGTTTATTACTTTTTGAAAATTTTTAATATGTACTTATTAAGCGCAAACTGTTCAAACGAGGTTGTCCCATTCTATATCGCAAATAGAATTTAATTATTTTCAATATCGAAAAGGATATTTAGTTGCATATAGTGTAAAAAATGGCAAAAATTGTTGATTTTGAATAACGTCGTCACCAGACGAGTTAATAAAGAATTTTGGGTAATTTTCTTATTATTTTTTTTTCAGACCAGTGGCGAATTAAGCTGGGTGAATTAGGGAATTTGAATGTGTAATTGATTCATCAAAATGTCTTCTAATCACGTACAAAATAAAAATGGAACAAAGTGAAAACTAAAAACCGATTTTATAATTTGCTGCTGCACGTGAGCGAACTGCGCCCGTGTAACATTGCACACATCGCTCACCAACAGTTACGCCACTGGTTTTCAGGTCACTTTTATAGTTTACTAATTATAACTGATGAGCTAAGAAATTCAGAATAATTGACTGAATCATTCTTAGTTGTTCAATGTAAAAGTTCTCTGTCCTACAAAACCCACAAAAACTTAAATGGAAATTACTGTAATTTGTATATAATTTGTATTTCACCAATTGACTGGATTTTTTCCCAAAAAAAAAACCCACAGTAATACAAAAGTTCACAGACCTGTAACCAAATTCCATCAGCTTTTTAACCTAATTTTTCTCATTAAAACTTAAAACTAACTAGATTTTTGGGTAATTGCAGTAATGAAATAATGCAAAGTTCAACAGTTGAATATGTAAATGAGTCTCTGGTCGGCCTAGCCGAAGTTTATATACAAAAACATCGAAAACATGAAAGACCACGTAACTGCAAAATATAGGCATTTAACACTGTTAGCAATAATGTTCAGAAAATTAAATCTAACACGATCAGCCATCGTCAACCTATATGGCATTAGAAAAAAGTAACTAGTCTATGATTAAAAATATATTTTATCATCTACCCTACTATTATAATATAACAATGTTTAAGTAATGAGATCCGGAGCTATACGATGCCGCTAAAAACATGTAAAACAATAACCACGACGTATGTCAACACAACAATAGTTAGGATGTCAACACACTCACTTGTATCAATACACCGAGCCGCTGTAAGCTGGTGGGGGCGATTCGAAATAGGTCCCAATCTTGTATTGCAATTATGGACGAAAACTCTGAATCAGCATAAAGGGCAGTTTCAATGTGATGGGAAGGCTGACTGCGCTTCAGCCAAAACAGACGTTTAAGTACCAGGATTATCGTCTTATTTACAAAAACTGCCCTCCCGATATATAATGTAATCCTAGGGTCAAGCCAGCCGCCTATAAGCGAATGTGGTGCAATCTTTGACATTGAAAATGAATGTATTTGTGCTCTGAGCACCGTTTTGGCTATGAATTAGTTCTTATCGGTATAACTGCTTGCAGAACAATGATAAAGTGAAGTCGGGTTTTTAAGCCGGCCACAGATGCAGAGACTAGCGTGTGCACGCAAACCGTAGTAAAATGTACTTTAGTACTACCACCTACATAGCGACTTTTCAGCAGTTTTAAGTTGATGGTCTGTACAAACTGTTGTCTGATTCATCAGAGTACGAACTTTGTTTAATGGGAGTGGCGTGCGCTTGTATTGTGAAGAAGAAATTTAAAAATGGAATGAGAAATAAACGTTAAAAATGGATGAAAACGTTGCTGTTAAAACGTAATAAATTGTTACTTGTAAATTTATTTGTAGACTTCGGATGGATGAGGAAACCTGCCTGGAACTCGAAATAGCGATGCCTAATAGCACTTTGCACCACACACGTAGAGGTTTTCCCGTGCATTCAAATCTGTGCGGGGGAAAAAGCAGGATATATTACAGATTTGATACTTTCCATGGGTTAGGTACTCGTATAACTCGCATAAATATTCTTAACATTAATGTTAAAAGCCTACCGTTAGCTGAAAAGTTGTAATTAAATTTGAACCTGCAAAATAAAGTTGGAATTCACAATTTTACAAAACATTTTCCTGTGGACAGTTACAAGAAAAATAAATGGATTTGAGGATACGATGAATGCTCAGTTTTTTGTCATTATTAAATAAATGATCGTGTTTCATTTCTTAACACTCATGTACATTTTATGTTGTGTTTGAATAATTATTGTTCTGTGCATATGTTTTTTTTTAGATTATTAAATGTAGGTGAATCATTAATTATGCATAATTTTTTGCTTAATAATTGTTAAATATTAAGAGCCCGTCAAATACAATTTATCACGAGCCGGCACTGTCTCTCACCATGACAGAATTTCTTATGTATCTCACCACCCATCATTAGTTACAAGATTTTTATTTTCGTAACTGTTGAAATTGTTTTAACTCCAGGAGAAGTTATTCGGTTAGTGTTTCTTCGATACACAAATCTTTACCAAAAGTCCTCACAACTTCGTATATAAATTCTTTGGATAACTGACACTTATCCCACTCTACATCACCGCTACAACATAATTTTGCTACAATAAAGTGGTTACTCATTACAACATGATGAACACTTAAAATTTTCAAGCAGAAAATAATTTTTTTTATTACCACCCTCCTCCCCTCCATATGTCCACTGCAATGCCATCAAATGAAGGCGTATGTAGACCTTTGGCATTTCCTCTGGTATTGGATCTGACATCTTCAGCCACATGTGGATTAAATCGTATTTTTCTAAGCGAAAAGTGGTATATCACTGGTCAATACTGACATATGTATATCGTCATCATCATTAAAATCGTCATCGTAAACTGCATTAGTTTCTGGAGTGGTATATTTTAGTTCTTGTACTTCTTCTGATAAATCCGTCTCCACTTTAGACTCTTCCCCAGAAAGAAGATCGCCTAAAAAATCATAGACTTGAGACAGCGTTTGTTCAAAATATACTGATCCATTTATAAAAACAAAGATGGTGCTCACAGTGGTTCCGATGCGAAACCACAATATAAAGTTTATATTTTATCAAAATAGTCTGAACGTTCGGTTTTTTTTTAACATTCACACACTTTTTGCATCTCTAATTGTAAGTATCATCAGTACTTACTTTACAAAAATCAAAAATTTACTATCATGTGAACATACCACATTGTGCCCTAAATAATTCTAGTACATTTCGTTTGTGAGTTAGTTGCCAGTTATTCTCGTAGATAGTATTAGTAGTATAACACTGTTAGCAAAATGAAACCACTGTGAGTTAAACTAACAATTTCTAGAAAGTGGTTTCTCTGCGCAACCACTTCGACTAATAGGGTTAAGAGGGATTGTGCTTGTATATCGCTCGATAATACTGCTTAATATGGTTGTTAATGCTCGTTATTTTTCTACATTGTGCAGAATGTATTCATCGTTTCTTACACCAAGGTATTTTTATTGCGTCGTATTTCTTATGGTTGCTGTATCTTTCGCACGCAACGGTCGTATAGTGTTATTTTCTGTACTCATTTCCAATCCTCATTTCTTGCATTCTTCCACAAGTTTTCTTGTCATATCTTCTGCAATAAAAACTTCGTCGTCTGCAGATAATAGTGTTCATCTATTACTATATTACTATCAAAAATGACCTAATATCTGTTAGAAACAGTCCCCTTTTTTTAGCTGCAACTCAATGTCGGTAGTATTGTTAACAGATGAAGTGTCATTTTTATGTAGTGTTGCCGTTATGATGTCATAAATCACTGTAAATCTGATATTTTCGAACGGAGTAAGTTTTATAGCGATAGATTAGAGACCAGCTCTAATTGGCAATGGCGTCTTATCGAATGTTGCCCTTGATTAAACCTTTCCGCTGTATTTGTGGATCGTGTTCAAGCGTGCTTATTGAAAACCCGATCCGTGCCTCTTCAAACGAAGACGTCTCCAACGATAAGCTGATAACAAATCCCAGTCCCGAATGGAGCAAGTGCGTGTAGGAATTTAGTGATTCCGGAGAGTAAGATTAGTTCCTCTTCCAACAAATGATCAATTTTAGTGACCGAAGTATCAGCATCGCTGAGTAGTTTGCTTACTGTTGAACTGATACCTAACGTTTCATATTCAAGGAGTGGGAGACAGTGCTACACCTGTATTTTTTTTTATAAAGAACGGCTGACTGTGATAGTTCCGCTTCCCTAATGTAATCTCTGCACTTCGTTCGGATACATGATGGCGGTATGGTTGAACTTTGAACGGTGATGCGTTCAAATTCCTTCAGTTATTAATAAAAAGTCTCTGGGAAATAGTTTCTAGTGTCTATTCCATGGCCACTAGTGAAAACTTTTGTTTTTGGTTCTGGAAAAGCTAAACAACTTTACAGCCCTCTTACTGTGGTAAATTCCATAAAAAGTTATTCCTTAATGTGTTTTGAATGCCCTTTGTTACGCCCGCGTCTGCAGCTACATCCGTCCTCCAGGCCCATTTTTTCCTGCCGTCTTTCTGTCTATTCGCCATCGCCAATCCATGCACGGAATCAGAAATAAATAATTCATCGACCTGGTTTGCTGCGGCAAAAACAAGCAGCTTACGGTTATGATAAAGGGACGAATTTGAAAAGCAAAAACGGGTTCCTGGTAGTTTCAGCAGTTTTCCTGCTTCCAATGAGCTGGCATTACCGCACCTGAAAAATGATGGGGTCGTTCGAGTAGTTGGATTTAGTTTAGCATGCAAATTTGGGGTAATGCTGGCGAGTTTATAGAAGTTTCAGACTTTTGAACATCTTAATCTCGCAGTTTATGGTAATGCATGTGAGAATATGAATGGCTTGCCAGAGAGCCAACGTTGGGGGCAATCTTTATCCAGCTTTCAGATTCATCAGCAAATTTATTGAAAAAAACGCTTAAAGTTATGGGCTACTCAATTGTAAACGAAAATCAATTATTGTTTAAGTTACTGTTCGCAGTAATTTTTCCCTTTTTTAAATAACATGTGTAATTAGTTTATATTTATATTTTACAAGGTTGCAGGACAGTAACAGACGACTGGTTTATAAACCAATATAATTAAGTAATTAGGATTCGTCCTTCAGGGCAGCAATTCAAAAGAAAACTCTTTCATACAAGCCAATATTTTGGAAATCTGTGTTCTTTATCGAGGTAACTGCAATAAAGTTACTTTTACTTACAGAAAAGTGATACAGAACCAAAACATGCACATTTATCTAATTTGGTATATGAGGTTAGAGGCTCAAGAACTATACTTGGTAGTCCGATAAAACGCCGTTAATTTGTCACGCTTCGTTTGCGCATCTATTATTTTCTATGTCTATGGCTCCCGCGATTTTATCAGTTCAAACAGCGCTTTCAAATCGTAACGTGGCTTGTCGACGTTCTCCTTTTGATGCAGAATGGTCAAGTCGGTCTAGCGTTGTAAAACTTGTCGATTGGTTTTTGCGGCATGCAAGTTTTGGAATTGGTTTCCGGCCCTCGGCTGATGTTGCGGAGCAGTAGCACTTGCAGTTTTAGTGAAAAATTAGTTCTCCCGCCGTTTTGAGCGGATTAGAAGCGCTTCATCGGGGTTATCTTTCTAGGGAAAGCGATCCTAATTTTATATTAGGTTTTCTCTTTGTTAGAGGTTAGTCCGGAGCCCCGATTACGGAGGTTTGCCGTGCAGTTGCGATTGTGACGCCTGCAAATTTCCAGCCTGTGGATGCTTAGGTTGTGCGTTGTTTCGTTTATCTTTCGAAATCAATTATGCACCTTTTATCTAAATAAAGCTACAACGCGCGTGTTTGGGTGCAAAAGGCTTCGCCCATTTTGCTGTCGAATTTAAGTTTCGGACACCGGTTGTGATATAAAGATGGCGTCACTAGCTGCGTATCTACCTGATGATTTTTCCTAACCACGGAATGGAGGTGAATCGCCGCCGCAATTGGTTGTAATTTGTTGTAAATTATATTTGTACCGTTGGTTGAACTTTTATGTAACTTAGGGTTCTCGCGAACCTTTAATCTATACTATTAATTACCTGAAATTTGTGATGAATGTTTAATGAATTAATGACAATTACACTGTGATACCAGCCTAGTGGTTTTGATTTTGTTACTGCTACGTGTACTTGAGTCGAGCTTCTCTTTCAGAATATTTTCGTGCTATTTGAGTTTACGAATTCTCTTTGAATGCCTGGATGCGCGTGTAGTTACTTGGTAAAGATTCGTTGGCGCCCTTTTTGCTCTTAATTAATTAGAGTACTTAAAGAACTGCACGCCGTCTCCATTTGAGCTAGTTCCGGCTGGCA
This sequence comes from Agriotes lineatus, assembly GCA_940337035.1. Lineage (NCBI taxonomy): Eukaryota > Metazoa > Arthropoda > Insecta > Coleoptera > Elateridae > Agriotes > Agriotes lineatus. The sequence goes on from OW679199.1 coordinate 71,616,317, forward strand.
ATTGTATCCAAGTAGTCGTAAAGTTTTTTTTTTTGAGAGATTAGCCGACGAATCGATTAGTTATGATAACAAATTATTTCATCAAGATTGAACATTTCGCATATTCATGTATAATGACTAATGACTTTCTAACTAAACAGCTGAAATATCACTTAGACAATGATAAGCGGGAAATTTGAACAGTTAGTATACAGGAGAACTTAAACAAATACATACCAAAGATGGTTGCTTAAATTTATACCAAATTAGATATACTTGTTTTTGTTTTGCATTGTCATTTTTGAACTACTAACCTTACTTTTGTGGAAGTAAAACAACTGTTTTTTATTGTTTTCTTTACAATTGTAAACTTTATTCTAGTTGCCTTGATCAAGGAATAACGTTTACTGAAATGTTGGCTTGGATTAGATTTTTTTTCTAATTGCTACTCTGATGGACGAATTTCAATTACTTAATTACATTGTTTTATATTTTACATTAAACTAAAAGAAGGCAAATGGAAATTAGTACCTGTATGGGAGAGCTCTTAACAATCACGTAGATTTTTAAATTTAAGTGTAAAAAGCAGTGCGAATGTTGACATGTAAATTTATTGGCCACGAACATCTCGGGATTTTGCTTAATTCGCTGTATTTTAGTGTGTGCGGGGGAAGAATGTGAATTGTACAAAATATAATAAATACAGACTGAAATGCTTCAATAAAACAGGATGGGAAAGTATTGATAACTACAGAATCAAGCAAAATTAATGGCTAATAATTGTTTTTATGGCATTACAAAGCTTTAGCGATAAATCGATGGCGCCCATCATGTTCGAGGTCAATAAAATTTTTACAGCCGTGCTTTTAATGCTTTCAGATTTTAAGTATCCAGTTTTCAAGCTTTTAAATTGTTTTATAAAAATAAAACTTCTGCCCCGTTGTGAACAATACGTAGAAAGGCGATTACTCGTACAATTATATTAGTTTGTTTCTATGTAAATGCCAGAGAACCTGAAACGGGCCCAAGAATTATGTGATAATTGATATACGTACAAAATGTGTAATTATAAAATCTGTAGAAAATTGTAAATTGTTTAAATTGCTGGTGTTTCGCTTTTGCAATTTTAATTGCTGGATTTATACCAATAACTTACTTCGTTAATTGGACCGAGTTATAGACGTTACGTTGGAATGCAACAAATAAAATTGCAAAATCATCGATTTATAGACCTTTGAAAATATTTCTCAAGTATCGAGGGAAGTTGCGAGTGATTCTGACATTCTGAAACGCTGTATGTGAATGCTCATTTTTGTTGAATTGAAATTCTTCATGAAATGGAAAAATTGTCTGCTATAATCAGAAGTAAGCAATTCGCCTTGTTATTATACGGTAAAGCTCAGTCTTACGAAAATTAATTACAACCATTTTGAATTAAGCACTTTCACTAAATTCCTCTCAGGTTTTGCAAGTGGAATTTATGTAATTTATACAACAAAAGTGTTTATAACTCAATCACTTTAATTGTTTGAAACTATTTAATTATAGTTTAAATTGCATATTGGTATTAAAACTTTAATAAGGCATTAATCAGTTTTACGTATAAATCAAGTTGAAATGATAAGAAATGTTGGTAATGTTAATTTGCATTACAGAGAATATTGTTGTTTGGAACTGTTAGTCTGATTTACATTTTGAAAAATTTAAATTTATTTGAGTAATAATTCTTGGAAATTGGCATTATACTTTAGTTAATTATGAAGAATTCTTATTAAAAAAAAACACTACGATATCTACTTTCCAATTGTTAGTTGCTTTTTTTGATGTAATATATGAGCAAACGAAAATGAAATCAAGCTTGGCTTTGAATTATTTGTTGTATGAATAATATGTTGGTGGCACTGTAAGTCTATGTCAAATTCGAGGTTAGCAGATTAGGTTTTGGGCCAGTCTGTGTCAAAACTGACGGAAAACCTAACCTGATAACCTCGAATTTGACATAGACTTACAGTGCCACCAACATATTATTCATACAACAAATATTTCAAAGCCAAGCTTGATTTCATTTTCGTTTGCTCACATGTTATTTCTTCAGCAGATTTATATTTTCTGAAATCATCCTGTGATGGTCACATTATTTTGGCAAAGGTAACACATTTAACAAACGTACACACAGTACAAGCTACGATGTTATTCTCTTCGTTAGCATTTAGATACCTTGCTTATCTTTATCTGCCGTCACACTTATCTTCAACTTGTAGGTTATATCAGAGGCGTTTCAGGAATAAACAGAAAACTGTCTGTTTACGAATCCGCGTGTTTTCGCAATTGCTACCGCATTTTTTGAAGCAACTTAATTACCTATCTAGATAATAATAACTCGACATGTTTGCGTACGCTGGTTTCAAAGTACAAATAACCGGTATTATTATCTGCACAGTACTCTACATGTAAAGAGGCTTTAACTCCCGACGTAAACAACTTGCAATAATTAGGTTACGATTAAATTTAGCAGCTCGCAAATTAGTAATTTACCGGATTATGTGTGCTACGCTGGTTAGTTGTTATAGTTAAACGGAAATTAGTGTTCGGCCCCTATTTGTTCAACCTCAAAGTGTTGGAAATTTGTTATGTAAATGGGTAATTAATATTTTATATACCCGTTCTCAACAAAGTATAGCGATGGAACTGCTCACAGTGTTTCAGTTTCAGAAGTTTCAGTTTTACCAATCAAGTGGACCGCATTATTCAAATTATTCCAAGCTTATTCGCAAAAGCAACTTGGCTACGTTTCAAACTTAGTTAATAATTTATTGCGCATTGCTATCTCACCATACGTAACCGCGCCGGCACAAATTCCTTGGATTCACCTTTAAAAATGCACTTTTATGCAGCCTTAAAACGAAATGACAAACGATAAATGAGGTTCGCTGAGAATTGAGGCAAAATTGTTAGGGCCACGAACGAAATTATGGTTATTTTGCAATCAGGGACGCACACGAACATCGCAGCCATGAATCGGTTCCTGGGCAATAAAATATAATATAAAAATGTTTTTAAGGGATGATTGCGCTTTATGGAATTGGATCGGACGACCGCGATTTTTTCTTCAATTCAGTTTGGAGTTACGACCAAGAAGCGCCTGAGTTATTGAAGCGGTTTCAATCTTCTTTTACCGCAATATATAATTATAGCACTCGCTCGTGGTGCATTTTTCGATCTGAACGACTGGAATTCAATTGTCCTTATTATCGGCAACAGCAAATTCACGAATCGATCACTCTATTCTCGCCTGCAGCGGACAAATGCTTTCTATTTGCTTACCCCAGAAAGTCATTTTGCATGCTTACCAATACATCGATTGCAGTGAGCAAACACGATGAGCTGCAACTGACACACATCGAGAGCTGCAGTCGCTTTTGCCAAGTTTCGAGCATATTAGATGTGTGGCATGTCTTGCACAAGGGTCACTCTTTTGATACCCCTTTTTTTGCTGATGCAACAACATGTTGACACTTTCCAGAGAACGAGATTGGCGTGTCGTTCGGGCTGGCCCACTTTCAATTACAAGACAGATTGGGTTCGGACAGCGCCGAATTTCCTACCTTGCTATCGCCCAGACATTAATTGGGCACTTTGGATTCGGGCCCAGTCGCATTTATTAGCGAAATTAGATCGAATTTGCCCAGGGCGCCAAAGCTGCCCCGTGTAGAAGGTGTAGGTATTGCTCAAGGTCTCGATGCTTTAACCGAATTTACGTAATAAACGGCGAAAGTGAGTAGTTCAAGAAAAGAAGAATTTCAAGATGTATCTAGATTCGTTCGTACGCAATATCGTAATTCTTATACAGTATGGAGCACAAATTTGGAATAAATTCGATAATATTTCTTGAAGTAATGATTGCTAATTGAAAACCATGAGGGATTAAAGCCATTTAAATTATGAAATTGTATATTCTCTCATGGAAATGTTTGTAGAAAATTACTAAAATACGTTCACGTTCTAGCAGGCTTGCGCCGATGAAAGTCTTGAAACAGTGATTATAGCAAATAAAAAAACTTATTTTGTTCCTGGCAATATCCAAGATAGAAATGGATAGGCCAAAGGTTAAGTGTCTGAGCTCACATTCGGAGGTCGGAAGTTCGAACCTCACGCCTCACACCTTCTACGAAAATTCCAACACTCTCATGCTATCTGACGAGGGTATGATCAAAAATTGTTTTCATCTAGTATGGCTATGGAATTTTTTCTATTTTATGAATGCAGCTATGTTTACACTTAAATGTCAAACTTGACATTTGATGTTTAAGTGAATTATAGTTGCATTCATAAATTAGGAACAGTTCCATAGCCATACTAGATGAGATTCATTTTTGATCATACTCTAGTATTCCATATATTGTTATGAAATCATTGATTGTAAAGGCTCCACGCTGCGGTGCGATTCTAGTTCAAATAATGCACAATCTCGTAAATTGACATTTAACACAGAACTTTTGCCAGTGCAATGAAGAATAAACGTTACTTTGAATGTTTTAATAGAGAAAATAGGCGAGGAACCATCAGGTAAATAATTTGAATATTCCGCTTGGCAACCAAACCCTCGACTTCGTTGTTACAGGTGTGACGTAACCCCACGCTAACTCTCATTTGTTTATGCTGTCTTTGGAATCCTTGCAAAACCTGCAACATTCACCGACGCCATCCATTTTGTGAAGCCCAGAAGTATTTGGACTCTTAGAAATGCGCTGGGCTTCTTCAGCAAGGTTTATTCTTCTATTTAAATAGTTTTCCCCACCTCTGACACGTGAATTGCAGTTAGTTCCTACCTTGTAAAAATTGCCCCAACTTGGCACGGAGAGGGTCGTAAACGACGCTGCTGGATTTTTTCAGCCTGTATACGTTACCTTGGCCGCAAATGTTGATTCGGGCGTTCTTGCAGACCCCGCTGATGTCCTGGATTACTGACCTCTGGATTCTGGTGCTTAAATTGGTCGTAGACGAAGATCGGAAATTTCAGGTGATCGGCTGCCGTTCTCACTCGAAGGTCGGATTGGAAAAATCTTTAATTTGTCGTCGCAAAATTCGCCACAAACACTAGTACAGCTGCCTGAACACTTATGTAAATAAACTGTATGCTTTTTATTTGGATAAGAACACTTTTATTAATTTAATATTAATTATTTGGGAGTACAAATTTTCAACAAGCTTCATTCATTTAATTGCAATTGTTCCCCTCGGATTAACAACAAAAAAGCATCACGTTGCTATGTTACCGTGATCTGCTATTAATTAGAAATTAGTTTTGATATCAAATAACTATGAACGGAGTTAAGTTTGAATACATTAATCCTAAATCTAAATATTGTCTTTTGCTTATAACTAGTATTGTTCCTTCTCGTTACACACACAAACGCTTTTTTTTAAATCACTGCTCTGCTTTTTGCACTTTGTTTTTTATTACACTGGTATTTGAGTTCACCATTTTTCCACGTCACTTGCCTTTCTTCTCTTCCGTTGCCTAATTCTGGATTGCTCTTTGCAATTTTTTATTATATTCTTATCTTCTTTCATCTACTTTTCAGATTGCTCGTCTTTTCACTGACCTTTGCTTTTTGTGTCAATTACTTTCGTTTAGTCTGGCTTTAAATATGCCCAAACCTACCATTTTGATTGTATTATTTTACTGAAACTTCAAATTCAAACTCTCTGAGGTAGATAGATAGATAGATGTTGGTTTTATTCATCCTTAAGATGTTTACAAAAAACAGACATTGTTATTTAACAAACAGATTTAACATATCTTGAACAAAGCTTTTTAAACTGATATAAATTAGCAGCCTGTTTAGTTTCGTTCGGCATTTCATTATATAATTTGAGTCCATTATGCTTTGCTTTTGCATGCCTTTATCCGACTAATTACTGCTTCTCGCATCTTATTACCAATGCATTAATGCTTTTATTATTGTTTAAAATTGCAATTATATAAAACATCTTAACTCTGTGCTTTATTGACTTGGTTAAATATTTCGCACTGCAAACAGAGCAAAATTGTGGGCTTAAAACCTTTTCAATATATATTATTCCAAAATAGTTCTTTGTGGTATTATTCTACGCATCTTTCAACTCTGTAGGTTCTACTTACTTTTTTATGGTTGAAAACGGCATCCACAAAATTTTTAATTCTACATTTTAAAAGAATTCTGCAGTTGCACTTCGAAACCTACATTTGGGATAGGATCGCCCCCCCCCCCCCCCACCTTTAAACCAAAATTTGGGAGATGATTTTCCTCCCGACTTGTGCTCTCTTGCAATAATTATTTTTTATTTAAGAGCATGAAGCGTCTTAAGAAATTTAAATGATCAAATTTTATGTTTTTCCATAGAAATGTTTTTAGAAAATTACGTTGACGTTTGCGTCTGTCTCAATCAGTGGCGGTTCGTGGAGAATTTTGACGTAAAATGTATTTTCCACCCCCTCGCAGACAAAAACCGATTCTGATATCTCTAGATTTAAATGTTTCGTATGTGTACTAACAAAAGTTAGCACAAGTGAAAAAAAAATACCAAACTTAGCTTAATACGACGAATTGAATCAAATATCTCCCTTTGATATTTTGTTTAACTATTTGATTGGGCCAAAACAAACGTTTGAGATACAATAGATGCATGTGTGATTGACGTATTACAACATGTGCGATAATTCACCAGTAAATTATTAGTATAATAAAATAGATCATAAATAGCATAGTTACTGAAGTTATTTTGCGAAACATCCGTCCCTTCTATCGGAATTGCATATAAGCTTTTAAGTATTCAGGCATCTCGCAGTGATTCTTCATCAATCCCGTCCCTGCCAAAGATGTGTAATCAGTAATTTGACACGCCTGTTATCGGCAGCCGACGAGGGCAGACTGTTCCGAGTGCCTGCGCGGACGTGGCTCCCATTGAACGTTAAAGTATCCTTATCTTTCGACCTACTTCTTGCCTCTCGACCTACTTCTTGCCTCTCAACCCCCGCTGCGGTCTATAAAATGTCAAAAAAGCTTTGCGCCTCTTCGATCTAGCACCAATTCGTCCGTGAAGATGAGTAGCGTTTACCTTACAGTTCATATTCATGAAATAAAAGTTTCTCGTGCTTTATTTAAGTATTAAAATGAAAATAATGCTGAAAAATAACAAATTAGTCCAAAAAAAGTTTATTTCAGAATAAAATACGTTTGTTATAGCAGAGCCATTGCTCGTTGACTTCTTATAGCGAGCCGCCACTGGTCCGATACCGATGAAAATATATCTCGAACCAATTGTTGTATAAGTCTTGAAGCAGTATCTACAGTAAATAACCAAAGTTATGATCGTTTTGTTTCCGGCAATATCCAGGATAGAGATCGCATAACCGAAAGGTTAAGCACCTGAGCTCGCATTCGGAAGATCGTGAGTTCAAACCTTACGCCTGACGCCTGGAGGATAGTCTCATTATATATACACTGTACGTGTCAGAATCTACATTTGTCCAAATCAGTTGTTTCTGATGTATTCTGCGCTGCTTTAAGCGGACTATCAACTCTTCAAAATTGCGCTATTTTTCTGTATCCCCATAAAAAATTAAATGTGCGGAGGCTTGCATATTTTACCAGTCACTCGCCTATCAATGCATCGTTTAGGAACACTTAGTTAACGTACTATATAACGCAATATAGCTGCATAATGTGGAGAAGTCTATCTTGCCAATGCCATTAATTTTAGTGCGCCATATTTAACGTTTTAGGTATGTTGAGAATGTCTGTCTGCCCTCTATGGGGGTGTTCAGTAGTCCAGTAGCGACAATTCTGCACCAACAAAACGTAGCTTTATGGAAAAACATTCCATTTGATTCTTTGATCATAATAATTTGACAGTTCTTGTTGCAGTTTTAATTTGTGTGTACATTATGTCGTGTCACCGTCTCTCCCACACTTCCAAATGTAATAACTGTAATTATAGTCTTTCACTTGCAATAAAACATTAAGTTGGGCATCTATGGCCACTTCAAGACGTCCACTTTTCGAGAGACCTCTTATGTAGCTGCCTCTTGAAATATAATTTCAAATTTCCTAACCATTAATCTTCAAATGGGTGAACCGTCTGGCTGGGTTACATTAAATAAGCAGCAGCCTTGTTCTTGGGTTCAACTCCTTTTGTCATGCCCTACCAGAATTTTGTAGTAGTTTCGCAAGGTAAAATGTAATTACGATCAATTAAGGTGGCAATTGGCGTAAAAATTTAGAATATATCACTGGGTTACGATACATCTTCATCATCAGTATTAACACAAGTCTGCGCATATTTTTGCAACTTTATAAAAAAAATCTTATTAGGGTATTACGTTATGATATGGTTAAACAGCGAAAAACGCAAGAAACAGATTTATATTTCAATCAAAAAAATATCTGACAGTACTAGATTTATTCGTGAGTTTTAAAGAAAATAGTTTTTTCGGAGTTATAGAAGTTTCAATATGTTCGATGCTGCATTCAGCAAACTTTTCTAATATTAGCAATTTAAATAAACTTGACCCACTTTTTATATACAGAAGCCTACAGACAAGGTTTATTTTTAGTTTAGAATAAAGTTAGTAACCATTTTGTATAATTTTGGGCAGTATTTCTAAACGAACCTGAAGAATGGAACAAAAAGTTCAGATCTCTTACGAAATGCACGTTGATATACACTAAAAAACATACTGAAATGTAGGTCGTTTGTAACAGTACCACGTTAAATAATTTTATATAATCTAAGTAAATACATTTGCTTTTTTACAGACTCCTTTAAGCACCCGTCGCTTGGTAAATATTTTCGAGCTGTAATTTTCCGCAAGTTACTTAACGAGTACCTACTATCGTTTGTTTCACGTCATATCGCTCGTAAGAATTTTAAATTTTTTAGACTTCTGCCTTGTATGCAATATCAAAACTGATTTAAGTTTTAAAGTATAGAAAAGGCAAGGAGCCAGTTTATGCACGTCATCAACAAGCCATGATGTCACATATTTATTCCGTTTACGCTAGGTTTAAAAACGACTTAAATAAACCACAATGGTATGCAACCCACCAAACAGTATTCAACCCACTAACCAGTATGCAACCCAACAAACAGTATTCACCCATCAAACAGTAAAATTTACAAATTGCAATTATTATTGTGCATCAGATTACAACGTGATTATTATTTATTTAAATTGATCTAATTTATGAATTGATTAAAATAACTTAAAACGAACATTGACAAAACAGTAAAAATGTAAATTTATTTCAATACACTTGAAACTCAGCAAACTAATTATCTACAATATAATATAATAATTAATCGCTATCACAAGTGTCATCAGATTCTTCGTCGTTGACTTCTATTATTATTGGGGCAATGTCTTCTACATCAAAACCCACTTCCCTGTCCCACCACTTCTGTATAATGCCCTCTGCATGTGTAACGCAATTTGACCACGTTTCAGCTGTTACTTTACTTAACGCTTCTTGCCACATATTTAGGGTTTTTTCTATGCCGTACCCAGCTTCACCTATATGTTTATTATAATAGGTTTTGGCAATCCCCCACACATTTTCTATGGGGTTGAAAATGCAATGGTAGGGAGGAAGTCTGAGCACAGTATGTCCATACTGTTCCGCAAGGTTGTCTGCGACATACGTTTTTGGAGGTTTGTGCCTGAAAAAAATTTGTTAGTACTTGAGCACACAGAATTCACTTAATATACTTACTGTGCAACCAACTGCAATAATTCCATTTTTAACACATTCCCCTCAATATTCACTGACCGGCTTGTTAACCAATCAATAATGTCTTGTTTTTTCCAACTAGCATTGGGCGTTTTATCGGCCAATGTGCTATGATAACTTGCGTTATCCATAACAATAATTGAGGGCAAGGCATTTGCAACTCTCTATAATAAATAAAACACTATAATGTAATAATACAATAATTATACGTTGTTTAACAAACCTCTTGTACAGCAGCTCCATTGTCGCGTTCTCGCTCAAAATAGCTTAGTAGGGAGGCTATAAGCTGTTTTGACTGCTTACATAGGGCTTTCGGCATTATTTCCACCGCACAAAACACGTAAACGCAATAAATAACTTTAACTAACTATGAAAAAACGCAACTAACAATCCACGTACGATCTCAATTAGTTAGGTTAGAAACACAAAACAATAACTAAATACTATGTAAACCAAATACGATTTCACACCAACCTAAGAGCGGAAAATTTGGCAATAAAAATCAATTTGTTCGTTATAAATCGATAAAACTTCAAAATATTAACAGATTCATTAACTATATGGTTTTATTTTTAAAGTTGATACAAAAGTAATTCTTTTCGACGAATTATTTATAAAAACTAAATCTTATTTTTATTTATTTGGGGTTAGCGTTGAATGACCCTGCAAAAGTGCATTGATGACGTGCATAAACTGGCTCGTTGCCTTTCCTTTAGTAACTATTGTGACTGGCCTGTGCGAAAGTGAGTTTTGATTTGAATTAGAACTAATTTGCCTGGTTTATAGTATTTACACTAGGATTATGTTTTATGGGGTTTTAAAATTCCATTGCCTAATAAAGTGAATTTCATGGCTTGACCTTCAAGTCCATAGCATATACTCTGTATTAATTGTTTTTTAATGCTTTGATTAAGGTTGAAGTTACTTAAGATAACTAGCTACGAAGTACAGGGTGTCCCGGAATGTTTTTTTCGTTTGATTATCTCGAACAGCGGTGGAATTGGCCACCCTTGGAAATTTAGTTGTAATGGACCGGTTCACCGGTGAACAACGTGCAAACGAGCAAACGCGGGGGGCCGCCAAAAAGTCCAGATGTAACACCCAATTTTAACCAATTAAAACAAAGAATCCGTGACGAAATCAGAAAATCGCACCTTTGATTTGAGGTACGCCATGGGTTACGTTATTAAAGATAACAACATTTTACTTGTATCATCACAATCAAGTATGTTCTAAGAGCTGAGGTTGGTGTGACGGTATTTATAGCCCGCTGTCCAGCCGTGAGGAACGGCGTAACGCTGATTGGTCCGGCTGAAGGGGCGTGTGTGCAATGCTTTCGATCGTAAGTTTTACTCGGTCTAAATCCACCTTCTTCTCTGTTTATATCAATTTTATGATCGTCTATTGCTATAGCTTCACGCATCATTCTTAGATGAGTGAGTACCTACTCTGGCAATTCCCTGGCATGTTAAAATTTTAAGGTGTCGATTTCTAAATATGCTGAACCGCGGCTGATTTTCTAATGCGTGTATTATTGCAATCGCCTATATGTTGTTGGGGTTTTAGACCAATGAAACAACCAGTCTATCCAATATAACTAAAACCAAAAGAGTATGGAATTTTATGTACACAGGTGTCGTTAAACTTGATTTTGCGTCATTTTCTGACCTGGAACACAGTTTTGATGTTGCATCTTTTTAGGACACGTCCTGTCTTTTCAGCAAGGTAGAAAGCGTAAGGCTTCCCAGAGGTGCGAGTTCTTCTTTCCCATTTTGTGACATAGTTGTTGAAATATTGTTGTAAAACACATTTGGAATAACAAACGGAAGGAACATTTTATGAACGCCACTTACGAATACAAGCCAGCGGTAAAGAGAAATGCAAGGCGTCCAAGAAAACGTTGGACAGATCAAGACACATGATGTCGTAACAAGTCTATGGCGATGGTGGTGATCATGATGATGAGATATTCTTATTCGGTCAGAAGGATGTTAAAATCATGATTTAGTTCAGATAATAGTAATGGTAGTTAATGAAATAATTTTGATTAAAGTATAAAAAGGCAGAGAATATTCTCCATCTTTTCGCTGACTGTTCTAAATTTAGTGAATTGCAATCTAAAAATATTACTTTTTGGAAATAGTTCTTTGCATATAGTTTAAGAAACAAAAATTCACTTAGCAAATACGTACATAATGCGTCAAAATTAAAGTGAAAACAGTCAAGTGGATTAATATACTGTCTCCTCTACATTCCATTGGTTAGTCAAAAAGAAATATCTGCCCCAGAAGAATCGAGCAGAATTGATTAGTTTTATAGATTTCCCTCTATGTTCATGCCTTTCGTATCCCAATCTGTGTAATTTATTAAATATGTCTTCCATGGCAAGAGTCGTAGGCCTTGCATTCAGTGTACAACACGCTCATATTTTATGGAAATAAATTTGTAGACGTAGGAATTTGATTTGTCCAACACGATATAAACGAATGTGGAAAACACTAAAAAAATTTTTATTTTCATTAAAACATACAAATTACAAATACGAACATCGAATTACTGATACCGGAATTTAATTTGGTAATTAGAGGCAACTTACTCGCGCCCTCGTTTTGGCCAGAATGACACAAGACGGATGGAGAAGCAATGATCTTGAATCCCAATAGGTGTCCATCCGCGCAAGGCTGAGGGTGGAAATCTTTCCTTTCGTCTGTGGTCGTTTATGGTCTTATTGTCCAGCAGGGTTGACACTCACTTTCCTTTGAGAATGAGATCATGCTGTGATGATCCGAGATGCCTGCTGTTTACAGACAGTAGCGCGACGTTTGGACAGTTCGTTACATTCTTTGCGTGCTGACACAAATCAAACTTGACTTTAAAGATATTTTTTAACTGCAAGCACACAATTGATTTTGACATTTTCACTAGAACCGTCGCACCCCGAATTTTCACTTTTATTAGCGTTACCGGCGTCATTTTTACGCTCTTAATTGCGAATAGTAATTTCTGACGTTTTCAGACAGTATGGCACCGCTCTGCTACAACGTCGAATCTATCCTAGTGTTAAAATCTGTCCACAGTTCTATCGAGTCGAAAGCTTTGTTATCCGCAAAAGCTAAATGTAGAGGTGCGTTGTATTCATGGCATTTTTCTTATTAATGTTCGTTAAGTTTCCAGATGTTCTATGGTTGCTATGTCCTTTGTGGAGGGCTGGCCTGTTCAATCGGTTATAAGTGTGAAATTCATTGTCTACACCTCTTTACATATCCAAAATTGCTATGGCGCTAAGAATTATTACTAGTGCTAAATGATCACGACATATTCGAAGACTAGATTTCTTCAAACTCTTCCAATTTTGAAAGATTTTGAAGATTTTTAATGGAAGAAAAGATGAAATCACATTTAAAGGATTATTAATAAGGCTAAGTAACTTTGACATACTCAAATACAACATTTCTTCAAACCCATTTTAATTTTGAAGATATCGGAACGCCTGAAAACTTATTGCATTATCTAGTTTAAAATACTTAAATTTGAACGGTAGTGGAAAAAATGCTCACCCCTTATCCATTTATGTGATATGTTAATTGTGGCCATAACTTTTCAAAGCTATCGTAAATTTTACATCTGTGCATTTGTAGTTGTACAAAATTATCTAGTTTTAATCATCATGTTGAAACAATATAGAAAACTATATAGAGGCTTTTGCATAATGACTATTAACACATCCCAGGGGAAGAATCCTTGAATTATTACTTGCTAGTTAGTCTCTTGAGTAAAATAATTCGACACAGGTTTGATGATTAAGATTCGCTGATATTAATTGCGAGTGAACAAACGTTATATGACCCAGGAGTCTATCAGACGCCATGGTGTTCCATTATTGCAGTTAGAATGACTGACTTTTTGTTTAATACTGATAAGTCTAAAAGCAGGACTTCAGTCAATCACACTGCGGAGTCGTGATCCTAGATTTTTGCCCCGCTGTGGCAGGTTTGTTTACTATGCAGCTACTAGAGCCAATTATTATTAACATTTGCGATTGCACTTTGCACCCGTAATTGGCTCGGAAATGCCAGAAAGGAATGGCAATGGCAGGTGTGCTGCTGACGGCTCCGAAAGGTTGAATGAGGGAGTATTTATAGCGTTTGCGGAAGGGCTGCAATCCGCGATTATTAAACAGCCCATTTTGTTTAACAAAATCGCTAGCCCGTCTGGCGTTAACGGAAATAGCCGAAGGTCTGTCGGCTTATGATAAGAGTGATAAGAGCGCAAGTGAGGAAGTGTAGGCAGTTTACTTCGGCGGCTTTACTGTGACTGGCTGCTGAACCATTCTTACCCGTTCGATAAATTTGGGAGCCCGCTTTGTCAAACGTGCGTAAGAGGATAATCAGGATCGGTTTTGTAGCAAAACCCGCTCGCGGCACCTCCAGACGAATGCGATCGATCCCTTATCTCCAACTTTTTGTTTGCGCGAATTAGTGTGTCTCGAGCATGACATAGAAGTGATAGTGGGAACTCTTCTCTTCTCGCTGGTTAGCCTTGATGCTCCAGTGCATTTCCGCGTGATAGTGCAAAAACTATTGTTTGATGTCTGTGCCTTTCTCGTGCTGTGCCGCTTCTGATCCTTCCTCTTGCCTTGGATAAACTGCTTCATGCTTAACGTAAGTGTCACCCTCTACTACGAAGAGTTTTGATTGGTTATTTCTAAAAATGTTGATACCTTTCATAAACTTTGAAAATGAAAAATTAAACTTACAAAACTTGAAAGTCAGTCATTCAATACTATTTCGAAAGGGGGTAAAAGGTGCAGAATTGCAAAGAAGTTTTCTCGTGGTTTGCGTGGTTACATTTTAAAGGATAAGAGCTTTTAAAAGAATGAAAGTATATGTTAATGATGTCAGAAGTCCAATTTCTGTGTCAGCACCAGAAAGTGTTGTTGCTATGCATGAAGTGGTATCAGCGCGATTGTCGTCGAATTGAACTAAAAAGTATATCTAAGATACTAAACAAACGCGCATTTGTTGTCCATTGATTAGAATTTGGATATGAACAAAGTTTACTGAGGATCCAAGGGTAGCTTTTAAGGAATTGCTGTTCTGGCCGAAACGTGTGTTATTTTCGATAGGAAGTTTTGTGTTCAAAACATAACAGTTGTGACAAAGCGGGTACACTAGTTTTAGAGCATGGAAAAAAACCTATCAAAGTAACGACGATTTCTTCGTTTCCTCTTATTGACTTGTGCTTGTGTTTATGCCGCTGGAACTAAATTTGGTTGCTGGCTTTGTTAAACACCTGGAGTCGTATGCGACCTATCCTCCATGTTCGCTTTGATGCTCGAGTGCATTCTGATTAATCCGTAACGAAACTAGATAGTCAATCATCAGCAAGTATTGACAAAAAGGTAAGCTAACATATTTGCAAAGAAGTTTCTGTCATGGTTCAGTTATCCATGTTGATCATACAAGGGTTAGAACAAAATCGTATGTTCTTGATGTTAGAAATCTGCTCAATTTCTGTGTCAACACCAGAACATAGTGGTATATATGCAGTGGTATCAGCAAGATCATCAAATTCAACTAAAATTCAACTAAAGGGTATATCTAAGATTCGGAACGAATGTTGTTCGTTAGAATTTGGTAATAAATTGAGTTTACTGACTCAATAACGAACAAAAGTAGCAATGCCAGAATCTATTTGCTTGCTAGATAATTGGACAAACAAGGAGATGTGTGTCGAAAACAGAAGAGTTGTTCTTTCAGTTAGTTGTGATAAATGGGGTCCCAACTATCTAGAGCAGCTGTTCCCAAACTTTTCAACTTATGTACCCCAATTCACATTTCTGTCTGATTTAGATACCCATTACTCCCCAACCAAACCCTTGTCTTATAGATATTGTACTTTTGGAATACGATTGCCTACAATCTGGGTGAGTTCAGCGTACCACCAGATTGGGAACCGCTGATGTAAAGCATGGGAAAACCTACGCAAATAACAATAAATTGATCGCGTCTTAGTTTCCTGATGTAGGCTATCTAAATAGCCTCCCTTTAATCTGCGCCGACATTTTTATACATACACAGGTCACTGCAAGAATGTTGTCAATACAATTGTTTAGTCTATTCTGTGTTTATAGCCGCTGGAAATTGGACGACGAACCACCAATTATTATTGAGATGTACTCCATGCAACGCATTCTACATGTTTATGAGCTGTTTACAATAGCTGCATACTGCTCGGCTTACACGTGTTGTAGCCATCTATCGCCACTTCTTCGGATTGTTTTCAGAAGACAGCGGCGTGTTAGCGGCCTTGATGCAATTTGCTGCACAGCTGGTGCACATGTGACGTTTTTTGTCGGCTTACGTTCACTGCTTTTTGCGGTTTTTTCAAACTGCTCGTATTTGTTGTTCCTGCTGGCTTTGTAATTCCCGGCCTGAACTTTATGGATGTTAAAATTATTTTCTGTAGTCAGCTGTGTATGTTTTTATTAAACTGGTTCGTTCACACTTCGTTTGAAGCCATGTCAACTCTGACCTTCCACTGCCCTTTAGGTTATGAACATGATTAGGTGGGTAGCTATTGAAACTAGGCTACTCCATGCATCTTTTTTTTTCAAATTTTTATTACAGAACACAAATGCGAGGGTGGGCGGTTCCCTCTACTTAAAATGAACAGTATGGAATATATATAATGATAATAATAAATAATTTATTTAAACCAATCCTAATTTATATACATCCAGGAAATTAAATACATTGAATTGGACTTAGATTTAGAAATAAATAAATAAATGACTCTCCCCTTAAGCTATACAGAAGCGTGCGTGCGGGGTACATACACAGTGCGAGCGTAAAATCTGGAACTATCTAAATAGAACTTTTATCAAATGTTTTTGAAAGAAATCCTGAAACACGTCAATTTTGATTTTAAATAAAACATATTTTACTGTAATTGTCACTTTTAGATTGTCTTTTGTTTTTGAGTAATGACGTTCGCGATAATTTTTATGATGCATTTGGACAGAGCATGAAATTCTAAGACTAAATATGTTAAAAAAGTATGATACTGTATTTTGAAATTTTCGAGAAAATCGCTTTTAACATATTAAAACAAAAATCGAATAAAAATCAAGTAGCCATAAAACAATGAGTTAGTCCTAAAATGACAGTTCTTCATAGTTTGTTCAGTGTGTTCTTAATTAAATAAATAATGGTGCAATATTTGAGTGAAAAGGAACGAATTGAAATTTTAGTAAACACAACAAGAGGTTTGTGAGCTATTCAATATTAAGTATCCTGATAAAGAACCTATTACAAGAACAACAGTTTCTAAAATAGAGAGAAAATTTTCTAAACTCGGATATGAGGGATCGCCGTAGGTGGTCGTCCAAAAACTAATGAAGATACTGAGCTACATATGTTATTGTCTCTGCAAGAAATAGAACTTCAAGAGAACTAGCTGCAAATAATGAAATTCCTCAAAGGTCAGTTGTAAAGGTTTTAAGAAACATAAATGGCATCCCTATAAAGCTCAGTTAGTGCAAGAGCTTAACGAGGACGATCCTGATCGCAGTACAGAGTTCTGTGAGATAAGCGGTGTAATATCGATGGCGACTTTTCCAAGTTGCATATTTTTTTCTGATGAAGCAACTTTCCACCTTAATGGCACATTTAATCACCATAACTATCAAGCGATATGGTTTCAACAAGATGGAGCTCCGGCACATTTTTTTGTTGCTGTTTGGAATTATTTGAACGAAATTTTTCCTGGCAGAAGGATAGGCAGAAGGGAGCTGTTGAGTGGTCTCCACGATCACCCGACCTGGCTATGTAAAAAGTAACGTCTACATAAACCGTCCACAAACAGAAGAGTTAAAGGAAACAATTCTCACTGAAATAAGATTAATTCAACTTGAAACTCTACGTAGAGTTCGTAAACAATTTCAGTACAGACTTTGACACTGCCTTGCGCAAAATGGCGGTCAATTTGAACTTCTAATTTAATTGTTTTTCTTTATTTTTAGTTTTTGTATTCAAAATGGTTGCAATCCCCATAATGCAAAAGTTAATAAACTATAAAAACATTGACTTATTTGATTTTTATTCGATTTTTGTTTAATATTTTAAACGCGATTTTCTCGAAAATTTCAAATACAGTATAATACTTTTTTAGTGTATTTGGTCTTAGAATTTCAAGCTCTGTCCAAATAAATTCACTATAAAAATTTAGGGTTTCTATTAAAAAAAATTATCGCTAATGTCATAACTCAAAAACAAAAGACAATCTAAAAGTGACAATTACAGTAAAATATGACTTAGCTATAATATATAGCATGCGTGTTTCGAGCTTCTGCTTATTATTTTTAAAACTCCCTGTAACAAAGTTTATGAAGTACATCAACAAATAAAACTAATAAACAGAAATAAAAAAGTAAATAACAATACAAAATGATTATCAAGCGCAAAGCAAACCAATTTACACAGATTTCTGGAATATATAATTAGAAATTGTAAAAAAAAATCAATAGTAAAAATTAATTAAAGAAGTTGTGTAACTCTCTCCTAGAGTATTGCGAAATCCAACACTTTAGGCTAGACATTTAAGGACGATATGATTTCATATGAGGTGCATTTTTTAAGATATATGGAATTATATTGTAGAGGTTAACTGCAAAATGCAAGAAGCTTCTTGTACCAATATTCTTTTTACAAGTAGGATTACTTAATTTTTGTTTTTTGTTTACTTCTTGTCAAATAACGATGATGTTTTATATGTCCATGTAATATAGATGTGTTTTTATGGATCTTAGAATAGATTTGCAATAAAATAATTTAGTTTCCGTCAATAATTGATCAGTACTGTATCTACTACATTTTTTAAACCTGCCTAATCGTGGTTTTGGCTACCCCAACCAATAATGCCTTAATTCAAATAAGATTCAACTAATGAAAGGTATACGTGTTTTAGATTATGTATGGGAAGAAATTGTCTTAAATGTCGAAAAACATAAAAAACGCTTCTGTGTTTCGTCACTAAAAGATTCACATACATATGCCATTTCAAGTGACTTATCTAAAATAATCCCCAAATATTTTGCACTCTGTACTTTTTCTACACGGGTATGACATTTACAATTATTTTGGTTATATTCTTTTTTGTGTAACACAATATAATTATAGTCAGGTAAATTATTTTGATATGAGGTAAAAGACACACATTTTGTTTTAGTAATATTAATCGTATATATATACAGGGTGATTCAAATTCGAGGCTAACCATGGGGATTTCGAAAACGGTAAGAGTTAGAGAGGTGGTTTAAATTTGGCAAAGTTGCGTAATTTAGTGCTCAACAATATGCTGCCGAGAAACCAAGAAAATTTTATTTCGTTTTCGAGATTTTTGAAAAAATTCAAATTTTGTCATATTCGTTTTTATTTTTTCCTGATCTTATTTACGAAGATATTAAAAAATTATCATTACAACTTTTACCGGCCTACAAGATGGCGGTCTTGTGCCAATCATCATCAACTTTGTTTTTTCTTTTGGCCGCCATCATACTATTCTCTTGGTTTCTCGGCAGCATATTGTTCAGCACTAAATCGCGCAACTTTGCCGAAATCCCAAAATTTATGGTATATAAGGTAATGCAACCCATATTTGTGGTTTTAATTGTTTTTATGCATATACAGTATTTATTTTGAAACCCCAAAAACTAATCTTGTAACGACGCCTATGACGGTCTCGCCAGCCTCATTAAATTACTGATAAATTTACTCACCGGTCCGGCAGAACTATTCTTATTAAATCACTTATCTACCCACATGAATTTTCAGTACTACAAAAAATGTTCGAAATGCTTCCCTTGATTTGCAATCCCAGCCCGAGATCGTCTTTGTATTGAAGAATTGACATTATTTCACCAACTACGCTGTACACTAAAACATGTACATACATGTACGAGTTAAAGACACCACGAGACTGATGAATCCGCAATTTTGATTTCAAAAAAAACTCGGATTTGCACAAATTTATTCTTGGAAGTTGCGTAATCTTCATTTATTTTACGTACTAATGGCGTGTGTAATTATTTGTGAAAAACTTTAATAAATTATTAGACGAAAACCTATTTGTGAAATACTTTGAGAATATTTTATTCAATATAACCTATCCGTGTTTATTATTTCTTCCATGATTTTGCGATACCCTGTGTTTTTCACATGTTACAACTCGGTATAATTAATTTTCCGCATAAGGTTTTGATTGTCGCTTTCACAAGTGTTTTTTATTTTTTTTTCGTTTGAAACCATTGGAGGTTCTTGATTGGTGAAAGTAAATGTAACATTGCTTGTATGTACTTTATATCTTTTTTTTATTTCTTGGACTTTATTCTGCATTCGCTCTGCCTAATCAACATATGTGGAATAACAATATTCCTATTTTGTGCAGTGAATGATCTTGGGCAAACTGATCTCAATTTTATTACATTTTTTATTCCATTCTGTTGACATATACGGAGCAGATAAGAAGGGTTTAAGGTTTATTTGAAACCAGATTTACTTACATTTTCTATAATCAAACTGGGCGCACAAAAGTCCCGGAACGCTGTTGCCGTAATTGATTTAATAGAGAGCAACCTTGAAAGCTTTCGAGTAGTACTTCTTTCAGCACAAGGTGGAGCTTCCCTGGCCTGCTTTTAGGAGCGCTTTCCTGAAATTCACAAAGATCTGAAAATGTCATATTATGCGGAGGCGCGAATTGAGGTTTGATACATTTTTAAAGAGTTGCCGCCTCGTTGCACGTCATGAATTTTGCATTAACCACCCCCGGCACACGCCCGTATATTTGCAAGAGATTCTAATGCTTTTGTTTTAATTCGCCACGAGAGGCTTTGTTCGCGTAATTTATTTGTTGCTGTCGCCATTTTTTGTGGAGTCTACAATGGAAATCGTAAATTAACGTTCCGTTATCAAATTTAGTGCTTTTATGAGATTGCCTGTTGTTATGGCGGTCTATAAATTTATCTCGTTCTGAAGGTCGGTCGTTGTTGTAATTTTGGAATTTTTAAATAAATAAAAATGGTATCTACCAAATAGAAAATACTTTCGCATCTCTATTTTATATAATCAAATATAGCGGTAATAAAGGCTAGCCATGATACTAAAATGTAAACAGATCGTACAGAAAAATATTATTGCAATTACTCGTCTTAAAAGTTTACAACCGTAGTAAGACAAAACAGGCATGCTTGCTGTAGTTTATAATAAGTACGATAACTACACCTCAGAAATCATTTTCATGGATTGCACTTAAATTGCACTCAAAATATTTATGTAAAATTAATTGACCTTTGATTTTATCTGAAATAATAATTGTGACTGTTACAGTATTAATTAAAGTACATATTAGCAAAAAAGAGTTAATTAAAATACATCTTTGCAAAAAAGTACAAGTACTACCCTGTTCTGTCAAATATATGTACCTAGAATTCAAGTGACAGGTTTGCCGTAAACACTAAATTTATTTAACAGTTTCAAATAGATTATTATTAAATTTGAGATGCATTTTTCGAGGAAGGGGATAATTGAAAATACTTATTACTATCTACAACAGTAAGTAAAGTGACGGCTTTACTAACTCCTTCGAGTGAGTAAAGTTGAACTTTATTCACCCGATTATCATTACCTCACTAACCTAAGCGTATCAAAATTTATTTACCAATGAATAAAATAATCACTAACATTGTTAAAGTTAATCTGAAATTAGCGGTCTTTATAAGACCGACCGTTAAAGTAAAATTAATTAACCCAAACACAACATGAAACTTATTAAATTGCACGATTCTGTATATATGTAAATGTATAGCAGAATGATTACAATTATTAATATCTCATGCTGAAAACTTTGCAACTTTTGCCATGCGCGAACAGTCAAGTGACAACTGTCATATTTGTGTTTTAAGTGAATAAAGAGTATTTTTTAAGCTCACAGATTTACATCACTCGCTGACGCTCGAGTAGTAAATTTTCTGCTCGATCAAAAAAAGTATCACCATACTCCCTTATACCATAAATAACTATTCGATAAAAATATTTCACGGTTTACTAGTAATCACATTTTTGCAATGTCTAAGCAGTAGTTGGCATATTTGTAAGTATTGTTATTGTTCTTCTGTAACAATGCATTACTGGTGTCGATTTGGTGCACAGTAGTTGACAGAAAAGTAGTAAAATCAAACCGGTAGCTGACTTTGAACAACAGACTGTATATAAAATTTATTATAGCCGAGTAATAGGGTTTCAATTGTTTTTCATTATACACAGGAATACATACTTATTGTTTAAATTCTTTTATTAAAAAAAAAACACTATCTACAATACTTCTCTTCTGGAACCACTAGTACCCAGTTACATTATTTGAAAACATTTGTAAGCTCTTCTTTTAACTGCATATACTGTTTGTTGAAAATTGATCGGCAATAATTTTACCTATTTGCGTCACATAAACGTATAAATTCTTCATTTTACTGGTTATTTAATAAGAATTTTAATGAAGTAATTAGGAAAACCACGGCCCATTTTTTTAAATGTATCTGCGGTAATCAATTTTAAAAATAATAAAATTGCTACCTTAGGCCATTTCTTCCACTTCATAATACAACGATAAGCCTGTGTGTTACGTAGTGTTCCTAGCCGAGCGGTTAAAGCGTGTACGAAACATCTGAGAGAGAGGAAGGAATATTTTAGCGACTGTAATATTTCCTTCTCTTTGTTCTCTGAATGTCATTTTTTGGCAGTGGTCTATTATGATATGTTTTTCGGACTTTTTCCACTGTCTAGGGTGTAAATCACACAATGTTTCGGAAGTTTTGTTCTACTCCCGTTTTCAGGTGTTCCTGGTTAGTCCTGAGAAGGACTGATATTGTACGTTTTTCAACGTAAATTTGTGCCTCCCCCGGGGTTTGAACCCGGGACCGCTGATCGCTGTGATTACTACTCTGCCACTCGAACCACTAGGCCAACAGGACGGTTAAAATTCTTCTTCTTGTCCGTCATGCCTTGGTCTTTTGTCCATTTTGTTACTACTTATTGTAGTTGTTCTTTGCATGGTTTTCTTGGTGTGCCGATGAATCGTTTTAACTTTTGCTCAGAATCTATATCTCTTCGATAGTCTTTCTAATCGGCCATGCCTTTTTTGCCTTTATTCTCTTATTTTTGGATTAATGTCATACAAATTTAGTTTAGTTGTTATTTTTACGTTTCCTTTCCTTTCTCTATAAGGCTGTATCGTGTTTCTTAGAAGCTTTATTTCACTCACCGCCATACGTGAGGCGCGGGGCAGATACTTTATAGAATTGGCTTAGCGTTTCTGGAGAGCTCTATTTTTAAGCGTTCTGTCAATTGTATTATTCATGTAGTTAAGTTTTTATATGTTACGGTATATGTGTATTGTGACAACCTAGTACAACCTAGAAAGTTATAGTGATTTACTTGCTCCAACATTTCACCGTTCAGTACAATTTTCGATTGCATTGGTTATATATTTTGGATTGTTTAAGTCGTGTATGTATTCTGATGTTACCATTTTAATTACCAAGTGTTTAGTTAGACTGTTTCAGTCTTATTAGAAACATAAGGTATGTTTACCTAATTCGTACATAAGTATGGTAGGTTGCCCCTATTGAACTTAACATCGTCACCGATCGGACTTACTTTGTTCCAGATCAGGTTTACTTCACTCAGCGCTATCTAACGTCAATGGCACAAACATTACTACTACACTGCTATAAAATACATACTGTGCCTTTTTTAGTTTATTTGCATACAGGAACTGATCCAAAAAATCAGTAGACTCACTGAAGACTTTCTCTTAGATGAGTGGTGCAGAGGGAAGACTGGAAAAGGGACAAGTAGGTGCACCACCCAGCCTAGAACAAAGGCCCAAAGTGGTAGTAATGTAGTTTACACAAGAAACTCAAAATCTATTATTACGGTGCAGAAATGTGTGTAAAGGAAAACAAATCAAAATTAATGTAAACCAAACATAAAATAGCCACTCTTGTGCAATGTATATATACCGAGCGTTTATGTTAAATGCAACAGTGAAACTACGGAATTTTACAAATTGTTGACTTCCATATTTGTGGCTACCATTAGTATTTTTAAAATCAGCTAGATTTGATTTAAATGATTTTTTTAAGTTAATAAATCTTTTGGAGTCCACGACAACGACTATTAAATAATACTAACAAGCCATGGCAGATCAATTGATACAGTTGTAGTTAAATTTGTAATTTTCCAAGATTTTCCAGACATCACGTGGAAAAAACTAGTTAATAACAGTAATAAGAGTAACTGATATTACGTTTTAAAACCTATATGCTTGTACGTATACTTGTTTATGCATACGTTTTCACGAGCACATATTGAATTAAGTAGTGGGTGCGTAATGGTAAAAATAAAAATAATCGTTCATCTAGACAAGTAGAAAATACAGCATTAATTATCCCCGTATACTGTTATTCTCGGCTTCATAAAGAATGTAAAACTTTATATTTAGCGTAATATGGTAAGTTCACTAGAATTACGCCGAATCGATCATTTTCCAACCACAGTAAGAGTTTTTTACATGTACTAATATGGGATCTACGGTTATACTATGTTTTTTTTCCGGAAGTGATATTTATATCTCTTTTTTATTCTTAAAGACGTCACCGCGACCCGGGATTGAACTCATGACCGTTGAGTTAGCAGTCTCCATGCCACTGAGCTACCCCAAACGGTGAACTATACTTTTTAGCAGCCATACGTTTCAGTCGCTAATTTTCCAACGTCAGTTGTTTTTTGTTCTTTTCATATGCGTTTGTAGTAAGGTAGTTTGCTTAAACATATATTTAGTAACAAACAGCTCCTGTTTAATTATTTTTGGTTGAAGGTACTGCCAACCTGTGGGCAATAATCACACCATACGGTGTGCCATTAAGTATGTCCATGTTCTTCGTGCAGTCGCCACTTAATTCGAGATACCGATTTAATTATAAAAATTACACGGTGCAGCCTCGTTTTACAGGAATGGTCGCGGTGTAATCTTACATTCGAGATGTAATCTCACTTGCGTTAATGTAGGCGAACTACTTATTTATAGCTACCTTAGCGTTCCTCTCATTTCCTATGTAATAAAACAGCTCTCATCAAGGTACTGTGTAATTATTTTATAATTGCGCTGAAGCTAGCGGTCGCTTGGGTTGTCATTGTTTTCTTTTTTCACAGTAAAGCCGCTCTAACCATGCATTATGTGTTATTACCCGTGCATTCGTACGTTTCCGTGCGTATTGAAGACGCGCGGTTTATATGCTGTAATTTCGAAGTCTCGAATTGATGCGAGGTAGGCGGCTAATTAGGCGCAGCTTCTCCGGATGGAAATTGCACATGAAATGACTGTGCACCCGGAAACATACAAATCCGTTTTATGGAAATAGCCACGGCAATTTTCTAATCAGGGGAATTATTTTAATAACAAAGTACACATACGCGCTGCCCCCTTGTTTACTAAACAGTTTTAATGAAACAAAATTACCTAATCTTGAGGCTGATTAACTTAATCTGTGGTGCTGATAATGTCGCTCGTTTTGTGCTGATGTAATGTGCTTCTTCACCAAGCTTGAGCATCTTCCAAACAAGTTCCAACTTGCCAATGATGTTCTAATTCACTGAATTTTGAGCTAACATTTTTTGTGTTGTTTTAAGTATTGGGGTAACTTTCAACAGGAATTTGAGAGAAGCCTCACTCATATATTGATGTTTTCTTAAGCGAACTGTTACGAAGAAACAATATATTTGGATGGGAGTTCCACGGCTGCATCTCTCGGCGCCTCGTGGTACGGCTATCACGGAAAAAAGTTGGTCCCGGCGGTCATAAGAACATCATGACAGTCGTTAGTGGGGTTGGAAGTCCTCATAACTGCACAGCGACGCCTATAATTGGCCTAACGGCTGGTGGCTGAGTGCGAATTAAATAAATAAATAAATAAATAAATATTAGGGTATATACAGAATTCACAGATCTCAAGACGAACTACTTGGATTTCTAATTTTTCGGCGAGACAACTCAAGTGCAAATGTTTGAGTTATAGATTAAACCAGACTAATATTTGATAAAAATAATCGCAGGTATCAACTGGCACGTGTATATTCTTAACCAAATATGATTTGTTTAAAAACAACATAATTTACTACATAATCAAACAAAGGTCTCGTGAAAAATTGTTTCATAAAACGTGATGATAGGAGTACCCAATTACTGCTTGGTGTTGCATACAACTTCATACGTTTTACAATTATTATTTCAAATGTATTTTGAAGATATTAACAGAGTAGTAGTTAGTTCAATAGACGAGATAAATTACGTTGAATCGTAAATGACCAAAATTACAAATATGATTAAATCTGGCAGGCAATTAGGGTTTTTGGGTGAACTAAGCGATAATGTTTAACTTATTATTGTGCATTCTAAATTGCTAGATTTGTAGAACGCAAAACTTAAATCGAAAGTAATATTATTTATATTTACAAACACGTCAAAACTAAACTGCAGTAAGCAGCAGTTCCTGGAAGCTGATAATAAACGCGTGGGCAAATAGATATATTTTTTTTAAAATTTTATATGTGTATTCATTATCTATAGTTCAAAGTGCACTGTTACAAAAATAATAGCAGCAGAGTTTGATAATCATTGGGTCACTATTTTTCGTATTATGGAAATGAAAGCTGTATTTGAAAATAATGTCGTTTGCACTTCCAAGAGTATTTAGAACAATAATAATGTAACGTTATTTTAATTATGTTATGGGGAAGTGACAGAAGAAGTAACAACAAATTAAAAATACGGCATATTTATCATAAAAGATTTATATGGGAAGGTAGGAAAAGAGGAAATGTTTCAAGCATAGCAAGGATAGAAACAGTAACGAAAATGAAAGAAAGTTACTTCTCTGCAGTTTAAAACCGTTTAAAAATTGTAAGTACTTCCTTTACACATAAAGATACCAGTAATTGAACATGCAAGTCCCCGCACGGCAATTCAATTAACCAGATTGATCACTATTTATAGATACTTAACTGTGCTAAAAGATGTGAAGACCAATAGAGGAGCAAATGCAGAATCTGACCACTTAGTGGTTAAAATAACATTGAAACAAGAGATACTACAGCCTGATAATCCAAGATAAACTGAAAAACTCAAAAAGCAAAAGAACGTTTTTTTTAAATATTGTAAGCGGTATAAGATAGAATAGAAGGAACTACTTACTAAATACTAAACACAAAAATTCAGGAAATTGTAGACGTATCATTATTGAAGAAAAAGAAGAACCCCAAAAGATTGGTTTGATAATGAGTGCAAACGTGCTATTGGGCAACGAGTTCTAGTCAAAATCGAAATGCTCATAAAGGAACAGAAGATAGCGAATGCTTACATCAACAGAGAAGAACAGAAACTAAACGAATTCTTAGAAGGAAGAAATGGATAAGACATTTTTTAGAAAAACAAAGAAAACTTTAGAAGTTCTGAAACTAGAAACTTCTATCAAGCGATTAAAACTGTTAGGGGGTATAAACTAGATAGATATATTGAATTAAGGGCGAAGAAATCTATAAGAAACAGCGAGAATGTAGGAATCACACTGTGGGATATCAAGAGGAAATAGAACCACAACTATCCGTTGAGGAAATTAAAGAAACAATACCAAATTCCAGGGGAAAATGAAAGAATTAGGGAATACTTCTTTTTGGGTAGAGGGTAACCAAGGATCCTTACCAAAAATAATTGAATTAATACACGAAATTTGCCAAGAAAGTGATGTTGTATATAAGGTACTATTGTTGTTAATAAAATAGTAAGAGAGAAGAGATTATAGGGGTTGTATATAAGGTACTATTGTTGTTAATAAAATAGTAAGAGAGAAGAGATTATAGGGGATTTCAATTGTTTTAGAAAGAACCGGTCAGTGAACCATCAAGTATTGACATTAAGTCAAAGTACGAATTACTCAAAAGCATTTTAACTACCGCTACATCTTCTTTCTATTTATCTAAGCAGATATATGGCACCGCATAAAAAAACTGATTAGAATAATGTATGCATTCAGAGCACCTATCAAGGTAATAAAACAAAGACAAAAATGACTATCACAAGGCAACATATACGAAAGGAAACAATGTATCGACAAAAACAACAGTGCTCAGTTTATACTGCTGATTTAGTATTAATCATGCAAATAAAACAAGAATTAAAGAACATTTTACAACGAACTAAAGACCAAATTTACGGAAATGAGTAAAATCGATCAGACAGTAGATCCCATACAAATAAATTGCGCAGCGAATCACTTTAACTTGTACAAGGTGGAGAACTGCACATATTTAGGACTACAAGTAACAAACAAGAGTGAAGAAAAAGAGGAAAACAAAGCAGGTTGTTGAAAGGAAGTAAGAGTGTAACAAGGTTGTCAACACTGTAAAAAGCAAAAATTTAGGAAGAACGGCATAAATAAGAATACAGCAAACAATTATAAGAGCTGCAGTGCTTTATGTCTCTGCCACATAGCTACTTAATGATATTGTAACTGGGATTCTAGAAGTATGGGAGAGAAAAGCTTTAAGAAAAATAGATGGCGGTATAAAAGAGGACATGTGGAGAAGAACAACGAATGGAGCATTGATGGAAGCCTATAGAGGACGTAAAATCAGTACTGTAGTTCGAATGCAACGCATAATATTGCAAGGACATGTTTACCGACTATATGAACAAAGAGTTACAAAATTGATACTGGGAAGAGTGGGGAGCAAGGGAAGAAGAGTATCGAAGCAGTGAAGGAGGATCTGGAATGATTGAATATGTGAATTAGTATCCTCTCATCAATTCCACGTATTCAGCCTACCGAACAAATGTTCGATTTTCAGGCGGCCGACCCGGGTTCGATTCCCGTCGACTGTAGAAGGATTTTAAAAATCGTACGCTCTCCGGCTGCCACGCTAACACGTGTGGTAGTCGTTACATCTAACCAGGGAACTCTTCCTCGATTTCGACGAGCAAGGCTAGCCGGCTTACGGCGAAAGAGGGTTCATAAAACCACAGCTTTGTGGAACTAAACAGGCCATAGGTTGACAAAAACCCGGTTTTTTTCAGAAATTATCTGCCCACTGGGTTTTTTTTTTGGGTTTTATTGGGGGTTTTCGGGTTTTATTGGGTTTTTCGGGGTTTAGATAAATTCAAATTCAAATCTGAATGAATATTAATTTTTATTTTTAGGTAAAAGGTAGATACTTGGGTAATTTGTAATTTACTTATAAATATGCAAATAAGCATTCTTTAAACATGTATATCATGTAAATGGGGTTATATATATATATATATATATAATCAGCCTGATTGTAAATTGCCAACCTGTAACCTCATTGTCCTCATTGCTGCAATGTTTTAATTTGTCTACTATAATTATTATGGAAATCATCCATCGAAATTTTAATGTGTAATTTGTTCGTCCGTCCTCTATGTTGACCAGTATAATTGTTACTAAGATTTTTGTTATATCCCTGATGAAGAAATTAAAATAAATTTCGAAAGCTTGGACATGACTAAATAGTCTTTTCTTTAATCACCAGACCGATAACCCGACAACTCACCCCTTTCCTACTATATATATATATATATACTTAAAAGTAAGGTTTATCAAATTATGTTCTATAGTAAGAGGTTTCCACTGTCCATTCAATAATTTGCCACTTAAAAAAAATAGATGTGGTCATCACCCAACTTTCTTTTACTGCTTGTAAAATGATATTTTGTGACTTTTTCAAAATCGATACTTCTTAAAAAACTTTTGACAGAAGTTATAGTTAATTACGTAATATTAAAACAGTTTGTAAAAAATATTATTCCCATTATCTTGTGAAAATTTAATTTTACGATTTTTCAAAAACTATACGTCTTACAAAAATTTCTTTAACAAAAGTTATAGATAATTACGTAATATAAAATAAAGTTTTAATAGTATATTACATACCTAGGTGGAAAGCGGTTCATTACTGTCGAGAGATTAAGTAGCTAACTGAGATGCGAAGCGTCGAGGTTCACTTTATCTTGAGACAGGAATGACACTTTTCACCGTGGTATGTATACTATTTTATTCGCAACCACTTTATTCTAAACACGAATTGGAAAAATGGATTTGACAGTTTTTCAAAACTGCCGTTAAGATAAATATACAATGCGGATAATATCTGTTCCCATGACAGCGACCGGGAAATGACTGTTTCCTACCCGCTGTCATGGTAACCTATTTCCCACCCGGGGTGGGAAGTAGACGTTGGTAATGGCTCATTTTCCAACTTTTTAAAAGGCAGTAATGACCTTATTACATATATGGTTGTGAATAATATTATTAATTTTTGGGCCCAAGGAAATCTTGGTAAAAATGCAAAATTCAAAAACTACTTTCTACAAAACAACTATTCAAACGAAAATTGTAAATAACTGCCTAATGTATGATCCTGTTCTATCAAATTTAATTTTTATTAAACAATTATAAAATTTACCCACAAAACGGAAAAAAGCAAGAGTGAAGTGCCTCTTTCGGTTGCCTAATTTTAACCAAAATTCAATAGGCTCTCTGAATTTATATTAGAAACGATGGTATACATTTTCAGGCCAATCCATTAGATGACAGACAGACTCACATACTGACAGACATCAGTTCGAATACTGCAAAAATCACTAGTTTGAAAAAGATACGAAATTGTTATTAATGGAAGATTTTATACCACTTACAGATTTAAAATACTTTTTTTGTCAATTTTTAAGAAACCCCGAATTTATTCTAAAACCCGCGGGTTTTTCAGGTGGGTTTTACCCGAAAAAACCCACTGGGTTTTTTCGGGCTGGGGAAAATAATGCCAACCCTGGGCCTAACACATAAGAGGAAGTGGAATTGGAAAGTGGCAGCAATGAACAAACGTAAAAGGAGAGAAAATGTAGAAGCGTTAGACCATTTGCACCCGTAGCGCTAATCTATTCTATTCTTTTATGAACACACCCTGTATTTGTTTCAGCAACAGAAAATATAAATTAATTTCATAGTTATGAAATTATAGTAAAATTTTAACTGTTCGATGATAAAAACAAATGTAAATTATAAAAATGTGTGTCCAGTATTTTGTCCATGAATCCATAATAGAATGTATGAATTTTCTATTTGTACTTAATTTAATTCCTTAAACAATTTGTTTCTAAATATTTTAGACATTGGTCAGGTGTGAAGTAATTAACATCATTGGTACTATTACGCATAGAGAACATATATTATGAATACTACAATATGGTACATACATACATACAGTTGTGGTAGGTTTATAATTATTTTTATCTACAACAGGTACAAGATTTACTTTTAGTTAGCAGTTTTAAGTTTATAAAACGACTGTAAATAAAATAATTTTATTATTCACGGAGGTCCAGCAGCGAGTGGTTAAAATGCTTAAAATTCCAACTAAAGTTTTTCTAATCAAGGCAAACCTGTTATATAATGCAATTATTTGCATTTAAAGAATTTTTGTATATTTATCGTGATTTGTAGATTTTATCAGAGATAAAATATTGTACGATATACATACGTAAATAGCTTTAGTCACTCGCCAGTCTTAAAACACTCACTATGCTCGTGTTTTAATTATGACCCGCTCATGACTAACGACTAGCCAACTCACTTATATCGTAAGTAACTGTTGTTTTTATGGGAATTATCCTTAGATCTAACTGAATCAATCAACCGTTTAAAATTTAAGAAATTAAAATTGCTTTAGTTTAATCTGATTGATTTAGAACTTTTTTTAAGATAAAGTTGAGTAGGTTGTTTATTTTTTTTTGTATTTTACGAATTGGTTTTGCAAATTTAAATTCATAAAAGGATCATCCTTGAACTTGTATCTATAGAAATGAAACGTATGATTGTGTTCGGAAAACGATTGTTAATAAATTGTTATTAAACCATCGATGGTAAAAGGCCTCGGAATACATATATTTTGTTAGTTTCAATAATGCTTTCAAAGGAACATTCAGCTGACAATTATGAAAAAAATACAATATTTTAAATATGCATATTCCATAGGATTTTTTTTGTTCTTACATTTTTCTTGTATTAGTACATCGGATATAATCTAATGTTTTTGTTACTGTTAGAGGTAAATAACTTCTATTTCCGATTTACACGAAGTGTCACACAAAAAACAAAATTTCACCATATTTGCGATTTCTCAGCGACGTGATATTATTACAAGCAGACTTTATGGAAACTAAAAAGGTAATTAAATTGTTGCTAAGACAATACAGTAACCTTAAACCGCCTGGTTTTTGGAATAATTAATTCAGCGCCCAACTTCTCGCCAATTTTCCACTAGGCAGAGGAACTGTTGATTTTTCTGCAAGTGAAAGCGTGAAAGTTTGGCTGTCGACCGAGTGAAATAAGATTACAAAATGTTAAATTAGCCAGTTTGGCTGGCGTAGAGATAGCTTACGGTAAATTACAAAAGGGTTTACTTAACTAATGAAATTTCTTCAATTAAAGTTTGAGAGTGCTCGCAGTTAACATGTCAAGTTTGCGCCGAAGTTTCTTTTGTCAAAACACAAAGTTTGGCATACCTGATGGAGAGTAATTATTTTGTTACGAGAGCTGCGTAGCTTCAAGCCAGTTCCTGGGAATTTTAAATGAAAACTGTATTATTTTTGGCGTTTTGTTATTTACTGTGGATTTCAGTAAATATAACTTGTAAACTGTGCATGAGAGTCAAAGAATCAGCGAGTTAGTTCTGCAATAAAAAACCAAATAGCAGTAAAATTATGGAAATTTTATAAACAGCATATACAGAAAATCAGTGTAATGGTTATGATAATAGTTATGTTGCTTTCAAGGCACGTATAAATTTTAGTGTGCTATGAATATAATTATAGATATGAGTTTTCCACTTTTTTAGCATATTGTTGCCCAGAAACACAGTTTTGTAGCTGTAATAACTTAGAATTTAACTGGTTACGCTGTGCATTTATTATTTAGTAAAATGGGTTTTTAGACATTTCAAAAACTAGATTAGTTTATGTCGTTATTCCAAAGACGCCTGACAAATTTGTAAAGATAAAATTTACTCGAAACATTTACGGCAGCAGTTTAGCGCAGAATTAAATATGCAAATAGTTCTTCCATTTCCCAACTTGTATTGCGATGGGCAAATTTAAATTTGCTCGGTAATTAAGTTTCCTTAACAAGCTTCCAGGAAGAGATTCGTGTGCTGTTTTTAGCAAGCATTTCTCAATTGACGAACAAAAACCGTGTTACCTTTAAGTGATGTTAGAACCCATAGAAACTGAACTTTTACAGAATCGTTAGCAAATTCATATTTAAAAAAATATATTTCCAATTATCATTGGATATTCTACTGGTAGTCATTCTTAAAAACTGTTTTCCATTAGGGTATCAGATCGCCTTATTTTGTTCTCATAGATATTAAAAACTATTCCACTTAATCGACCCTGTTCGTACAGAATACAAAGGCGCTAAGAGTAATTATATCACTTCTTGTCAGTTTTCCCCTGTTTGGGTTTAAGTATGCACCACTATCTTATCAAACAGGCGGCTGCGTTTGCTCATCGTCTAGACTGCACTTCCCGGGAAAAGCCTGCTTTTCCAGATGCACGAAATCGAAGTAGCCTTTGATGCACCACTAGAAATACATTCGAGCAGCTTTTGCTGTTCGATTTGTGAATCGGCGACATTTAATTGCCGTATTGACATTACATTAACATATCGGTTAACAATATTTACGTTTTCGGTTATCATTGTTGATGCTGTTTTTTTGAACTATGACCGGTTATTGTTCAGGACGATAGCAGTCTACGTGAATGAACGTCGGCGATTATTAAATTCCTTTATCGAATCGCTCAAAATTGATAAAGCTGGAACCGCGACCTTCCGCCGTTTTTTTTTATGAAAACTGCAAGTGACACGACAGATTGTAGCAAACCAATTTATTTTCTGCCGCCACATGTTCGTTTTCGCGTTGGGGATGAAACGCTAATTGAAATTGAAAATTAAAGTGGAATAATGCCCCCGATTTGGCAACATTTGCAAGTACTTTAAGGAGTATCAATGAGCAAAAAATGAATATGGAGGCACATATATAAAAATTCAGCAAGATAGGGGCACGTGAACTGAGAAAATGCCACGAATTCTTTTGTATTATGTTCAGAATGAAACTTAGTATATTTGTTTACCCAGTTTATTTCTATATATCCTAACTCACACAATGGTTGCTGTGCAAGCACCAAAGACGCGCTCCAATTCTGTATCCCGAATCCGTGGCAAGTTGAGCATTGTACCGCCATAAGCGCATAAAGCACAAGCCTCTACACCGCAAGGTAAACGAGGTTACAGATTATACATACATAGATACATATCCTAATGACGGTTAGCTATTTCATATTCTTTTATCTGTTTTTAGAAGCTTCTTTTCTCAAGCTCGTATATTATTTATCTGCACTGTTCCATTTAAGATTTGGTTCTTGCAGTATTTATTTTATCTATCTTGTGTTTTAATGTGGTTTTCTAGAATGTAAAATTTCGATACATTGCTACGGCTTGGTGTTTTTTTTTAATATTCAGGTAACAGATTTTAATTAGTTTTTGCGCGTAATCGCTTTTTTACAACATTAAATTATTTGGGATTCGGTGTGCATTACATACAAAATTGTAAATTTCAGGTTGTCGCCGCTTTCACATTTAAATGTGTGATCTAAAAAACGAAAATAATTAAAAGAGAAAATAGAAGCATATTGAGCGATGTAGGAATACAAGTAAATGTGGAAATGGAACTTTAGAAAATAGGTAGTTTATAAATCAGAAATAATACTGCTATAAGACCAGGATGGAGATTTTATGAGATAATGTAATTGATAACTAACAAAGTTTCCTTAGGAAAATTGCTGGCACAAACGGTAGAATAATCACATTTAAGGCATAAGTTGTTACAAGAGTAAGTAGAGGAGATCCTTGTATATAGTAACCATATAACTCATGGTTTAATCAAGTTAAGCACACATGTAAAGTGCATTTTACACAACACCTAGTACGATTGAGATTCTCTCGCGTCTGCCGACAAAGTGTGGGGTTACATTTTGATAAACCCAGGTCAAATTCTTCTTGAGATCCCATTTTTGGCCACACAAAGAGCCAGCATGCGTATAGGGCCACATGGTAGTATTAGTTGGCACAGAATAAAACATTTTGGACACGTTTATATACGATTCAGTGTGCGCGTCAAAGTGGCGTCTTAAATCTAAACATGCAGAAGTACGTATAAAACCGGGCCAGAATACTAAAACTGTGTAGAACATGGATCGTCGGAGAAGGGAAAAATCAAGCAGCCTGGTGAAACGGTGAAGTTAAAACAAAAGTACAAAAGAAAAAGAAATCGTGGAAACATTATTTAAGTACAGGAAAAACAAGAAGAAAGAGAGAAAGCCAAAGAAATAGTGAAGGAAGTCAAACGCAGGACCTTGAAAATGTTTGTATTTATTTATTTATTTCGTACTGAGCCAACAGCCGTTAGGTCAATTATAGGCGTCGCTGTACATTTTATGGGGACTTCCAATCCCACTAACGACTGTCATGATGTTATTATGACATCGGGGATCAACTATTTCCGTGGCAGCCGTACCACGAGGCGCCGAGTGAAGCAGCCGTGAAACTCCCATCCAAGTTCCGACCAGAGAGACCGTTGCTTAACTCTACTGATCGTACGTGGACGAAGAACCAACGTAAATAAAAATACTTGCCAACTAAAACAAGAAAAAAACAAACGAGGAAATCGTTAACAGAAATACTGGGCGTAACGAAAAGGCGGGCAGAACATTTTAATGAACTCTGGAAGTATAATATGAACAAATAAGTAGCACATAAAAAAATAATTGAAAGAGAAAAGCAAGAAGAGAACGTAGAATATAAAGAGACTACAAGCGAAGAACTAGATAAAACACCGGTACATGGCTGCATACGCCCAGAAGCTATAAAATATATGGGAAATGGCGCAAAGAAGTACTACTTCTAAATATAGCTATGAAGG
Source organism: Agriotes lineatus (assembly GCA_940337035.1). Classification (NCBI taxonomy): domain Eukaryota; kingdom Metazoa; phylum Arthropoda; class Insecta; order Coleoptera; family Elateridae; genus Agriotes; species Agriotes lineatus. The sequence continues at coordinate 71,652,231 of OW679199.1, forward strand.
AAACAGAAATACTTGGCTACTGGGAAGTAGCTATTATTCTCCCAATCCTAAAGAGTGGATACAAAAGACAGCAGAGTATGGGAAAAGGAATGGAGAAGGTTCATTACCAAAACCTCGACACTGCAAGGTACAAGAGAACAATATTGGTAGTAAGTAAGTTTACCACCAAGGCTACATGTAACAACTGCAGTACAATTGAAAATGTTATCAGTTCAATATTTGAATTTTTTAAGTAGCTGTGATTTATTGTCATTGTGTTCGTTTATCTTCTATTGTTCCACAATTTTCTGTTCTCTAACAAATCTAGTTGACATAATTCACTGCAACTAACCAATAGTGCAGATAGCAAGTTACATTTCTTATTGAGCCCAACTAGTCATCTGGTTTTTGTATGCATTTTGTAGAGCCGCTGATTTACTCAAAAAGAGTATGCTACCTTTTCAACCATTTTTCTATTTTTTAACTTAAATAATGTTGGTTGAGTAATTGGATATGTTTAAAAACTCGGTGCCCTAACAAAAATTCCAGCATTTCCAATTTGAGGGTTCATCGCTCGCGACGCCATCTTAGTCATACGATAAACAAAAACTATTACCATTCTTACCAAGAACGTGATTTCCAACAGCTTCTGTTTGAAAATTTTTTCTCGAAATCAAAGAGATTCTGAGCTAGAGCGGCGCACAGTGAAGCGCAAGATGAAAAACGTTTCTGTTTTAAACAGATTTTGCGATGATTATTAATTGAAAATTATGCTTTCATTGTGACAAATTTTTTTTGTGACATTACCACATACAATATTTGGGGGCTCAGGTAGTCGTGTCGGACCACATTTCTTACCGCCAAATTCTTACAAATCTTAATACACTTGCCGGTAATATTCCAACCTGTAGACGCAAGTAATTTTATTCGAACCAAGGTCGAGGCGCACAAAGGGCAGATGTTCAGCAATAGGGGGGGGGGGGGGGATTTTAAGAATTCTGCAGTTATAAATGGGGTCCGACGCTACTACCTGATCCCCCAATTCTTGTAGTAGTTTGGAAATGACTGAGTAATAACAATGCAGTCGTAATGAAAACGTATGAAAAACAATTTAACACTTTTATTTCATCCAAAGCCTTTTTGAAAAACACTAGAAATAGTTAGGCTGTAAAAACTTAATTCTTGAAATCTAACATGTGCAATGAAATCTAAGGTATTTAAAGCTTTAAACTGTTGCTTTTAAATCTTTCCCAGTGCTTTACGTTTGAAATGTGGGCTTAAATTGCGGCTTAGTTTTTTACTGTTGCCGAGTATTTACTGAAAATACTGGCTGCTGAAATTCAGTATTTTCAGTAATAACATGAAATCTGCAAAATTGGAGTGATACTTGCAATTGTAGAACTGCTCCTTGTGAAACTGTAATAACTGGATGGGAAATAACTGTAGTTTCAGGTAGCACTAATAGAGTAGTGCTGTGCACACCTCCCACTAGGAAATTCTATCTTAATCTAATCACTGCAATTAGAACCAGCGACTTCAGCGAATCTAAAGATCAATTATCCAGCTGAACCCGATATTTTCGAAGGAATCGCTCTCGTGTTTATGGTCGGTCCCGGCAGCTGCTATTTCCAGGTCGGGATTTTCTCGAGAGTGAAGAGGATGACAGTGTTCTCAGGAGTGTCAGTCGTCAATGTCGAATCCATCTTCAGTCGACAGGCGGTAATCAAACGCGAGCGTGTGTAGTCTACAAGAATGTTATGCATTACAACAATAAACAGGCTAATTTTGTCACTGGATTACACAGGCAGACGGTGTCTAGACGCCACACCGCGCTTCTAAGCGCGTTTGATGAAATACTACGATTCTATTGCCAGGATTAGAATGAATTCGAGTTTACGCCTCGTGACGCACTCGCGAATTTTATGCCTGGTGCCAAAATGAACGCCCGCGGATGGGATGAAACTTAGCAGAACGCTGTGCTTCCGTCGTGTGCAAATATTCAAACGGTTGCTTTTGTGCTTTGATATGATTCGCTTTTTGTATTGATAAAATCTAATTCAAAGCGTGGACCTCGTCACCTAGCAAACTGAAAAAGATAACACCATTCTTTGAGGTGATATCATGCTACAATAGATTTAACATGTTGATAAGTGAACAAAAATCCAAAGGACAGCTTTTTAAATGTTTAAATTTTACAGCGGGGAAGAATATCAAATGCACTTGATTATTTCAAGGACGAGAACTTTGAACCCTTTCATATTTCGAAAATGGTCAAATCTTAATTAGATGCACCATGTAACAATGAGGCATGTTGCTTCCATTGAAACAAGTCGCCATGCAGTTCTATCCCTCCCCTCCCCTCCCCCCCCCCCGCCCCCCCCCCAATTCACCATAACCTTCGCTTCTACATGGCTATGTCCACACCTTTCCTCAAGGACTTCTTCAAACTTTCCCATTTCTTTCTTCCTTCTGAATGAACAACATCTTCGCAAATATTCGATCTCTGTTGCATTGGATTTGCATTTCTAGCAACACGTCTATTTCATAAGATTGCGTTCAATTGTATCATTGCTCTGGTCTGGCCTAGCTGATTTAGATTTGATGTTCAGTTGTTCCTTTATTTTAATATATGAAAACTGAGATATTTAATGTTTTTACTGCCTGTTATTTCAATATCCTCATCGATATGTATGTTTTGAATAGCTCTATCTAACGTGTTAGGAGAGTACTGTTTTTTGGAGAAGTTAATTTCGAGTCCTGTTTTATCATATTCTTCTTTTCGAATAGGTAGATGCTGATTTATAATGGTAACTCCCCTTCTTTCAAATTTCTTTCGCCATTACTTTAAAGTGCTTTTTAAAAATATTTTGAATAAGGTTGGAGATGTGGGGCAACCCTATATTATGCTAGTCGATTCTCCATATCCCATATACTATGTTTCTCTTTTTCATAATCTGTGCGTGTAGTTTTTGGTCCTCATTTTCGATGTGTGGAATAGAAGGTATTGTGAAGTCGATAAAATCGAGAAAGGAAGAATGGAACGAACATATTGGCTGTATGGGAGAAATCGACTAGCACATATACTTGTAAAACAGGACAACCCAGTGGAAGTAGAACTCAAAGATGACCCCCCAAGAGATGGGCACAAAGCTGGCTCTCCTCCTCCACAGAATAATTCAAGAGGTCAAGGCAAACAGGAGTAATCCTAGCTATAAAGCAAAGAAGATTTTCGTAGTTTTGGAAGTTTAGACATGTGTCGTCTGTATCTGTACCATAGCAGTTCTTACTTTCGAAATACTTCTTACATTATCTTTATTTCTATTTTTGTTGACATTTCGCACATCTTCAAATAAACCCACACTTTCTTCGCAGTAGCTTATTTCATTGTGTGGATCTTCGCGAAAGGGTTATTAGTTATCTACTATATCTCAACTATATAGTATGTTTGCTTTTGTTTTCAACTTAGTTGTCTTGTTATTGCTCTTCTTCTTACTTACGTAATGCTTAAGTACTTACAATTATTGGTTATTATCATCATACTATTTTCCCACCAACTGTTTTCTCCATATTTATATAGTCCTCAACTCCACTTATGGTATTCTTAAATTTTTATATCATATAATTTCCGTCATCCTTGCTCTGTGTCAGGGGCATCTGGTCTTCTGCAAATAATGTAGAGGCGTTTGGTCCTTCCTTTCCAGCTCCCATTTCACGTTGATTGTGTAAGTGTTGTCTGATACATCAAATACAAAGAATATTGGTGATAGACAACTCATCTTGTAAATCTTTATTTGCTACAATCAGTTCGTCGGTGTTTTCGTCTGGGCTTCTTATACAACTGTTACTATTTTAATGTGTCGCAAGTTTCTGAATTGTGACAGCATCATGAGCATTTCTTAAACGTATAAGAGGGTGCAATTCGCTTCCACAGACTACCGTTTAGCTCAAAAGCTTCCATACCCTTAATGGGTGCGATATTCAACGGAAACATCGGTTATGGAAGCACTAAGGCTTCGATGGGAATATGGAAGCGATTAGTTTTTACTAATAAGGATTTAGCATACACATGTAAGCCATAAGAAAATTGGGAATTGTATAAGAAAGTATATCTATGTCCAAATATTTTTTGATGAAAGCACTCATACGTGAGAGGGGAATTGTTCTTCCTTCTGTCGAGAAAATACCACTGGTGCAAGATTTCACATAATTGAAATAAACACCTTGTAAGGGAAAATCTATGATCTTTAGCAATGTAAACATGCTATGTTTCCATTTCATGCCTTCCATTGAGCTAGTTACGTTTGTAGAGAGTAAATACCAAATTTATTAATCTTACTATAGATGGCGTATTTAAGTTACTCACCTTAGTCATTGTTTTACCTTTGCTATAATCTTGTTGATTTATGTTTATACTATTGTTTTGGAGCCTGTTTACCCTCAAATTATGACATTCTTTTGAACACATAAAAGGCAATTAATTGTATTCTCATCTCTAAATAATCTTTGTCTGGCATTCCATAGAGACATGCTTTCCGTTGTAATACCGAATCTCATCGGATGTCTTTGGCATTATGTCCACAAATTTCCATTGCGATTCCGTTATATTTGTTTATAATTGTATAATATTATTGTGATTCAATTCGAGCCTTCCCTCATGTTAATGTAGGCACATATTTTCGGTGCCCCGGGCGAATTTTTTTTCTGGATTCAGATCGGTTCACATGCATAAATTTACAAAAACTGACTACTTACCCGAAATTCCATAACGCCCCTGCGGTCTGCGGTTATAAATCAGAAGCATAGTACTGGGGGTGCAAGGCGAACGGCGAGTCCTTTCGTATACATAAACTCAGCCAATCCCACAAACAGTCATGCAAGCAAAACAACAAACATTCGGCTTTTAGCAGTAATGTGCTCATCACATAATACTTAAGGGGTTTTATGGCCCCCGCGGTGTTCCCACGTTGGCTATATTCTTCGGTGCACCTTCGATGCTGTGCCTGTAATAATCCTGAAAACACGGATGCTTACCGCATCTAGTATGCCTTAACCGAACGTTAACTGCATTAATGGGTCCAACCCATATCACTGTAACCCGCAATTACGGTGGCCGCATGGACCGTAAAAGACACAGGTACAAGGAATCATTAGGAGACGGGCTTCCTAATCCATCCAGACGCTCTATTTGGAGTCACTGATAAGCAAGGTGCTTATCGGGTCAAGAATCGTAGATCATCTCGCCGAATGGCAACTGGTCCAGGCACGAGAGCGCTATCTACGGCGAGTTGACTGCTGGCCAACGATAACAATGAACAACGACCTAATTAATAAAGCTGTCTGCAATCAGCCTCAGTACGAACAATAGCGAATGTTCGACTCCGCTGTTCAATAACTACATTTGCAAAACTACGCAAGCACTAGTATTTTCTTTTTACATAGCTCATCGTTTCATCCGCTCCCTTATAATCCATATATCTACCGTAGTTCAATTTACTTAAAAACAAATACTTAGCCGCCGCGAAATGACACCCGCGGTGCATTGGCTTTTGCGTCCACACATGTGCGACCTCGTCTACCGACTGCCCAAGCACTTCCCTGATTTTAAACCAACCTTCGGCCTTTAATTTGGCTTTGGGCTCGTTTCGATTCTGTGCTAAATTTAGAAAGTATCATATTTCAGTGGTTGGTTTAGACTCAAGCCCATAATTATACGAATATAAATAAAATTGTAGGATATTTTCAAAGAACACAAAAGTAAATATTACAAGATTACAACAATATGAAATTGAAACAATATAAACATTGCAACTAGTAACATAATCTAATATAAGACCGAAAATATGGTGTTAGTTTAGTGGTTCTAAAATTTACGTTTCTTCAAAAACTTGCCCGCAACTACAGTCGAGACCTGCACGGCTCGTCCACAAAGGAATATGAAAAATCGGTGGGTGTTAAAACAAGATTGAGCCGAAGTAGCGTTAGGTTATTTTTAAGTCTAACAAATTGTTTACACAGCATTTACAGCATCAGTCATACCAGCCCCTTATCCATCAGGAGCGATCGTTCGTTGAAAATGGGATCCGTGAAGACGTATTAATCGGGGTTTTAACGAGAGTGGGACTCATTAGCGTCCTTTGATAATTAAGTTGTAATCAAACTGCCTGCCGCTAGATGAGCACTTCAAAGTTTCTCAGGCTGCTGAATTTTAAAACTGTCCAAAGTTTAATTATATCGGAAAAAAGAAGGACATCTTTGCGCGTTAATAAATTAATATAGTCACGAATCGGGAATTTCGAGGGCTAATTTTCATTTTGCTGTTAGTCGATGGCGTTAGGTAATTCTCTTTGCAAACATAGCTGACAGTAGTATAGTGGACACCACTAATTGGATTAATTGTTCAATTAAATTAATCGAGGCTCGATTAAATTAATCGGATGATTGACAGGTGCTCTAATTCCGCGAATTAAACCGCGGATTTATTCGCGGCTTGATCTAATTAATTTTCGCGGATTGACCTAATTAACCACATATGTATTTTGATATGTAATTTTCACATGTGCTACTGAATAAATTACGCATTCGCTTCCGATTAAGTTACGCGTCGGCCATCTTGGATTTCTGGCGGGAATATTTGAAATTTAATTTTTTTCAGATTTTTTCTAAGTTCAATTTTTGAATTTTAAACTTCGCGGGATGTCCGCCATCTTGGTGCGCGCGCACTTCTCACGGCGGTTGTTTTTAATTTTGAATTTTCGCGGAAATATTTGAAATTCAAACTGATAGATCTATCTCGCTTTTCGAAGCCGCTGTCTCTCTCTTGCATTCACTCGCGTAAATATTTGAATTTAAAAAAAGCTTCCTGCGATGTCCCATGGCTGGAATCGAACCAGCGACCGCAGCATTACGACTACGATGCCTTAACCAACTGGGCTATCGAAGCGACCGAGGTTAAAGGAATTAAACATAGTCACTACTTCAACAGTTGCGTGCAGTTTCGGTGCCCTGTTTAACTAATGAATTTCAAATTTACATCGCTATTTATGAACATAGATATTTTTTTAAATTATTCTCACTTTTACTAGAGCAATTACATTTCGTCCCTCGAAGAAATTTCAGAGAGGCCAATTTAATACCGTTTAATAGATGTTTTACATAGTTTAATTTCGTTCTGGCATATTGCCTGATTTAATTATGTATTGTTATCAGTCGATAGGCCTTTAAAATAAATATTTGTTGATATCTGTATCGATTTTCATTCAATTACAACAGAACATTCCGTGCTTGTGAGCCGTTACGCTTAAGTTTAGTCGTGTTAATATTTTTAATTAACTCATCGGCGTGTTTATGTATCAATAACTTGTTTTATGTAATTACAATTGGGGCATTTTATATTAGAATTTAAATAAACGATAATATTACGCGGCGTCTTTATGCAGGAGTCGTTTGAATTTTGTAAATGTCTTTTAGCACGAATCGATTCCTGGAAAAACATACTGCATCGTGTAACTGTATTCGCTAATTATTCAAAATGTTTTATTGAACCAGATTCTAGAAATTCATCGAGTTACAAATTTGAGTTTAATATATTCCTGACATACTTCTGTTATGCCCTCGCCCATATAAAATAAGACATACGCATTAAATAAATGATTTAAATAGCAGTAAATGTTCAAAGGCAGAAATAAATAATTTATAAGATGCTAGAACATGACGAATTTTTGGTTTGCAGTTTAAAGCAGGTTGAGACCTGTTGCTGCGGTTAACGTTGCATTGTCCGTTGAAAATGCAAGCTCCAGCATGATTTGATCCGAGAGTGGGGTGCCGCTGACGTATTGTTTTAGTACCTGTATAAAAGTGTTTGCGGTCTCTATAACGCATCGAATTGCTTCACTCTCAACCGTCGTGTCAACAGCACCAGTGTAACTAAGATGGATCCTCGAAGTGTTAATAAGTGCCAAGAAAAACCAGGCCCCTACACCAGGAGACCGGCAGCAGAAAAAACAAGTAAGAAAACGCATCTTTTAAATAAAAAACAACACGGTGCACCGCCACAGCCTCCAGCCATGAACGTGGAGGCCAAGGGGTATTCACCACGTCTAGATGCCACCGAGGAGGACCTGCGGGTGTTCATTGAGGAGACGATGCCTTCCTATGACGTAACACCGATCGTAACGCCTGAGATCCGCCAAACCCGACGGGAAAAGAAACGGTTATTATGCGACCTCACTGTGCCTTTAAACAATAGCGCCAGCAAGGTTGTTCATTTGGGTCTGGATCCTTATAAACAATTTTCGCCTGTTGCAAGAATTCTGAAGACCGACATTGGTGCTGGTGTTTCCTTCACAGCCGAGTCGTTCATGGCTTTTGTGGAAGCGCTACCGGACATATTTGTGATGGCCAAGCAGGGGACTTTCAGATATGAATTAACTGAGCACACAGTGGAGTACGTGAACAATGATACCTGCAGGATTATTACAAAGGACCCCGAGAACAAGTTTACTCTTTACGTAACGTATGAAACACTATCAAATTTATTGCCGATGTACAACTTGATGGTTGTGAAAATAAATGACTTGAAACGTGTAAAGTGTAATTTCCAAAATTTTGGTGAAGTGATCGTTGACAAAGTAATACATACAGAAAATTTGTGTCTTGATGATTCAATCATTTTTAATACTCTGCGCTGGACTTTCGCTAACGATATTTTATTGTGGGAACTTGTGTTCAAATTTAAAATGTATGTTATTATAGAATTGCAGAAGCTGATTGATGCAGATGAGCGCATGAAATCGTACATGTTCTAGTTTATATAAAATATTGTATGAGAATGTGAATAAAAATGTTTTAAACTGTATTTCTTTTTAATTATGTGACGAGTGTTGGTTTATACATGAGGTAGGTTGGCCGAGTGGTTAAGGCGTCAGACTTAAGATCTGATCTCGAAAGAGGTCGTGGGTTCGATTCCCGCACTTACCACGTTTTTAATGTATTTATTATGAGCGTGTTGATTTTTTAAGTTAGTTTATTCACGACGGCCCTACTGTAATAATCGCTCACTGCATAAAATGGAGCATCAGTTTTCACATCCGTTTTCTGCTATCATAGCAGGCCCCTCAGGATCGGGCAAATCGTTTTTTGTAATAAATTTCTTGAAAAATATGAAAAAACTCTGCAGTGTAAATTTCGCTAAAGTTATCTGGTGTTATGGCGAGTGGCAAAAATTGTACGAAGATTTAAAATCTTTAGTCGAATTTCAACAGGGTCTGCCAGACATGACATCTTTTGAGGGGTCCGAACCCAAACTTTTAATAATCGACGATTTAATGAGGGAGACAAATAACTCGGTCGTTGACCTATTCACCAAGGGGAGCCATCACCACAATCTCAGTGTTTTTTTTATTACGCAAAACATTTTTCACCAAGGAAAAGGACAGCGGGATATTTCCCTAAATGCTCATTACATTATTCTTTTCAAAAATCCGCGAGATAGAGCTCAAATAAAGCACTTAACCAGGCAGATATGTCCAGAAAATCCTCGTTTTCTACAGGAGGCATATGAAAACGCCACATCTAAGCCACACGGGTATTTATTATTCGATTTAAAACAAAGCACCCCCGACATTGCAAGATACCGAACGTCTATTTTTAGAGAGGATGGGTCTTGCTATATTTATATACCGAAGAAGGGGTATAAAAACAGCAACTCGAATCAATTTACAATCATTCACTAGTGATGTCTCGAGCGGTGATTAAGAATTCAGAGTTGCTGCGTGCTCTACATAAACTAGGTTCTAAAGAACGCATCGCATTATTAAAAACCGTTAACGATAAACAAATCCATTGTGTCTGCGAGTGTATATATAACACTCTAAAAGGAAAAATACCTTTGTCGACTAAGCAGAAGACTCAGATAGCCCTGCATAAAAAAGTACTTAGAAAATTAATTAAACCTGGAGAGTCCATCAAAAAGAAGCGAAAAATTTTAACTCAAAAAGGGGGTGCGTTCTTGCCGTTGATCTTAGCCCCATTAATTACGGGTGTATTGAGTTCTATTTTTAAATAAAAATGGAACACGCAAAGAAGATGGTGATTGTGCCGCCTGAAGTTATGCACCGCTTTAAGGCTACTGAGAATCCCGAGCAAAATATATTATCACAGCTTGATGACGAAATGCAGAAAGTTTTAAAATCTAAACTATCTGACCACGATAAATGGGTGCAGTACAATCAAGTCTTGCAACGTTATCTGCATTTTGCCGACCAAACAAGACAATCAATCAAAATACCAATAGAATCAAACACCAGCAGCAGTATTTCAGACGGTGATATTTTGTCTACACTACCTAGCACTTTTAAGAAAAAAGGCGAAGCTTTCTTACGTTTTTTGAGGGCATCACAGGACGTGGACTGGGATAGCAAGGGGACAGTTACTATAAAAGGCGAAATTTTACCATCATCTAACATAACTGATCTAGTGCACGCCATTCTAAGGCCTCAAAAAATTGCAAGTCCATCGGGACATCTCAAGTTCGCTGATTACATTAAAGAAAAAAATTTCCCAAGTGTGCTGCGGGGGAACTCGAAACGCAAAATTTTAGCAGTTCAGCCTGAAGACGTGAGGAGTTCTGAGGTGGAAAGTGAGAACTACGACACCGAAACAGAGTCTAAATCGAATCCGTTAGCAAGGCCAGTAACAACAACGCAAAAAGCAGGAAAAATAACGAAAACAACGCGGAGGTCGATACCAAAAATAAAGGGCATTTCGGGCTGGGAGCGCCTTAAACTTTAACATAGCAGAAATGAATTTGGATGCTATCTATTATGATCCGGCCAACCCAGTAGGCTTTGCTGGTGCAAATTCGTTAATTTCTTCAGTGAAAAATAGTCACCCCAGTGGTGAAGTAAAGGATTGGCTAAAGAAACAGGACGCCTATACTATTCACAAAACTGCAAGAAAAAAATTCCCTAGAAACAAATACATTGTTAGCAACATTTTCGAATTATGGCAGGCTGATCTCTGCGACATGCGCAGTTTAGCCCCACACAATGACGGAAATAATTTTATTCTAACCGTAATTGATGTGTTTAGTAAAATGGCCTGGGCGAGACCCCTGAAATCTAAAACGGCTACTTCAGTAATAAACGCATTTCGTGAAATATTTGCTGAAGTGGGTAACACGCCCATAAATTTACAAACCGATAAAGGCAAAGAATTTGTTGCTAGAGCCGTACAGAATTTTTTCAAACAACACGATATCACGTTTTATGTGACGCAAAACCCCGATGTTAAAGCATCAGTCATTGAGCGTTTCAATAGAACATTAAAAACCAGAATGTGGCGCTATTTCACATACTCTAATTCATACAAATACATAGACGTATTACAAAATTTACTGACTTCGTATAACAACCGCTATCATTCAAGCATCAAGATGGCACCCTCCGCAGTAAATGATGGTAATATACTGGAAGTGTGGAACAATCTGTACAGAAAGGGGATGGGAGTCGACAGGAAGCCTAAATATAAAGTGAACCAACATGTAAGAATTAGTAGAACGAAGGACGCATTCGAGAAAGGATATGAAACTAATTGGAGCGGCGAAGTGTTTATAATTAAAAAAGTGATTCTTAGAAAACCACCTGTGTACGAAATAGTTGATTTAAGCAACGATACGATAGAGGGCGTCTTTTATGAAGAGGAATTACAGCCAGTGACTTTGGATGATAACGCTTTGTTTAAAGTCGAACAAGTGTTAAAAGAAAGAGGACACGGTCAGCGCAAAGAGTACTTTGTAAAGTGGCGAAATTATAACGACAAGTTCAACTCTTGGATTCCTGCAGCTAATCTTCAGCAACTATGAATACAGATGAAGAATTTTATCTAACATTACTTAGCAATAGTTCTATGAGCTATTTTCCAAATAACACCACAGCACAATTCATAACGCAGCTCCCTAAACGAATAAGGTTACCGGGGCAATGGGTTACAGGTATTGCTGAAGTGCAATATCCATGCTCCTTTTTGGCCGTGACAGATACAGAAAATTTAGTCTATTATCGCACAGAAATACCTGAAATGCAAGCCGGAGAAGAAACGTATACTGAGTTGAAAAAAGTATTGCAAAACGCTAATTCATATTTTAAAAGTGATAGAGAACAAATTTACTATGGTAGCGATGGATGGCACGTAATCTGTATTCAGCCCGGCAATTATGAAAACATTGAACATATTACAGCCGAAATTAACAATCACAGGTTATTAGAAAAGTTGCTGAATTTTCAATATAATAGAGTAACAAAACGCGTGTCTCTTGAAATTAAAACGTCGTCATTGAAAATGCTAGGATTTTCACAACGTCTGGCCTTACAACTTGGTTATAAACCTGATATAAATATAGCTGAAGCACCTGTACCAAGCCACCCCGCAAATATCTGGGTTGGTTTACCATCACAAATGTTTATTTACTGCGATATTGTGGAACCACAGCTTGTAGGAGATGTCTTGGCTCCGCTTCTTCGTATTGTTAACGTGACCTCTGATAATTATAATTACGGTTGCCACAAAGACGCCATATTTTCGCCGACTCATTATATAAATGTCATGAAGAGGGAATTTGAGAATATCGAAATAAATATAAGGACCGAAACGTCGGGTGTGATGCCATTCGAGTTTGGAACGTTGAGTTTAAAACTACACTTTAAGAGGATACAGTAGCTGCTATGGATTGTCCTTATCAACAATACTACACCAATCAGGCAGGTCAAGGCGTTGGAGCTATCTACAGAGGTTCATCCTACCAGAGAGGTCATGGGATCGGAAGCTTTTTAGGTGGAATATTTCGTAGTATCCTGCCTCTTTTTAAAACCGGTGCTAAAGTTGTTGGAAAGGAAGCTTTAAGGACAGGCGCTAACATTTTAGGAGATGTTAGTGAAAATCGACCGCTAAAAGAAGCGTTCCATAACCGTGTACAGGAGGCTGGAAAGAATCTCAAACGTAAAGCCGATAGAAAAATTGATACTCTAATGGAAGGATCGGGATATAAAAGGCAACGCACTGTGAATTACAATCAGTCTACAAGAAAAATCGCTAGGAAGAAGCTGAGCAAACCCAACTACACCGATATCTTCACCAGCAAGTAGTTTTCACAATGGCGTTTTTGCATGCGCAGTCTTGTGAGTGTGTTAAATCAGAGTTAGATTTGTTCGCTCTGCCCGCAACTCAAACCAGTATCGAAAATGGACAATGGATTTTTTACAAACCGCTTTCCTCGCTTAATGACGATGCACCGATTGAATTTATTGTGCCTGGAAACGGTAACGATTATATCGATTTAAGTCAGACCATGTTATACATTACTGCTAAAATTGTTAAACAAGATGATACACCATTAACCGACAAAGATGATGTAGGCCCTGTTAATAATTGGATGCACTCTATGTTTAATCAAGTTGAGGTGTATTTGAATCAGAAGCTTGTGAGCCCGCCAAACAATACATACGCATACCGCTCATACATTGAAACTCTGCTGAATTACGGCAATGGTGCTAAATCAACCCATTTAACATGCACACTATGGTACAACGACACAGCCAATAACATGGATGACATCACTACGCATAATGAAGGATTTGTAAAGCGGAAATTTTTTACTGCTGCAAGTAAGCAAGTCGAGATGATGGGACATGTGCATTCCGATTTATTCAATCAAGAAAAATTTCTTATAAACGGAGTTGAAATGAAAGTCAAATTTATCAGATCCCGAGATTCTTTCAATTTAATGGCAGCCGAAGGATCTACATTCAAAGTGAAAATTAGTGATGCCAGCTTACTAGTGAGAAAAATGAAAATAAACCCGTCTATTTTGTTGGCTCACACCAAAGCTTTGGCGACTGCGCCTGCTAAATACCCCATTACAAGATCCGATGTTAAAGTGTTAACTATTCCGGCTGGTGTGCAAAGAAAATCTTTAGATAATATTTTTCTGGGGCAATTACCAAAACGCTGCATTGTAGGCTTTGTATCGAATAAAGCATTTAACGGCCATTATGCAGCAAACCCTTTCAATTTTAATAACTACAAAATCAATTATTTCTCCCTATACATCGACGGTCAACAAATTCCTTCAAAACCTCTACAGCCTGATTTCTCTAAGAATGGCATGTACGTTCAAGCATATCACACACTATTTTCCGGTAGCGGTATACATTTCCTCAATGAAGGCAACGCTATAAAACGTGAAGATTACCCTCATGGCTACTGTCTATTTGCTTTTGATTTAACCCCCGATCTGGCTGCAAATGCAACCACACACTGGAACCTTCTTAAAAATGGCGCTCTACGTTTAGAGGCGGGTTTTCAAGACGCGCTAGAAGAAACTATTAATTGTCTAGTTTATGCAGAGTTCGATAACGTCGTAGAAATTGACAAACACAGAAATGTGCTGGTGGATTTTAGTAGTTAAAAACCAACAACAGTTTTTTAAAATTTAGTCATGCTCAAACATTTCGTCAGTATGGACAGTGTCTTCGTAGATCTGCAAGGGTTCCGTGGTGATAAGAAACAGTTTATCCCGAAAGAAGTGGCTGTTATTTCAGCAGATGGCAACCAGTTAGCAATTTTCGTTTTAAAACCCCCTGCAAAATATGACACTCTGCCCTATTTCGTTAAAAAAGGCATAAACTATCTGGAGCATAGACATCACGGTCTAACCTGGGATTCTGGTACTATACATTTTGATGAATTTGAAACAGAGCTAACAAGACTTCTCAAAAAATTTGAAAAAGTGTACGTTAAGGGCCAAGAAAAGAAGGAGGTTCTAAGTTTTCTGAATAAAATCGTCGTAAATTTGGAGGATCTCGAGTGCCCGTCTTTAAAAGTTCTGCGAAAAACTACTGCTGCCGTACGTTGCCTCAATCACAACATCCGTTCGCCTGTATGTGCATTGGAAAACATACTAATTTTATCCGACTGGTGGCGCAATGAATACACTGGAAGTTCAGAAAATATTGCAAACAATCCCGAGTCTGTTGAATGTGAAACGCTATGTTTTTGCTTCTGATCAACTCCCTACAAGAATTGCAAGACCTGTGGCAATCATCGTCAACACAGATCCAGCAAACCGACCTGGACAACATTGGAATGCCGTGTATATAGACCAATATGGATATGGGGAATACTTTGATTCATACGGCCGCCCTCCAAGCGGTTATCATTTAAAATTTTTACAACAAAATTCAATCAGCTGGTCTCATAATCCAAAAATTTTGCAAGATTTTAGCTCTAACGTTTGCGGCATATACTGTTTAATGTATTTATATTTTAAAATGAATGGTGCATCTATGATAAGTTTTGTAAACCTGTTCACTGATAATTTAGTTTCTAATGACACATATGTAAAAGCACTATATATCCAATACTTCACCTTAATAAACTTGTTTAATGTTATTTAGAAAATAAAAACACAAATAGTTTGTAATTAAACATATTTTTATTACACACAAAATATTTAATAAATGTATTTACAATATTCGACTGTTTTATTTACAAAAATTAACAGCCTCTTAAGCCTAGCATGCAAAATAAAACTAACATGCAATTAAAATCTAACATGCAATTAAATCTAACATGCATTTAAAGTTAGCGCAAAATGCAAAATATATAAAAATAGCAGAAAACTAAATTTATAAAACAAAGTTGACACATAATCAGATTGTTGTGAGATAAGTTTTTCAGGTTAAACAATGCGAAAATGCGTTAGAAAAAATACAGTTTTACGAGCTAAACAAATATGGAGTCGCACTTATCTAAGTCGTTTTAGTCACTGCAAATATTTTTAATAAATGTATTTTACAATAGATTTCTTATTTTAACGATGCATCTAAACCTAGCAGGCAGCATACAATTTAAAAATAGCAGAAAACTAAATTTATAAAACAAAGTTAACACATAATCAGATTGTTGTGAGATAAGTTTTTCAGGTTAAACAATATCGAAAATGCGCTAGAAAAATACAGTTTTACGAGCTAATCAAATATGGAGGCGCACTTATCTAAGTCGTTTTAAAACCGTAAGGAACCGTATCAAAGCTATCGGGTAGCCTTCGCCGTTTATTATAGCTGAACTGGTATATTTTGCGCTCGGGCTTTGATAAAACCTCATAATTTGATGTCCGAACTATTTTGCGGTCTGTATTTACATATAAAGGACCATCTATACCGTTATTGCAAATCATTTCTTTCATCGAATCGAAATTTATAATATTTGAATTATTAAAATTTAATGTGATCCCCTTCACCTTGCAAACGGCAATTTCGGTGTTTTTGTCCGTTGAATATACTTTATAACTATAATTTTTTGGACCACCGCTCACAAATTCTGATATATAACTACCCAAACCGTATTCGTCTAATTCGTTTGTCATTTGCCCTAAAAATTCGCCTGTTTCAGGCTGCCATTGACCCTCCCGATGAATATACAAAAGACTATCAGTATCGAAATAAATAGCTCTTTTTCCCAGCTTTTCTAAATAGCTATACAAGTGTAGTCGTGCATGAGCCGTGGTGTATGCAGCAATTACGGGGTTTACAGTTTTTTGAGGTCGTACACTTTCAGCGCGATTGTTCCAGTTTAATATGATGACATCATCATCTACAGGGATCATCGAGTGTACCTCTACGCTCGGGTCAGTAAGTTTTTGAAAGAACTCCTGCGGGTTTGAGATGATTGACGTCTGCATTAAATTTTCCCGCTGCCCGAATTTACCCCAGAAACTGTTTAATTCTAATTTGGCTATATAACGCATCCCAGGATTTTTACATATCTTTAGCGGATCTAACCTGATACCCTCAACAGCAAAATACGCCGCAATATAATTATCTTTCTCGGCGGCTGTAATACAATTAGGAGGCCAGCCTGAACATTCCTGTTTTATTTTAAGAAAATTATTTATATATTCTGTAAAAAGACCACCGGTTTTTGCCAGTGGGTCATACACCTCTACCTCGTACTGCCAAATTTCATAAAACTCTATAATTCTGTAATTTAACGATAGAGCTTTCCGTAATTCGTCTGCAACGTATGTCCCAACGAAACTTCTCTGGTGTTCATTATGATTACATTCACCCTGGTTTAATTCCTCACCGCAAGTACGGCATAAAATGAACATGAGTTTGTTATGCATTCTATAGGGTAAAACAGGATGATATAAATCGGTTGGGGGTAAAATTAAACATTTAATAAGACCATCTATGCTATATATTGGTAACTGTGAGCAATCGTCATGACCTATATGAATTTTTGGATGGCCAATAGGATATCTACAATATTTATTTACAAACGGATACAAAGAGCAAATATCGATATAATAAATTTTTTCAGTGGGATCTACACATTTATGATGCAATTTTACAGCATTCGTACGACCGCCAAAGAATGCATCACGAGGGTTAAGGGGTTCGTGTTTGAATATATTCAGGTTTTGTATAAAATCTCGGGCTGCATCATTGGATTCTAAGAGTTCCTTAAACTGACATTCCCAAACAAAATCTAAATTATAGCCTAAACCCTTGAGGCGTTTAAGACGAGCCTCTGTATATTCCCGTCGTAAAAACATAGCCTCATCTTTATCGTCACAATCGATATCAACTGTCTGTACCGGAAAACATTGTTCGCAGCCATGCCAATAACATCCAAGGAATTCATAAATGGTATTGGTCTGCCTGCAGTACCCATCAACTAAAAGTCCCTCGGGGATTCTAAACTCCCTAGACCTACCACTATGCTGTATTGCCGTGCCTGTAGATTTCTCAATCCAGCAAAGCCATTGAATAGCGATCTTGGATTGTCTGTCGCCTAAACGGTAACCACCGGGGGGTATTAAACCAATAGTTTCATCTTTTAAGAAACGCCGTCTGAATACTAAATTACAAGCACTGGCAATAGTCGTAGCCTCCTGAAAGCAGTCGACACCATTTTCATTTTTAAAAAATCGCCAAAATCTTAGACAGGCTTTCATTAAAATTTTGACATCTGCAATGCAGTAATTAACTAAATCGCGCTGCATATTAAAAGTGCAACCGCTAGCTGTTTGTTCACTATACCAATGAAGGAACACGGCTCGTTCAGTGGGGTTCATGCAGTCGGGAGAGTAAAAATGTGTGGCTGGTAGAGGCCCTTCGTAGTTAGCATTGTCTAATGTATTAAATAGGTAGGGAAAATAACCTTTGCTGTCCGGGAAATCAAATGTTTTTGGCAGTTTCGCCAAAGGCAGGGGTATATAACTTAATGAATCAATGAATCTTATATTATCACAGGTTAATGAAATAATTTTGGTACCCGTCGATATAATTTTGGGGTTCCACCTCTCCCTGTTTTTTAATATTTCTTTTAAAATAAAGCAACCATCATAACCTTTCATATTATGGGCTAGGGCTGTAATTTTGAATTTGTGGGAATACTTTCCTATATATTTTAAAAATGCCTGAACAGGCGAATCATGAAAGATATTCAATCGTGTACCACATTCTCTACAATTGTCATTCATGTCCTCATTGTCCATGCATACAAAACATACATGCATACTCACACACAAATTTGGCTCGTGGATGAATGTACTGGCCGAACCTTGAAGTGATGACTCCTGACGACTCTCAAAGTCATAAAAAATAAATAGAGCTTTTCGATTATCTGATTTAGCCGTGTTCCTACTCATATAGCATAAATGACGTACAGGTTGCTGTTTTAGGCACACCTTACAAAATTTTTGCCCGCATTTATGCACTGCTTTCTGTGTCACCCAGATAGTGAAAAGGCATGTTTGGCATCTAACTAATTTTTTACATAGACCAGATCTTTTATGACTATCAAAACAGTCTTGTCCCCTGAATTCACGATTACAATTGTTACATGTTATTTTATTAAACATGTATGTGCATGGAGGCGCCACATGGCATGCAGGACATGTGTACAGACAGTTAAGGTGGGACTTTTTTTCATTAAATCTACTTTTACATAACTCACAAAAATAAGCTGTTGTGAAAGCAGACGTCAGACTGGTTATTATGTTGTAATGCCCGTCTTCTAATAATAAATTAAGCGTTTGTCGATCAACGGACCGTGGTCCCTCAAAATAGGTCGTCGAACCCTGCCGCGAGTTATAAACTACTATAGTATAATTAACTAAATAATTTTGAAATTGCTGTATATGATCGTATGAGCCACCGTTCACTAAATTAACCCCGCTTAATCTACATAAATCAGCAGCCCTCTCATGTAAAACATCGAAACCTAATTTCATTCTATCCAGCAGTACATCATTAGATTTAAAAGCGATAGCTAATACGAGAGCAGCAGCCAAACAATTATTATTCCTACTTAATACAACTAGAATACCTTTCTTTCGCTCGCAAAACTCTTCGAAATCAACGCCTGTGAGTCGAATGCGCCCACGACCTACAGGTAAGCGAACTCGATCAATCTGTAGAGTCATTACGTCCTGAGCGAAGAAACTCGCGTTGCTTTGTAGAATTTTCCCCAAGATTGACAAGATGACGGGCGTGCTGACTTGGTCCACCCGCCTAAATGACAAGCCTATCGGTTTCTCGGGAAAATTAGGGTTTTGCAACACCAAACCCACGAGATCGACTGCATCGGTATCCCTAAGAACGTGGCGGCGTAACTCATCGAAAGCATTCTGTAACACAACCGCGAGATATTAGATTTTTAAACAACAATAAAAATGACTAATATTTACCTCCAACCATACCAAAGGGCTATCAGCTTCAGTCACAGGTTTAAAACGGAACGTAACTCGATCGGATGTTGTGTTAAACTTTTTTATGTGTCTGGACGCCACTTCCTTCAGCTCGAAATATTTAAAATCATCCGATACACCAAGACCGCGTTGCAAGGGGACGATATCCTGACCTTTAGACGTAGTTGGTTGAGCCTAGACCATAAAAATAAACGAATTAAAACACAGGGAATAAAAAACAAAGTTTCGCTTTTAAAAATAAATAACGGTGAATGAAAATGCATATGTGAAAAAACAAAGTTTCGCTTTTAAAAATAAATAACGGTGAATGAAAATGAATATGTGAAAAAACAAAGTTTCATTTTGGAAAATAAAATAAGGATGTATATTTTAAAATAAAACACTTACCGTTTTAGAACACCCAGGCATGGTTAAATCAGTGCTCGTGGAACGAGCTATAAGCTGACTCACAGCAGGCCGAGAAATCGTGTTGGAGCTCGTACTCTGTGACGACGTCACTAATTGACCCATTATCTGTGGAGAAATCGTGGTACAACCTTGATGACTAGACTCGGTCGCTGCTAATTGCCCCCTTGTTTGTAGAGAATTAGTGATCTGTAATTATAAAAATTTAAAATATTAGCGGTCAATTTATTGCAGAGCATCAACGAAAACTTCACAAATTAAAGCGTAATTGCAAAATAAACGCAGTATCAGGTATTAATTAATTGAATGCGGAAACTTACATCACTTCGAGATGGGCCTGAAATTCCAACAGACTGATCCTTGCGTTGAATTGCGGTGTATTCGCTGCTTGAGGCAACACTCGGAGGTGCATATTGTATCTGAAATTATAATTTATTGCAGTAGGCATAACAGCAGATAAATACTCTTTGAAAATAATGCGGGAATGATGTAAATAAGGGGGTTCATATTAATTACTTACTACTGATATTGCAGAAGAAGTCGCTAGGGTTGCATTAGAAGTGGCTTTCGAAGATCTCGGCTTAAGGGTTCTCGTTGCAGAGGAATGTGGTTGGTTCAGAGGCTGTAAAAACAAATTTGAAATGAGTGTCTAGTTTCTAAAATACCCTGGGTTGGTTAAATGTACTCATTAAATTTTACTTACGGTTAAATAGCGAATTCTAGCCGCTCTCCGGGCTAAGTTCGAAAATGCACTGGCATACTCGGGTGGAACGATGTCCCCTCGTGCTAGTTTAAAAAGAACAATTTCGTATGCAATTACCACGAACTTTTCATCGGAGAAAATGCCCCTATTAAACCATTCTAAAATGGATCTGGTCGGCAACATAGCAAGACCTGAATTCTCCATCTTGAACGCGAGGGCACAAAAGCACTTTCTAACACAGCGAAAAAGAAGTACGTGTATCACGACAAACTGAACGAAAAAGAACCTCTACACGAACCGGCTCTGTATATATTATGGTACACGCCGAGGATAGCCGAACGCTATCGAGGGGGCTTCAGCGTAGGAATTCGAACATACCCATATTGCATTGCAAAAGAGAAATCTAATCGTGACGTCAGCCCAGGTTTCGTTGGAAATAAACAATCTTGTATAAGCACGTTAAATAAAGTCTGAACCCTTAGGGCAGAATTCACGGGGACAATGCGTTTGTTTTCTCAGAACCGTCCAATTTGCCCCAAAAAGCAACTTAGATACGCCGCTATGCTCGTCTGTTTGCATTTATACTGTGATCAACCTGTTTTCTAAAGGCACAATTTACAAAATTCAAACGACTCCTGCATAAAGACGCCGCGTAATATTATCGTTTATTTAAATTCTAATATAAAATGCCCCAATTGTAATTACATAAAACAAGTTATTGATACATAAACACGCCGATGAGTTAATTAAAAATATTAACACGACTAAACTTAAGCGTAACGGCTCACAAGCACGGAATGTTCTGTTGTAATTGAATGAAAATCGATACAGATATCAACAAATATTTATTTTAAAGGCCTATCGACTGATAACAATACATAATTAAATCAGGCAATATGCCAGAACGAAATTAAACTATGTAAAACATCTATTAAACGGTATTAAATTGGCCTCTCTGAAATTTCTTCGAGGGACGAAATGTAATTGCTCTAGTAAAAGTGAGAATAATTTAAAAAAATATCTATGTTCATAAATAGCGATGTAAATTTGAAATTCATTAGTTAAACAGGGCACCGAAACTGCACGCAACTGTTGAAGTAGTGACTATGTTTAATTCCTTTAACCTCGGTCGCTTCGATAGCCCAGTTGGTTAAGGCATCGTAGTCGTAATGCTGCGGTCGCTGGTTCGATTCCAGCCATGGGACATCGCAGGAAGCTTTTTTTAAATTCAAATATTTACGCGAGTGAATGCAAGAGAGAGACAGCGGCTTCGAAAAGCGAGATAGATCTATCAGTTTGAATTTCAAATATTTCCGCGAAAATTCAAAATTAAAAACAACCGCCGTGAGAAGTGCGCGCGCACCAAGATGGCGGACATCCCGCGAAGTTTAAAATTCAAAAATTGAACTTAGAAAAAATCTGAAAAAAATTAAATTTCAAATATTCCCGCCAGAAATCCAAGATGGCCGACGCGTAACTTAATCGGAAGCGAATGCGTAATTTATTCAGTAGCACATGTGAAAATTACATATCAAAATACATATGTGGTTAATTAGGTCAATCCGCGAAAATTAATTAGATCAAGCCGCGAATAAATCCGCGGTTTAATTCGCGGAATTAGAGCACCTGTCAATCATCCGATTAATTTAATCGAGCCTCGATTAATTTAATTGAACAATTAATCCAATTAGTGGTGTCCACTATACTACTTACAATACATTAAAACCTCCAAGGTTACTGACGTTGGTAATTGGAGTATTACTAAACTTGAAAATGCCCAGTGTTCCATATTTTCCCACTGAACTAAATCGCCTTTGTTTAAATTTAGCAAGAGCGTTTTGTATTGTTTTAAACAGTAATTGTTATAGGTCTCTAATTTACCTATAGTTTCTGTGGTTGCCTCGGATATAATTAACGAGGAATGTTAATATCTACTTCATTCACATCCGCTCCATACGGCACACCCTTAGTTGCGCATTAATGCAGCCCAAATTTGTTAATAATTGCTGTTCAAGATCAGTTGTTTGCCCGAAAGTCTGCGTAAGAATTGAATTTAAAAGAAACATTTTTGGGAAACACAGTTAAGCAATTCACCAGGCCTCATCTAATCAGTAAGTGTTAGCTATTCGTGTTTACAATAACAGCATTAAGAGCAGCTCCAAAATTTATTACTGCTAAACCAATTACTTTAATGGAATAGGCTCCTCATTTATAAGCAACGTACTAAGAAGGCAAGTTAACCTTTGTGATTCCTAAATCGATTTTATTGAATGCCGTAGAAAGGAGTCATTATATAAATGGTGTTTTTTTAGAGGGATACAACTTTAAATTGAAATAAAACACCTAAAGATGTTTTTAATATCCAGTGTGTGAAAATTGGACCTTCAGATTACGTCATGTATACGCCAATCGCGGCGGTCACATGCCCGAAATCATATTCAAACATAAATTCCATAAAATTATCTTTCAAGTAAAGCCAATTTCATGGATATTAAAAACATCTTTCTGTGTTTTATTTCAATTTAAAGTTGTATCCCTCTAAAAAACACCCTTTACTTCAGTAATCATTTTACATCCAGCTCACCACCACAAATGTGTAACTAACCATCTGGTAGTGCTTTTATTACCTGGAATCTGCTCATACACTTAGTAACAATTTGACAATGTAGTTGAAAATTAAAGTAAAGTACTGAAATGCCTGCCGATGCTAAAGAACCAGTACAATTATACTACTATACTTATGATCAACATGTTCTTATTGAGATTATTAAATAGTTGCCATTGGTATTATTGCAATATAAAATGTGGGGTTTTATAGAAATTAAAAATGTATCTGATATAGGGCAACTATGAACTTAGAGGATGAGCATGACAGTCAGGTGCATTAAAAATATCCGTTTCGTTTTAGATAAAAAATAATACCTAATGGTAACGTATTGCATGCATTGTGTTTTCAAACATTGGCATGGGGCTCCATGAAAAAGCATGGAAGTGAAGCAGAGAAAGTAAAAAACACATAAAAACCGTAATAGTACAAGTATCAAGTAACGTTAGTCATATGAAGCTCATTCATATTCCTGTCTCAAATTAATAATAATCGTTAGCTGACCCACGCACTTTTTGCACAAGTAGTAGTTTAGTTAAAAATTTGCATTTGTACACTAGAGTAATTATATAGTTTGTGTTATTTGCAAAATATTCTAGGTTTTAATAGTACTTCTTCCCATTAATATAGGCTGATAGTCTATTATAATTGATTGCATTAATACCGTGTACTGCACACTATTTTTGGTGGTCAGAGTTACTGCTTCAATTTTCTGATAGGAACAGGAAACTGATATTTCAGGCTATACTAGTAAAAGTGTTTATACTTTATACATATTATTACAAAACTATATTATCCGAAATATTTGATTCCATAGCAACATTAGCAAATATTTTGTTAGTATCACACTTTTACTAATGAGCCAAAAAGCAATCGAACTTCAAGAATCTCAAAACATTCTCATTTGGATTCTACTGCGCTGTTCGAGTATATCATACTTCAGCTCTGACTTTCCTTAAAGAACATTAGTATCCCAAATAAATTACTTTTATAAACAGATCTACAGGTTATTATTTAACACTATCTTACAATGACGATATATTACTCAGAGAGAATATGGCAGGCTGGTAAAGTCATTGAGCTCGTACCCGGACAGTGGTTACATCTTACGCTCTTCGATCATCATACGAACACCTTCGATGATCGGGGACGCTCTAAAGGAACATTTTTTCTTAATTCAAGGGTTTAGGCTAGTGGCTAGCCATCTACCCCGGCCTAAGATGGCTTATACAATCCCACTCGGTGTGTGGTAGTAACAGACTTCCAGCCTATACTAAGAAGAAGAAGAAGAACATTAAACATAAACATAGAGAAAATCTAGGCATATTAACAGAATATAGTGGGAAAAAGGTGCTTGGTTACAGTATTTTAAGACTTTAGGTCAAGAACTTAGCAGATAAAACAATAAAAGTAGTCCGTTATGTTTGCTACAATCATGAAATTTTGATAGCTGTATCTTAAATATACAGAATTGAAGATATGGTCGCATAGTTTTAGAGCTAACCCCAACAAATCAATAAAAAAATCGATTTGTTTGAAATAAATAGTTTATGTTATGAGTTATGCAATAATAGTATATTAAGTATGGAGAACGGTAAGGGATCTTTACCGTTCGAAGACAATTGTTTGGCGGAGAAGCGAAGCGACGACTCCAATTATTGTCTGAAAACGGTAACCCTTAACGTTCGACATGCTGATAACATTTTTTGCACGATCGGAATTAAAATTATAAAAAAAAAAATATTTACTGAGAAATTAAAACGAGCGAAATACATCGAAATGATCGAAGTGATATGGCACACATCACTAGGTAACCAATTTGTTATTTGTCAAATAAAATTGCCTACAATTATGCATGTAGGACTAATTTTGATTGTTTTTTGAAAAGGCTCTGTAAGTATTTTTGCTCCTCAGTTTTTAGATCGGTAAGTATTTTTATTTGTTCGTCACTTGTAAACATCAACTTATCAAGGGGCTGTATTAATCAAGAAGGTTTATTTTAACAAGTTGCTAACTTGTAAAATCTTTACAAGTTAACTGTCGTCAGTTTTACAAGCGTGCTCATAGATAAATGATAGCGTCCAAAGCCAGAGTTGTCTTCCTTAGTATGTGTCACATTGATGAATTTAATTGCTTGTCAGTTTGACATTTTGAATAAATGGTAAATTTCTAGTTATTTACAAGTGAGGAACAAATAAAATATTCAACAGCACACGCAAGGTAACAGGTTTTACTGGCTCAAGAAGGTGATTGGCTCGCATACGGCTAGCCAGTCATATCCTTCTATTCGCCAGTAAAAGCCTTCTTACCAAGCTGGTAATGTTAAATACTATTACTGTACTGTTTTTAAATCGGTAAGTAATTTTGCTGTCGTCGTAGTTAATAGCAACTGGTAAATTCCACTTACTGTCGTGAAAACACTCATGGTAAATAGGCAGAAATGACCGATCGTGCAAAAAACAGATTTAAATATACTTTTTATAATACCTAATTAATAGAATTATGGCGCTCTTTTGGAACCTTGTTTGTAATTTTAAACAATTCAAACTTGAACAATGTAGATACTTGAAGTTTAAAAATTGGGTGTGTTGTTTTACTGATTTTTGGTAGTAATAAGAATTTTAATTAGTGATTTTAGCATAATTAGATTAGCTTAAACGAGACTTTAAACAGTTACATTTACTATAACAATTTTGATTCATAGCAACGTGTGAACATATTTGAAATTAAGTTAGAATAACCTAGTAACTGTACATATTAAAGTAGTCACATTCACAACAGACCATATTAACTGTTCGAGTTTTTTCTTCCATAGTACACGTGTTAAATATTATTTAATTATTAAATAAAAAATCTGAAATATATTAAGCTTTTTAAAACATGCATGTCAAGCTTTTACTGTCTGCAACTAGTGAGGCAGCTTATCATAAAAATGTGGACACACCGGACAAAAGCACCAACTTTTTTCCAGGTGCTAGTTAGGTACTTAGCTTTAAATTTTTGATAGGAACCAACTCCTCCGTCGGCCATCTTGGATTTTATAGCGGCCATTTTTAAATATAAGTATATTATCAATCTCGGCTTCTAAATCACTTAGGATCACAAACTTGGTGTCTAAATATACATATTTGGGGTCAGAGAATACAACTACACAATTTTTAAATGTATCAGACTATATTTATTCACAATATATGTACCAATTACAAACTATTCACCAATTAACCTCTATTCAGAACTCCCATACAAAAGATAAGGACAAAAGATAAGGAAAAAATATCAGATTGATGTTTCTCTGTTCTCTCAACTGTACATAGTGATGCAGCATAGAGAGAGTCACATGACTACATTCTTCAGCCATGAGAATCATCATTTTCCCCCTTCACTATCAGACAATGGAAAT
This sequence comes from Agriotes lineatus, assembly GCA_940337035.1. Lineage (NCBI taxonomy): Eukaryota > Metazoa > Arthropoda > Insecta > Coleoptera > Elateridae > Agriotes > Agriotes lineatus. The sequence goes on from OW679199.1 coordinate 71,679,094, forward strand.
CTGCGCTTCGGAAAGAAGTCTGATCTTAAGAACATTCTGGACTAGGATTCCTCAAATGATGCTCCTGATTATGTTGGTGTCAAGCTTCTCGATGGAGCCGCTGTTGTGAATATCCTCTCCCCAACTACCAACATCGCCACATTTGATGATTATGCTGATCACGTATTCATTCCACACACCAATAAAAAGTTAGAAAGCTTCAAAGAAGCCACTAGAGAAAATCGAGGTAAGGGTGTTAGGAAAAGTGTGGAGGAAAGAACAAGCTCCCATATAAGTGGTCCGATTTCTTAAAAGACCGGACCTTTTCGCATTCCTTTAAAAAAAATTGGCAAGTGTTGAATGTGCCGAAAACAAGGTAATTGTCGTCACATGTGATGCCCAAGTTATTCTCCGAAGAACTGATACGTCCATGCCACCATGTGACCATGAGGAAGCGGACACCAGGCTGATTATCCACTTACAGGATACAATTTCGAATGGCTGTAGTAACTGTATGGTGCGCACTGTTGACATGGACGTAGTAGCGATCCTCATTGGTAAGTTCCATCACCTGATGACCTTCTGGGCAGATGTGAAGATTTGTGTTGCTTTTGGTACGGGCAAAACATTTACTTACATTAACATTAATGCTATCTACGAGAAGATGGGTGTAGAGAAATCCCAAGCCCTCCCTGTATTCCACTGTTTCACGGGATGTGATACCACATCATCATTTTTTGGACGAGGCAAGAAATCTGCATGGGAGGTATGGAACTGTTATCCTTAAGTGACACATGCCTTTACTTACATGGCACTTTTCCCTTACACAGAACTTTATATTGGTAATGAAAATTTTAAACTACTAGAATGATTCACTGTAATCTTGTATGAGAACAGTGATTTAGACAATGTGAATGATGCCAGGAAGGAGCTGTTTTGTTAGAAGAGTAAATCAATGGAGAAACTTCCCCGGGTGTCCGTTCTCAAACTCGAACATAGGAATCTAACATTGAATTGAACATTTTTGCTGACTTCTGCACGCCAATTCAACTTACAGGAAAAGTAATGGTATCAATAGAAAAATGAAGTTATTGCACATCAAATGATACTAGTAATAATAATATTTACTAATATAGCATCGAAATAATGGCAAAATACCTAAAAGTCAAATGCACAATGTTGAATGCCTATTTTCGACTTTGAGAGTGAACACCTAGTATATATAGGGCCGGTTGCAGAAAGCAATGTTAAGTCTGGTGTTAGCTAACATCGCGTCAAAGTGAACAAAAACGAATCAAATCTCAAATGCTTATGGTAACTAATACATTAGTAAACAAAATTTGATGCGATTTTGTTCACTTTAACGCGATGTTAGCTAACACCAGACTTAACATTGCTTTCTGCAACCGGCCCATAGTCTGATACATTTAACAATTGTGTAGTTGTATTCTCTGGCCCCAAATATGTTTATTTAGTGACCAAATTTGTGATCCTAAGTGATTTCGAAGCCGAGATATTGATAATATACCTATATTTCTAAATGGCCGCTATAAGATCCAAGATGGCCGTCGGAGGTATTGGTTCCTATCAAAAATTGAAAGATAAGTACCTAACTAGCACCTGGAAAACATTTGGTGCTTTTGTCCGGTGTGTCCACATTAACCCGAAATTCGACCTTATTAAGCTGCCCCACTAAACCTAAATATCACTACTGCATCAGGAACTGCTTGTTTGTATTTTAAAACATTGAATTTATCATAGTTACATATAATTTAAAGAAGCCTATACTCTTATATCTATTACTTAAACAAAAGCAAAAAAATTAACATAAAATATGTTATTAGCTGTCTCTAGCAAACTTCTACGATTCATGTCCACTAAACTTAAACTGAAGGTGTGTAAAGTTTACATTTTCTTGCATTTGTATAGTAGGTATATATTTCAAAAATCGCATGAAAGCATTAAATCCAAAAAACCGTTAAGTTCAGTTGTTCGAAGCTATCTAGAAAATAGTAGCAATCTACTACCGTTGTGTTAATATTGCTAAACAATTAACTGCATTGTCTAAATTAATGACTATGAAATGAATTTCCGACAAAAATTACGGTTGCGTGAGTTTCATCAGTAACAGAGTGTATTTTATTATTTTGTAATAATAGTTAGAGAACATGTAAGCCACTACAGTGATGACAATTGAGAAATCAGTCGTTCGTGTTCGTTTACTATCACAATTTTGGCTTCAAATTGGTTACTAAAAAGCAAACATTAATAAACGGCAAACGTGACTGTTTTTCATAGGCAGTAATCTCTAAAACCGGGGTCCAAGGTCACAAAAAACTGTGTTTCGTGAATATCTCGTTAACGGCCACTTTTACAGAAAAAATGTCTAGCTTATGAAATTTCTTACAAAAAAGATATTCCGACTTTTATGCGTAAAAGTAGTCGTTTTGGGGATAATTCGATTTACAGAATTGAAACCTTGATGTTTCTCATGAAACGTGCACTCTTTTCCACACCACCTTCGAGGTAGAGGTCCCCAGTAGGCCTAATCCACGTTTATTTTTGTTTGAAAAAGGTTTATTTTTTAAAAGTATTATGAACTTGTTCATTAATCAATTTTGGATTCACAACAGGAGTTATTATTCTCAATAATTAATAATCCTCTTCAGACTCTATTTCAATTTGTATGCTTTTCTCTTCATCATCTGCTTCTTCTTGTTGTTCTTCTTCTGCTGTCTTCTGTATTTCCATAGATTCAGTCAGAAAACGCGATGGACCTACATCTTTAATGGAGTCGCAATTATAATAATAATAATAATAATAATAAAGGGCTTTATTAGTCCTAATAATATAACATTCATATCACATTACATTTACATTAAAAAACATATGCATAATGGTAAAGTACTAGATCTACACCACAAGATTAAATTATAAGGACTAAATGGCGCGCATTCAGAAAGACACTAAGTGCCTTCTGCTCTTCCTCGCGAACCAGTATTCCAGCGGATAATATGAAAAAAAGCAATGTAGCAATTTTGCACATGCCAGACACAGGTAATAACAAAATACAGTGTATTTACTGCTCTGACTGCAACAGATGCCTTAACTTATTTTTAAAGACTTGTAAAGAAGTTGCTTCAATGCTGTGGAGCCTACTATTAAACTCAGAAACTATATTATAAGAAAAGGATCTCTCAAAGAGTACAGTCTTATGCATTGGAGGAGTCAATAAACCCCTGTACCTTAAATTCAAATTGTGCACGTCAGTACGAAAGCTTAAACGTTCAAAAAGATAAGTAGGGACCTTCTTGTTGATAATTTTGTAATACAAGCAGCCTGCTTGCAAGCTACGTCTATTTGCCATATTCAACCAATTTGCATCTGCCAGTTTGTAAGAAATATAGTCTTTCCTTTTAATGCCATAGATAAACCGTAAACATGAATTTTGAACGCGTTGTATCCGGTTTCTATCAATCCGATCTAGACATTTACCGTAAATCTGACTGCAAAAATTGAAGTGAGATAGAACCAAAGTATCACAAAGCATAATTTTTAGATTAACATTTAAGAGATGTTTGTTATAGTATAAAAGTTTTAGATTGGAATATGCTTTTTGGATTAGCTTAGTAATATGGGTTTTAAAACGAAGGTTGTTATCCAAATATAACCCAAGATTCCTAGCTACCGCAACTGGTGCAATCCTTTTACCATCCACAACTAGGTTTAATTCAGTCCCGATTGTTGATTTTAGATTTCGATTTCCAAATATTATGAAGCATGATTTCACAGGATTTATTTTAAGGCAGTGGTCATTAGATAAAGTTACTAGATTCTTGAGATCTCTATTTATAAGAGCAGTTGCACTCTGAGTTTCGCTTGGTGAGAAATTAAGATAAAGCTGAGTATCATCAGCATAAAAATGGTATTTACAAAAGTTAATGGAGCTAAAAAAGTTAGAAGTATATATAGCAAAAAGGGTGGGGCCCAGAATTGATCCTTGAGGCACACCACACGTGACGTGTCTAGATTGTGAGATGATGTTTGAAACTTTGACCGTTTGTATTCTACCAGAGAGGTAACTATTAAAAAAATGCAAAGCACTGCCATCAGCTCCTATATGGTGAAGAATTGCAAGCAGGAGCTCATGATTGATCATGTCAAACGCCTTAGAATAATCTAACAGTATTAAAGCGACCATATCACCTTGATCAATGAATTTGAAAATATCATCAGTTATGTTAAGGAGCGCGGTGGTACAACTATGTTCTGAGCGAAATCCGGACTGCACAGACGGCAATATTTTGTATGTGTTGAGGTGAACTAACAATTGAGTATTAACAACGCGCTCGAGAACTTTAGATAATACGGGCAGGATGCTTATAGGTCTTAAATCGGAAAACTCAGCAGGGGCAGCTTTTTTAGGAATAGGAATAACTAGGGCTTGCTTCCATGTTGAAGGAAATTCACCCTTAACTAAGCAAAAGTTAATTATGTGTGTTAAATATGGCAAAATAACTGGCAAACACAGATTGATTACATTCAAGTCCACGCCATCAGCTCCAACCGATTTTGTCTTTATTTCGGAGATAACTTTGAAAACCTCCAAATCGCTTATTGCTTTAAAATTGAATTTATCGGTTACGTTAACTTTAATGTTATCATAATAGTAATCTTTTAAATTGTCAAAATTATTAGATTGGAGTGATTGAGCTGAGTTTATAAAGTGGTCATTAATTAGATCGGCATTCTGCAGATGAGGAGGTAGCTCAATCGACCGCCGTTTGCCGATGTTATTTTTTTTCAGTTCGTTCCAGGTTGTTTTGATAGTGGCATTTCTCAACTTGAACTCCAAGTACGCTTTTTGTTCCCTTTTGATTGCAGCGCTTGTATAATTTCTTAAAGATTTATAGTAGGACCAGTGAGCAGGAAGTTTAGAGCGTTTAGCTCTCACATATGCTTTATGCCTTAATGCCTTCATAAGTTTTATATTGTCAGTTAACCAGGGTGCAGGACTTTTAGATATCTTTTTAGTTACTAACGGTGCATGAGCATCAATTAGAGCGATTAAATTAAGGTTGAGAAATGCCACTTTATCTTCCACAGAAGAGAAATCATAAATGTGATCCCAGTTAATGTTAACAAGATCCATTTGAAAATTATTTTTATCGATACGTTTATAGTTTCTGAACGTTTTAAATGCAGCAGTTTTGGTGACAATATTGATATTTAAGTCCAGGGTACAACGAACGAGACAATGGTCGGAAATCTCATGCACTGGAACAGTTTCTGTACTTAAAACGATGGCCGAATTTAGTACTATAATAAAGTCTATCAGAGATTCGGAGGATGATGTAATACGTGTAGGAGAATTAATAATTTGTTTCAGCCCATGAGATTCCATGACATTGTCAAAAAAACTAACGGTACTGCCGCAGGCATTCAACAAATTTAGATTAAAATCACCCATACAGACAAAATGATCATACCTCGGCAAAATACCTGAAAATGAATCCTCCAATGCAGAAAAGAACGCTTCGAATGGATACCTTTGAGATCTGTAGACAACCCCTATGGCTATGTTAATTTTATTAACACGTATGGTAATCCACAGCTGTTCAATATTCGCATTCGACTCGATAGATATGATTTTGTGTTGATAGTGGCTCCGAACATATAAGGCAACTCCTCCTCCTCGCCCATCTCGATCCTTCCTCACAAGATAGTAGCCATCGAGCTGTACAAGGTCGTTACAGATATTTGGAGAAAGCCAGGACTCTGTTACAGCAAAGACATCGAACATATTAATACTGACAAAATCTTTTACATTGTTAAAGCAAGATAATAAAGATCTGGTGTTTAAATGAGCAAATGTCAGCATGTGGAAAATTGCACTTGTTGATATCCAAACAACTTAAGTTAAGCAACATTGTTCTGCAAGTGGCACAGATCAAAAATCAACCAACAGCGATAAAATAAAATAAAATTTCAATTTTCCAAGAAACACAATCAATTCCACAGCGAGAAAATAAGTAGTACAAAAAACTATTAATAATCTTCATAAGAACAAAAGTAATAAACGTAATTACACTAATCAGAATGCTATTTAGCAAAATGCACAGAATAATAAATCAAACAGCATTTAAATTAAATGTGCCAACCCCATCTTGCAATAAGTGCTCGTAAGGAAAAATAATCGTAAATCGTGGCACATAACAACAAAAATATTTCCAACACTAAGCTGGCGTAATAAAGAAAAGAGGTAGTACAAAAGAGTATTACTAAATCTTTATAATAACAAAAGTATTTAATAAGCGTGGTTACACTAATCAGAATGCAATTTTGCATAATGCACATAATAACAAACATCAATTAAATTAAATTTAGATTTATCGACCCCCTCTTGCAAAGGGTGCTCTAAAGGAAAATAATCATAAATCTAGGCACATAATAACAAAAATATTTCGTAACGCTAAGTAGCGTAATAACACCAATCTCAAAAACTCAGAAAGTTACAAGAAGATAAGTACACCAAAATCACTTGCCAGCTGCAATGTTGTCGCAGGCTACGGTATCACTTACAGACAAGGTTTTATTTTGATACTTCACCTTAACCTTTCCATCGGACGACCATACTTGGCGGAATCCAAATAGATTAGCAGCATGTTTTAGTAAAGCATACCGCTTTTTTGTAAGATCTTCTTTCACCAAAATTTTTGATCCGGCGAAGTTTTTCTTGTTATTCCATAATATACTGCGGCATTTATAGCTGACAAATTTTATTAAAATGGGTCGACTTTTTCCATCCTTTAGGGCTCCTATTCGATGGCAGCGGTCGATATACTCAGGTTTCAGAGTGATATTAGCATAAGATGCACAAGCAGCTATAACTTTTTCTTCTACATCCTCCCCCTTATCTTCAGAAATCCCGAAGACACGCAGGCTATTTCGCCTGGTGTATTGCTCCAACTGATCTGTCTTTTCATCGCACTTGCTAATAATTTTCGCGACTCGATCCTCACAATCTTTCTTGAACTCATTAAATTTACTATTTAATTTACTAAATACCTTGTCCGCAATTTGTGTGATGAATAGGTCGTCTGTCAAAAGCGTCGTTATAGTGTCCTTCACGATTTCCTTTATCTCATAACGATTTTCACGAGTTAAACCCATTATATAGTAGGTAGATGAACTACTGTTAATATTTATTCACTTTCGCAAGACTACAGGAATAACTGGCGTACCTACCTATTACTTGCGTTGCACGTGTAATTTTACATCGCAAATTGGCCACAGCAGACACACGCGTGCTCACTCTTCGGCGGACATCGCTGGAAGTCCAAACTTTTGATATTTGATACCGAAAACTTCGTTTGAAAAAAGCTGTTTTGTGACAAGGTGGCGTGATGGTGTACTTGAATCTAATATTAATATTGTGAACATCTTCTCTAAAAGAAATTTTCTTGTATAAATAAATTGGAATCTTGTCAATAATAATTTTATGAAATAATGTTGCCCTTAATAACTTTCTTCTGTTTGCCATAGACCCACAACGCCCACAACAGGACTACAACCCCCAAAATCCGTTCGTTAGAACTCGATTATTGCACACGTAAAGTGTTAAATAATAGTGGCATAGTTCTGTTGCCACAACTCCCAAAATAAATTCGTGCGAACTCTAAAATGTCTTGATTTATTTGTAAGAGAAAAAATAATATCTAATATGACCACTTTGCCCTATTAACAATTAATTTTTGTTATAAATCTTGAAATCGTTTTCTCAGATATCTCCGAAACAACTGGTCCGATTTAGACGAAATTTGATGTCCATGGATACATGGTTTTTTGGCCGATATTTTCCTTGCCAATTTATTATAATTTTTTGGACCTTAATGAAAATCGATTATTATAGGAAATGACGGCAGTTATTGAAGTAATTTTGGGATAAACTATATCTCTTAATGATTCTCAATCACAAAATTTACTCAAACTTAAAACTTAAAATTTAACCAATTGGGCCGATTTCAGAATTTTTAAAACTATCATAAGACATCGGTTACTTACTTGATACATCTCAAATTTGAGCATGCTATAATGCAAAAATAAATTCAGCCTTGCTCACAATTCTTTATACGGATGGGGCCATAATTATACAGTGAAAATTCATGAACTGCGAACACGGGTAAATTAAGCCGAATTTACGATTGCCTAAAAAGACGCCAAGACCGATGGACAGTCGATCTAAGGTACTCTGATATTAATCCACGGATCGTCTGCGTTGATTGTTTAAGTAATTGTTCAACGCAGACGAGGCATCCACGCCTAGTGTAATTTTTGTTAATTAATCACTGTGTTATTTTGTGATTAATTTAGATGATAAATTCAGAGTTGAAAAACAGGATATTTTAGAGATTAACAATAAAGTAAAAGAAGGTAGTTCACAAAGTAAAACGCATTCTGAAGAAAGAAATAATTTCTTCCGAACAAGTAAAAGAAGTAGTAAAAGAATAGTAAAAGAAGTGTAAACAAAATTAAAACTATTTTTATCTACGACCACTACTAAAAGTAGGCATTTTAGCACTAGCTTGTTTCACTAAAAGTGACGTTTTATAATTTAGCGTGTTTAAAGAAATCAGCTGTTTACTTTTAGCGCATGTGTGAGATAAAGTGAAGTGAGGTTATAAACTACAATTTCGAACTGGAAGTGAAGTTGTAAAGTTATTCTAGTTACTTCTTGCGTTAGAGGTAAAGTGTATTTGAAATAATTAAAGCGTTATGTAATGAATACAGTCATATGTGCAGTATTAATAATTACCTTTTATAACTGACTTTGACAGTAGTGGTTTCACAAACATTCACCTACGCACCAAGGCAGTAAGGCACTCTCTTTATTATGACATAAATTCTAACTGTCATAGATGCAAAACTTTGTTAAATCGATATTTATGGATTAATAACAGTAAATTTTAGGTCGTAGATAAAATATTGTATGCAACTCGTGCTAAAAGTCGTTTATGCAAGAGACATGTTATGAAACTCAGCCTTCGGCTTCGTTTCAGAATTTTCATGTCTCGTACATAAACGTCAACTTTTAGCACTTGTTGCATAAATAGCTATTATTTCAAACAACAAAATTCAAGAAGTTTAAATTAGCTCATGTTGCGCGAAACAATATCCTAAGCGATCATAGAAACTTCTCCGCACATTAGCCAACGTATTAGTGCTGGTACTCTGAACTACCTCTTTAATTTTTAAACGCAGTTCTTCAAATCGTTAGTTGTAGTGGAAACAACTTTCCAGCGGAAGTTTTCGACATTTCTATCACAGTTTAACAAAATTCCATACTTCTGAAATGGCCATCGGGAAGAATATCGCAGCTAAATCTACTAGTTCTGCAATTTATTTAAATGAATAATCTGGATAGTCATTAGTGGTAATACAAACCTCTTTTAAATTCCTGTCATCGTTGGGAACATTAGGAATTTTGTGCTGTTGAGGAGAAATACATCCAAAGTTATCAAAATTTGAAATAACTCCATGTAACATTGATAACGATGAAGAACACCTATTTCCAAATATTGTGAAAGAATTTTGAATTTCGCGGACCGTTGGACCCTGATAATACCATTTTACAATTTGCACTGTTCCGTTGCTTGGTAGTTATCGATTTTAAGATAGAAACGACAGCAGATATTAGCTACTGACAAAATACACAAACTGTCAACGTCAAATTCTCGGCATTTGTAAATTCGACATATCGTCTACCCTGTTCGTAGTAAAGAAAATCTCTCTGTATAACAGCAATGAGATAACATGAATAACAAAATACAGGGACCGGCAGAAACATATTAAACATTTTAACGTGCATTATCCCACTAAGTTTTTTATCCATACAAATGTGATGAATATCACTATATTAAGTAGGATCAGGAGTTTTGTTTTAATGTTTAAGTAATAAGTCAAAATGCGTTTTAATGTGCAAATGCGAACTTATTGTGTTGAGTTATTTATTAGGACCGAATCAACAATAACTGTGCAGTGTGCGTTCAGAAAACAATTTAACTGGCGGCAGGATGTTACATCGTACTTGACAATAAGACTATGGGTTCAAAAGTTTAGATAATTCGGTTCACTTTGTAATAAAAAGCAACCGGGAGCTCCACGAAATTAACGGTATTAGGATAGATATACCAGAAAAAGTTATGCAAGATTTTGTTCAACGTATTAATGAATGTTCTGAAGAAGAAGGTGGACATCTCCGGCACTCGATATATAAATAAATAAACTCCCAAGTTTTGTGAACATACTCATGTTTTCGTTTTTTTGTTATTACACTGTATAGAGAAAAAAATTGTAAATAAAATGTTTAATATGTTTCTGCCGGTCCATGTAGAATGCTTGAGTAAGAAAAAAATATTTTAGTATGCATGTTTAGTTGACATACGTCATAATTAAAATGAGTGTCAAGCCTCCTCGAATATTTGCTACTATGATTATCTCGTTCTTATTCAAGCAATACGCGTTATTTACTATAATTATACACCAGTTATTTAAATTGATTTTATCACCCACCATTGACCAAAAATTTTTCGAAAAATACGGCCCAGGGAATTTTTTAAATATTTTTCCAGGGTTCACTAGGCATCCCCAAGTAACGCACCGTAGAGTTAATCCGCCATTTTTTGGACACCCTGTATACAAGGATTTTATTATATCGCGCAATGTGTAAAATGCGTTTATTTTGAAATGCAATCCGGAAACATTACTGAATATGTAAAAACATGATATTTTCTACGGAGGAAGAAATTTTGTTGATCAAATGGTACCGGGTGGCCATAAATATCTGAGATCCCGGTAGCCATGGAATTAGCTACTTATAAATGTTGGTTAGCATTATATTTCGATTACGATAAGTATTGGTACCTATACAATGTAATAAAATGCAATAAGAGGAGGGGAATGTGCCCCAGATTCTGCAGTTTAGCCTACGACTCGATTATAAAAATATCCTGTTCTAACTCCATTACTTATTGCAATCTGTAATAATTTTTCACAGATAGGAATTTTAGTTGTGATGACATTAATGACATTTAGTTTAGTTGGATTCATCACTTTAATAAAGCGGTGGTGATTCCAAAGGTAATGTGATATCAGATATTTATGGCCACCCGGTATAAAGACTTCAGTTTACAGCAAGTATGTGGGTTATTACATGCCCTGTTGTTATTTCTGATGCATCTTTTTCAATAAAATTACGGTTCATATATTGCATTTTAAAATAAATGCATTTACACATGGCGTGGCGTACCCTTAGAAACTAATAGTAACAATCAACTCCTCGTGGAAACGGGAATACCACATTGCGCGTTAAAATAAATTCACTGTATAATTATGGCCCCATCCGTATAAAGAATTTTGAGCAAGGCTGAATTTATTTTTGAATTATAGCAAGCTCAAATTTGAGATGTATCAAGTAAGTAACCAATGTCTTACGGTAGTTTTCAAAATTCTGAAATTGGCCCAATTGGTTAAATTTTAAGTTTTAAGTTTGAGTAAATTTTGTGATTGAGAATCATTAAGAGATATAGTTTAGCCCAAAATTACTTCAATAACTGCCGCCATTTCCTATAATAATCGATTTTCATTAAGGTCCAAAAAATTATAATAAATTGGCAAGGAAAATATCCGCCCAAAAACCATGCATCCATAGACATCAAATTTCGTCTAAATCGGACCAGTGGTTTCGTAGACATCTGAGCGAAAGATTCCAAGACTTCAATTAAATTTAAAATTTTAACAAAAATTAATTGTTAATAGGGCAAAGTAGTCATATTAGATATTATTCTTTCTCTTACAAATAAATCAAGACATTTTAGAGTTCGCACAAATTTATTTTGGGCGTTGTGGCAACAGAACTTTGCCACTATTATTCAACACTTTACGTGTGCAATAATCGAGTTCTAACAAACGGATTTTGGGCGTTGTGGTCCTGTTGTGGGCGTTGTGGGCCTATATAAAGGTTGGGCGAAGTGGTCCTGTTGGGAGTTGTGTATCTCGTGAAAGGTTGGGCAATATGGTATAAAAAGACGGATGGGCGAAGTGGTCGGCAGGCGAAATCTCCAGCCACGTATGTGTGCATTAACCGAGTTCTAACGAATGGATTTTGGGCGTTGTGGTCCTGTTGTAGGCGTTGTGGGTCTATATAAACTTTGGGCGAAGTGGTCGATGTGGGCGTTGTGTCCATAGTGAAAATGTGGGCGAAGTGGTCCTGTTGGGCGTTGTGTCCCTCGTGGAAATGTGGGCGAAGTGGTCGTGTTGGGCGATGTGGTACACATCAAAAATTGGGCGAAGTGGACTTCCGATTGGGCGATATGGTACTAAAAGACGAGTGGGCGAAGTGGTCTGTGGGCGAAGTGTCCGGGTCCCATTTCCCAAATCAAAGAATTTTACTTTTAGCAAAGTTTTTTATTAGAAAAACAAATATTTTTAGCAAAGTGGTTTATTTCATAATAAAAAAACTTTGTTAAAAATAAAATTCTTTGATTTGGGAAATAAACTTGAAAGAAAATTTGAGAAATCAAAGTTGGCCGAGGATATTGAAATTTGGTATAGGCGCCTAGACGTTTATTCTAAACAACTTTTCTTAATAACTTTTTGTCGTATTTGTCACATAAAGGGCACTTTACCTTACAGAAAAATGGGTGTTTTGAAAATTTCCAAGGCATACTTGATTTTCCAAAACTGAAATTATGTTAGAAATTCGCCTTTAACCAAGCAGGGCTGAACCCCAAAAAATGAAAATTTAAATCGAAAATTTTTTACCTTTTACAAGAATCGTTTCACCTATCCGAGGACACACTGTATATAGAGTGGGCACTAAAAAAATGGTTGCTTATTTTGCTTTAACTTAGAAGCAGATAAAATCAGTAATTTGCACATAGCTCAGGCTTTACACTTGACGAAAATGGAACCCAAGAGATACAAGCTAAATGTTGTAAGAGTCAAAAAGGGGCAACAAAAAGTGTGTTCTGTTTAATACAGCCATGCATTGCACAAATCCGGGAGATCCTTCACGGATCAGTGGAAGAAACGCGTGGAACTGAACTCGCATTTGCAGGCGATGTAGTTCGAATCACATCACCGGTAATGTTATTTGCAAGTTGATGCAATTCGCATTAGCAAATGTTTCCTTTTATTGTTTCAGTATTATTAGAAACGTGAAGAAACTTTTACCCCATAATATTTTGATAACGTTCTCTTTCATTGAATTGTTTCCTGTTACTTAGTACAACAGTCGCCTAAAGTTCAGAATTTTTTTTTTGTAAAAATCGTTAATATCTCTAGAACCGTTGGCGGTAGATCCATACAACTTTATATTAAAATTATTAGCATTTCAATCGAAAACTTTTTGTAAGCTACCTAGCCTTCTATTTAAAAAAAGTAAGTTTAGGTCACGACTCTTTTTGACCTACCATTTATAATCAAAACTGTGTGATATGCTCCGCCTTCGTACCTCGTAGAATATAGCTATGTTAGGTACCCACAAGAATTTATTAACACACGCAGAATGCCATCCGCGCGATGTTTAGATACGTTATCACGTTCGCCGTGCCGAAATCCGAAAACAAAACGACGCGCTACTTTTATTCCCTCGGAAAAAGATGCAACAGAACGGCAACGTTGCTGGAGGTAAGTATGTCGATTGTGTAACACGGCGATATACAATGGGAGGCCACATTGTAGCAGTGTAGTCGGAGCTGAGCTGCTATTTTGTGTGCACCATTTTTTTGTATATCTCAAATATCGAAATTCCTTACCCCTCTCTTGATGCTTCTGTTACAATAACCTTATTTAAGAGATTGACGAGGAATACACATGGAAAAACATGTTTCTTGACATGGAGGCGTGGGTGTCTGTCATATATTCGGAGGCAAGTAAGATAGCCGTGCATATATATATATATATATATATATATATTTAATATATACAGGGACTCTAAGGTTTCTTTTCTTACAGTGCCATATGACGGTGTAGTCCCAAATTCAGATAAACAAAATAAAGTTAGAAATAAAATAGACTTCTTTTATCAAAGCAAAACAGCTGGAATAGGACGCAATGAAATAAATGGCCCATCGCATTTTAAAATAAGAACGCTTTAGATTTAAAATTTTTGACATCTGACGTTTTATCTTTACAAATTTGTTTTCAATATTATATTCAACTTATATAGTAAGAATTAGTTTTAACCTTGAACATTTTACATACTTATTAAAATCTAAAAATGTCTGTCAACTTTACATATGGTAAGAATAATTATACATTGTTTAAGTTATCTAACTTATAATTCATTTTCCTTTTTAGTCTTTTTAGTCAAACCAATTTGGACGTATGGCATCCAACTGTGGGGTACTGCCAGCACCTCGAACATCGAAATCCTACAAAGATTTCAGAATAAAGTGCTTCGATGCATTGTTAATGCACCATGGTATGTGCCTAATTACATAATCCAAAGTGACCTTAATATAGAATCAGTGCGGGATGAAATCAAAAACTACTGTGTCAAATATCAAGACAGACTTTCTATGCATCCTAATAACTTAGCCACCCAGCTCTTAGATCACAATAATGAAGTTAGAAGACTAAAACGCTTTAAACCCTCGGACTTGTCTAGCAGGTTTGAGTAGTAATACTGTTATAAACTCATTTGAATATTGTACAGCATTGTAATCAAACTATTAGGTAGATAATCTTACATGTAAGAGAACCATCAATGGATTGGTCTCAGCAAGTTTTTAGTTAGTTTAGTATATTACCACAACATTTACTTATTGTTCATAAGCAACAGATTGTAAATATGCAACCAAATATATATAAAAAAAAAGGTCTATTATATTAATATGTAATTTCTGAAGAAGTCAGCTAAAGCTGACGAAACGTAAAATATATTATACAGTGTGTAAAAAAAGTCTGGAATATAGCAAATATTTCAGAAACTACCGGAGATGAATTTTTCAAAATTGCCAGACTTATATAGGTAAAAACGGCGCATCTAGGAAGGACAAAACCGTTTCTGTAACTGTACAGGGTGAGTCAGAAAAATACCAACTTTTGTATTTTAAATTGAACACCCTATATATTAACGAGGAATCAAATAGTCCTTCAAAAGACAAATTCAACGATATAGGGTTTGACGGATTTATCTGTCAAAATGGCAAATGTGGGGTGACTTAAAGAATAAGGTTTACAACAATAGATCGGTTAATATTGAAGCTTTAAAGGATCATATTAAAAATGAGATCCGTCAAATTTGATGGGATACTTTTGACAACGTCTTACGAGAATTTAAAGACAGTATCCCATCGAATTTGACGTATTTCTTTCTAATATGATCCTTTAAAGCTTCAATATTAACCGGTATATTGTTGTAAACCTTATTCTTTAGGTCACCCCACATTTGTCATTTTGAGAGATAAATCAGTCAAACCCTATATCGTTGAATTTTTCTTTTGAAGGACTATTTGATTCCTCGTTAATATACAGGGTGTCCAATTTAAAATACAAAAGTTGGTATTTTTTCTGACTCACCCTGTACAGTTACAGAAACGGTTTTGTCCTTCCTAGATGCGCCGTTTTTACCTGTATAAGTCTGGCAATTTTGAAAAATTCATCTCCGGTAGTTTCTGAAATATTTGCTATATTCCAGACTTTTTTTACACCCTGTATAAAAAATATTATTGGCTGAACCATTTTCAAAAACTATATTAACTATACCTGAAGACAGCTGTTATAAACTATAATTTTAATCTATGCTGATGTTGGTTGCAATAACTTTGTGGAGGCTTTATTTTTTGACTTTACTCGTGTCGTTAACGCGATTAATAGTGACATGATGAGTACGAAACTATATAATCTGGGCATAAGGGGCCCAGTCTTAACATGGTTGCTATCTTTCTTAAGCAATCGTAAATTAAAAGTAAAAACAGAAGGCCAATAAACACAGGCACGAAATTTTTTTACTATTAAATGACTCATTGTATATTAAGCCTGGCGATGCAGTAATTTATGAGTATGACACTTCTGTAATTGTTACTAGGGATCATTTGGATGATCTTAATAATAAAATAGATACCGTCAAGGCGGTCTATTATAGACCGCCTTGATACCGTACAAAAAGATGTTGACACCTGGTGTAACACCAACAGACTGATTTTAAACAACAACAAAACAGTCTGCATATTGTTTGGAAGGTATGTTAGCATCTTACAATACTTATCATGTAAAATTTTTAGGAACAGGAACAGTTTTTTTTGGATCTCTCGATACAAAAAACCTTAAATATTGCATAAAGAATACATTCAAATGAAAACAACAACAACAACAACATGTAACGCATGACTACAATAATAATAAGATATGTTTGAAGGAGATGATTTTAAATTAATTCATTGTAATATAAGAAGTATTAACAAAAATTTTAACGAAATAATCGCTTTATTGGAGAGTTTGCAGTCAACTTTTCAAGTAATCATTTTTACAGAATCTTGGCAAGTTACTGATACTGGACCTTACAGTATAGATGGATATAATTTATATTATGATGGGGCAAAATTTTATCAAAACGATGGTTGTTTTGTGTATATTAAAAACACATTAGTGGTTAAAAGTTCGACGTTATTAAATATAGTGAAGTTTCCTTTACTAAAATAGATTTTGTAATGAATAATTTCAAGTTTAACGTTATTTGTACGTACAGATCACCAGCTAGTGACAAAGGATTATTTTTGGAAAATCTACTGCAAATTTTATTGCACAATAGCTCAACCTACGACGTAGGGCTTTTTGTGGGGGATATAAATATAGATCTTTTGGATCACGGCTCTAAGTGTGTTGATAGCTATTTAAATATTTTTAGCGAACTAGGGTATGTACAAGGTATAAATGGTGTTACCCGCAGATTATCGAAAACCTGTATCGATCACATTTTTTACAAGGTACGAAATAAAATTTTTGTAAAATGTTTTACTTATATATGATTGTGATATTACTGATCATTCTCCTGTGCGTTGTGTGATAAAAAGCATACTTGAAAGCCATAGATCGTCTGACACTTTTTCTAGATCAAAATTGAATTATGATGCATTACAAAACTGTTTGAGTCGGGAAAGTTGGGATTTTTTACAAAACATTACTGATATTAATTCAGCTACTGACCATTTTATTGAATCAATTCAAAATTATGTTAGCCTGGCTACTCAAATGGTTACTTACAAAATTCCTTGTAAAAAAGTAAAGCTCAAGCCATGGATCACACAAGGATCAATCAATTCAATTAGAAAGCGGGATAAATTTCGTAAGGCATCAGAGTGATCGCCTGAGGATGAAACCTTAAAAATTGAGTACAAACATTATAGGAATTTTTTGACTGATTTACTTAGAATAACAAAAAATAATTATTATAAAAATAAAATAGCATTATCAGAAAACGATCCAAAGAAAATATGGTCGGTAGTAAAAGAAGTTAGTGATAGTACTAATTTAGCTGCTAAAAAAACTATTCCAAACGTAATTAATGTATCAGATGATGTCATTCATGATAAAGTACAAATTGTAAACAGCTTTAATAAACATTTTATTGAAGTTGGTACAAAAATGGCTAATGATATTCAAACCAGATTTACTGGTGTGGCTAAAGAAATTTTTATTCATAATTATCATATACAGAACTCCATATTTTTACAGCCCGCTACAGAAGAAGAAATAATAAAATATATTGATGAATTAAAAGTTAATAAGGCCCCAGGATTATGACAAAATATCACCTGTAATATTAAAAAACTGCAAAAATGTCATAGTTCGTCCTTTACTCAAGATCTACAATCATATACTATCTTATTCTTTTATTCCTCGGTGCTTTAAACTTGCCGTAGTAGTACCTTTATTTAAAGGAGACAATGAAAAAGAAGTAGCTAATTACCGTCCTATTTCGCTAATATCAGTTTTTTCAAAAATCATGGACTGGGTAATAGCACAGCGAATGAAAAATCATCTAAATTATAATTCCATATTATCCGACAATCAATACGGTTTTAGGGAAAACATGTCCACTGAAAACGCTATATATCAACTAACTAATAAGTTGTATAACTCCTTAGACAAAAACAAAAAAGCTATTGCCGTATTTATGGATTTGGCAAAAGCTTTCGATACAGTCTTCCATGGTATACTACTGGATAAGTTAGAAATGTGTGGTATTAGGGGTGTTGCATTAACTTTGTTCAAAAACTATTTGAACGATAGAAGGCAATGCGTTAAAATAGGAAATACATTTAGTGATTATAAAACTGTAGAAATGGGAGTTCCACAAGGAACTATCTTGGGCCCTATCCTTTTCCTTATTTATATAAATGATCTGCTGCTTCTAAACGATATAAATGCTATTTCCTATGCAGACGATACGGTCATTATCTTTGAGCACGATACTTGGGAGGCTGTGTTAAATACGACTACAGTAGGAATGTTAACTATAAAAAAGTGGTTGGATGCTAATTACCTCAGCTTAAATTTCAGTAAAACAAAGTATATTGCTTTCTCGATAACAAAAAAAGGCTTTCAACAGCTCTGACCTATAGTGCTTCATGATATAAGTTGTTCAGGTAACTTGTGCACGTGTAATTCTATTATTGAAAATGCAGATTTTATAAAATACCTGGGCATAATTATAGATCAGCATTTAAAATGGGATAAACTACCAATAGATTGCGCAAACTATTTTGTCAATGTTACGCGTTACGTGATATCTTAGAAAAAGATGTATTAAAATCTGTGTATCACGCATTTGTTGAATCTGTTATCACTTATGTAATTATTGGGTGGGGAGGTATATACAGTAACAATTTACTACCACCGACACAAATTCAAAAATGCCTATTAAAAATACTGTATAAAAACCCTAAACGATTCCCAACTCAAATGATTTTTGATCTGGTTGGGGTATTAGATGTTAGGCAGTTATATTTAAGAAACATTTTATGTTATATTTACAAAAACCCAGAATTAAAAACGTATGCAAGTCATCCGCACTATACCAGAGGTATGGCTAATTTTGCTTTGCAACCAATTGAAACTCATAAATACCTCAGTCAGCGTGGCCCGTTATATCTTTGTAACAAACTATTTGATTTATTACCTTGTAATATAAAAAGTATAAACTCTTTTTCCTTGTACAAAAAAAAGATAACAAATTGGATCTTTGGTAATATGAATTATATCCGTAGTTGTGTGACTTGGCTGTAATCTGTCCTTGAAAAGCACTATAAGTTCATTTAAATTTCTTTATGCAATATAAATCTATTGTTGAAATCGTTATCCTTCATCTGTTCATTTGTGTCATCCGTCAACATAAAAGCTTTATTAATTGAAATATTGCAGATATATTGTGTAGCAGTTTCATGCTCATGTCAGCACACACGAGTAGTTTACTCATTGTGCTCTTATTATTTCATGGGTTATTTAATAATTATTATTTTTGGTAATTATCATTGAATTACTTGTTTTTTTTTCTTAGTTTCATTGTGTGAATTTGTATTACAGCAACTATTTTATAGTATCTCTTAATTTTTAAATTTTGAAGTTATCATGTGAAATAAATTATTATTATTATTATTATTATATATATTACCTATAGAATGTTATTGATAATAGCTCTTTTGAAGTTGGCAAGTGTGCTATTAAAAATATCCACTGAATTTGCAGAAGCATTGATAATTTTTAGAGTTCTATTTATAGGTGAATGGGTGCAATAATTCGTGGTATGAAACTCAATGTGAAATAATTCAAAATTCCGAAGATTGCGGTTAGGCACATTGAATTTAATTAAATATAGTAACTCAGGACAGTCAACCAAGCCATTAACAACTTTATATATAAAGTAAATATCGTAGAGAATCCTTCGATCTTTCAAAGAGAGCAAGTTTAACTTCTCCAACATCAATGATTTATGATAGTCCTCCATGAGGATGCCACATTTGAATGCAGCAAAATGCAAGAATTTATTCTGAACTCTTTCTATAATGTCGCAGTGAACCTGATATGTGGAGACCATATTATCGTTGCATATTCAAGATTAGGGCGCACCAGTGTACAGTATAGGGTCCTGATGACATTGATTGAAAAATCAGGGCAGTTTCTAGTCACGAAACCAAGGAGCTTGAGACTCTTCTGGGCAGTATTAAAAATATGATGAGAGAAATTAAAGTTCTCATTGAGCAGTATACCTAGATCCCTGACTTGCTTCACGTAGGATAGCTTGTTGTCATTAATTTGGTAAGAAGCAAAGAGGTACATTAAGTATACATAGGTATGTATTTTTAAAACAAAAATTATTCAAACTACGTAATTTTTCTGAATAATACGTCCATATTATGCACACAAAAAAATGTTATCGCAAGATCATTAAATCTGGTTGAATATCTCATTTACCAGCACGGTGCATCGCTCCTATGGTTTTAAAAAATTATAGCCAAATATTCGCACATGCAATTTCTCCAAATTAATTCGACACACGTATAAATCAAAACATCTAGCGGAAAATAAATAGTATTTTTTACCCAATAAATCTGTCAGATAATTCTTTTACTAAAAATTTATACGGCGTATTCCCGGTATGCTTTTCTGTAGCATTTCTTAAAAATAATATCGAGATTAGTAGAAATGGCGCGGATATGCTTCCTAAATTTACGGTCAAGTTGTTTATGGCTCTTGCTTTCATGTAGCCACGTGCACATGACGAACGGCTGTCAGTCTGATATTCAAACCAACCTTTGGAGCTTAAAAGGCCATAAATTAGGAAGGGAAACGTTTGGGTGATGAGTTCGTGCCTCTATCTTCTTTCCTTGCATATAAAAATGCATTCAGATAGCAAAACGTATTTTTCTACTAAATAAGCACAAGAAAAAGTGCTACGCCCATTCCAAATCAAACCGTACTTTAAACGGAAGAACACCCTTAACCTTTTAACACGTTCGCTGCTGCCTTCCACGGTAAGAGGTTAGCGATGTGCTAAGTATTTTTTTTGTAAAAATGGTACATTTTTTATATGAAACTTACATAGTTACTGTTCTTATGACATATGAATGCCGTTTTGGCAGTTTTATGGCCATGACCCGGATCCGTGTCGTGAGCATATAGGTTGAGGAATGTAACCTATGTGCTACTTGACACGGATCCGTGTCATCAATTTTTTAATAGTTTTTCAGCTTATTTTGGCACTCAAAGTCATGTATTAATGTTATCAAGACTTTGTAAATAACAAATGCGGCTGTACAGAGAGGTGAACTGCAAAATCAACAAAAATTTAAAAATGTACTAACAGAACAAGTTTACTTTTTCGGACTTTAGCAGTCACGCGGCACAATGGAATTTTTATAACCTTTATTATTTGAGTAAAAACTGCAGACCAAGTAAAAGATTAACAAAACTTAATTTGTAAAACGACCTTTTAGAATTCCTCTAAGAGTTGTTTTAGCTAATCCTTTGAGATTAGTCAGAAGTAAGTAGCTTATTTCCTATCACCGGATCCCCCTATTCAAAAAACTTCTTAGAAACAATAAATAAAATAAATTCTTAAGAAAAGCAGTTTATTTAATATTTGAATGTAAATAAGTACATTTATTTTACAAACACAGTTTATTTGTTGTGGTATGCAGCAAAAAATTCTCCCGGACAAAGGCCTGGATTATCTGGGCATTGTTTGCAATAATAAAGAGTATTTTTACGAATTTTTTTAACATGACAGATCCTACACCGTTTTCTTTTAGTTTCACCTTTTGTATTTCTTTCTTCAATCTTGACGGGATGATGTTGAGCTGATGTAGAAGTAGCACTTTTTGGTTTTTCTTTGTTTGTAACAACATTCAATAGGTCTTCTACGACAGTTAGGATAAATTGATAGAAGGGAAGTTTGTTTCCAGGTTTTCGTATATACAAAAAGTAAGCGTTCAATAACATCAATTGAACAAAATGGACTCCGATTTTTTTATACCACGGAAGTGTTTTTCTATCACAAGGATAGTAGGCCATCATCTGATCCTGTCTATCAATCCCACTCATATTTTCATTGTATTTCAGAATCGGAAGAGGTTTGTTTTTCTTTTCTCCTCTTTTGTTCTCGACTTCTATAACGTCATTTGCAAATTCTGTTGATATGTACAGCACATCCCTTTTATCCTTCCACTTTCCTATCATTACACCATCACAGTACTTACATTTTGTCTCCCCTTTGTTAAGTTTTACTGACACAATATCTTTAGGATTACCTTTTCTATCTGGTCTCAACGTTCCTGTACAGTAGGTATCATTTTTTATTAATTCTTGGGCCAGTTCCAAACTTTTGTAAAAGTTGTCCATATATAAAGCGTGGCCGCACTTCAGTCGGTCTTTCATTAAATGAAGAACAACTTTCTTCGCATGTCCTTTTCCACCAATTGCATCTAATGCTTCAGTATAAATACTAACATTTAGCACAAGTCCATCGGGTTCGGTCAACATATACAGTTTGATTCCATACTTATGTCTTTTATTTTTTATGAACTGCCTAAATATTAGACGGCCACGCCATAACACCATTGACTCGTCCAACGACAAATTTTCACCAGGTTGGTAAATTTCCAAAATTTTTTTGTTGAAAAATTCTGCCACTGGTCTAATTTTGCCAATTCTATCAGGTTCACTATTTTCCTCTGGAGTGTAGAAATGTAGGCATCGGAGAATAATTAAAAAACGATCCCTACTCATATAATTTGAAAAACATTTGAAATTAAATCAGGGATGCGTTTTCCAATAATCTTGAATCCTATTGATTCTTATAGTTCCCATATGTAGCAAAAAACCAAAAAAAATTTTCAACTCTGAAGTCGTTAGTGGCTTCCACCGCGATATTCTAGAATTCTGAGAACTCCCTGCCAGAAACACTTCTACTGCATATTTGTTGGTTTCTTCCACCACCAAATCGTAAAATTCCTGATCTGCAATAAGTGCAAAGTACTCAGGAGCCGAATTATTTTGTGGTTCTGCCACCAACAGTCCTTTTTTCTTGGTGAACTGAAATTGCTTCATTCCAGCTGGTGTGTCTGCCCACTGATTTACTACAGGTGGTTGGGCGCATTATCATCAATGTTATCAGCGGTCGATTCGTCTTCAACTTCTAAAAAAATTATAAAATTAGACTTGCACATTTAGAAACCACAATTCAATTAAAACTGAGCATAATTTAGAATAATAAAGTACATAACAAGCATATCTACATACCTTCATCGCTGTCTGAATAATCATCCGATGAACTGTCCGAATTTGGTAAAAATTCGTCATCAATGTCTGAATCGTACAATAAACTCTCCAGCTCATCTTCCGTTAATTTTTTTGGATTTTTAAATGCCCTTTGTCGCTTTGGACGAGAAGGGTCTGCCTCGTTGTCACTCATTACAGTAATCAGTTAAAAACCTACAAATTTTTAAATTTCCGGAAACGGTTTACACAGAGCGTTTTTATAATGTCTTACGTGTGTGCTATCCAAAACTCAACTACTCTACTGCAGCGCTGAACTCGTGTTGCAGCCTGAAAGTTTATTGCGCGTGACACGGATCCGTGTCATGCGCATATCGCAAACATTCGTCATGTCCCGGATCCGTGACATGCGCAGCGAACGAGTTAATATAAACTCACAAATCACAAACGTGGGAAACGCATATTTGCGCGTATTTCGCATTATAGTGTGCTATTTATTTTGTGTTGCAATTGCAATAAATTACAAATAAATAAATAGGTATACAAACAAAAACCACGATAAAAACAAATAATTGCTATATATCCAAGCAATGGTTACTTGATGTAAACGTATTAGGAAATGTGTACTTGATTATAAAATCGGCGTATTTTCTATGTTTTGGCTAAGAGATAATGGTAAATTTTGTCTACCTAGGTTTTGTAACCCAGTTGTTATTATCGTTCGAAGGCCGTGTTAACCTTGGCAACATCGCGCTTCAGTTTAAACCAACGAATTCTAGAATCTTGGTTTTGCTCTGAGCTGTTTAACTGGGATCCCTCTCGTCAGAGGGATAAGACCTGGGAGCCTAGCGGGCGGGAGCTTTTAAGCTATACGCTAATACTGCCCAGCGCTGAGTCTCTTCTAATTATATGCTCTTTGGTAAGAAGTGTTAAATTTTTTGGCGCCTTTGAAAAAGGTAATAAAGTGACATTTCTGAATATTTAACGGTAGCTTATTCACACTAGACCAAGTCCATAGGGAATCAAGATCACTCTGCAACGACAGAGAGTCATTGTCAGATTTAATTCTCTTATAGATTTTTAAATCATCAGCAAAGGAGCTAACAGAAGAATGTTTAATAACATCCACAATATCATTGACAAATAAGTTAAAAAGTAGTGGCACACAGTGTGACCCTTGCGGAACACCTGAGTGCACTGCAAAGGAGTTTGAAAGATGATTTTTTATTTTTACACGTTGAGTTCGACCCCTTAGGAAACTACTTAACCAGTTAATAAGTGACTCGGAGAACCCTGTTGCTCTTAGCTTGGCTATCAACAGATCAAAGTTAACTCTATCGAAGGCTTTGGAGAAGTCCGTGTAGATAGAATCTACTTGAACCCCAGCCTCCAAAGCTTTTAGTACATCAGTCTCATACAAAACCAGGTTCGTTACTGTTGAACGACTCGCAAAGAAACCATGCTGTTTTGAGTTTATAATACTTGAGCAAGCCCAGTTCAATTGGTCATAAACTAAACTATCGAACAATTTTGCCATAGCCGATGGGCTACAGATACCTCTATAATTTTTAATTTCACCAACTTCTCCGCTCTTGAAAATTGGAAAAATAAAGCTTTGTTTCCACAGCTCTGGAAAGACTCCACTTTCTATTGAGAAGTTGTAAATTATCTGTAAGGGTACAGAAATAGAATAAATTCACCTCTTCAAAAAAAAGTTGGGAAAATTATCTGGACCCACACTTAAAGAGTCTTTGACATAAATGTAATTTTGGAAAATACCTCACACAACGTAATTCTACGCAGGAGAACATCTTTGCATTGATTTAGGGCATAATCTGGGACATTGCAAGCACTGTCATCGTATCCATCCATCCATCCATCCATGGCATTACAGCCCTCTGTGGGCCTTAGCCTCCTCTTGTTTTAGCCTCTCGTAGTCTGTCATCGTATACCCTAGAGAAATACTCAGCAAATAAATCAGAAGTTTCTTGACCTGAACTAGCAACTGTTTCATCCGACTGCATGCTGTTAGGTAAGCAATTGGACTTCCTTATATCACTGATATATTTCCAAAAATGTTTATATTACTAGCGCATGTAAGTGAGACAGACAACCAACTATTCTACACACTTGGTCTGCTGTGTGCAAGCGTCGTCCGCATGGTGGGGAAGTGGTCAAGTTTAAAATTCGCTTCTAAAGGCAGAGTTCGAATTCTCAGGCACGCGTAGTGTTCAGAGTGAGAATATGTCGGCACCGTAACATTTTCGCTCATTCCCAGACCCTACTAGCAATATAGAAGTAAAAATATATGGTTATTTGACACAACGTGAAGCAAAACTTAACCTGAAAATCAGTGTTGCCACACATGCAAAAATTTTGGTACAAGATATTTTTTACAAAACGTACAAGATTTATACTGCAGCGTACAAGCTATACAATTTATAAGACAGTTCAAAAAGCAAATTGTTATTATAAATAAAAAAGAAATTTGCGATAAGAGGACACACAAACTAAATATAGTCACAATCTACACTGCTGGGCACAAGATACAACTGCACCATTGCAAAATATTATAAGTATTACATAGACGTGATCGGTGTTCCACGATGGTTCAGCAGAACTGTGTTATAAAATTGCAAGATTGCAACTAGAAACAATATACAAATCATTTATCGCATTACGTTAATGTATCACGCGCCTGCATTTGAGATTCTCCGAAATTATTTTTTATTTGTAAAGTGTACGGTATGCAACTTTATTTAATTTTATAAAATTAACAAATTATTCTCAAGGCGTCGAAAAGGACATCAAAACGTACAAGATTTTTTGGAAACGTACAAGATTTTCTAAAATAAAGTATGTCCCATAAGTTTTGAGAAAAAATATTAACAGCTATATTTTATGTTGCTTTAATTTTATATGAAATTCAACTTCTTCTTCTTCTTCTTAGGCTCGACAACCCATTTGGGTTTTGGCCGTTCCAAAAGGAACTTCCTTGATCCTTTATCTGGGGTGGATTAGTCCCCTTTCCTCGTGATTTGTACTTTTTCATAACATTTGGTGGGTTTTTGCTTTCTCGACTAAGTTTTTCCATGTTTTTCTGTTCATGGCTTCTTCTTTCCAGTTTTTCACTCCCATTCTTTTTAAATCCTCTGCCACCTCGTCTATCCATCTTAATTTGGGCCTTCCTTTGTTTCTTGTCTCACTCGGTTTCCAATCCGTTGTTGCTTTTATAGCTCTCTTTCTCTCACTTCGTGTTATGTGACCTAGCCATCCTATTCTTTGTGCTTTTATGTGTTTCACTATGTCTTTCTCGTTTATTTCTTTCTGTATTTCAAAGTTCATTAAGGCTCTATATTCGTTTTCGTTTGTTTTTTTTGGTCCCAATATTGTCCTAAGTATCTTGCGTTCGAATATTCTTAGCTGTTCTTCTTCTTTTTTTCTTATGCATCGTGTTTCCATGGCATATGTCACCACAGGCCTTATTAATGTATTATATATTTTTAATTTTGTATCCTTTTTTAACGTCTTATCTTTTAATAGGTACTTGTTTGCGTAATATACCCTATGACCTGCTTGGATTCTTGCCTTGATTTCTTCATTGCTTTGACTTGAGTTACTTATTTGTGTCCCCAGGTAGTTGTATTTGCTTGTGCTCTCAAAGTTGTAGTTGTCGACTTGCAGGTTTTGGTTTTCGTTTTCATTGTTTCTTCCATATTTCATATGTTTTGTCTTTTGTTCGTTGACTTGTAGGCCCACTTTTTTTGCTGCTTGCTCCATTTCTCTAAATGCTTTTATGAGTCCTTTTCTTGTCCTGCTTATTATGGCCATGTCGTCAGCGTATGCTATGATTTGCGTCCCCTTGGTGTTTAAATTTCCTTGGTCTTCTATTTTTCTTACTACACTTTCTAGCACTATGTTAAATAACACTGCTGATAACGCATCTCCTTGCCGCACCCCCATATTTATCTCAAAACTCTCGGTTGTTCCATCTTGTGTTTTTATTACTGCATTGGATTCTTTCATCGTCATTTCTATTAGTTTTATTAATTTCGTTGGAATTCCTAGTGTCGCCATTTCTTCAAACATTCTTTTTCGATTAACTTTGTCGAAAGCTTGTCTGTAGTCCACAAACAGTATATTTAGTTCGATGTTAAATTCATAGCTTTTTTCCAATATTTGATTCATTGTATGTAGTGCGTCTATCGTTGATCTCCCGGGTCTAAAACCATTTTGGTAGTCCCCGAGAAGCTTTTCTGTATATGGTTCTAATCTTCGGTGTAGAATTACTGATAATATTTTGTACGCTGTATTCAATAGTGTTATTCCACGATAGTTGTTGGTGTCTTCTTTTTTCCCTTTCTTGTGTAGTGGTATGATTACTCCCTTCTTCCATTCTTCTGGCATTTCTTCCTTCTTCCATATTGATACTATTAACTTGTGAATTCTTAAATGTAGTTCTTTCCCTCCGTTTTTTAATATTTCTCCTATTATGTCGTCACTACCGGCTGCTTTTCCATTTTTTATTTTTTCGATTATTTTTATTGTCTCTTCATAAGTTGGAGCTTGTATTTCTCTCTCTGCATCGTATGGTTCAACTATTGCCCCATTCGTGTCTTCCGCTTTTCCCGTTAAGAGTTTACTGAAGTGATCTTTCCATATTCGTTTTCTCTTTTCTGGATCGTATTCTGTTATTCCTTCTTCGTTTATGAGTCCTCTTGTCCTTATTCCGTTTTCTTTTCTCTGTTCTTTTATTTTTCTATAAAATTTCTTCGCATTGTTGCCTCTGTTACAGGATTCTATTTCTTCTATTAGCTTTTCAGTCCAGTTTTTTTTCTTCTGCTTACATTTTTTGGTCGCATCTCTCCTTATTTCCTTGTATTGCTCATAATCTTCCTGCCTTCCTGACTGCAACCACTTTAGTCTCGCTTTATTCTTATTTTTAATTAGTTCTTCACATTCTGCATCAAACCATTCCCTTTTCTTTTTGCTCTTTTTTCGCCCAATAACTTCCTCTGCCACTTTGAGTGTTACGGTTTTTATATTTCCCCATTCTTGGTTTATATCTGGTGTTTCTGTTGTATGTTGTAGTTTCTCCTTTAGGTTTTCTTCTAATTTCTTACACACTTTCTTGTTCTGGAAATTTTCTACATCCCACTTACAGGTGTTCATTTTTTGCTTTTCTACCGATATTTTCTGTTTCAATGTTGCTACTACTAGAAAATGGTCTGTATCTGCGTTTGCTCCCCTATAAGATCGTGCATCTCTTATTTCTTTTGCCCTTTTTCTTGTTACCAATATATGGTCTATTTGGTTGCCTATTTTTGTTCTTGGGTGTATCCAAGTTTCCTTATGTAGTTTTTTATGTTTAAATCTTGTAGTGCTGATACTCATTCCCATCGCGTTTGCATAGCTACATAACTTCTGACCATTTTCGTTCGTTTTCTCATGAATTGTTTCCTTTCCCGCGACTTCTCTTATGTAGTCCTCCTTCCCTATTTGCGCGTTGAAATCTCCCAGAGTTATTAAAGTGTCGTGTTTTTGCACTTTTTCGCTTACTAGTTGTAATTGTTCATAAAATTTTTCCTTTTCATGTTCTTCTGCTTGTTCTGTCGGAGCGTATGCGTTTATGAATGTTATATTCGTTATTTTCCCTTTTATTCTCATCAAAGATATTCTCCCATTTATAGGTTGGAAATGCATTATATTGTTTTTCATTTTATTGCTTATGATGAAACCTGTGCCGTTTTGTCCTTGTCTTTCGTCTCCGCTGTACAACATTACAAAGTTTCCTTTTCTTATTTCACCCTGCCCCCTCCATCTTATTTCTTGTACTGCCGTGACGTCGACATTGTATCTGTTTAATTCGTTTGCTATTTCAGTCATTTTTCCTGGTGATAACATGGATCTTATGTTCCACGTTCCTATCCTTATAACATCTTTCCTTCTTTCTTTCTTTTTGGTTTCATGCTTTCTATTACTTTTTCTTGGGTTTTCTGTTGGTTTCTGCTTTATAATATTTTCCTTAATCGTTAGCCTTTTCGTTGCTTGGGTCGTCGTTGTTCCTTTATGTTGTCCTTTTTTCAGTTTTTTGGTTGCAGCTCTTTTTTTCTGCTATCCCACACATACAGTTTTTCTCCGATTTCTAGTTTTTGGTATCCTATTTTGGTTTTATGACCTTTCTCTCTTTCTTCCCTAGCTCTTTCTCTTATTGCCATCTGTATTTTACGTTCCGTTAATGTCATGTCACTCTCTATATAAATCCTTTTCCCTTTTAGCTTATTTTTATTTTCCATTACACTCTTTTTCTGGTTCCATTCACTCAATTCTACCAGTATTGCTTGCTTTCCTTCCTCTCTACCGACCTTGTATGTTGCCGTGATCTTTGGCGTTATTCCAAGTGTTTCGCTCATGAAAATCTCTACTCCTCTCTTCATATCATCCTGTCTTAGTTGTAACCCTTTTATGATGATGTTGTTTCGTTTCTTTGCTTTTTCTTGGTTCTCAGTTTTGTCTTCTAACGCTTCTATTCTCTTAGTAAGTTGGTTTCTTTCTCTCTCCCAATTTGTTTCTTTACGTATCATTTCTTCCTTCAGTCTTCTTATTTCCTCATTGTTCTTCTTTAGTTCTTCTTTCATCTTCCCCATTTCTTCGTTGTTTTTTCTTAGTTCTTGATTATTCTTGCTTATTTCGTTTTTCAGGTCGGCGTTCATGTCTGTTATTAGTTTCTTTAGTTCCTCCATATTTTCTTCTTTTTCTGTTTTCTCTTCCTCTCCTACTTCTTGTATCTTTTTTTCGTTGTTTTTCGTTACCTCGTTTTCGGTTTGCTTAATCGACGATCTTATTGTTATTTTGCTTCTTTGAAACACTTCTGCGTGCTCTTCAGCGTTGGTATCTGCTTCTTTGTTGTTTGTTTCCCTTTTTCTTTTTAAGAATTCGCCGAGTTGCCCAACACTGCTCGCCCTATCTCGTTGCGTTTGTTTGTTTTTATTCATCCGAACTAGCGGCAATACAAGAATTGGATTGCAGTTGACCCGGTTCGCTCAACTGCTGCTCTCCTGTTATTCGTTCTCCTTTTCGCGTACAGAAAAGTTGACCGCTTCACGTAACTTCTGCGTTCCTGTTACTCGATCTCTTTTTCACGTACGGGGACACCTGCTACTGACTGGCGGCGGCTACCGGTACCACCGGCCTTCAGTGTTGCCAACAACGGCGAAAAGTCGCTAAATCTAGGGTATTTAACAAGTGGTTTAGCTAAACAACATAGGAATTTGCGATTAACGACTTTTCTAGCGTTTTTGATATATTTTAGTTTGAAATTTTAGGGTATTATTCCCAATTTAAAAAAATATGTAAAAATGTATTAATTTCAATATTTCTAAAGCTACACATACATTTATCCTCAACAATTTTCATATACGAAAGAATTTCAAAATATTATTTGCAAATTTGTTATACTGATATGATTAACGCCTAAAATTATATTATGTTTACCTGACATTTATTTGTATTTCGTACGTGACCAGACGGTCATATTTGCGCTCATGGCGCCGGAGATTTGAAATTAACCTCTTCCAGGACAAAGCCACATATGTGTACGTTTACTTCAAGGCCACCTTATTTGAAGTAAACAACATTTCTTTCACGACCAGTGGCAACAGTCGGTGACAACTGACAACTACACTCTTATGTACACTTACGTTAGGGTGAATATTGAACGTCCTGCCAGTAATCGTATATAATTCGGTGCATGCGGAAGTGAGGTTATTGCTGTAATGCTAATCGGTGTTTGGTACAGTGTTTATGGATTATGTTGTAATATTTACTTTTGTGTTCTTTGAGTTGTTTGAAAATATTCTATTGTTTTATTTGTATTCGTATAATCATGGGCTTTCGACTAAACCAGCCACTGAAATATGATACGAGCACCGAATCGGAACGAGTCCAAAACCAATTTACAGATCGAATGTAAATTATGGAAAGACTTTTAGCCGAGAATTCCCATATTTGGAATGTTGTGAACCCAAAGTGACCGAGGGTTGCAGTTTAGAATGCGAGGGTGCTTATATGTTTTTGGGCAGTCTGTAGGCGAGATCGCACATGTGTGGACGCGAGCCTAATTCTCCGCGAGTGTGTGATTCCACCGCGATTACGTTTTGAAGTGAAATGAATTGTAGATTATAATCGAGTGAATAAAACGATGAGGTCTGTAATATCTAAATAGAATGCCAGTGCTTGAGTAGTTTAGAAAATGTAGCTATTGTACAGCGAAGACGAACATTCGATATTGTCTCGTACTGATGCTGATTGTAGACAGCTTTGTTAATTGGATCGCTGTTTATTGTCGCAGAGGGTGCCCTCGTACCTGGGTTAATGGCTATCCGCCAAGATAGCCCACGACCCTTGACCTGATAAGCATTGTGCTTTTCAGTGGCCCCAGTTAGCGCAACTGGGGGGCTTTTGGTGAAGCTCAATTCCCAATGATGCCTTGTACCCGTGCCTTTTACAGTCTATGCGGCCACTGTAACTGCGGGTACACTGACATGGGTTGTACCCATTGATGCCGTTAACGTTTGGTTAAGGCATACTAGATGCGGTAAGCATCCGTGGTTTCAGGATATCACAGGCACATCATCGAAGGTGCACCGAAGAATATACCTGATGATAGCTTCTTCGAGATGCGGCGCGGGACGACGCGGGAGGCTCATACGACCCCCTGTAAGTATTATGTAATGAGCACATTACTGCTAAAAGCTGGATGTTCGTTGTTTTGCTTGCATGACTGAGTGAAATTGGCTGGGCTTATGTTCGCGGACGGGCGTGTGTGACCACCTGCTAAATGAAAGGGCTCGCCGACCACTTTGCAACCCCTAGTATCACGTTTCTGATCTACAACCCCAGACCGCAGGGGCGTTATGGAATTTCTGGTAAATCGCCAGTTCTTGTGAAATTTATGCATGTGACCGATCTGAATCCTGGAAAAATAAATTAGCCCAGGGCACCGAAAATATGTGCCTACAATTATTTTCATAACAAAATTCGGTAAGTAGGAAAATACTTTTGCCAGTGTGTGTGGATGTAATTGTAATGATCTGCTGGCACCCTGCATATGCTAAAAATGCACTTAGTTAGTTGTCCACATATGCGGCCAGTGGTCGTATACTGTTACTAAATAAACTTTTGTATCATTCATGCATGTCACTTATTTATTTCTCTATAATGCAGAGTATCATGGATGATATGAATGCAATTCCTACAATAAGCTTCTATGGTCCGAAAAAAGAGCAGATTCACATTTTAACCAGTTTACAAGACCCCAACTCTTCAGATTTGGAGGAAGTGGAAGTTGTGAGTGACACAGACGAAAAAGAAACAGCCTTGCAAGCAAATCATGAAAATAATGAACCGTTGTCGAGTGATAGCGAGAACAGTTATAATGACGATAATTTGCCCCTTTCCGAATTACGGAAAAGGCTGCAATCAAATCAAATAAGTAACAACAACACACAGCCAAATTCTCTTGTTGGATAATCACAGTTGATAAAATGGTATCGAAACAGAGACAACGAATATTTTGATAATCCCCCGAATTTTCTGGGGAGAGAAACTATTAGGTATGCTGTCCAATCAGGCAAAAAAAATTTCTTCATTTCTGTAAAAGAAATAAAGATATTCTTTGGAATAAATATAATAATGACATACATCAGGTATCCATCCTACAGAATGTATTGGTCATCCATTCCTGGTTTGGGACTTGGAATTATTTCTCAAGCTATGTCGCTAAAGCGATTCGAAGCTATAAAGAGATATTTACATACTATAAATAATGACGATATCCCTCAAGGTAATACCAACTGTTTCATAAAGGTTCAAGCAGTATTGGACATTCTTTCCCGTACCTTCCATTCTGCTGCAACTTCCACTGAATATATGGCAATTGATGAGATAATAATACCCTTCAAAGGTAGACAAAGGGTAAACAGTACATAAAATCGAAACCCAAAAAGTGGGGCTTCAAAGTGTGGGTAGGAGCGCCTTCTAATCGATACGTTTCAAAGTTTGAAATGTATCAGTCATCTAAAAATGTGAATATACCAACAACAGAACTGGGGGTAATAGGCGATACTGCGGTAAGATTATGTGATGGAATTGCAAACATGAATCACAAGATAATATTGGATAATCTTTTTACAAGTATCCGGTTGATCAGATTCTTGAAAGACGATGGTATATATGTCCTAGGAACAGTCAGATCTAACCGACTACAGGGTGCTAATGAAAAATTAGAAGGTCAAAAGGTATTACAACAAAGGGGTAGAGGATCAGTTTCCGTGGTAACATCTTCAGAGAACATTACCATAGTGAGGTGGGTCGATAACAAACTTATCTATATGATATAATCTTTCGCAGGAAGTGAACCTCAGAACACAGTTCGTAGGTGGGATCGAAAGCGTAAAGAACACATCGAAGTGTCGAGGCCCCACGCTGTTGCTCGGTATAATAAATTTATGGGGGGTGTTGATTTGACTGACAGGATGGTAGCTCATTACCCACATAACACCAAAAATAAAAAAAAATTATATGAGAATTTTGTATCACTTCATGAATGTAGCTATAATAAATTCCTGGATTCTGTATCGAAAGCAGAAGCAATCAAAAATACCCTTACTAGAATTCAATGCGTATGTAGCAACAGCCCTGATTAGTCTAAATGAAGAACCAAGAAAGCGTGGAAGACCAACGAATGACGATTCTCCGATTCCAAAGAAAAAACGTACATGGTGCAAGGCCCTTCCTGAAATACGAACTGACGGAATAGGCCACTATCCTGTGAAAGTCATAACCCGGAATCCTCCTCGATGTCAGATCAGTCCTGTAAACGAAAAACCCGTTACATTTGTGGTAAATGTAAGGAACCCGTTTGCCCGGAATGTATGGAAGCATTTCATGCATAACCCAAGGAGTACAATGTACACATACGTGGACGTCATTTTTTTTTTGATAATTAGGAGCATAAATTTTTTTTTATCAATAATTATATGTATTTAATGAACTTTGATATAATAACCAATAAAAAAAAATTTTAAAGCGTTTTTGATTTATAAGAAAAAAATTGTCCCAGAAGAGGTTAAAAACTGAAGGAGTTACTTTTTGCAACGTTTGCACATTGCACAATTTATCATTATCAATTGTAATCACTTGGTACGAAGAATTAGAACGTTAAATTGTTTTTTCCTTAAATAAATAGGTAAGTTTTGTATTTTTATATTCATACATAGTTCACGTATTTCTTTATTCTGTAAAAAAAATAAATGCTTGATTTTCTAATGTGCGATTTCGTATTTGGCGACTTTTGATCTGAAAATGGAGACTTTTAGTACCAATTTAGCGAATACAACTTGTGAAGAGTTGACAACACTGCCGGCCTTAAGTGCAGTTGGCGTCCAGCTGCTTCTGTGTGTTCACGTTGTATGTGCGAGCTGCTGGGCAAATTAGTGGAATTCCGACGAACCACAAAGGAATTACTGCCGCGCGTGTCGAGGCCGAAATCACGGCCGATCCTACGCTGGAGAAAGTTTACGATGAGTTCTTTCCTTCTCCCACACACAGAGTAGCCCGTAACTCGCGCCCACTTCCCCTCACAAGCACCAAAATGTCCAGTTTATGCCACGAAATCACAAAATTCACTGTAATTGCTGCGATATTTGGAATTAAGTTGCAGTTTTTTTGTGCGTACGTGACGCAGGACTATACACACCCTTCTACGCTCTCACACGCGTCACTCGAATCTTAATTATGCTGAAACTTGATAATTAGTGCGGAGCGACTCGCGAAACATACGACGTCTGTATTCACCCGGCCTACCTATGAAATTCAACTAAAGTAGTTATTTATACAGCTATATTTAATAGAAATGTAATCTTAAAGTACGGATAATGGTCTATGTTCTTCAATGGCGCGCAACGTAACTCTAACTTGCGCCATTAGCCGTTGGATGGCACCAATGTCGATTTCTCGAATTTTTTGGTATATCCGGCGACGTAACTGATCTACGTTTTGGGCCTCCCAGCCATTATCGTAAACTTTTCTACTCAGTAGAGTAGGGTGACCAGATTTGTAAAATAAAAAAACGGGACAGAAGACGTTTGGGCGGGGTAATAATAAATACTTATTATATAAGACGATAAAGTTGAATTTTATCTACGAGTGAATCGTTTAACATCGAGATGAAGTGGAGACGTTAATGATTCAAGAGCGGATAATGGTAACTTTGTAGGTGTATGTATAATACAAACTGTTTTTCAATTCTTGATATTTAATTAATCAATGCAACTACAAGGTCTGGCAGAATGAGGTATCCATTTTAAATTGAGTTGTTTTTGTTAATGGCTAAATTTTTATTCAAAAATTAAACAAAGGGTTTTTAAGGAAACACGGAAATGTTATTTTTTAAATATTACATCAGTCAAGTGACCTCCTTTTCGCTGCTGGCACTCTTGAAGCTATTCTTACCTTTTCAACATTTTCAAGTATGCGTACAGAACGAGTTCTTCCTTCTGGTTTTTTTGGCACATGAGGCAGTACTGCAAAATTTGTGTACACACTTTTTAATTGTTATTCCACTAGGAACTGAATCTCGTCGATTTAAATGAAAGTGACGACGAAATAAACGCTGGGTGGTTACAACAGAATTGTTATTTTTAAAATAAGTTTCAACCGCAAAAGAACGTTGAATATTTGACCAATGCTCCATATTCACAGCTACACTGACATTTCTCGCAAACACTTTGACAACTGTCTTAAATTTCCATTTATCGCGAAAGCATGGCGACTTGATTTGAATTTATATCTCATTATATGGTCCTCGACACCGAAAGGTAAAAGAGGCTATATTATGAATGAATGAATGAATATTATTAAATTAATTAACTTTGAAAATGGATACTTTATTCTGCCGGACCTTGTATAATCTTTTTAGCAATAGGTTGACATTTTCAGCAATACTATAAACTACACTACACAGTATCAGTGGATGTGGAAGAAGAAGCTTCTTGGATTTTATATTTTTCAGATCCATTAATTCCTTCTAATAATTTTGGTTCTTCAAAAGAAAATCGTAGAATTCACTGCATACATTTTTTTTAAATGAGTTTTACATACTACTATTATTGCTTCAATATTCTTTACTAGGAAACGATTCTTCTCATCTGTCCATAGCGCATTTGTAATCGAAAATATTCTTTCTACCGCTGCACTTCCTGGAATAGCAAGAGCAAATTCAAGAACCATTAGAATATTTGTAAAACATTTTTTTTTCATTATCCAAAAACTTAAATATCTCTAGCCATTTTTCTTCAACCCTTGTAGTATTCTTATTCCATTCAGCAAGTCTAGCATTTATTACGTTTACTACGTAGTTAAATTTATCAAAGAGTCTATCTTTATCCAAACTATCAATATATTTGTTAGTTTGTATTACATATTTTAATGTTTCCTTCATTTCAGCCCAAGTAGGACAGTTGATTATTTGAATCCACTTGAACACTTTAAGTGATTCGAAATTGGCACTTTATTTCTCAATATATAATATAAATGTATAAAATTGATCCAATTTTTCTTTAAAGAGTTTTGTGCTATACAAACCATTTTCCTCTAGGTCTAGTAAAATGCTTGACAACTTTGTAGTCCCTCCTATTTTTAATTTTATTGCACATTTCTAATTCTTCAGCTACTTCGCATACTGAAATAGTGTCTCCTTCTATCCTAGTTAAGGTGTCACAGATAACTTTTAACTGGCTTTGTGAAAAGTATAACCATCCCAATAAAACAGGAGCATTAAAAAAATACTTAAAATCGTGGAGCATTTGTCTTGATATAAAAAGTAGGACTTTAGTCTTGGAAAAATGTCTATAATTCTATTGATTGCTGGTTGCAAGGATAACCATCGAGTTTTTACACTTCCAAAAACCTGCTTGTACTCAATGCCTACAAAATTACAAGTCTTTCAATTCTTCCACTCGTACTGGTTATATGTGAAATTGTTTTTTTTTTGCATAGTAATCGTGAAAGTCGTTTTTTAACGAAAAATCGTATTGAAAGTTCCATTTTTAACGCAAAAATCGTGAAAAAAGTACTCTTTTTTTAACGCAAAAATCGTGAAAAAAGTACACTTTTTTAACTATTTTATTGAAATGTCAATTTGACAATTGTAAATTCCGAAGTTCTTTTCGACTAAATTTTGAGTTACAAGAGATCACTATGCAAAAAAACTACGTATACAATACATTTTGAAAGTCCCTTTTTTCATTCATTTGCTTAGTTATCTCGGGCTTCGAAAACAATGATTTGCATACCGTCGAATGGACTTTTCCTATTTCACAAGAATATTTTAAAAACGGAAATTCAGATTTAAGGTTGGAGTCTATTTATGGACTGTGCTGCAGATGCAAGCACAAAATACGACTTCCAACTTTTGTTCTATGATTGGTCATCCCACGACCTGCTGAATTGTTTGACAAACGTCAGTGACATCTGTCATACAATTCAGCAGGCCGTGGGTCAGCCTATCAATCAAATTCCGGCGTTTAAATAAGCCGCATGCTTGGATTCAAATTTACGTGCGGATGATTACATGCACCAAAAGCAGTAGGTAATATGTATCAAAAAAACGGGACAATTCGCGTCCCGTTTTGAGTTTTTCGGGACAACGGGACACAAAGCTAAAAAAAGGGACAATCCCGTTAAAAACGGGACGAATGGTCACCCTACAGTAGAGCCCAAAAATTTTCTATAGGTCTTGCCTGAGGCACGTTTGGTGGGTTGTCTCTCTTCGTAACAAAATTGATGTTATTTGCGGTTAACCAGTCTACCGTTTGTCTTGCGTAGTGGCACGAAGCTAGGTCTGGCCAGAATATAATGTCGTCATTAGGGTTGACTGACAAAGTTTTGTTAAACATAGCCTTATATAAATGTCCGATGTACGGCTGAGAAACACCAGCCTCGGAAATGGCGAACCACACTAAAATTTTTTCAGCAAATTTTACTTTTCTTTTCAATTTAACTTCATCTGGACAGTTCTGTATGTTATCTGTGTAGAAGCCGTCATTACCCTTCATCTCTGAATTGGACAATATAAAGTACTTTTCATCATCCATGACGACAACTTTATCAACAAAATGAAACCGTCTTAATGCACGGCAACATCTCGGAATTTTTTGTAACTGGGTAGCGGTGTATTTCTTTGTTCTTTTTCTGTATTTGAGGTTATATCGGGAGATGGTTCTACTTACTGTCATTCGTGAAACGTGAAATCTTCTAGATAACTTGCGCACTGACGTTCCCACCTTGTTTTTTGCGACTTCAACCAGTCTTAGTTCATTAACTCGACTTAATATTCTCGGTCTTTCACTTTTCGGCAGGTTTACACAAGGTATTCCCTCCTCGCAGTCCCTATTGTTCGATAAATTGTGGCCAATGAAATATTTTGGTCCCTGTATAATCTTACAATTTCACGCTTAGGCACTCGTCCAACTAAATTAGAAATACACTTACGAATGTCAAGTTTGTACGCCATTGTAATGACAATTGTTGATAAAAATGACATGTTATTGCAAACTTTGATCAATTGTTAAGTTTTGTTTTCAAAGCCAACCAGATTGAAAGCATTTTTCCTATAATAATCTATAACGGAATTTTTTCTCAAAACTTATGGGACATACGTTAGTACAAAATCTTGTACGAACGTCCCAACTTCGGCAATACTGCTGAAAATCTCGAATTTGACAGACTGACAATCCACTTCAGTGCTGCCAAATGTATACCACGAATCACAGCACACTAGAGGTAAAATTTATTGGATCACCCGATATAAATCTGTGCAGTATGTATTTCACAACTATAGCATATTTATAAAAAACAAAGACATCCACCAATACCCTACCAGAAGTAATTAGATGCTAACACGGTCTAAGATATTCAGGTCATTCGACTGGGATTTGTAGGCATACTAAATTTTGTCCTCATTCACAAATATTACGCTAGATGGCGGAAGTGTAAAAAAGGATACGACAAAGCCAACTTGAATTAAATTTAGGTAAACAATAATGGCGGCTCACAAACACGTCAAATATTGACATGTAAAGTGAAGTCATATTTACATATTTTAAAAGTGTTTGAACTCTTCGAAATGGAATCAACTCGTGAAAAAATGAGGGGTTATCTTGTAGTGTACGACGCCCACTTTGAACAACCGTTCCTAGAGCCAGTAATGCAGGTGGAAGTGAAATTTGACAATATTTTTTGTAAAAATGTACGAATTCAGCTTAGCTGCAGTTTAAGATTTGTGTGTACCTAGTTCAAACATTCCTGTGTAATTTAAACAATTTGTGTAGACCATAACAAGAGGGTTAATTTATCTCTCCTTGCTATATTACTGGCTCTAGGAATTGTAGTTTACAGTGGCCGACGTACACTACAAGATTACCAAATGAGGATGTAATGATGAAAGAAACAGACTCGAAAAACACCAGTGTACGAGCTGATAACAGCAAAAATTCGATAGAAGTTGATCAAAATGGGTATGTTTGCAGTTTTG
Source organism: Agriotes lineatus (assembly GCA_940337035.1). Classification (NCBI taxonomy): domain Eukaryota; kingdom Metazoa; phylum Arthropoda; class Insecta; order Coleoptera; family Elateridae; genus Agriotes; species Agriotes lineatus. Next base: position 71,718,947 of record OW679199.1, read on the forward strand.
TATAAAATATATAATGCCACTTAGATATAATTATTTTCCGAAGCAATGGAAGATGATATCTAAACTGGGTAAAACTCCAGAAGAATTAACATCTTGCAGGACCATACATCCTTTGAAAGCACTAGAAAAACTACAGTTGGATAGACAGCAAATGTGACAGAAACACAATGGACTGAGCAGAAGCAACTTCAGTTTAAGCTATGACAGTACTACTCAAACTAGGATAGTAACTGTACAAATCAATTCTCCAATCAATCTGGTTGTACAGCTGTGGGCCACGACAAGTAATTCAGACGTGGAGATATTACAAAGATTTCAAAACGAAGCACTGCACACGGCGCGCTGAATTGTAAACGTTTGCAACATTTATCTCACAATTCAATAGGCCTTGGTGCTACACAGAATGACCAACTTACAGTACTACATTAAAACTCAGTAATACTGTAATACAAGGAAAAAATTCATGTGCGGGTTCGATATTTTTGGTGAAGTGCGTCATTTCAAGCCTACAAACCATTACATTTAATTTAGTTTTAATTTGGGTACCCGTTTTAAAACCCATAAGCCTGAAATTCTGTAATTAAGCAACACACAGTGCAGGTGCAAGGTGACTTAGTTAATAATAAAATGTGTCATGATATTCTCGGGCTTCAATCACCACATCTGGCAACTGGCGGGCGGCCCACACAGTCGCTTTAAAAATTGGGTACCGAAACCAAAGTTTCAAAGTAGGGAAAGTAAGGCAGTCGTCGAAGGCATAATACTAACCATATCACCCAGTATGCCGTTAACGGTGTGCCAGATTGACTGGGTTTCGGAAAAAGATATTTCGGCAACCCTGACCCGCCATGTCTCAGATCATATTCCTAGGTGTGAAATGAAACGCTTTGAACTTTACTTTTATGGTATTCTGAATAATTTATTGTAGACACCTGTTTACTAAACCGTCTCCAGGTATAAAAATAAGCAGTGATGTAATTTGAATTTAAGAATTTCTTATAAAAAATTTACGATTCAGAATATCATAAAAAGATGTATACAGCTTGGTTGTTACCAGAACTTTACCTGCTTACACGTCCTTGCAGGCAAAGTTCTTAGTAACGGTCTTGCAATGTAAATTACTCTTATATTATAAATCAAAGTTTATAAATCGTTTATACTATTAAATATTTATTCAGTATCTAAAAATGATAGAATACCCACTAATAATTACGTATGATAAAAGTGAACATTAAATGAAGCGCGTTTTTGAATAAAGTGTTTTATTGTAATTGTACAAATTGTATGGTATTTTATTGTTTTGCAGATACTGGGTAAAAATTATTTTATTTGAAATCGGCATTAAAGTACCTCTAAATCGTCATTAAAATACGAGAAATCGGCAGTAAAGTAATCCATTGTTTTACGACTTTTTTGTAGGTGGCGAGGCGACAGATAAACGTCAACCGACATTAACATAACCTAGAAAAGTTGGTTAAAATGTTGTAATTTCACGATTTCTCGATTTCAAATAGAACATAATGTACTCCTCGGCACTGAAGTTCCTTTTTATCCCTCATGTGGTTTATTTGCCTTGGCCCTACGGGCCTCGGTAACTAAATCCATATTCTTGATAAAAAGCTTAACTTCAGTGCCTTGGTATACAAACTACTATGTATTTAATTCAGTGACAAATGGAACAATATTTCAAGTATTATTTTTTATGAAATGTTCAATCAAGTTTTCCTAATATGAGATAGTACATATATGTCACTGGAAAATTGTATTATTTTCACTTAAGTAAAAATATTAGTATGTAATACATACATCTTTCTTTAATTTATTAAAATAATAAAACTTATTTGACTTTTATTAGCTTTCAATGCTAGTTTAAGGGTTAATATTTATAAAAATTTTAATATTTTTAATAATGTTTGGTTGATATTTGTATTAATTATTTTGTTACATATTATAGTACATTATATAGAATGATTCAAAATTCAAGAAACCCAAATTATAATAAACAATTACTACATGATAACTGGATAGAAGGAAGTCCGGCTATAAATATGAATTTATTCCTTTGCAGTCATACTCGTTATTGGTAGCGTTTTGTTTGTAATTTTATTTATTTAATTAAACAGTAAAGTGCTAAGGCAGATATAAACAATAATGGCATCCTACAAATATGTCAAACATCAATTAATTGACATGTGAAGCGACAATATATGACAAAAATAATTATATAATAGTTATTTACTATACAAGTGGGATAACAGCATCACTTGTGTGCTTACACACACGTATATTAATGATGCATTATCACACATGTATTGTACAAAATTTTATCTAAGACTGCCTAAAATTGAGAAAAGTGCATTAAGAGAAATGTCAGATCTGTCATTTTCAAAAATATTTTAGTAGGCAAATGTCATTATGTCATTCATTTGACACCATTTCAATTAGGTAATGAAGTCATTACACAACTCAGTTGCGTAATGAAACCATTACATAACTGAGTGGTGTAATGAGCTTCATTACCTAACTGAAATAGTGTCAAATGAGTGACATAATGCGTTACTTATCCCACTGGAGTAGATAATAGTATATTACATACCGAGGTGGGAAGTGTTTCATTACTGTCGAGAGATTAGGTAGTTTACCGAGACGCGTAGCGTCGAGGTTAACTTTATCTCAAGACAGGGATGAAACTTTCCACCGTGGTAGGTATACTATTTTATTTGCAATAATCTAATTTTAAAAATAACTACAATTGAATTCTAAATAATAGATATCTTGATGTAGCTAATATTTTTGTTACCATGAAAACAACCCACTCAATGTTTTGTTACCATGGAAACACCCCACTCTTCAGGTATAAACCGTTCAATAGTTATTTGCCAAGTAGGTGGACATGGAATTTTGTTTTTATGTTTAATAAAACTAAAACTCCCTAGAAACTCTTTCTGACACTTTGTCAGAAGCAGCTGTTATGTACAGGAGGCTCACGAAAGTGTCTAATTTGACATTTTGAGGTTAAACATGCAATGTTGCCAGTCCTTTCATACTTTGTTTGCCACTAGGCATAATATGTATGGACATCGCCGTCATGGATATCTATCTGTCAAACAAATTGTAGTACTAAAGTAAATATGCCAAAAGTCATTAAAGGTGACACAAAACTACAAATTACAAATGCTTACAGGCATTATAAAGCTGACAGGCCCGACCTCAGTGAAACTGAAATCTTTGCTCGGCTTAGTGACTTTTGGGATGCAAGTATTTATGCATAAAACTTAATTGTTGCTTTAATTTTCGGCTTTGTACTGTTTTAGATATCTGAAAGAACTATTAGAAATATTATGGGGCGGAACAATTTTGAAATTAAACCTTTTGGCCCACGACCTAAAAATGATACATACTATTTGCAACATACGCACTGAAGAAGTAGTTAACAATGCGAGACAAATTGTGCAAGAACAACCACACGTATCTGTTCGCCATTTAGGACAGCAATTAAATGTTTCATATTCAACATCTCATAGGATATTAAGAAGCAATTTGCATTATTTTTCTTACCGGTTGCAAGTGTATCAGGAACTGCTGCCAAACGATCCTCCGGTTAGATTGGAATTTTGTAACTGGTTTATCAATAATTTAGGAAATAACGATAATGCGTTTGAGAAAACTTTCTTTACTGATGAGGCATACTTCTATTTATCTGGCTATATTAATTCACAAAGTATGAGGATGTGGAGCGCTGAGAATCCCAATTTTTATGTTGAAGAACCGCTTCACCCACAAAAAATCGGGGTTTGGGCTGCAATTAGTAAAAGAAGAGTTATAGGTCCTATATTTTTTGAAGGTAATTGAGTGCAGCAAAACGATTAAATTTTATTTTAATAGTTCAAATTTTAGGTTTTCTAAATGCACAACCATATCATACTGAAATTTTGTCGCCGTTTTTTGAAGAGTTACGTGACAATGAATTACAAACGGGTTACGTACTTTCAATAAGATGGGGCATAAATTTACTTAAAGAGTTTTACAAAAACAGAGTTATTAGTCAAAACATGTCTACAGTGTGGCCCCCGAGGTCTTGTAACTTAACTCCCTGTGATTTTCTTCTGTAGCCATATTTTAAAAAAATCCATTCTTCAACTTCCACTGGACAATATTCAGCAGCTTTAACAAAGAAGTACCTAATGGAAAAAATAAAGAAATCAATAATAATGGCGTAATATTAAGATTTGAAAATAGAACGAGTTAAGGAGAAAAATATTTGGAGGGACTCGGACAGATGATGGTTGGAGAAGACTTACAAACAAAGAGGTAAAAAAGAAGTATGGAGAGCCAAATATAGTAGACTTCATTAAAGCTCGAAGGTTAAGATGGTTTGGGCATATATGGAGAATGCCAGATGGAAGAGCTACTAAGATAGTATTGGAAGGCAGAGCGCAAGAAACTAGAAGAAGAAGCGACCAACGAATAGGTGGAAGGAGGCTGTTATGGAAGACATATCAAGGAAAGGAATAGAAGACTGGAGAAATAAAATCATCAATAAGGGACAATGGAGACACATTGTTATGCAATGGGCCTAAAGTGGCTTGTAAAAGCTTTATTTATACTGAAAAAATACATAAATTGTAATATTTAAATATTTTTGTATACAATTTATAATTACAATAAAAAAACGACTTTCATTATACCATTATTCCTACTCAACAAAGTATGAAACGTATTCAGAATCAGCAATTTGTCTTTCATGAAATTTATCTTAACCAATACTAAAAGTGGCACAAAATCCAAAACCAAATCTGGCAACCACGTTTTGTACATTAACATAAAATTATCATTTTATATAAAATGAGCATAACCTAACTTTTGTTAATGACTGACAGCATATTTACAGGGTGAAATTCATCACCCTAACATGGCCTCCTATCTGGCAAATAACTATTGAACGGTTTATATGTAATATTTTTCGGGGTATGTAATAATTTCCTGGCTAGTTTCAAGTAATCATCTAGTTCCCAGCTATTGTCATGTCATGAAATTGACACATTACAATGTGATTGCGAATAAAAAAAATTACTAGTTATTATCTACAAATCATCTTTCAAAAGTGGATCACAGCGTGAGGGAAATGAGGATATCAAAAGTCTTGGAACTTATTTCACAAGTAATTTATTTGCAATCTGTTACATTTGCAACAATAAGCAAAACAGTTCTTTACAAAAGTTTAGTGCAGCACTTTAACAATAATATGAGAAAGTAGTTGCCCTTATATTTGTAATAAATACATAATAATATATTGTCATTTAACAAATTCTGTTTGTAAAGGGATCGATACATTGCCCCTAAACCTCAAGTGCAGGTATGTAAGTAGGGTGGCGTTTCAAATATAACAATTTTGTGATAATTATTATTATTTATTATTTGTGTTAGAACTTTGGATAAAATTCTGTTTATTTCATTTTTTCCATTTTTTTTCTTATTGCCTATAGCAAATTTCAGGTGATTTGCATTGCATATATACTTTTCTTTCTTTATTTGTTAATTTGTTAATTGTTTATATTGACTTAACATTTTCAGTTATATAAAATCTGTCATGAAAGTCAAAGAATTTATTTTGTAATATCAAAATGTTACAGGGCTTCAAACAAAAACAAACACCTTTAAATGGAACCTTGCGGCTGACGATTATGATTGCATTGTACCGAATGAAACTTGGCTTGATTCAGATATATATATAATACTGAATTTTTTTATGAATGCTACAATATATACAGATGCGATAGAAATTAAATTATTACTGGCAAAAAAAGGGGAGGAGGTGTGTGAATTACAATTAATAAACAATATTATTCTAAAGTGATAAAAACTAACACCAAGCTTGAGACGTTAACAATTAAAGTAAAATTTTAAAGTTCAAGTACTTTAAAATTATACGTCAGTTGTTGACATGAAATTTGAAATGATTTACAACTTTTTATTTAAAATTCATTAAACTTGCAGTATGAAATAAACCGTTGTATTCACCACGAACGAAAAGTGTTTTTAAAGGTCCTCGCAAGTAATTCCGTCCGAGGCGTGAGCCTCGGACGTAAACAACTTTCTCGTCTTTAAAATGCCACTTTTCGTTCTAGATAAATAAACTACTATTTTTAATCTTGTGCAAGAGTTATATAATTTTTTTTCGTCATCCACAAAAAGGTGGGATGTTATGAGAAAAAATGTCCCCGGGTTAAGTTTAAAGCCTCTAAGTGAGACAAGATGGTCCAGCAGAATTGATGCAATAAAGCCCCTTAAACTTTATTTAATTAAGGTTTGCGAAAGTCTTCTAGAAGTAGCTGAAGATAATTCCTTTCACATTGATGCAAGACATAAAGCAAGTTCCCTCTTAACGTCTGTACAAAGTTTTCAATTTATTTGTGAAATTATTATTTGGCATGACGTTTTATTTCATATAAATATTGTCAGCAAACAAATCCAAAGTGCTACAATTAATATTAAAGTATGCCAAACCTACCTAAAAAATGTAGTTGATCACTTCCAGCAATATAGATCTGACCAATCATTTCAAGAAATTCTTGTACAAGCGAAAGAAGTAGCACTCTCTCTGGAAATTGAAGAAGACTTTCCACCGTTACCAACGGTCAGGAAGAAATTTAAACCAAAACTGTTGGACTATGAACACCGAGATGAGACCCCTCATGATCCAAAAACCGCCTTTAAAATTAGTTTTTTCTTAAAAATTATAGATCAAACTTTAAGCTCTCTAAAAAACCGATTTGACTTATTAAATGAGTATGATAATATTTTCGGATTTTTTAGCGACATATTCAAATTAAGTGACAGCGATCTTTTATCACGTTGTTCTGTTCTTGAAGAACGACTGACAGATCAGGATAATAAGGATATAGACTCCAATGATTTGTTTAATGAAATTAAAGCGTTAAAGTTGTTTTCATTACTTGATGATACTGACCCCTTAAGTATTTTAAAATATATATTTGAAAACAATTTAATCTCCACCCTTCCAAACGTAAGCATTTCACTAAGAATTCTTCTGACATTGCCTGTATTTGTAGCTTCTGGCGAGCGATCTTTTTCAAAGTTAAAAATCATTAAAAATTATTTAAGATCGACAATGCTTGAAGAAAGATTGTCTGGACTAGCAATATTAGCAATTGAACAAGAAATTTTTGATGGTATAAATTTTAGCGATGTAATTAATGAATTTGCAACAGCAAAGTCTCTGAAAATATCGCTACTACAATAGCTATTTTTTATTTTTCTATTGTACCTAGCTATCATTTTTGATTTTATAACGAAGTTACCTAGGTATTTGTTATCAGAAGTATCTGCATATTTTTTAAAATATCTAAGTATAAGTAGAAAGTAGTACTTATATATATATATATGTAGACATTAGGCAATATTTCTGTTATTTGTTCCTAAAAAAAATGTGATTTTTAGTTTTGGGTTATTTTCTAGTATTTATAAACAACGTGTCTGTACCCTATTAGTTAAGTAAATGCTTTAAAATGGGTGTGAACAAGAATTTATTTTAATTTATTTTGTTATGATTTTATTGTTTGTTTCATTTTGATATTTTAGTCTACAAATAAATATGACTTCTAAAGTTCAGTTTTTGCTTTATTTCAAGCACCTACCTACCTACCTTCAAAAAAATAAATAAAAAAACATGATCCAAAATGCCTTAAGGGGCGCCAAAATCCTTTTTTGCACACAGGCGCCAGTAGCCCTTACGGGGGCCCTCCAAATATAGCTGGAATATTATCGGGGTCCAGCCCCTTGCTTACATCATGGCTACTTAGTAGCTCTTACACTTCCAGTTAGATAGGTAGACAGGCAAACATTCATAAGTTAAACAGGATAAAAAACGAACTTCGCAGTAGGTACTATGCTACAAGAGAGGCTAAACTCTTTATCATTAATGTGCATAGAAAGCGACATTGAATTTAAATTTTGAAGATATAACACAGGACTTTGCCCACACCAAATCGAGCAAAAAATCTTTTATTAGTGTGTAGCAATAATTATGACCTATTTTTTAGTTTTCTTATTTCTATTGTGTTTATATTCATTTTATTAGAATGTTAATTTCGTTTCAGTACATAGTTGTATAAAAATAAAAGTAGGTATTTTAAAAATATTTTTTGTATTGTATTGAGTTACTTCCTTTCTAAAAGGGCCCCTTCATTACCTTGGGCCCAGGGCCTCAATCATATAAAAGACGGCACTGATGTTCTGCAACCCGCTCTGTGATCACAAGTTAGTTTTAATCCTGCAGTGAACGATAACCTCGCATTGAATAATAAGTATGATTTTAAAAATGCTGACTTTATGTTACTATACAGTGCGTTGAAAAATACAGACTGGAGTATTCTTGAACCCATAGTAGATGTTACTAATGAATTTTATAACATTTTATACAACATTACAGACCAAACTGTACCTAGAATCAAATGCAATCTGACGAATAGAAACAAATATTCTGTATGGTTCACAAAGGGAATAATATCAAACTTAAAGCGTAAAACGGTTTCATCATAAACGGAAAAATGAGTCTGAATGCCACTTACAGGAATTTACACGTATTTGACGAGAACTAAAACTAAAAATCTGGTGTGATACACGCACACAACTTCCTTTTACAGTGATCTTATAATTTTCCAAAAAATTGATTTTAAATTTTTAAGTATTTGTCAAAAATTTTAAAAAATTACAAATTCTACAAAAACGGTGCTCATTAGAGCGTTAGTTGAAGAGACAAATTTTCTCTAGAATTTTAAGCTGAATTCAAAAATGTAATAATATACTGGGTGTTCTATTTAAAATAGGAGTTAAGAAAAAACCTAGAAAAAAACAAAAGAAACCGATTTTAGAAGTATTCAACTGGAAAATCACCTATCTCACATCAATACACAATAAAAATCTAATAAAAATGAGAAGTTTTAAAAAAATCGTTAGAGCCGTTTTTAAAAAAATCGAAAAAAACTGAAAAATCACAAGAGTAAACACCTACTTCTGGTTATGCGATTTTCTTCAAAAGCATGCTGTCGCATCTACATAGTACACAACGCTTATATATGAAGTTTCAACACCATACCTCTTTTCGTTTTTGAGATATTCTGTTCACAGACAGACACACAGACCAATGAACAAAAATATGTTTTTTTGGGTTCAAGGGACTCTAAAAGTGAAGATCTGTTAAAACTCGATTTAGAATTTTTGGGATGAATCCAATACTTCCTTTATTGTAAAAGGAAGTAAAAATATATAGGCAATTTAAGTTTACAGAACAAAATGAAAATGCTGATAAGAAATATATAAACTTCACACAGCCATGTCAGCAATACCTTATTTATAACCAAAACCCATGCAATTTAAATAACACGTATCGCAATTTACCTGCAAGAAGCAATGCAATCTATAAATGATAGTAAATCGAATGTTACTTTTTGTTCAAAATTAAATATGTAAATCTACATATATTGAAATTGCCTAGACAAAAAAATGTTATTACTTTGACACGAAGTATTAAAATTCCCTCATATCGAAAACAACTCTGAGTCAAATATCTCTAAAATTCGTGCCAACCGACTAATGAACCCACTTTACCAAATCTCCGTCTCGACTGCGTGGATCTTTTGGTGAAGACCCCAGCCCACTAGATCCTTCCCTCGTGTTGGGGGGTGCCTAAATGTGCTGTGCAGGGTATGTATATTTGTAATTTGTATGTGTACACGATTACGGTCGCCAGGAACCTTTCAGAAGTCTTAGATCGTTTTCATACGATAGGTCCTCCGAAAATGAAGGCAACATCAACTTTTAAAGTATGGTCGTCGGCAAAAAAAAAATTTTTTGTTTTTTTTTTTGATAAATAACTGGTTCATAACATTTTATTGTATTACCGAAACAGAGTGATGCTGAGTGTCAAAGTATTCTTGGAAAGCACGGAAGGGCGCTTTTCTTGGGTGGGGGGTACCGTATATTTATGTATAGGTATTAATGTATTATCAAGACAATTTAAAAATTCCAAGTGACTATTCAATTCATTTGTCATCTGTCAAAAACTGACCAAAAAAATACAAGATTTGAGGTCTTTGAGCCAACAAAAATAGTTACAACATATACTAGCAACAACACCTTATTTATTAAAAGAAAAGTTACAACTCAATTTCAGGATAAACAAATGTAAAAAAAATGGTTTCAGTTTGATGAATAGTCCGTCGAATACCATTCTTAGTCAAAGTTAAGTAGATTATTTTTGCGGTGTTATCACTACTCATGTAAATTACGCTTCGGATTATCCGTATCCAAGAGCAATGAACATTTATGATACCACTGCAAAAGTAGTCGACAACTTTGACTACTCATGGTATTATAAGTGACTATTCAATTCACCTGTCATCTTTCAAAAAGTGACAAATGAAAATCCAGAATTCTGACGTTTCTTGACCAATCAAAAAAATATCAGTGGATATATCTTCCTAGAAGGTATTCAAGTGACTATTTTAAGCAAATGTGATATTTATTAGAAAAAGTCAATATTAGTGTTCTGTTACTATAGAAATTGTGTAGCTTGTTGCTAGATTTACTGAAAACTAATTTGAAAAAAGTAGTTTGGTTCATTAAATAGTCCCTCGAATACCATTCTTAGTCAAAGTTAAGTAGATTATTTTTGCGGTGATATCACTACTCATGTCCATTGCGCTTGGGATTAGGACTCATGCTAGCGCACTCGTCCTAATCGTACCAAATCACAATGGACATTCGTGACACCACCGCAAAAATAGTCGACATAACTTGGACTACTCATGGTATTATAAGTGACTATTTTTCGGAGGTTTATATACTACACCAAATAAAAGTTGTTATCAGCTTGTATAACATAATGCTTGAATGATAATTTAACGTGTATGCCAACTCCACCTCCCCTTGTTGTACGATCAAGATGCAAAAAGCAGTAGCCATCTATTGCCACCACATCTGAAGATAGATTAGACGTTAACCAGATTTCACATACAGTCAGTGAGTCGTAGTTTGTATCAATTACATGGTCACGAATATTTGTAAAACTTGCCATGAATTATCTTGCATTCAGATGTGCACACTGAAAATTAGAAGCGATATCATTCATGATCAATAGATTCTTTATTTAATAAAACAGAAATATGAGATATAATTAAGTAACTAATTTAATGCACAATTGCAATAAGAAATTAAATTAAAGATACTTATACTGGTAACTTAATTACAGCAAGCAGCATGCTAAAAATGTAAGCTTCTTGTGGAATAGTAGGTACACTTACGATCATTGAAAATGAACAGGGTTATGCATGTCAAATTGACTTCACCGACGTTTTGCAACTGCGTGCAACGTTATTTTATTATTACGATGAGGAGAGAGTTAGGACAACACGATTCTGCTTTAGAGACAAGGGAAATTCAGAAAACGTATATCAACTACTGTAATGTTTGTTGCATATTTCAATGATTCTTTGTGTAACTCAGTAGCTCATTAAATCTTAAAAACTTTGCCATCAGCGACCAGACATTGGTAAACACATATATTTGTTGAGCAGAACGTAAAAAAGATTGCCTTGCTTTTGTTAGGTCTTCTTTTATGAAAACCAGGGTTCCTTTTATTTGATTTGAAAATTCGTTGTCAGAGGTTATAATTAACAAACTTCACAATGACTGGGGTGGGTAGACTTGAATTCCTGCTCCTCAATCTATGACTTCTTTCAATTGCGTTCTTGGGAACTTGGATTGGAAGATTGGAAGCGCAAAAATTGTAAGAACTTGGTCTGTATCTTCCTTCATTGGAAGCTTCTTTGATCTCTAGAATATTCAGGTTATTTCGTCTTAAATATTGTTCAAGGGAATCTATTTTAAAATCGTGTGTTCGGATAGTTGTGTTTTGAGAAGCACCAGTTTCTTCTACAGTAGAAATATGCTGGTCGTGTTCAGAACTGTTGCTTAAACTTCTCCATCAAATTGGCCATAAAATCTTCACAATACGTTGAACCACATCATCTTCATCGGACTGCTCTTTGATGGAAGCTGACTGACCTTTGCCACCACCTGGCAGTTTATAATCGCCACCCCTTTTTATAAAATTTACAGCCATTCTGTAGCAGAACATCACAGTAATAGTAGGAAGTCCCAACTTTATCTATACTAAAACTGCCAAATAAGGGTCCGCCCACTGCACTAGCACGTCTATTCAGCTTGACTGCACGTGGATTAGAATGTATTTCTAATCCCTGAAGACATTTCGCACTGCACTAAACTGCCTCTCTTGTTCAAAGATTTCAACATTTGCTGAATGCGATACGACGTAGGTACTCCACAATTGGATATCGCAGCTCTATGTTGGTGTCAGCAGTTTTATAGACAAGCACCTTGTTGGCAACAGATACTTTAGAGTTGCAGCCTAACAAGCAGTAATATTTTCTCAATTCGGATTGAGTTGCTCCCTTATAGTCCAAATAGTGGTTTCTAGGTTAATACAAACAACCTTTTTTATTGCCGCTTCTTTTGAATTTCGGTATTTGACGCGCTAAAACAGATACTTTTTTTACCAATACACAATATTAAACCAGTATCACAACTTATAACACAAAATATTAATTAAATGTTACGAAACGTCAAACTGACGTTTTACCGCTCTACTCTTTCGCCACCTGTTGGATCCGCACGGAACTAGGACAAAAATTAGCCAGCGCAATCTGCCAAATGGTAAGAAGTCGAATCACCTGAATATCTTACACCGTGGATGCTAATGATCCCACAGCATTGCACAGCTAGTTATGAGCGATCACCCAAATACACCTGCATCAACATTTTTAACTCGCTGCCGGGTTTCATTGTCAAAACTGGTAACGTTAAAGAATTTAAGCAAAAACTGAGCAACCACTTAACAAAAAAAATGTTGTTACGGTATAGGCAAACTGTTCCAGTAGTTTTTGTATGTAATTTTGTTTTTGTAATGTGTTAGTATTAGCATTGATTAATTACACTTCAGATAGCTTATTCATACGTCTGCCGGCGGACCCTCTAATACGCCGGCGAACGCCAGATGGCGCCACTACTTTCGACGGCGCCCGTGTTTGACAATGCGGCTCTAGATGGAGCTTGCGAGCCCAGGGTCTTCCAACGTCGCGTTGTTACCGGATTCATCTGACCCATTGCTTCAAGCTACTCTAATACAGATGGCACTCATTCAAATACGACGTCACGCATTAATAACTCATGACTTAAAACATTCTTTGAACAATTTTGAACTTAGGATCGTCCTCGGGATCGTCTTGTTTGGTCTTGGATGGTCTTATTAAGGACCAAAGGTTTAGAATAATTTAATCAATGAAATAATCAAAGAATTATTACTTATAATATAACTTTAGGAATGCCGAGATAGAAATTAAAGAATTGCTCCTTTATTAGATATTAGTCGATTTGAAAATATTAAAATAAAAATAGCTATTTGTGGTAAAAGTGTCTTAGAAGGCATATAAGTCACGCCATTGATTAAAGACACTTGGTCACGCAAAAAAAAACAGGTAAATCACGAGTGAAACGAGTCAAATAGTCAAATAGTTTTTTAAAATTACATTAAACAATGTCAACTTTCAATGTTTCAATTTTTGGGTAATTTTGATTTAAAGTCATGTTAAGAGAATTTTCAAATTTTTAGTTTTGTAATTTTTTTAAAAAGAATTTCTTAACAACGGATTAAACTAAAATTCCTGTGGTTGTTTGGGACTTTGACAATGTTCTAACACATTTGATACAAGAGAAACCTTGTTATAGGTACCTAATTGAAAATACTTAATCAAGACTTTGTAGTCCTTTGTTATTATCGGTTCGTGGAACCATTGATTGTGGAATTACCTGTTCAAGGAAGGGGCGGCATCCCTCTTTAGAAGTACCATTGGTTAATCAGTGGAAATAGATTATCGGCATTAGGACCACAAATATATTACTTTTAAATTGCTATTTAATTTGAAATACAATTTGAAGAATGTTTAAAAGCAGAATAAATTGCATTTTGTTTTCATTCCGACAGTGGTGACCCTTTTTGTAAGGTGTATACTGTGCGTGAGTTTTCGATTGTGAGTTTTTGTTTTAAGTTGCTGTTTTGTGCTTCACTTAGTAGTCGCATTTGTTATCAGTGTAATTGATTAATTTGAGGTAAGTTTCTAATTTGTTACAATAATTTTTAATAAAGTTTTATTTTTAACAAACAAGAATTCTTCACATTCGACTTTTTATATCAGTTAATCAATATCAATCGAATTTACCTATTTAGATTTTTAAAAAATTGACATACTCTTCACAAAGTTTTTTTATTTTGCATCTCATTAGCGTACTGTCTTCTATTTTCAAATTTGTGACATAGCTACATATTTCAATTAGCCATATATGTATACAGGCTGTTTGATAAAAAATGCTCCATTCCATAACTTCTTTATTTATTATCCGATTTTAATAACTAAAAAAAGTATAAAAATGGTTTGACAGGCTCTATAAAGTGGCCCCACTCACATTTTTTTCAACGTTGTCTTGAATATCTATATCCATTTAAGAAAAAACAACTGACTATCGTTACGTATTTAAGAAGGGAATGAAAAAATCAAGATTAGCACTATTTGCAGAGTTTGGAAAACCATTTCTTTATTCTTATTTTTTTTAAATCCGATCATAAACAAGGAAGTTACGGGTTGAAACATTTTTCATCAAACAGCCTGTATGTATAGTGTTTAGTTATTTTCTAGAATAATCGTATTTAATGTTATTGATTAATGATTACTAAAGCCGGATTTTGCCTATTTTGCCTGTTTATTTTGCTAATAGATATTGATAATTTAATAAATTATAAATTCGTTTTCAGAGGAGGGGATGCTTCTACAGATATTTTATTTTGCCTAAAATTGCCTGTTTTAAATGTTTTGCCTAAAATTTGCCTGAATTGACAATTTATAACAATATGGGCCTTTTTCGTTTCGTAATCGAAAATAACGCCTGAAAAATTTAAGTCGCACATTTTTTTTCTGGGAATTTTAAAACGGGCCATAGGAACATTGTCCACAAGCGAGCACGTGCTTTTCTACTGCCTTCTTAGGCGTGAGTCACTAATGACGGGACAACCGATAAGCCGAAGGTCACTTCCGGATTTCAAAATAGGTACTAAATTAGCAATTAGCCCTCATAAAGTAAACATTTTTTCCAAGAAGTGTGTTTAAGAGAGCACGAAGTTGGTGAATCAAGCTTCATGAACTTTCGTGGAGTCAAGGGAGAAAAAGTTCATCAGAAAATTCTTATGGTTCTGGAAAAAACCCAGGGTGGCAAAAACTTAACAACATCAAAAATGCCCTTGAGGGAGGGGTGTAGCAATAATGGATAGCTTGTCCCCTAAAGAAGTATCCTGTTTTAAATACGCGCCCATCACGTCTCGCGATGTGGAACGTTCGTTTTCACAACATAAACATATTTTAACTGATAGAAGACTGAATTTTACAGAAAATAATTTAGAGAAATACATAGTAGCGTATTCGGTTTACGTGTAAAAAAATAGTATAAATAAAACTTAAAAAAAATAAGCAATTTTTATTTTTTGCTTCAGGGTATTAATCAGATTGTCTTTGCCTGAAAAGTGCCTGTTTTTAATTTTTTTTTGCCTAATTTCATATTTTATTTTGCCTACAAATCCGGCCTTTAATGATTACATTATTTCACACTTTCATTACTGGTAGTAGTTTAATACTCCTATTAACGAAACTAATTACATTATTCTGTTTAATTTATAGGTTTTTCAACATGCCTGGCAACCGTTGTTCCTATGTTTCTTGTTTCAAGAAACAGGTTGATTTTCCGGGGCTGCGGATGTACCGCTTTCCATGCGACGAGCGATCTAAAGCGTGGATACTGAATTCAGGTAAATTGCTAAATACTCTAGTATCACAACAAAAATGAAAGAATTAGATGCCTAATACAATGCTAATACTGTTCGACTCGCAGAATTTAAAAAAACCTTTTTTTGCTTTCAGGAAACGTTAGTCTTCTGGATTTGGCAGAAAAGCAACTGCGTAATAAATATATATGCGAAAATCATTTTCAAGTCGACGCATTTGTAAATGAGTCTAAGCATCGGTTAATAAGTTCAGCAGTGCCAGTAGCATTTAATGAAGAATTTAATGGAGATAAAGGTTCCTCATCATCTGAAAAACTGAATGTGTCTGCCACTCAGAAAACTTACAGTGGACCACGTAGGCAAGAGAATACAACGATAATTAATAATATTGTTTATCAGAGTCCGAATCGTTCGTCCGATTGTTCAGAGGTATGTAGTCCATCCTCTATTGAAAAAATTATAAGCATGCCGTCCATGTTTGAACAAAATCAATTAAAACGAAAATTGTTCGGAAATGTTGAGGAAACTCCACAAAAAAAGAAGATGAGAATTTCTATTGCAGGTTATAAAACGAAAATCAAAAATTTGCGTAAAAAATTTTCTCGTGTTACCGTTAAGGTAAAAAATTTAAAAGAACAAACCAACGTCGACAATTTTTTCAATTCATTTCAATTCTCTTCTGAATCTTCGAAGACTTTTGCAAAAATGCAGTTTAAGGCAAAGAAAAACAAGTGGGCTGCTTCTGAAAAAAAATTCGCTTTAATGTTGTATTATAAGTCGTCATCGACATATAATTTTTTAAGGCGACAGGGGATTATTCTTCCGGGAAAATCGACAATTACTAAGTGGTTGGGTAAATCTCAGTTTAGGCCTGGATTTAATGATGAATTTTTTTATCAAGTTAAAAAAAAATTTGAAAATGCTGAAGAGTCAGAAAAAAAATGTGCAATATGTTTTGATGAAATGGCAATTGCGGAAAAAATTGAATTCAATAAACAAATGGATGTTTTTGAAGGGTTCGAAGATATGGGGCATTTAGGACGAAAAGGTGCACCTGCCAAACATGCACTAGTGTTTTTAGCTCGGGGTCTGTATTCACCCTGGAAGATGCCCCTGGCGTACTTTTTATCCGAGAAAGTAGTTAGTAAAGACGCGTTAAATATTTTGGTGCCAGAAATTGGGCAAAGATTACTAAATGCAGGTCTAAATCCTCGCCTGATAGTTTGTGACCAAGGCACAAACAACCAGGCAGCGTTTAAAAAATTAAAAATAACTAACGAAACTCCCTTTTTCATTTTAAATGAAGATAACGCAAGCAAAAAAAAAATTTTTGCAATACCGGATTCCATGCATATTGCTAAAAGCATGCGGAATAATCTTTTAAATGGAGATTTTGGGATGGAAAATGACCAAGACAAGAAAATTTCATTTGACGATGTTGTAAAAGTGTATGAAATTGATAAAAAAAATCAAAAATGCAAAGCCTTAACTAAGTTGACAGAAGCCCATGTAAGACCTAATTGCTTTCAAAAAATGAATGTCAAACTGGCCCTTCAAGTTTTTAGCCACTCAGTTGCTTCTGCGATTAGAACCTGTGTTTCAACGGGAGAATTAGTAAGTGCTACGGCTTTAAATACGGCAGATTTCATTGATTTTATGAATAAATTGTTCGATTGTTTAAATAGTCGTCTATTATATGACAAAAATCCCTACAAATCGGCTCTCTCCGCTGAAAATAATCATGTTTTAAACGTTCTCAACGAAGCAAAAACTCTTGTTTCAAACCTATATAAAATTGACAAAAAAACAAATAAAATTAGTAAACCACCCTGTTTTCAAGGTTTATTACACGTGATTGAAGGCATTTTGCAGCTATTTAAGGAAGAAAAAGAACAGGGAATGTCATATATGTTAACTAACCGATTGACCCAAGATGTGTTAGAAAATCAAATTTCTATATATAGGCAGCATTGTGGATATAATCGTAATCCAAGCGCCAGGGCACTTAGAACAATTTTTAGAAGCAATGCAATCAATTCTTTAATGAAATCCACAAACAGTAACTGCGAAACAGATAATGATAGCATTGTGGAATTAATACCGGAAAATGGTATTATCGGTTCTTCCGGTCCTCTGACTTCATCTGTTCAGGTTGTTTCTGAAAATTTAAGCGAAACCATTGATTGCGAAACCGATTGGGAGGATATCGATGATATCACTGAATATGATACCGACGATAATCCTTCCACTTTGGAAGACTGTGCGGTAACGTACTTTGCTGGATATTTAGCAAAAAAATGTTTAGATAAATTTGATTGTGAAGACTGTAAAACAAGTTTAGTTGTTTCCTCTGCACTTGATAATGAGAACGAGTTATTGTTGTTACACAAAACTTACTCCGATATCGCCGAACCAGATCTCTTTAGAGGTTTAAAAGCACCATCATTACAATTTCGAACAATAGTGGATAAGTGTTTGGATTCTTTTGAAAAAAATTATTCTAATTTTTATTACGTTTATGGTGTAAAATCGCATTTAATGAATCAAATTGTAGTGAATTTGCAGAAGTGGCTGAGTAGCGAAACATGTAGGGAGCACAGGATGTTTATTTTAGAGCTTTTGATAAAATGCAAATTATTTAAAAAGGGAAAATGGTTTCCAAAATCTTCAAGGAATCCAAATAAATTTGGAATTTTTAAAATTTCCCAATAATATTAACGTTCTCATTTTTCATTTTTTCTATTGTAGTATGGGTACCTGACCTACCTATATGAAATTTGATTTGTTTTCGCAATGAATATTATTATATGTATGTAATGTACATATATACATTTTGCTATACTTAAATCACTGATACTTGAATTAACGCTTATTCTTTACTGTGCAATTTGATTACACTTTATAATATAATAGTGCATTTAATCAATGATAGAAAAATCCTTATTTTATTAGTAAATAAATTAAAGCTTGTTTGTATATTAAATAATGGTTCCAAATTATTGTATGTATTATAATAAATTATTAATGTTATAAGTAATCATTTTTTGTAATAATAATAATTATTAATTATAATATTGACTCAATAATTTTCTTGTGGGCTTTTGTACGGCCATATTTGTATTTTGGAATTTTCCCGTTTAAAATTAATAGGTATTTGTCTTATACTTTGTATAGGATAGAGAAGAGATGTCTAATTTCTGTAATAGATTTTTTCGCCTGTATGTTAAAACATGTTTTATAATACAATTATATATATATATACCGTGTGTCCACAGGAGGACGCACCATAAGGATAACCAAATAGAATCGAAAGATCGGCTAATTCTGTGATCGCCGGCACGCAAAAACGTTGTTTTCTGGCTTCTGACTCGCCACTGTATGAAACAACATTGTTATAATGATACAAGGAAAAGGGACGGTAGTCACAGCACTGGTTGATATTTATATTCTATTAGCATTATCTTATCTCTATGGTGCGTACTTCTGTGGACACACGGTATATATATATATTATAATAAATTATATATATATTATTATTGTGTTAATGTTATTATTATATTTTAATAAATTTATATCTAAAAATCTTTTGGTTTTGCTTTGCGTTATTTACTGCAACAAATTCCAACGAAAATGTTTTTACAATCTTATTGTGAAGTAGGCAAAGTTGAGTGAGTAATAAAGGTAATCGTTTCCAAGTAATCCCCAACTCCCAGGTAAATATGCAATTATGCAAATGAGATAGACCATGGTGCACAGATGAGACGAGCTATGTCCCCCCACTTAAATTTTTGTTGTGCCATCTGTGTGGGAATAGATATTTTAAACAAACTTTGTATCTGCAAAATGGGGTTTGGGTCCCAGGTAACGACTGAGTAACTGGGAATATTTTTCTGAATTCGCGAGCGTTGCGCCAACTAGTGACCAATCATAGAACAATTTTCTCGACTCCGTTGTCGGCTATTACATTGAGTTATCTTAAGTGTAATTAATCAATGGTACAACTAATAAAAAAATTTCCCATTTGTTGCACACTTAATGGACCACACTGTATACGTCTAAAACACTATCTTTTCCATTCTAAACACATAATTCAGTTCGTTGGTTTCCTTTGCAGCTTTGATATTGTCGTATACTCACTTTTCCAATATTATTAATCCTGTTGGACATCAGATTTAACTTATAAGTTAACACCTAATGATTTTTCTAAATGTGTAGTCATATCCCCCATCAAGGCATATTTTCTTGTTGCTTTACGTCGTATTAATTAGTACATGAATAAGCTTTCTCTCCCATATGGGTCTTGATATGCCGAACTAAGTTACCCTTCTGTACTCCTTTATAATTGCACATAAAACATGAATAAGGTTTATCTCCTGCATGAGTTTTCATATGTCTAACTAAATTACTCCTCTGTACTGCTTTATATCACAAATGGAACATAAATAAGGTTTTTCTCCCGTATGTGTTTTCAAATGCTTAACTAAGCTAGCTTTATATGCTGCTTTATATCCACAAATGAACATGAATACAATTTCTCTCCAGTGTGTATCTTCATATGCTGAACTAAGTGAGTCTTCTGTGCTGCTTTATAATCACAAAAGGAACATAAATAAGGTTTTTCTCAGTATGTGTTTTCATATGATCAACTAAGTGACTTTTGCGTGCAGCTTTATATTGACAAATAGAGCATAAATAAAGATTTTCTGCAGTGTGTGTTTTCATATGAGTAAGTAAACTATATTTCCGTGCTGCTTTAAATTCACAAACGGAACATAAATAAGGTTTTTCTCCCGTATGTGTTTTCATATGATCAACTAAGTTACTTTTGCGTGCAGCTTTATATTGACAAATATAGCATAAATAAGGCTTTTCTGCAGTGTGAGTTTTCATATGACTATGTAAGCTACTTTTGTGTGCTGTTTTATGTTTACAAATGGAACATGAAAAAGGTTTTTCTGCAGTATGCATCTTCATATGCTCAACCAAGTAACTTTTTCGTGCTGCTTTATACTCACAAATGGAACATGAATACGGTTTTTCTCCTGTATGCATCTTCATATGACTAACTAAGGCACTTTTATGTGCTGTTCTATATTCACAAATGTTACATGAATACAGTTTTTCTCCTGTGTGCGTTTTCATATGCCGAATTAAGTTACTTTTATGTGCTGTTCTATATTCACAAATGGAACATAAATTCAGTTTTTCTCCTGTGTGCGTTTTCATATGCCTAACTAAGCCACTCTTGCGCGCTGCTTTATATCCACAAATGGAACAAGAATACAGTTTATCTCCTGCGTGCCTCTCTCCAGTGTGTATCTTCATGTGCTGAACTAAGTTACTTTTCTGTACTGCTTTATATTCACAAATGGAACAAAAATAAGGTTTTTCTCCAGTATGTGTTTTCATATGATTAACAAAGTGACTTTTGTGTGGTGCTTTATATTGACAAATAGAGCATAAATAAGGCTTTTCTGCAGTGTGAGTTTTCATATGACTACGTAAGCTACTTTTGTGTGCTGTTTTATGTTTACAAATGGAACATGAATAATGTTTTTCGGAAGTATGCATCTTCACATGCTTAACCAAGTCACTTTTTCGTGCTGCTTTATACTCACAAATGAAACATGAATACGGTTTTTCTCCTGTATGCATCTTCATATGATTAGGCACTTTGAAGTGCTGTTCTATATTCACAAATGTTATATGAATACAGTTTTTCTTCTGTGTTCGTTTTCATATGCCGAATTAAGTTACTTTTATGTGCTGTTCTATATTCATAAATGGAACATACAGTTTTTCTTCTGCGTGCCTCCCGCCGGTGTGTATCTTCATATGCTGAACTAAGTTACTTTTCTGTACTGCTTTATATTCACAAAGGGAACAAAAATAAGGTTTTTCTCCAGTATGTGTTTTCATATGATCAACAAAGTGACTTTTGTGTGGTGCTTTATATTGATAAATAGAGCATAAATAAGGCTTTTCTCCTGTGTGTGTTTTCAAATGAATAATTAAGCTGCTTTTGCGCGCTGCTTTATATTCACAAATGGAGCAAGAATACAGTTTTCCTCCTGCGTGCGTCTTCATATGTCTAACTAAGTCACTTTTTCTGGTAGCTCTAAATTCACAAACTCTGCAAAACAAAATGTTGGTCTAAAAGCTTTTCATCCGCTACATTTGCAATATGCAATTCATCCTTGATCAGAACTTCCTATTGTTTAATATTCAATACCTTGTCAGTCGCGTTACTAAACATATCTCCAATGCTCATCATTCCGGTAGGTAAGTTATTATCAACTAGTTCCTGCTTTACGTCCATTTTTGTAACGAAAGAGGAAAGTTCTGATTTATTAAACACAATTTCTGTAAACAAAACAAGAGATGGAATTAGGTTAGATTAGATTGGTTATGTTCATGTAAATATGAACAGCAAATGTCCTGTAATTGTATCGAATACTACTGCTTACGTGGGCGGTAATACTCTGTAATACGGATTCCAAATAACTAACAAACACTTGCCGCAGCAACAAATAGTAAAAATATGGGGTAATCAGGGCATCAGGGGTGCCAGATCGTGTCAAGAAGAATTCGTTAGCTTCGTCGGAAAAAATCGTAAGAAATCGTGAGATTTCGGAAATGGATGAGATTTGAAACTATGGATGCAAATTAAAAAACAAACTATTTTAAAATTAATAAAATACGGAATATATGTTTCAGATTTATTAAACATGTTAAATAATTGCCATAAATAAAAACATTAAATTAATATAAAGTAAATGTTAAATGAACTAAATATTTTATTATAAAAATAAAAATATGGCTACTGTTAAGGCTCTATGTTACGACGCCTATTTAAATATGCACTAGCTACTCTATTTTGAATTGAACTATACCGTTTTAGATTTTCAAAAGTTCCAAATTATAAAATGATAACACTTGAAACTCTTTCAGGGCTTTGGATTCGAATATCTAGTCATTTAGTTATGTAAATTTGATTTACAAATATTTCTCAATTGTGTATTGAAATGAATCGTCACCTCTTATGTCAATTCAAACGTCAAAAAACCAATCTCATATCAAATATGACAAATGCTCAATTCTATTTTTCTACTCTTAACTTTATATGACACAGTAAGTAATTGTTTATAATTAATTGCACTTTTTAAAATTGTCTTTTATTTTCTTTAGCGTTGATAGAGCAAGATTACTATCCACCTTCTACAACTCTTATATCACCTCCAAGACAGCAATTCCCCGAAGTAAGCAGCTGTACCCCTTCCTAGTCCTACTCAATGCTTTGCTCAAGAATATCGCCAGCAAACTTCCACTGGCCAACAGCTATCAACACTCCAACTCCCGGCAACTACCTGGACAGACCACGTCCTACTCTGCTCGTGTACCTGCTATCTTCCAGAATCACCTTCCTTCAAACACTCTCTGGCAAGTTAGCTGTCACAGATAAAGTCCAACTGTAACACCTCTTCTGTAGCTCCAAGATTCACCGACCTCTGCCGTCAGTAACCAACAGAATATCTCAGATGTTGTCCTGACTCCACTATCTTCCCTGAATGGATCCTCTCGTCTCCAGAATGCCTCAGCGAATTCAGCAATCAGCAATACTCAAACTAATGTATTTCCTTGGTACTTGTATTATTCTAAATAAAACTATTTCCATCCAAATCTATAATTATTCTTCTTGTATCTCTATTTTATAACTTTTCCAACTCAAATATATTCAAAACAGGGTACATTTCTATACTTTTAATTAGCCAAACATTTTCAAAATTACATGTTTTACAAGTTGTTTTTTTAATAATCAGAACAAATTTTCCTAACTACGATATTTAATTCTTAATGCCTTCTATATTATAATATCATTTGACTCTTACCTACTTTAAATTATATATTTTTTTAGAATCTGCATCTGTCATGATTGATACTACTGTCTATTAACTTTCTAAATTCATAACACATGTAAAACGTTCAATAGTTTTCATTTCCTTAATAATTTATTCTAAATTAGATTTATTTAATAAATTTATTTCAAACATCATCTACCTTTTGAATTGGTCAAAATAGATTTTATTGATACTCCAAATTTCTTTTATAGATTCTAAATTTATCCAAAATTCACATACAGTGTATCACAACAATACATAGACCTAAGTATGCAGAAAAAAAAAATATTCGATTACTCAAAATGTGAAGAGTCTGAGTCCGGGATTATTGGTTTGGACTCCTTGTAGGTTCAATTTTAGTCCTAAGTGTTTGTATGGTTTACACGATTTTTTTTTATTTTCTAATTCTACGTCCGTACCCTCTTTTGCTATGCGCAAGTATTTTGTTTTCTCTACGTTTATATTTAACTACCACAATCCATACCAGTCAAGCCACTATGTCATTTTTGATTGAAAGTGAACTGAAATTTGAAATTATGTGAAGAAATTTTTTCATTTGTATTATCCTAGATCTAATTTGCGTTACTTTGTCGATTCCGAATTTAAAATCCCGCCTGTAGGAAAGCATTGCTAACAATGTGCCTGTTTTTAGTAGCTTAAGTGGCACATATTCCGTTTTACAGCGCTAGAAGGGATCGATTGGGGTGAGTGCAAGCGAGACAGACGAACACGTTGTTTCAAAGCGGCATAATTTTGAGATTGATAACATGTGTGTAAGCTTTGGGCTGCTAGCAGGGGATTCTGAGTGTGGCTGGTAGATAAGCAACAAGTGTTTTGAAGCTGGCCATTTACCCCGGCGAGGGGCCTTCCGGCCCCGCTGGGGGTGCCGCGTTTGTTTATGTTGTAATTAACGGTTGTTACTTGTGTGTGTGCGTACCGCATGTTTGCATGCTCTGATATTTGAAGTCCCGTCGATTAGAGATCGCAATTATTGGTGTTTCGAGTAAAAGTGACTTCTCCCGCATTCTGTGTTTAAACTACACATGTTAGTTGTTGATGGTCATTCTTGGGGTCTTTGTTAAGTGTCTCTGGATGACGCTGTACGCCTTGGATTCCCGGTTATCGCAAAGTGGGCAACTTCGATTCACGCCGTTTGGCGGATTATTTCGTGGGAATCTCAGTATAGGCTTATTTTGCATCATGAAGTTCCGGTCTCTCGTTTAGGACCCTTGCCATGTCGTCACGGACTTCGTGTTTACCCTTAAAAAAACCCAATAATTAAACATTATTCCAAATAAAGCACCATGTCTCAATAACAGCTATTAATACCAGATCGTTATTAAACAATCGAACAAAAGTTTCTTAACGCTGTTTTTTATATAATACACTTTTGATATCTATAACGAACTAACCGTATATTTTATTTAAGTGCTGCTCGTTAGCCTGATTTAATATAATAATATCAGGGTTTTATTAGACGTAATTAGAGAATATAGACAAGACAAGATTTTTTGCAAGAAATGTAAAGATAGATATGAATTTGGTTGAAAGAGGGATCCAGGAAGCATATCAAAACATAGGAAATGTTGTCAGTAAACATAAGATACGAAGTGGAAAATGTTTTTGAATATATTTTTATTAAAATATTTTTTGTTATACTACATCGAAAACCTACCAATTCCGGCAGTGTTTAGCGGCCGAAAAGTACTGCTTTTATATACTAGTACCTACCTTTACTTTTCGGCAGTAATAACCATAGCAACAAAAACTAACAACCATTTTCATTGGTCGAATTCAAAATAGACACTCCCATTTTGGGTGTGATCATGATCTCCCCGGTTCAACTGTCATTCTATAATTAAAAAAAAAAACGCTTCCAAAGCAGCATAACAACAAAATTATGTATGTAACACAATATGGGATTCGGTTAGGTTAGATTACGTAGATTCACGTAATAATGAACAGCAAATGTCTTACAATTGTATCTAATATTTCTGCTTACATGGGATATAACTTTGTAATATGAATTCCAACTAAGTAACTCAATTGCCGCAGCAACAAATCAGAAAAATTGTACTAAACTCACGCTAGCATTTCTCAAATTAAAGTTTGATGGGAACTAACGGGGTCTCAAAGAACTACTCCAAATGTCATGACATACATAAGCAATACTAGCGGGAGGTGGGGGGCAGGTAGGCCAAGCCCTCCCCATAGTACCTTCTGCCTCCCCAGAAAAATAGAAGTTAAATTAATTTAAATGTCTGCTTTTGTATTAACCCATTTAAACCTAAAGGGTCGTTCACGACCGACATACATTCTTACATTTTCTGATTTTTTTGTTTTGACTTCAAAAAAACATTATAGTATAAATACCAAATGTTAAATCGACGGTTCTAATTAAAAAATAATAT
This sequence comes from Agriotes lineatus, assembly GCA_940337035.1. Lineage (NCBI taxonomy): Eukaryota > Metazoa > Arthropoda > Insecta > Coleoptera > Elateridae > Agriotes > Agriotes lineatus. The sequence goes on from OW679199.1 coordinate 71,745,184, forward strand.
GGACACCGCAAGGTAAATGCGGTTACAGATAATACAATACAATACAATACAATGACAATAAAATACCATTCGTGTAAAAATACGATTTAGTTTTTCTAATCTTTTGAAAAGATTTTTTTCGTTTGAATGTTATTTTTTTATTGTCTCTTTAGTTTCTATAAATAAAGGGTCAACCTATGTGCATAGAAAAAAACAATTGCAATTATTTTATATGCGGAAAAAAGAACGAGAGGGAAACTTCAGTGTATCGCTAACGACTCCCTGGGCACATACCGCTACCTAGACAGATTTAGTTCAGACGTACGGTGATTTGCTATTTGGACATTTGATTTACCTAAAGAGTTCAGTTTATCACGTTGAAGAGTACGATCGAGATTTTTATGTTTCATAGTGCTTTATGTAGCAAAAAAACAATGCCGTAACTGTAGACCTGCAAGATCTTGCAGTGCGGTGAAGGGGGGACAAGTTACAGATATGGGGGCCCTAATCGAAAGAAGTTTCTTAAATTTACAAAGTGTACTGTTAAAAGCATTGAGGCGCAAATATACTGCTATGTACTTTCAGGTACAGTTATAATACTATGTCTTTGAAATATATTTTTATTGTTGTCAAATTTAAATTGCCCTATTTATGTTATGAATATCAATCATTCTTATTCGAGATAGCTCCTGAAAATCAGGGGTCGATTCCTGTATCTAGATTGCTTAGTTATGAAAATTTATGTTCTAATTTATTTAATATCATTCCCATAAGTCAAAATAACTTATGTCAACCAAATGTCAAAACAAATTTGAAATTCAAATGACAAATACCAGTTTCATTCACTACTACACAACAATATTATAAACACAGTAAGTAATCCTTTGATAACTAATTCACTTTTATAGTCTTTTATTGCCGTTTTCTAGTAATTACCTTTCAATTGGTCTCCACAACGTTCAGGATGCAAACCAACCTGCTCCTTTCTGCCTACTGATCCAACCTCTCACGTACCTTCCCGCAATGAAAATTCCCCTCTTACAGACAAGACGTCTTCAACTGTCCAGAATCAGCAACTCAAACCTTCCCACAGCATGCAGCCAACAGACCAAATCTGCAGACACCTACTTCCTTTACTGCCTCTGCCAACTTCCTGGAACGTGCCCTCTTAACTGATGGTCCTCCTCTAGAACTCTCCCTTATCACTGAACAGCTTGACGTAATCCAATTCAATTAATGTCTGATGTTAAATGTAATTTTCCAATAAACTTGACTTTATAGTCTTCTCCAGTTATTCACATTTGTAGATCAATTCTGCTTGCTATTAGTTTTAACTACATACTTGTACTCATCCTTAGTTTTATATCTTTTATTCTTCTTATAGGTTTAAATTTTTTTTATATACTTCACCACGCAAATTTTATGATTACTCTTTTAACATCCAAACAGTTTTATTAATAAAATAGGGTTTATTTTTAATATTTTAATCTCCAAATTATTTTCGTTACATTTTTCACAATTTGCTATTTCTAATAATGGAAACAAAGTCCTTATCGATCACATATTTTTACTTTCTACACTCTATCTTATATTAATTTGATTTACACCTACTCATTTCTAATCTATTACAATTACGTATTTGTCATTCATTTCAAACTTTTAAAATCTTTAAAATATTACCACTTTTGAACCCATCTGCCTTTCAAATAGCCATATCCTACGCCATTACAAATCCCCCTTTTACTTTTTAAAATGCATAATACTTATTCACATTCCCAGTTCAAATCTAAATAGATCTTGGTTATTTTCAATCATTGTATTCCGTTAATCCTCTCCAAAACTGTTTTTAACCCCCCTGTGTATATCATAACAATACAGATGAAAAGGTTTGCTTGGGTCATCTACGATATTAGTATTCATAAAATTAATGAAGTGAATGTGTTTGTGAACTTTGGAGTGGTGTCATTCTCAAAATTACTGCTTTAAAAGTAGCCCTAACTATACTATAAATACATCAAGGTATGGAATATCGAAGATCAAATTTGGGGTCGCCTCACAGTTATAAGAAATATTTAAGAAGTATCATGTTCAACAACGAAAACTGTATATTTTGTTCTCCCATGTTTTTAAGAATTTAAATTTAAAATTGTGTAATTAAATTTTTAGATGAAATTGAAATTCAAAGTACGATATCAAAATCGCATGCCATCACGCCATGCATTATGGGGAATGGAGCGTTAGCTGCCACTCAGGGCCTCCTGAATCATTAATTAGAGTAATTTAAAAGAAAACAACTCACAACTTACCAAATTACAATCGCAAGATCAGTAATACTAAACGTACTATTTTTTAAATATTAAAATTAGTAGATGCCTTTTGCCGGTTCTGCGACCTCCCCCCACCACTTTTTCAAGGTCGAGGTCATAGTAGAGGCAAGTGGATGGTTCTGGAACCTCCCCCCACCACTTTTTCAAGGTCGAGGTTACGGCCTCCCCTGACGCACTCCTTCCCCTGACGAAGCGGCCCTCAAGGTCATTTACTCGGTTTGCAAAGCACGTAAACTTCAAGGCCAACGTTACTCCTCAGGACCTCAAGGTCAGTCACTGGCATTGCAAGGTACGTGGACTTCAAGGCCAACGTTACTCCTGCGGCCCTCAAGGCCATTCACTCGGATTGCAAAACACGTGAACTTCAAGGCCAACGTTACCCTAATATTACTCAGATTAGTCTAAAACCTTCTCCACAACCTACCCTTTAGTGCAAGGTCAAGGCCATAAGCACTCGGACAACCTCAATAAGTTCAATGAAAGAGACACATTTTTAAAAGGTTTTATTTTCAGCAATACATAAATCCGTACTACATTATGGTACACAAACAAGGAATATTCTTATTCTGCGAGTCGAAGATGTCCTCCAGCTCCAGGCAATTACAACCGCATACCTCGTACGTAACGTCTCCCATAAACACAGCTGCTTGTCCGTATAGAGCACTAGAATAAATAATTAGGTATTATAGTACTAACATATTAAGAAATACGCCACACAAACACGCATAAAGAATGTGAATTATTAGTTGTTCGCAGATGTAGTAACGTAATTATTTCTTACTCTTCCTTAAGTACGAAATAAAAGAAATAAAGGCAACTAATATTTCCCACGATTACACAGCTCTGAATCTTCTCGACAAAGTTTGTACCAGATTTATGTGAACATGACATTTACAAATAATATTTATAACTACCTTATTATGCCAGGATCCGGTCGATGGTTTCCCACAGCTCCGGGCAATTACAACCGCATACCTCCGTATGGTGCACTAGAATAAATAATTAGGTATTATAGTACCAACATATTAAGAAATACGCCACACAAACACGCATAAAAAATGTGCATTATTAGTTGTTCGCAGATGTAGTAACGCAATTATTTGTTACTCTTCCTTAAGTACGAAATAAAAGAAATAAAGGCAACTAATATTTCCCACGATTACAGCTCTGAATTTCCTCGACAAAACAAATACCAGATTTATGTAAGCATGCCAAATAATATTTACCTTATTCTTCCACGTTTCCGCTCTAATATGCTGTTCGCCCGGTATCCAATACATTTTCGGCCACGTAGTGTTGATTTCTAATAGCACGAGCACTTCCTAACCACAAAACAAGTTCCAAACTTAGGTATTGTTTTGTGCTGCAGTCTGAACGAAGCAGTTTGCAAGGTCAACATGTTCTGCGGCGTGCACACCTCTTGCTAGCAAGCGACATTCCTGTTCGACAGAAAGCCGTGCTATATTTAGCGTTACCAAAGAGCGGATTCTTATGCAAATACCTTTTTGTAGACTGCGCTTTAGGAAAATTAATCAATAAGCGCGAATCAAATATTTTCACGTCTACTGACATGTATTTTATTTTGCCTATAATGCCAATGTCATTAGTTTACTGCCTATTTTTAGCTTTACCGCCTAAAATTTGCCTAATTCAAGAAAGAATAATAAAAAATTAGCTAGTCTTGTCTACATTACATCGAATTTTAAAGTTTTAGCTGACAGTGTCACTAAGTTACAGAGTGTAGGCTTAACTTTAATCGATTTCTTCCAGAATTTGGAGGAAGTCGAAGCCTCTTTAAAACATATGAATGTAGCAGACAAACTGAAGTCTGCATTAAATAAAAATCCTGATATAGGAGTATTAAGAAAGATATCTAAAGTACTTAATGGTGAAAAAAAGAAGTTGACTTTTTACAGAAAGCAATTGAGAACAAATATTAGTTACTTATTTTGCAAGCCAAATTTAACATATTTAGCGTTACCAAAGAGCGGATTTTTAGGCAAATGCCTTTTGTAGATTTAGCTTTAGAGAAATTAATAAATAAGCGCGAATCAAACATTTTCACGTCTATTGACATGTATTTTATTTTGCCTATAATATCTATTTTATTAGTTTACTGCCTATTTTCAGTTTTACCGCCTAAAATGTGCATAATTCAAGAAAAAAATAAGCTAGTCTTGTCTACATTACTTCGAATTTTAAAGTTTTAGCTGACAGTATCACTAAGTTACAGAGTGTAGGCTTAACTTTAATTGATTTCTTCCAGATTTTGGAGGAAGTCGAAGGCTTTTTAAAACATGAATGTAGCAGACAAACTGAAGTCTGCATTAAATAAAAATCCTGATATAGGAGTATTAAGAAAGATATAGGAGTATTAAGAAAGATATCTAAAGAAGTTGACTTTTTTACAGAAAGCAATTTAGAACAAGTATTAGTTACTTATTTTGCGGGCAAATTTAACAGTTAAGTAGTAGAAAATGGTACGTATTATTGGTACAACAGTTGGCTTTCAAGGTCAAATCTTAAAATGTTCATATCTCCGTTGTTTATTGTGACATTTTAGCATTGTACTCCTTTCTGATTATTGATAGTTTATAAGTAGAAGCCCACGCTTTCGGTATTCATATCCAGTTCGACGCTAGAGCAATGCCTATCGATAAATTTGGGAAACATATGCATGCGAATTCCACGTCGCACCCGCAGGTGTTTGTGGTTGAAGAGCTAAGCGAACCTATATATTATGAACGAGATTTACGACTAGTATCTAGTGCCATCAGTTCAGATAGATGGTACATCCTAGCTCATGGTGACACCGAATATACTATTCCCTTCCGTGTAGCTGAAATAACAAATGTCTTACTTTATCCCGAAAATACCGAAATTTATATCAACAAGAAAGGATCATATAATTTTCGCGAAATGATCGGGATGGCATTAAAAAAAGGTGATGTGCTAAAATTTTGGGCAGTCAAGCCAAATATGCTATATGTGGAATTTCAACTCAAGGTTCCCATAATTGTTGAGTCCAAAAAGGCAGTACTGTGAGTTGGAGGCCTCCTGCCACCACTCGGTCGTCAAACTTGCTCCTGCTTCAGGTCAAACTTCAAGTTTAAGAGATGTAACGTTGGGAAGTGAAATGAAATCAGAAAGAAGGGTCGTGAGAGTAGTGGCACTTTAATCGGTTTTCAAAGTTAAGGTGAGATGCGAAGCAACACAAAAAAATTAGACATGCAGTAAGTTCGCTCCAGCTTACTGCATGCCTAAATTATGACTCGACTAGGATTCGAACCTAGGTCTCCCTGTATATCCGCAATCTGCAGCCGAGGGTATCTTAACCGCTAGACCATCGAGTCTTATATAAAAAACCCAATTAAAGAGACAAATATTGTACAAAAGCTTTATTTTCACTGTTCAAGATACAAAAAAATGCTAGACTAAATTGTTATAATACCAACACATGAAGAAGTACGTTACAGACATACACAATATAACAAATAATAGAGTGCCTAAAACAATTGTAGATATACAACAGGAATTATCGGTGGGTGCAAGTAGCTTCTTCAAGACATCCGGTTTATTTTTTAACAAAATAGTTTGCCAAGGAGTGTCTACCGCATATGAGGGGAAATGGAATTTTACTTTGAACGTTAGCAAATCCTGAAGAGTAAAGTTGTGCACGTGTATTTTAAAAACGGATATAGTTGTCAAGGAACTGGTATCCATTTTACGCCACGTCACGTTGTGCACTCCGTCATTGTAAGCAAGATATGCGGAACTGCACCGTGGTGGTTGAAGGACGTAGAGAATCCCATCATGAACTGCAGCGAGAGCAACCAAAAATTGTATTGGTAGCATGTTCAACACGTCGATGGCAACTAGTGAATGGTTCGGTGAAGGAACAGCTTAAGTAGCTTCACCTCGAATAGGGTGAACCGCACTTTGTATCACTTATGACAACTGCAAGATGTTGTCGCGTTGGCTGCACCCGGTTTATTGTTACCTGCTACATCCACTCCTGAGGGCGTATTTATCTCGACGATTAATTTAAAAGTTGTAGCTAGAATTTCGTCCATGGTTTGGAAATGCTTCTTCACTTTGGCAACTTTGCAGGTGGGTGACCATCGGAGGTGTTCAGATAAGGGTGTGTCATGATCTTCCCAACCAGAAATTTGAATTCCACAGTAAAAACACTGCACACAATCTAAAGTGTCGTTGATGCGAAAGAAACCAGCGTCTGCAAGCGATTTAGGAGATTGACATCGGCTCCAGTCGCTAAAGGTTCGTAGCCGTGTGGAGTAACTCGCAAACTTCGGAAATCTAGGTTCTGAGCACATTATGGTTGCAATGGTAACAACAGACTAACAGCGTACGTGTGCATGAAAACTTTATATAGTACAAGTGAAGGTCACAAAGAATTAAAAACACAGAAATAGCTTTATAAATATTTATTTTCAAATATTTATCTCCAACTATACGTTATATATGCAACCTCGCCGTCGTGTAGCCGCGACAGGAAGCTCTCCAACGGACGATAGACGTGGGTCAACCACCAGTGAGCTGTCGATCCGTCAAGAGTGGTAGGGTGCGTCCTGAAGATGGTAGTCTCCGTGAGATTTTCCCCGAAGAGGTCGTAGGTGTACTCCACCGTGATTACCGCTTGGAGGGTTCGCTGAGGCGACGTTGGAGGGCACGCAGCCAAAAATCTCCGGAAGTGGCGGTAGAAGTGGTCAGCACCCGGAAACGTCGTAGCTGCTGGTGGATGGCTGTTGGTGGATGATGAAAGCTGTCGATGCATGATTCTGGTGATGCTGCTGGTTGTAGTAGCACCCATTAAGCTTAATAAAGGAAAGCAGTCAAGGACGACCTTCCACCACCAACAGCAACGCTGAAGGATGTGTATAAATAAAGATGAAGGTTACTTCTCCCACCACTCGGACTTCAAGGTTATTCCTCCGGCCACTCGGTCCTCAAAGCCATTCACTCGGATTCTAAGGTCAAGATTTCTTCTCCCAACCACTAGGACGGCAAGGTTTCTCCTCCCACCACTCGGACTTTAAGAGATGTAACGTTAAGAAGTGAAATAAAAGTGGAAAGAAGAGACGTGAGAGTAGTAGTCGCACTTCAACAACCTGTAGAAATGGAAGCATTATATAAAGCTATCGAAATAGTTCAGAGTCAGAAAGGAGCGGAGGTCTGTAGTGATGTGTGTATAAAGCCTAAATCACTGTTGTGTCCAGCACTCCTATGTAGTAGGACGTACAAATTAAATAAGTCAAGTTCGAAGTGTGTGAGTGTAGGATTTGAGTGGAGTCCACAATTTACCCCAGTTATTGTAATACGGGGTATTAAAAACGACTGGGTGCAGTTGGATGAGCGGGAGTGGACTGCCCTATTTGCAAATCAAGGCGTGATTGCCAACTACTTCTATTCGGTCGACGGTCAGTGGCCAGCTGTAGAAATAGGAAGGAAGAGGATTGTATTCCAAGAGATTCAGACCAGGAAAATATTAAAATTAGAGGAAGTGGGCTTGTCAGAGGTGTGCTTAGCGAAGGAAACTGTAGAAGAGCTGTGGCGCTTGCAGAAACTCGTGGAACTGCGATTCGCACAATTAAAAGGGTTGAACTTTGAGAGTTTCTACAAAGAAATAGTTAAGGGTGTGGCAAACTTTTCTGGGGACTGTTTAGTCAATGTAAAGGCTGTAGTAGATCAGCTGGAGGAGAACTCTGAAAATACTGCGTGTATGGTGGAAGTGCTAACGTTCGCGAGTTCTATGGTAAAGTGCGACATCGAAGTGGAAGCACTGAGTCGTCAGTTGGCAGTGTAGTCATGTGGATGAATTATAGAGAGGCTGCTCGACCGGCTGCAAGAGACGTACCTAGTGCGGTTGAACGATTAGTGAGTTCGTTGAAGGATTTAGCTTTCGAAGCGTCGCACGAAGTCGTATATGGGTTAGGACGTTCCGGATTCAGTGATGAAGAGTTGTATAAACAGGAAAAAAAGTACAAAAATGGTGCAGCTGTTGGTCGACTATTTTTAGATGGAGCCATAAATGAAAGCCTCCTTCTGGATTTAATGTTTAGTCTTGGTCTAGAGTGGCATATGTGTGAAGTAAAAGCCTTTATAGAGAGGAAGGAAAATGAAGAAGAGTGTGCAGTTTGAGGACTCGAAGGATCAGGTGTACAATCTGCATACGTGGGCGTATGCGTATCGAAAAGCTCGGAAAGGATTGTGGGAGCGAGAAGCTATGGACAGGTTGCGATTCCAGCGGAGGATACTTACTGTGGCTGAAGTACTGCGAGACGTCTTGTGCCCAGAACATAGGCAGACAATTTATTTAGAACGCTTTTCCACTAGTACGTAGGTGTGTAACACATGTATATATGTTGTATGCAAATAAAAACACAATAAAAATTTAAAAAGTTGTTTTATTCCATTATGTAGTGATTATAAATATGATACACGTTAGATAAAGCGCAATAACAAATCGGTTTGGAATGATATAAACAAGCGGGTTGTGATGGGGTGAGGGCCGGTTGTTCTTCCACTTCGATGATTGGGGTGGTACTAAAGCGGCGTAGAAAAGTTGCTTTTTCTCGGCCTTTCACATATATTTCGGTGGCACCTCGCAAAAGACGCCGCAGGATTGCAGGAAACAAATACGCTTGAGTAAATCCATCGTCCCAGTCGATGCAGTGATGATGAGTCATTAACCAACGGGCTTGTTGTTGCAAATGAGATGGCAAGGACGTGAATGGAAATGGTGACTTGAAGATATAGTGAGATACTGACGCACCATCATATGCTGCCAATTCTTTCGGGCTAAAGTGCTTATCGGACGTTTTGAAGCCTTGAATATCGAGAATGAGCTTCGTCGTATTAGACAGAGAGAGCACGCTGCAGTTACGTTAACAGCCAAAATGCAACTGAAGTGGTTTTGAGAAATTACAGTTGTTTAACTGCTTTTGTCAACGCGTTGTAAGTAAAAACCCGATCGTGAAGAACGAGGCAATACGCTGTTGTGTTGGCTGCCACGTTAGCGGAAGTTTCAAATTCAACTCGAAAAACGACGGCGTTTGCATGAAGGTAGTCTTTTTGTTGGGAACAATCGATCACAACAATAGGCGCTTTGTCGGCAAAGTCATGGCGGGAGAAGAAGGGCTCATCGACTTTGTTATAATAAGATGATTGAAACTTGGAATACATGTCGTATAATGTTGCGTAATGATTGAGTGCATAATTGTTATGTAAATTGTCGTATGGAAATCGTTCGGTGTTTAGAAAAACTCGAAAATTGGTAAGACCAACTTTATCGAAATTAGCATTGTCCTTACTGATTAGCCCCGAACGACCTGATTGAAACCCTACGATGACGTATCTGGGGGGTTTGTAATTTTGTGCTTGTAGCGATAGCGTGAGAATGTTGAGTCACAGCATGAACACCAGGTATGATATGAAGCTGCCAGCTGCGAAATGCTACTTGTGTGTCAATATTTTTATCGATGTATTTGGTTAGGGCTAATTCTTGGGCAAGACCGGGAGTAATATGAGGAACCTTCCAGTATAGCTTGTCAATCGTAATTTTAGCCGTTTCTCCTGGGGTAGCACTAAATACGGCGTCGGCATCGGTATTGCTCCGAATTAATACAAGTTCTTGTCGGATGTTAAGTATTACTTTTCCATAATCTTCGGCGAATCCTAACAGCATTCTCAACGGTATGCAGGCACTGAAGTTGCCTTCTTGATCGGTAATGGGGGGATCGCCAGCCGCAAACCAGCCGGCATTTTGAAGCTTTTTAACGTCAGACGAACTGTAGGACACATATCCCTTAAGAGTAGACGTAATACCAGGTTTGGTGACAGAGTCGACAACGACACCATTTATTTCGTATCGGATTTCGCTAAATAAGTGAGCCAAACCATTGTTAAGGAATTTAGCCGTTGTAACTTCACCGTTTTCCTTCCGCAACTTTCCCTCTAGGTACAGATAGCTCAGGCCGGGAAGAGTTGACATATCTTCGGGAATTGGAATTCGAATTTCATCGTTATAGTCAAAACGGTTTGTATACGGTTGATGTGTGTGCAATTGATTGCTAATGATAGAAGTGTCGACGAGGACTCGCTCTCCAATATTTAAAATACTCATTACACTATTGTAAAGCTTAAGGACCGCAAGAAGTCTCTGTTTGCTTTAGTTAGCTGCGTGGTGGACGAAGCCGTACTGATCTTACGAGGGTGTGGGCGACGATTCTTATAGGAAGTAAAGCAGGGGTGGTACGTAGTAGTGGTGAATCGAAAACCCATTACAGTTTCTTTAAATGTAATGTTACCGTAACGGTCTCCTTACTAAAACTGACAGGATTATCCGATTGGTCTAGTATTTTAATATTTAAGTTAGTGATCTGTTTCGTGCTGATCGGTAGATAGATGACAGGGTTAGGGGTTTCCACTATTTTGTACCCGGGCGGTACTATGGGGAAGAATTGGTGAATGATATGGCCGGGCTTACCATTTTTATATGAACCAACGGAGATGTTGCAATGAATAAGAATCGAGTTGATGTTCAAAATTTTCGTAACATGTTCAGCTGTGTGCCACCTATCTGAAGCATAAACTTTTTTCTCAAAGCCTAACATGTCCCGGATAGTATTGTCGCTTTGAAAGTCGATTGGAACGGTGGACTTTATTTCAGTTTTTAAGGTGCTGTTGTTTCCACGTAGCAGTACCTGTTTAACACCCGTATCAGAATCGAGTTGGTTATGTAAAAATTCAGCAATGTCGGTAATTTCATATGCTCCCTCCGGTATAATAATAGGAGGTTCTCCAACAAGATGAAATTCATTGTTGGGAGGTCTAACGTTTGGAATAGTATAGTAGGTTTCGAAACTTAACAATCCCAAGACGTATTCGCTACCATCGTCTAAGAAAATGGGAGGGTCAAAATTTGCAGTAAGAACAGATGAATCTCCCGTAAGAGTGAATATACTGGACATGATGAAGCGCGGCACTTAAACTGACGACAAAAGAGGTTTCGCCAAGTTATATAAGAATTTGAGACACAAATGTCCGCATGTGTATGATGCGAGTTTTTGATATCTATTAGAGTTGTACATAATTGTGTTGTCGCTACCATCGCTGCGAAAGTAGTTTACTAATTCGGGAGGAGGTTGTAAGCGACCTATGCTATCGAAATACAGAACAAATCGATCAGCTTTAACGTAGGCTGTCCAATGTGTGCCAGGTCCAACATCATCGTCTAAGTTAGTAACACCACATTCTCGTTGACGAATTTTGTCGGGTAGAGCATCTCGCATAAATATCCCCCTAAAATGGGGAATTTCTAAGCGTTTAACGTACTGTGCAATATCGATGTTCGTCAACGCTCGGCGTGGTAGCTTCAACGGTAGTTTTTTGACTGATACGGTCGTAGATATAGTCCTTTTCCTCGAGCAATGGATTCCATAGCTTTGTTATGCCGTTCCTTTTCCTGGAGATCCTTTTTAGAAGCCTTTGAGTCGCCAACCGCTTTAGCGACTGCTGCAGCACCGCCTCCGAGGGACCCCAATGCTCCTAATGCAGCAAGTATGGGTACAAGCGGCAATATACCTCCTCTCTTGGGAACAGGTACTACTCTAGAACGAATTCGGCGTTTCCTTCGCGATTTAAAAACGACCGCGCCTCCAATACGTTTACGCCTACTACACCTTGTACGCTTCCGTTTTCTAGATACCCCCGTACCAATTTTTTGCTCAATACCGACAATGGGTAGTGCACGCTTTCGTTTCCGGGAGACTCTCACACCAACAGTGGGTTGTGTACGCTTCCGTTTTCTAGATACTCCCGTACCAAATTTTTGTGCGGCAATAGGTAACGTACGCTTTCGTTTTCGGGGGACCGTCACACCAGCAGTGGGTAGTGTACGCTTCCGTTTTCTAGATATCCCCGTACCAAATTTTTGCGCTGCAATAGGTAGTGTACGTCTTCGTTTCCGGGGTGTTTCCATAACAGCAATGGGTTCTGTACGCTTTCGTTTCCGGGAAACTCCCATGCCGAGTTTGGTTTTCCCTTTCATAATCCCTGTAACAGCAAGAGCTGCCGCTCTTTCTCCAAGAGTAGAGTCTTTTGCTTTAACGCGTTCCCAAGCTTTCTGTGCAAGAACTTTATCCGCCGCGTGACGCGTCGAAAGATTGCTAGATTGTGAGTATGCGATGTCGTGTTGCTTGCAAGCCTCGTCCAGAGGGTTTCTTCCTCGATCGCCTCGAGAAAGCCGCTTGTTTAGGCGGGTACCCGGTCCGCAAAATTTGTAACCTGGTATATGTAATTCGAAGGGCAACTTATCAATAAGGGTATTCAACAAACCGCGACCTTTCCGTGTGACGGTTCGACGACTACTACGAGTTTTACGTCTAGTATAACTCATCTTAAACAAACGCTCGTCGAAGAGCGACTGACGATGTGAAGCTCAAAGGGGTAGATATATACTTAGCACAACGCGGTTAGAAGCTAGTTCGTCCCCGTCCGAAAACGATGAAGAACGTCAAAATTGTTAAACAAAAATGTTCGCTGCCGGTAGTAAATCATACAGTAAATTCCATGTCAGAAGGGTTCAGACGACACGGCACTTTACTGGGTATAGGATGTAAAAGGGGTTTGATCATTGGTCCTTCCGGCTCTGGGAAAACCAATGCGATGATCAGTCTTTTGGTACACCGCAATGGGGTGCGGTTTCAAAACTTGTATTTGTATTCCAAAACCCTTGACCAACCTAAATACAAATTTCTGAAGATACTCCTGAAGTCACTAAAAGAAATCGGATTCTACGAATTCAGCGAGGGGTGTGAGGTTATCAAACCACACGAGGCGAAAGAAAATTCTGTTATTGTGTTTGATGATGTGGCATGCGACACTCAAAGCATAATTAGAGATTATTTTAGTTTCGGACGTCATCGAAATATAGATTGTTTTTACCTCTGTCAGACTTACTCATCAATCCCGAAACAACTGGTGCGAGATAATGCGAATATCATAATCGTATTCCGGCAAGACCACACCAATCTTAAACACATTTACGATGATCATGTAAACACAGACATGTCATTCGAAAAGTTTAAAAACTTATGTTCCCACTGTTGGATCAAAGATCACGGATTTTTAGTTATCGACAAAGATAGCGAAATCAACGCCGGTCGTTATAGAAAAAGGTTCGACAGTTATTTCACTATATAGGCATGGACCACTGCTGTACAAATTATTAGTCTACGAACAACGACAGTAATAGCAACATGGACAAACGGTTAGTAAGCGATCTTATTAAAGCTAGAAAGGCTGTCAGGCGGAAATATGAAACTTTAAAAGCAGATATCGCCGAATCGCAGACGGCTCTTGCGGAGCAATTTAAACCAATTTCCCAACCACTCACGGAATTGCTAACATCCATCAAGCAAGAAGGAGGTCAAACAATACAGCAAGAAGTAGGACCTATGCTGAGAACCATCAAACGACGAGTGTCCACACCATCTATCCTACCCCGTCCGAGAAATGGCAAAACCCCCGTACGAGCGTCAACCCCCGACATTGCCATTCCCGGACCGTCGACTTCGACGTTGGTAACATCCACACCTAGATTTCTTGACAGAGAAGTATTGTATGAGAGTTTACCGGATGAGGAGCAACAGGTGGAGGCTCAAGAAGAAGCGGCAATTGAAACTTCGGTAGCAGAGGCTAGGGAAACCGTGCGACAAATGATGGAACCGGAAGTTTAGGGGAATACCTGGAACAGTTCTCAGGGTTAGCTAGAAAATATATCGAGGGAATGATACGAGATACAGAGAGCAAGTACGATCTCCACTATGGAGTTCGATGGGACATAGACACTGATAAATTTGCAATTGGGAATAAACAGCTTACTTTTGAGGGTCAGGACATGGTTATTACAGATCACGGCAATAGAATAGTATACAAAGGCACCCCCGGCTTTTACGAATTAATGTTCTTAAAGAAACCGATAACTTATACAACCAAAGACCATGAAAATTACTATGACATAGTGAACCGATCCGCCGCAAATCGTAAGAACTACGATCCAACGCAAGGGATAAGCGGCAACGCCGGCGCAAAATATATGAAAGTAGTACGCTCCCTGGCTACATCCTCCGGCATTAGACAACCTACCAGAGCCGCATCGAGGGTGCAGCGTACCGGTAGGGGATTATTAACAGTAACCAATAAAAAAGTGGAATTTGTTCCTTGGAAAGATCCAAATTCATTAGTGGATCGTCTGCGCATATTACTAGCTTCTCAGGTAGCGGGGCACACCGGCCATTCCAACGAAATCGTAAGCATCACCCAAGCTCTACGAGATGCAAAAATAATTTACTAAGGCGAGTACAAAAGTGGAGTACCTATTGAATTACGATCAGAAGGTGCTAGACGATAGAGTAATGCCCATCGACAAATTTGGACGCCACTATCATAGCACACGCTCTGCTCCTCATCGCAAACATATCTTTATGAAAGTTCAAAATATAAAGGCACTACATATAGAAACACCGCTTCTACTGGTGGGGCGTGGGCATAATGAGGAGGGATTTTCAAAAATATTCGGAATTGATGAGTACACTTTTCCGTTAGCGACCGGACAGATTATTGATATTCAAGTCAGCGGACCTTCTGTGGAATCACACATCAACGGAGTTCAGCGGGATGAGATGGTCGGTGTGACTTTGAATCGAGGAGATACGCTTAGATTCAAAGCCGTTACCCTCAAGTTATACGTACAGCTGCTGCTTAAATGTCCCATAGCAGTCGATATAGCGACATTCGACAATGAGTCCTAAGGAAGATCTAGTCGCAGAACTTCACAAACCAGCGCGAAAAAATTTCAAGAGGCGACGGGTGATTCTCAAAGGATTGCATGATTTACTACAAGCGGATTTGGTGGAGATGCAACCATATGCACGAAGCAATAAAGGTTATCGATACATTTTAGTTGTTATTAACGCTTTTTCTAAATACTTGTGGGCTGTTCCGGTAAAACGGAAAACGGGAAAAGACGTAACAACTGCTATGCAAAAAGTTCTTGCCAGTATGAAGGTGTCTCCTAAAAACGTACAAACCGATTTGGGAAAAGAATTTTATAACACCGATTTTCAAGCTTTGATGCGACGGTACAAGATAAATCACTACAGCACGTATTCATCTATGAAAAGCAGCATCGTGGAAAGATGTAACCGCACCCTGAAGAACATGATGTGGAAGCAGTTCAGTTTGCAAGGGTCCTTCAAATGGTTGGACATTCTACCCAAACTCTTAACGAAATATAACACAACCAGGCATAGCACAACAGGTATGAAACCGGCTGAAGTTAATTTTAAAAATGCCAAACGTCTGTTACACACCGTGTACAGCCACACAAAAACTGTAGATCCAAAACCTCAAAAATTTCATAAAGGAGACTATGTACGCATTAGCAAATATCGTTCGATATTTAGCAAGGGGTATACACCCAGCTGGAGTAACAAAATATTCAAAATAACCACAGTGCGACTTACAAACCCTACCACCTACAGACTCATGGATCAGGAAGGGCAGGAAATCAAAGGTGGATTTTACGAACACGAACTACAGAAAACCAAACACTCGGACATCTACCTGGTAGAAAAGGTGTTGAAGAAGAAAGGTAACCAGCTTTACGTAAAGTGGTTGGGATTCGATAACCGTCATAATTCCTGGATAACCACAACCAACCTTGTGTAATTGACTGCTATTGTACTTATACGTTGTAAATAAAAAATGTTTTTATACTCTCATTTATTATTTGTACTGCTTACTACAATAACATACGGAGCGCTCGTTGCATAATAAAGATGTATTGAGTGTGTACATACATATCTTTCGTTGACAAAAAACATTTGTCGGATATCCCAACATATAATCGATGCTTCTAATCTAACAACCATCACCACTCCTATAAACAATATTTCTTTTATACTAAACTTAACCTACAAAGAACAAGAAAGCGTACGTAATGTGGGACCTATGCTTGCAAGTAATGACCAATACTGTTGCCCAAACATATTGCTAAGGCAAGGTGTCGGCAATCCGTAGCAATTCGTCAAGCCTGTAATCAGGTATATCTCGGTGACCCCACGCCAAGGTCTTCGTTGTGTTGGGAATAAGAAAGCGTTTATCATCTTTCGATGAAAGCGCAACCTTATTCATTAATTCGGTGTGCATAGTGTGTAAACGCGAGCGAAAAACATACATTTGACAAAAGACAGCATCTCTTCTGCTCTCAGCAACAGACTGATAAATTTCGCTGGTGAGGTACTTTCGAACGGAAGACTTTTTGACGCCCTTAGCTTTCTTGTCAACTTTGTCGATAGCGTTTACACAGTATGTTTTTGCACCGACCCCGTAGAAGCTACGCACGACTACCCCAGCGTACTCGTCCTTAAATTTGCCAACAACAGATTTGGTTTGCGGAACGTCGTGCAAGTTATTCTTATAATTTGAGGTATCGAAGCGATGAAGGTGGCGTTTCATGTCCGCGTAAAAATTTTCAGTAAAAATTTCCAAAATTAAGGAGTCCGTATCTGTGTACAATAGAGAAACATTAGGACCATATTGCTCCTTCAAAAAATCATAATAAAACTCGTACATTACAGTTTTCGAAATATCCAAAACTGAGAAACCAACATAACTGGGTTTGTCGTAGACAACCAACGTCTTGTTCATTTCTACAGCAATTAAATTTTCACCAAACCGAATTCTATCTTTAAAGTTAGGTTTCGCGATCCAAGCTTCTGCCCCCATTCTGTGACCAAGTTTCTCCCAATGACTCACTAATTTTACCTCAACCCTTTTGTCCACGTTTTCCATAGTTTTGCCAAATACGCTGTTGTTAGCTAGCTTAAAAGAATTACGATGGAATTCGTTGTCAGACTGGTTTCTTAAATTTGTGTTTAGGTCGATGTACGATCTAAGCCAGGGGGATTGTCTAAATTTCAGTATCCTATGGGTTCTAGTCAAAATCAAACCAGCCTTTAAGCATTGCTTTAAATTTCTATAGTGAATAACGTATCTATGTTTGTCATGTAAATTTGGAATCAATTTCGCATTTTTATATTTTCCCTGTGGAGGAACCAACAGCTCGGGACAAAAGGGCAAGTCATTGTGAGCGTCGTGTAAATTTTCCGGGTACTGCAAGTCAACTTCCAGCACGTACCCAGTGTCAGATTTGTTGGAAACTTGAAAAACGTCAAAACGGTCAATTTCCTCGTCAGTCAACCAAACAAAACCACCTTGCGGTAGAAACTGTCTCATTCCAAATCCATATAGGTTTGTAGAATCCAAAAACATGATAAAAGAAGTGGGTTTGGAAGGATCATAATTACCCGCAAATTTGTTGTTGGCAATAGCCTTTCTCCCGACACAAGTACTGACTCCTCCGCGAATACCTTTTTTGAAAAAGTTAAACATATCAATGTCAGTCAACAGCTCCAACTCAACCCCCGTAAATTTTAACATGGCATCCCAACTTAATCCGGGGGCTGTGTAATACTGCGCTGGATCTAAATTATATTGTTGCAAATAAAAATTTCGAAAGTTTTCGAAAACGTCTGCCAAAATAAAAACGTCACATTTGAGGTACACATCGGAATAGTCGCCCAACGTTTTACATTCAAAAGTTTGCCAGACCTTAACGGCGCGCGCGTAATCGGCCTCAGTGATATGGGCATCGTTTAACCGGTCATAAAACTGGGCGATTGTGGGTAAGGTAGGCTCGCTTAATTTCGCAAAAGAGTCTACGTACGAATAGGGAAATACACCTTTCTGCCTCATCAACTCAAATTTTAAGCCATCTCCGAATTGATTTTGAATTTCAACACACTGTCCATCCTTCAACGTACCGGCCAGCGATGCCAAAGAAGCACTTAAAAATCGGTAACTATCTAAAAAGCGAATTTGCATATAAACTTGTTTACGTTCCCCGTTCTCAAAAATTTCATCAACCCAAATACGTTTGCCAAATGAAATATATTTTTCTTTAGTTACCGGAATGACATCAATTTTCTCCTTATTTTGAGCCAACTTTTTTACGAAAAGGTGTGAATCGTAGTTTAAATTATGAAAAAATACGGGAATAAATTTTGGAAGTTTATAATTTAGATTGCAATTGGAATGAGCAGCTCCCCGATAGTGTCCCGTCAAATGGTCGTAATCACGAACTTATACGTCCGAGTCTTTGAAAGGGCGATTGCAAATGTGACATGAAACAGCTCCGTTAAAATTTTGAATTTCCGCGAGATCCATATCCCTAAGAGGTACAACAGGCTTCAGGTAGTTGGAATACAACCTAAAGACGTCTTGATCTAGACGATCCACAAACACTTCGACAGCATCTGCACCCCGATAAATTTCGAATTTGGATAGAGTATCGTCAAACGAACATTTCAAATAATATGCAAAGGAATACGGTTTGTGTTCGCACGTTGTAACCGTATAAGGTCTTTCGCAATCGGGGTGTAGGTTCCCTCCATCGACCGGTGTTAAAATCGTTTCGAAATCTGCATAAATGACAAACGGTAGCTTCATCTGTTTCGCGCAGTTGTCAAACTTAAGAATATTGCGGGGCCTCATTTCCCCAAACGCAGGCGTGACCAATTCTGTCGTAGGCATTTTAGTGTACACACGATTACAGTCAAAACGTTGATGCATCTCCAACTTCGCATCGCTATCAAAATAATTTAGACAACCATCGCAAAAATGTTTAGCATGATCATTACGCGTTATTTGGTGTGAAACTAACCTAGACAAATCCGCGATACAACAGTAGTGACTATTACCTTTGTCGTTGGTAATTAGCAACAAATTTACATGCCACCTCTTTTTCAAAGAGGTGTGGTACAGAGGTCCCACAACTTCATATTCCGTAACATTGCCTCGAAAACATTTTTCCAGTCCGTATACATTTACAGAAATTTGCGGATTATATTTTTCAAATTTTTGAATATCGCGCAATCTAACAGGGAATTCAATGTCCCTAAATTTCAAGAATCGACGACAATCCGGATACGAAGTCGTTCGATTAGGCTGTCCAATTGGTTTGCAAATGGCCGAGGTTACAGCCCACCCGAAACAACAGTCGTCATCGTTTTGGATGTTCACGATCGCTTTCTTGTTTTTAATCTGCTTCGGCAGCGGGATATATGACGATGCTCGAAGCGGATTATACCTATTTACATTAACCTCTATATACAGCAGCTGCTTCAGGATCCACCCTGTTAAAGAACAAAACGCGATTAGTTTTGCTGCAAGAACCCTTCAAAGATTGCACGTACCTGACTCTCGTTCCTGAAATTCGGACACCTTCTCGTCCAATATCCCCGTAAAATTATCATATAATTCGTTCAAGTTTGTACCGCGAGTAGCCACCTCGTTAGCTGTATTAAAACTTTTTACGTCTTGCACATCTTGAACCTCCAAAATAAAAAACCCGAAAAGTTCGAAATTGATTTTTACACTAGTTAATTTATGTAACTGTCCTTCTATAAGACCTATAATTTTGTCTTTGAGTTCGGTCATATATTCTACAACACTTATATGATAATTTTCCGTGGACACCCTATAGCTTATTACACGGGACTTGAAGGCGCTCTGTAGGGCCACCACTCCCTTCCCCAGGTAGGCGACACCACACCGTCTTGTGTGACGACTGCTCCGGAGATGTCCGATGAAACCATTCCGGGGCACGTTATCGTCACACACGTTGCAGTATCGGGTCCTGGGTGGCTGTTCTGTTATTAAAAAAACGTTAGCAACCATGAAACGCTACAATAGAGACACACTCACCAGCACTGGAAACTTGGACTCTTCTGCGTTTACTGCTAGAGGGTCCTTCACCAGTCACCACCGAAGATTCCATAGCGTCGCCTGCAGCAAACACAATACCATTCAGCTTGTCTGCATTGCAACACCTATTACACTTACCACTCGTCGACGGGTGGCCCAGCTCTGGACAACAGCTTTCTCTTCGATGGCGGAACAAATTGTCGGCTCTGGTGAAGGATCGTTCGCACTCGGTGCATCTGAACATACTGGGTAATTAGCTTCACGCAAACTGTAATTATACTAACTACGCGATTAGCTACCCAGCTCGAGGGGGTGATATTTACAAAATCGATAACACTGTCAATTACAGTCTACAAATAAAATTACTCTTGAAACCTCGAGCGGAATACCCAGGTGCCACCACGCGGAGGATTCGCTTTTGACACCCTGGAGGGGATACGGGAAGGTTATTTGTTTTGTGTTACGGACGTATCACATGTTAAACTACAATCTACTATCTACAATTGTACATTTTGCCAGAGCTGATGACGTGTGGCAAGAATCTCGTCCATTACCCTTGATAGGTCGTTGGATACCTTTCGCCGCTCCATCTCCAGCAACCGCATCTCGTTCAGAGTGCTTCCGCTGTGACCTTTGGCGAGGTTGGGTTTTCTGGATTTCATACGACCTTGAATGGCGTCCAGCGAATCTAGACACTGGTCCATTTCAGTGTCCAGGTCGTCGATTCTTTTTTCGCCGGTGGTGACGTCATCATATCTGGCAAAAAAAGCGGTGCGTTTGGCGCACATTGCGTTAGCGATATGCCTTCCTCTTCCTCTTTCTCATCGGCGGAGGCAGTCGGCACCTCACTCCTAGAGGCCACCGACGCGACAAGGAAAGCAGGTGTTGCAAGCCTGTCAGCTCCATCGTCCGCTACCAGGGAGGCCTGGCTGATAACGGATGTTGAAGCTGCCACTTCTGGAGAAGGTTGCGTTGCAGGTGGATTAACGCGTCCGGAACTACAGCTAGACGGTCGCCTTGAGCCCGAGACGACCTCGATATCTAGCTCCTTTACGACCCTTTCGAACTCTTGTGCTGCACGACCACCGCAAACCTCCGCGCTACTATCGTCAAATTTCTTACAAAACTCAGCGTTCACAATATTTTGTTCCTCTTGTGATAAGTGTGGAGACTGTGATCTCATTCTTTTTGCAACCGATTTTTTCAGTTTCCTCCACGCCTTGAAGAAGCTGTGGAGTACATATATTTATCACACTATCTGAATCACTTCGAACTTGCCCCTTTCCGGTCACAGCCTCAACATTCATCAACACTGGCTCTACGCGTTTTGCCAAACTTAACTTCGACGCACGTTTTCGCTTTGGCCCCTCGGTAAGGAGTTGCCTTAAAATTTTGCAAGAGCTGTCCTGACTAGCAGGTGTACAGCTGGCCTCGACGTCCGAAATCGGAGAAAATAAAGAACGGCCAGATACCACTACTACATTGTCCAAAATGTTTAACGAGGCTTGCGGCGTCTGGCTTGCGGGGTTGGGAGTTGCCCCGCTTCGCTGCGTGCAAACGCAGAGTTCGGCATTAGCCCGTTCCGGCGTCGATAGGCTAAGTCTATTAGCATTACGCTTCCACTCCTGCAATACAATACCTCCACACGAAACACACTTTACAGCACTGGAACCAACCATCGCGACAGCAGAGAAGAGAATGACCCCTCCTCATCTGAGAATTGCTTAAGTACACATTGGTTGACCATGGGTTGACCATGGGTTGAAGGACGGAGACGTCACCTTGCACATACGGATGGTAAGCATTTAGAGTACGCGGACGATTTTCTGTGCAATTTCAACTCAAGGCTCCCATTATTTCTTTACTCGTTACCTCTGCCTGAAAAGATACACAGCTTTTATGTAAAGTGACAATACTCGATTTACAAAAATTTATTTTTTTCTAAATGGTTACAACTTCTACAGCAAACAGACTTAACTATTACGTACCGCGCTTTGTTTGCATTCTATATCACACTGTATAATGTCCAACGCAAATTTTAGCATTTCGTACATACACATCGCATTTTTCCGATGTAGGCAACGCGTTCGCAATGTTTGTTTTGAAATCACCCGGTTCATTCCACACACTTTCAATTACAGTGCTATAATATTTTTCAAACTGTTGGCACTTTAAACATTCTATTTTAGACTGTATGAGCGGCACCAGCTCCCAAAATTCTTCGAACGACTCCATGTCCAGTTCAACTCGATTACGCCCTATTTCCTCTAGTTCAATCATTTTCTTGTTTAGAAATTTCTTACAAGATATTCTTCTATTAGGTTCAATATCTACCAGTTGTGGCTGAGCATCATCACTGATAAAGTAGTTATTTATCATACATTGATTGTCCAAAAACACGTTAAATATCGGTTCCTCCATCCGCATCCAATCATAGTCCGAACCACAGAACAACACTGTTGGCGCAAACGATCCATAGCCGTTTTAAACCCACACTCACGAATTTGTTCCTCAATTTATTTAGAGGATAGGTTGTGGAATTTAATAACACTGGATATGGATGCAGAAAATTGGTCTTCAGCAGTCTAAGCTTTATATTTTCCATAGCTTCTTTTATGTTCTCGTCTGTCATTGCTAATGTATTTGCTAGTACAACGCCCGCTACACTATTGCACATCTTTATTTATACACATGCGTCTGGCCTTGAGAGCCTAGCGGTAGGAGGATTCTCCTTGGCCTTGAAGTCCACGTACCTTGCAATGCCAGTGACTGACCTTGAGGTTCTGAGGAGTAACGTTGGCCTTGAAGTTTACGTGCTTTGCAAACCGAGTAAATGACCTTGAGGGCCGCTTCGTCAGGGGAAGGAGTGCGTCAGGGGAGGCCGTATCCTCGACCTTGAAAAAAGTGGTGGGGGGGAGGTTCCAGAACCATCCACTTGCCTCTACTATGACCTCGACCTTGAAAAAGTGGTGGGGGGAGGTCGCAGAACCGGCAAAAGGCATCTACTAAAATTAAACGCCAGAGGTAGCCAAGAAATGAACACATAAATACAGGAGGCCCATGAAAAAATTGAAAATATATATTTTTTAAATATCCCAGAAATCGCATCTCTCCAGAAAGATTTCGGCTATAGAAATGATGCAGCAAACAATATAGACATACACGTACATTAAGCAATAAATGTATTTGTAAAAATGTGATCAAGAAATAATAATTTTTTAGACCGTAAATGCGGGGGACGTACAAATTATAGAAATAAAATTTAAGAACACTTGCTTCACAGTTTGCAGGTATTTGAATGTCCCTGGTGTATTGCTACAGTTCTGTATATTTTCTTATTTTAATATAACTTAATATTGCATTTACCAACTAGTTTTTGTGCGATGTATAAGTATTTCGTTATTAAAAATATGGTTTTATTTATCATAACTTTGTTTGCAAATTATACTTGTACGGTACACTTTGTAATTTGGGAGAGAGAGCACAAATTTATCTTGCTTGAAGAGGGGGGAGGTAAATTTTACAGTAACGCCACTGTAGCAAAGAGAATGATCTGATGATGGCGAGTGTAAATGACTGACTGCTTGAATTCCCTCAGTTGCAAGCCCAAAACATTATGATAAAGGGAAATCGCAATACCAATGAAGAGGATATTGATATGTTCAAGAAAATATTCAAACGCACTGAGAAAAAATTTAAAATTGATTAAAAAAACGTTTTAAATGCAAACCAAGAGATGTTTCGTAAAAAAAATAGTTTTTTAATATTATAACGGCATAAAAAAACAAACAAATCATTTATGCGAAGCGGTAATGTTTGAAAATTTATGTTTTCGTAGATATACACAGGCATTGGCGATGATTAGTTGAGGGAGGGGGGGGGGGGAGGGAGCTAGCCCTCCCCAGCCAAAATTCCTAGTTACGCCAATGATGACATATACCGTATTTCTTAGCGATTGGTTTAAATAATTTATCTTCTTCGGTGTTGCTATAGACTATTAACCAAATTAATTTTAGCATCGTTAAGAACTTCATTACCGCACTCAATGGATATATATTACGGCACTCAGAGCGGTAATGAATATTACAGCACTCATTTTATATAAAAAAACACATCGAATCAGAATTTATTGATGAAGATAAAATATCGAGCAATACACGTTTGCTTATGGCACTTAACGAGACTCGTTTGATTGCCGCAAAGCTCGTCTCACCGCAAAGCTCGTCTCACCGCCTCGTTTTGAATCAAACTCTTTTCGTTAATATGCTCATAATCAAACTTGTATCGTTCATATTTATTATATATATCGGTGTTGTTGTAGACTATTAACCAAATTAATTTTAGTATCGTTAAGAGTTCATTACCGCACTGAGTGTGGTAATGGTAATGGATATTTATATAAAAAAGTCTGGTGTGATACACGCACACAACTTCCTTTTATAGTGATCTTATAACTAAGCAAACATTTGATTTTAAATTTTTAAGCAATTGTCAAAACTTTTAAAAAATTACAAATTCTACAGAAACCGTATAAAATAGAGCGTTAGTTGAAGAGTCAAATTTTTTCTAAAATTTTTAAACCGAATTCAAACATGTAATAATATACCGGGTGTTCTATTAAAAATAGGAGTTAATAAAAAAAGAAAAGAACACAAGAAGCCCATTTTAAAGTTATTCAACACGAAAATCATCTATTTCACATCAATGCACATTAAAAATGTAAAATTTAAAAAAAAGCGTTAGAGCCGTTTTTGAAAAAAATCGAAAAAAAACACCAACTTCCGGTTATGCGATTTTTTCAAAAGTTTACTGTCGCATCTAGATAGTACACAAAACTTATATATGAAGTTTCAACGCCATACCTCTTTTCGTTTTTGAGATATTCTGTTCACACACATACAGACACACAGACTGACAGACAGACCAACGAACAAATACATGTTTTTTGAGTTCAGGGGACTCTCAAAAGTGGACATCTGTTAAAAACTCAATTTCGAATATTTGGGGGAATCCAATACTTTCTTTATTGTAAAAAGAAGAAAAAAAGGGAAACAATGGTCGTAGATAAAATATTGAAGTTGACTTGCATATAATTGCTATTATATGTTCGTTAATACCTAGTAATTTATACAACTAGTTTTGAAAGTCATACGTTTTTTCATGAATTTGCAGTTTGATAACGAGGGTGATGCCCGAGTTAATCAAGCAAATGAATGAAAAAAAAGGACTTTCAGAACGTGTTGGACACGTAGTTTTTTTGCATAGTGATCACTTGGTCGAAATTTATGCAAAAAAGGGTTTCCTAATTGACAACTGTCAAATTGCCATTTCAATAAAATAGTTAAAAAAGTGTACCTTTTTCACCATTTTTGCGTTAAAAAAATGGAACTTTCAATACGATTTTCCTTAAAAAAAGACGACTATGCAAAAATAAATAGTTATTTTAAAAAAATACGATTTTCTAATTAAACAAGCAAAAGCAACGAAGATTAACACATAGTACAACAGCTGAACAAGTCAGGTTAAAAATTATTTTCGTTCGGTGAGGTATTAGTATCATCAGTGCAGCTAAGGCAAGCTAATATTGTTTGGAGTAGCTCGTTGTCACCTGGAATTTTGCACTTACACATGCAAACACCACCAGTAATAAAACCCAACAGCTTACATAAAAAACATATAATCTGTAAGAAAACACAAACACAAGAAAATACATATAACCAAATACGCAATAAAACGGTTGCGCGCTACATATATAAAAATGCCTTAAATAGGTCCTTAAAGTTCAGCCATCAACGCAAAGTTAAAGGACGCGCACGAATAAACTTAACGCGAAGTTGTCTATTCTTGAAACGAACTCGTAACAGAATTCCGGAATTACTAAATAGCGTGGACACGTTCTGATGACGTAACCGCGAGGCTCTGTCCGCCGGGGATTTCCCGTGCTCTCAAACACGATGTCGATGGCTCCAGTCGTCGCAATAAAATTTCACCTTGTACGGTGATTATAGCTAACAACCTGGCTTTTGGGGCCATCCAAATGCTCTAGCGGTATCGCAAGAAAGGTGTTTCTTCTATGGCGTCGCAACGATAGCGGCTGCTAATGCCACAGGATCTCGCTGCTCTCGGATGCCGGTGTCCACTTCGGATGCACAATGAGCCGGCGGCGAATAATGCAGGCCACAACACACTATACCGAGCACTTTTTAGGGCTGTTATTAGCCCGCTCTGCACTTCTGATAATTCGTAAGTACAAGCAGACTGCTTGTACTTACGACTCGCACCTTTTACTCGCTTGAGCGATAATGAATTCTCCCGCGACCCACGGCGTTGTTGCAATTCGGCGTTTCGCTGCTCTCGGAACTATAATGCTGGATACGCAAATTCCCGCACGTTCCACTGGTGATTCCGCATCCTGACCCTTATAATACGTGGCCGCTGATACAGTTTCTGCTTATACTGCGCACTTACTTGGTTAAGGCATAATGAAACATGCGGCTAGCCTTTTTGCAATAGTATATATAAGAAAATGTATGAAATGTGTAAATACAGGTGGCACAAATTGACCCATTTCATTATCCAATTCATTGCAAAAATAAAACTTAAATAAAAATTGGAATAGTCGTTCTTTAAATGTAAAAAGGTAAACCCAGATAAGCTTTATACACTGGTTTCTAAGATGCAGTTATCCAGGTTCTTTCCAACATCCCACGTGATCAATTTTCAATTAATATTTTAACGTGCTGGTCTGCTGTGGTACAATTATCTTATTGTGACTGTTGTGGAAATGCTCTGTTTATCTCTGCTTGTTTTCCTTATTTATTTTTTTATCACTTCACCCAACATTGACATTTTAAATATTCTAATCAAATTAAGCTCATTGTCAACCTGTGTTCATGAAAAGACAAAATCAACACTAAAGTAACTTTAATTCTTATATTTACAATCATTTCCGGTTCTAGTTGCTTTTATTCAATAAACTGTTAAGCAATCCCGTTTAGTGATTTTAAGCAATTTAAAATTCAGAAAAATTCAGCAAATATACCTATACAACTTCTAAAACGCTATTTTTTCATTTTAAAACTTACTCCATTCTAAACACATAATTCAGTTTAATGGTTTCCTTTACAGCTTTTATATTGTCCTATACTCACTTTTCCAATATTATTAATCCTGTTGGACACCAGATTTGATGTAATTGATTTAATTTTGTTTAAACTGCTCTTTTCTTATAAGTTAACACCTAGATCTGTAGGCATATCCCCTAGGAAGGTATATTTTCTTGTCGCTTTACGTCATATTACGTAGATGAATGTTTCTCCCCCATATGGGTCTTCATATGCCGAACTAAGTTGCTTTTGCGTGCTGCTTTATATTCACAAATGGAACATAAATAAGGTTTTTCTACCGTATGTGTTTTCATATGCTGAGCGAAGTTACTCTTCTGTGCTGCTCTATATTCACAAATAGAACATAAATACGGTTTTTCTCCAGTGTGTATTTTCATATGCTGAACTAAGTTACTTTTGTGTGCTGCATTATATTCACAAATGGAACATAAATACAATTTCTCTCCAGTGTGTGTCTTCATATGCTCAGCTAAGTGAGTCTTTTGTGCTGCTTTATATTCACAAATGGAACATAAATAAGGTTTCTCTCCCGTGTGTGTTTTCATATGACCAACTAAGTGAGTCTTCTGTGCTGCATTATATTCACAAATGGAACATAAATACAATTTCTCTCCAGTGTGTGTCTTCATATGCTGAACTAAGTGAGTCTTCTCTGCTGCTTTATATTCACAAACAGAACATATGTAAGGTTTGTCCCCCGTGTGTGTTTTCATATGACCAACTAAGTGAGTCTTCTGTGCTGCTTTATATTCACAAATGAAACATGAATACGGTTTTTCTCTCCAGTGTGTGTCTTCATATGCTGAACTAAGTTACTTTTCTGCGCTGCTTTATATTCACAAATGAAACATATATACGGTTTTTTCTCCAGTGTGTGTCTTCATATGCTGAACTAAGTAAGTCTTTTGTGCTGCTTTATATTCACAAATGGAACAAGAATACAGTTTTTTCTACTGTGTGCGTCTTCATATGCCTAACTAAGCATTTTTTTTCTGGTAGCTCTAAATTCACAGACCCTGCAAACAAAATGTTGGTCGAAAATGTTTTCATCTACTTCACTTGCGATAAGCAATTCATCCTTGATCAGAACTTCCTCTTGTTTAATATTCAATACGTTGTCAGTCACGTTACCAAACATTTTTTCGATGCTGGTCATTCCAGTACGTAAGTTATTATCAACTAGTTCCTGCTTCACGTCCATTGTTGTAACAAAAGAGGAGAGTTCTGGTTTATTAAACACAATATCTGTAAACAAAATACAATATGGAATTGATTGGTTATGTTCATGTAAATCCGAACAGCAAATGTCCTGTAATTGTATCTAATACTTCTGCTTACATGAGATATAATTTTGTAATATCAATTCCATATAACTAACAAACTAGCCGCAGCAACAAATAGTAAAACTATGGTACCAAACACTAAACAATAGTACCAACTAACGTATGCTCAATGAACCATTTCTTTCAATAAAGTTATTTTCTACATCGAAACTAATGGGATGTCAGGGAACTATTCTAATTTCGAAATTAGACATACAGTAATTTCTTAGCGATATGTTTGAAGGTTTTAACTAGTGATGGGCTTATTCGAATGAAAAATAACCGGTTATCCGGTTAGTAAAATAACCTATGTAACTCGGTTTTCGTTCCAAGTATTCGAATGAAAAATAACCTCATGCTGATACGTGCTACGCTTTGAATATAAAACCTCTATTCAAAGGTACTACGTACCATATCTCAACGACCTACGCAGTGCTCAAAATTCTGTAAATATAAATACGTCATAACTCATAAACAAATCAGGTTGTACTGAAAACACCATTTGGTTATCGCGTACCTACCTCCTATCATAAAAAATATCAAATTATTAAATTCTGGGGACCTGAAAGCTGAACGCCTAAAAACTGCAAACGCATCAAGCTATAAAACAATTTTTTATTTGCTTACATCTCCAAAGGTTCAAAACAAGAGGCGGCGCTTTTAACCCGCCCGATCGATAAAGATAAACGTTTTACCACTGTTTGTTTTTATTGCGATTAGCAAACAGTCCCGCATATTTCTTTCTTTCTACACTTCTTAATAAATACCTTTTAATTTCCAATACATACAACATAATGTGCTGTCGGCGCCTTAGAAATCGGGCACTACACACTATTATGATATATTTTGCATGCATTTTTTAAGTGTATAAACTGGGTTTTTACAGTTATTATGGTTTTAATTGTTACGTCAGATTGTTTATTGTTTGTCAATTATTAAATGCCATCTCACATTGTAACGTTTCGCCCTGAGATTAATTCTTAGGGATGCTCAAAAAGCATTTGAATTAAATTCAGCGCGCTTTTTAAACGTTTCGGATGCAACCGATGATAAGCCGATCGACATCCGATGCCGAAAGTTGCGATAAGGCGGCGCGCAAGCGAATCTCCCCTCCTACTCTAATCGCCACCGGAAGCAGCAGATAAGGGACCCCGATACTATAAATACGAAGACCGCCCGACTGCCGCGCCTCTGGCCGATCTTCATCCGATAAGAAGATACCTGACCTGATCCGCTATCTGATCTGACTGCATTTCCTACCGCCATTTTGTCGTTATGAACTGTTTGCAAGATTAAGATAGTTCACACCCGTTATAAATAACCTGTACTGAACGCTATTCTATCATGTCGGTAAATTCTGGTTAGTAGTGTAGCGTTTGAATCCGAAATATTACAAGATCCAGCACACGTTGTTGAGATCTTGGAATATTTTATAATCTCCTTACCCGTACGTTCCCGTGCCCTCATCGACTGCGAAATCCTGTTTATTCGCAGTGCACAAAAGGCCAACAAATTGTCCGATTTCCGCGAAGACTAATTTTGTGTGATTCACAGCGTATGACTTTGCCGGAAGCCACCGCCTAATCTGCGAGGCCCGAAGGCACCGTTCCCCGTCCAAAAGCCATATCAAACGTAAATAAAGTCGAAGCAACGACCTGGAGCCGATAGCGCACTATCTCGCCAGTCGGACCTTCCGATAAGCGCTCCGTTCTACCTGCGAGAGGCGAAAAACTATTTACGCACCTGGAAATTTCGAGCTACCGGTTTGCCTGCTGAGGCCGTCCGGAGGGAACACTAACTTCCAGGGAGGCATCGCACATTAAACACTAAACGAACAAACATTTCTCCACGTAAAGCTCGCCATGTATTTTAATTCGTAAAATCCGCAGAAGGACAGCGTCTGCAAACAAAACTTTTGGGATTTTCGACATCGATTGGCTTCGAGCGGAGAATTTTCGCAAATCGGCGCGGAAGGGAACACTCGCTGCCCGCCCGAGGAAGGACATCTCCAAAGCTCGTGGCCTCCTCCGCAGAGGCGCCTTGTGGGCTGCCTACACCGCCAGCAGAATTTCAACGTGAAATCGATAGTATTTGTAACTTTCCTATTTTATGATATACAGTTCAGTTCATATTTTGTAACACAGTTAAATACATTATATTGATTTATTACTAACATATCGTTGTTGCTGTATTTATTTATACTCGAGTGTACCGAACCCTCTTCGACAGTGAGTTATCCCGCGGCTAAATTTAATATACCCTTACGAGAAGGGTGGAATATTACAACATTAATGAAGTAACCGGAGCAAGAATACTCCAAAGACTAGAAGAACATATTACGTGTCCCGATTTCTAAGGCGCCGACCGTACATATTATGTTTTGGTTCCTCTGCTATCTGCAAGTTACGATGTCGATGCAGATGACGGTGAACCGATGTCGATGCAGATGACGGTGAACCGCCAACCGGCGAAATCGAGACGAATCGAGAGCCAAAATTTATTCGAATGATTATTCAAATAATCATTCGGTTATTAATATCATTCGAATGCAAATAATTCGGTTATGAAAATTGTCCGGTTATGCCCATCACTAGTTTTAACGCCCTCTTAAAAAGTAGCTGTGGCCAGCAAACACAGAATGTGGGCGTAAATGTGCCAGTTTGAATAAATTTTATCTCCAAAAAGTAGTCG
>OW679199.1:71776579-71836304 GCA_940337035.1 Agriotes lineatus
GGAAAGAGCGCGAAATTTTAAGTGGGAAACCGTTTTAAAGTAAATTTTGAACTTGTGTCGATTACCGTCTTTTTCCTTTGCACGGCAGTAGCTGTTTCTAATTGTGATAGCAGATAATATTTATTACTAGAGAACGGAATATATGCAGCACATTTTTATGAAAATATGCGCATATTGATGCAACCTATTTTATAAAAATATGCAGAAAATTCTAGAATGCTATCGAATTTATTTTATGCACAAATTCAAAACGTTTTAATTAATAGGGAACTCATTATAAACACTTAAAATTTAAAAGAGGGGGGAATACGTATTTAGTGTATTGTTTTACTCATTTTAATAATTCTTATAATCAGAATTAAGCAATTATTTCAATAGGAAGCATAAGCAATACAAACAAAATTCGAAAATAATTATTCTTATAAAACATTGTACAAGTAAATGCTTTTCAACATTTTCAAGAAGACACTTGTCTTCTGTCTGAGAACATGTACTTAAATATCGTGCTGTGTCTGTGTGGAACACCTTCGACTGTCAAACTTTGGGTGACTACTTGGACATTTATTTAAAAGCTGACGTGTTGATTTTGGCAGACGTGTTTGAAAATTTTAGGAAGTTATGTTTGGAAGCATACAAGTTGGACCCTGCCCAATATTATACGGATCCAAGTCTTAGTTGGGACGCTATGTTACGATCTACGGGTGTCAAATTAGAATTATTAACTGACATGGATATGATACATTTTCTCAAAAAGTCAATTAGGGGTGGTATAAGCACATGTATTGGTAGGAAGGCTATTGCCAACAATTGTTTAGTTCCAAATTATTATTCCTCCGAGCCTCCATCATTCATTATGTATTTAGACGCTACCAACTTATACGGTTTTGCGATGCGTCAGTATTTGCTGCACCGAAATTTTGAATGGCTCGCGGCGGAGGAAGTTAAAAATTTTGGTGTGTTTGAAATTGACGATGAGGCGGATACGGGTTTTATTTTGGAGGTTGATCTGCAATATCCTGAACACTTGCACGACGACCACAATGATCTACCCTTTTGTCCGGAACTTATTATTCCCCTGGGTGGAAAATATAAATGTCCAAAATTGATTCCAAATTTGTACCATAAGACCAAGTATGTGCTTCATTATCGAAATTTAAAACAATGTTTAGATGCTGGTTTAGTTCTTACAAAAATTCACAGAATTCTTAAATTTATTCAATCGCCCTGGTTGCGCTCATATATTGATATGAATACCGCGTTGCGTAACCGAGCACGAAATGAATTTGAGAAAGATTTTTTAAGACTAAAAATAATAGCGTTTTCGGAAAGACGATGGAAAATGTCGACAAGCGATCGGACATCAGGTTGGTGAGCACGTGGGACAATGTCGGCAAGAAACTAGGTGCTGCAGCTCTAATTGCCAAAGCAAATTTTAAGAATTCGGTAATTTTTTCTGAAAATTTGATTGCTGTGGAACTTAATAAAACAGTTGTTTTGTATAATAAACCGATCTATGCAGGTTTCACTATTCTGGACTTATCTAAAATCGTAATGTATAACTTTTTTTATATTTTTTTGAAACAAAACTATGGCAATAATGTCTCCCTACTCTATACAGATACTGACTCGCTAGTAATTCACGTACGGACTGACAATTTCTATGAGGACATAAAAACTAATTTAGATCGTTTTGACACTTCAAATTATAAAGACGGTCGGCACGGTATACCTCAAACCGTATCGGTCGTCGGTAAAATAAAAGACGAGTACGCAGGTGTTCCGGTAGAACAATTTTTTGGAGCCGGTGCTAAGTCCTACTGCGTGTTTGTGGGAGGGAAAGAAGTAAAGAAAGCAACAGGTGTGCAAAAGGCTGCTGCCAATAAATATCTCACTGTGGCAACCTATCGCGACATTGTTGACAATGTGCGTGGTCAGGTTTTTTGCCAAATGTATGTTTTTCGCTCTCACAAGCACACAGTGTACACTGAACTGAAGAATAAAATTGCGCTATCATATCGGGATAATAAGCGCTATCTTATTCCTCAGTCGAATAACACTCTAGCATGGGGTCATTTAGATATAGGCATGTCAGGTGCTAGACCGTCGGACAGATTACTGGAATTATTGCAAGACGATCAGTAATACTACGCGCGGATCAATAACAGTACATTTTTTTGTCGTTTACATGGTAATGACAGTTTATTTCTTGCAAAGAGTCTCACGAGATTGGTACGTTTACAGAGGTTTTCTTGTCGTAGATATTCAGACATAATTTGATTTCCTTTGTATGTATAATTAGTTACTATGTAATTGTATCGTAAAATGTTAAGTATACATAATTTCATTTTTGTACAATTTGTTATTATGTTATTGTATCATACTATGTTTGTAAGTAGTTATCATATAACATTCTCATCTAGTTCCAATTTAAATGAAATGTGTAATGTTGTTTAGAAGTAGTAATGCATATCTACAGAAGAACTCACATTGAAATCTGTAATGTTGTTCAGAATTAGTAATGCATATCTGAAGAAAAACTCACATAGTTGTACCAGTCTATTAATTAAAAAAAAGATATTTACTACAAAAAAAATGTTTTATTTTTTGAGAGTACTACATCATTTCTTTAAGTTACACGAGATTGGTTTTAGGTATCCAAGAATTGCGTCGCTTGTCGAATCCCAACCACTTTACATACAATAAGTTTCCTTTCTTCTTCATGACCCTTTCAACTAGATATACGTCTGAATGTTTTGTTTTTTGCAGTTCATGCTCGTAGAATGCTCTTTTAATTTCGTGACCTTCTTGGTCCGTGAGTCGATAGATTGTAGGGTTTGTAAGTCGAACTGTAGATATTGTAAATATTTCGTTGCTCCAGCTTGGCGTGTACCCCTTGCTAAATGCCGAACGATACTTGCTAATGCGTACCAAGTCCCCTGTACGTACCTTTTGAGGTTTTGGGTCCACGATCTTTGTGTAACTGTACGCCGTGTTTAACAAAAGTTTTGCATTCTTTAAGTTCACTTGGGCAGGTTTCATTCCTATTGTGCGATGCTTGGTTGTGTTATACTTTGCTACGATCTTGGGTAGGATATCCAACCATTTGTAGGACCCTTGCAGGCTGAACTGCTTCCACATCATGTTCTTCAGTGTGCGGTTGCATCTCTCCACTATGCTGCTCTTCATACTAGAATACGTGCTGTAGTGATTGATATTGTGCTGCCGCATTAATAGTTGAAAAGCGGTGTTGTAAAACTCTTTCCCCAAATCCGTTTGCAAGTTTTGCGGTGACACCGTTACCACTAACTCTTTGTGTGGGGTCGTAGTTTACACGATTGGCGGCGGAACGATCCACTAAATCTAGATATTGCTCTAAATCTGCGTTTTTGTATATATTTGGTTTCTTTTTAAACATCAATTCGTACAATCTTGGAGTGCCTTTGTAGACTATTCTGTTGCCGTTGTCTGTAATAACTATATTTTCACCCTCGAATTTGATTTCTTTATTTCCTATAGCAAACTTATCTCCCTCTATGTCGAATCGGACTCCGTAGTGCAAATCGTACTTGTCCTCAGTATCTCGTATCATTCCTTCCACGTATGTGCGAGCTAACCCTTGAAATTGTTCTAAATATTGACCAAGAACTTTCGGTGCCAGCATTTGTTGGATGGTTTCTCTGGCCGCTTGTACAGCACCTTCTTCTGCTGCCGCCTCAGCAACCTCCGTTTGCAACTGCTCATCGTATTCCTCTACTGGTTCACTCTCGGATAACACATGCGCCTGCAAAAATCGAGGTGTGGAGGTGCGTGATGGCCCCGGTATGTAAGTGTGTGACGATCCCGGAAGGTTTGTCGCAGAAACTTGGCCTGGAGTAGTTATCACTCGTGGACGGGGCAAGGTAGAGGGAGTGGATACTCTACGTTTAATTCTTATTGGCAAATAATCCGCTTTTGGTTCGCCCACTGGCACACCTTCTTGCTTTATAGTTGTCAGCAATTCGGTGAGCGGTTTGGAAAGAGGTTTAAATTGCTCAGCTAAAATCGACTGGGATTGGGCGATGTCTGCTTTTAAAGCTGCGTATTTACGTCTAACGGATTGTCGAGTTTTGATAAGTTCCCTGGCTAAACGCTTATCCATGTTGCAACTCCTTCAGTTGTTGGTAAACTACTACCTTCCCTTCTTTGGCTGCTGTCTATATATTAAAGTAATTGTCGAAACCTTTTCTATATCGTCCCGCGTTGGTTTCGCTTTCTTTATCGATCACTAAAAATCCGTGATTCTCATTCCAACAATAAGAGCACAATGCTTTAAACTTGTCGAATGACATGTCCGTGTTGACATGATCGTCGTAAATGTGCTTCAGATTGGTGTTGTTTTGTTGGAATATGATGACGAGATTTGCATTATCTCTTATGAGCTGCTTAGGAATAGATGAATACGTCTGACATAGATAAAAACAATCTATGTTTTGGTGACGTCCGAAACAAAAATAATCTCGAATTATGCTTTGCGTCTCGCAAGCTACGTCGTCAAAAACTATCACGGAATGTTCTTTTGCTTCCTGGGGTTTGATCACCTCACAATCGTTACTATATTCGAAGAATCCAATGTCTCGCAATAGTTGAAAGGCTGCTCTCAGATAATTATATTTGGGTTGATCGTTTGTTTTCGAATCGAACCCATTTCGATGCACTAGTAAACTGATTATGAGGTTGGTTTTTCCAGATCCGGATCGACCTATGACCACACATCGTTTACATCCTTTACCCAGTAAAACGCTGTGCTTTCTGTAAGTCTCGGATATGGAATTTATTGTGTGATTTACTACCGGCAAAGAACACCCTTGCTTCACAATTTTGACGTTTTCCATCGTTTTCGCTTGGAAGGAAACTGCGCTCTACCCGCCGTGCGTTCTCGTTATATTTGTTAATTCCGTTTGAAGAACATCAGTCGTGTGTAAGTCTTTAAGAAGAAAGCTACTAAGCGCAAACAAACCAGTCATCACCGAACCGCCAAGCGGAAAGGTCGCGGTTTCCTGAATACCCTTATTGACAAATTACCCTTTGAACTACACATACCAGGGTACAACTTTTGCGGACCTGGTACCCGACTTAAAAAACGTCTTTCTCGAGGCGATCGAGGAAGGAATCCTCTGGACGAGGCCTGCAAGCAACACGACATCGCATACTCACAATCTAGCGATCTTTCGACACGTCACGCGGCAGATAAAGTTCTAGCAGAGAAAGCTTGGGAACTTGTTAAAGCAAAAGACTCTACTCTTGGGGAAAGAGCTGCAGCCCTTGCTGTTACTGGAATTATGAAAGGAAAGACGAAAGTCGGAATGGGTGTGAAACGGAAGCGTACACGGCGAACGCATTCCAAACGGGTCGGTATCACAGTCCGCTCGCATTCAGGAGGAGCTTTAAAAACAAGGAGGAGGCGGAAGCGGTCAAGAGTACTACCTCTTCCCAAGAGAGGAGGCATATTGCCGCTTGTACCCATACTTGCTGCATTAGGAGCATTGGGATCCCTCGGAGGTGGTGCTGCAGCAGTCGCTAAAGCAGTGGGAGACTCAAAGGCTGCTAAAAAGAATCTCCAGGAAAAGGAGCGACATAACAAAGCTATGAAATCCATTGCTCGCGGAAAAGGGTTATATCTACGACCGTATCAGTCAAAAAACTAACGTTGAAGCTGCCGCGCCGCGCGTTAACCAACATCGATATTACAGACTACGTTAAACGCCTAGAAATTCCACACTTTAGGGGAATATTTATGCGGGATGCCCTGCCTATCAAGATTCGTAAACGAGAATGTGGTGTCACTAAATTGGACGATGATGTAGGACCTGGCACGCATTGGACGGCTTACGTAAAAGTGGATACCTTTGTTCTGTATTTCGATAGCATCGGTAGCTTACAACCTCCAACCGAATTAGTGAAATACTTTCGTAGCGATGGTGGCAATAACACGATCACGTATAATTCTAATAGATATCAACGACTCATGTCATACACATGTCTCAAATTTCTATATAACTTTGCGAAACCGCTTTTGTCGACAGTTTAAGTGTTGCGCTTCATCATGTCTAGTATATTCACTCTGACAGGTGATTCATCAATCCTTACTGCGAATTTTGACTCCCCTATTTTCTTAGACGACGGTAGCGAATATGTTTTGGGGTTTTTAAGTTTCGAAACCTACAATACTATTGCTAACATTAGACCTCCCAACAATGAATTTCATCTCGTCGGACTACCTCATATTACTATACCTGAGGGTGCATACGAAATTACGGACATTGCCGACTTTCTGCATAAACAACTTGAGTCTAGCGGAAGTAATGGGCGGGTGCTGCTACGCGGAAACAACAGCACCTTAAAAACCGAAATAAAATCGAACGTTTCAATCGACTTTACATGTGACAATACTATCCGAGACATGTTGGGATTTGACAGCAAAAATTATGATGCAAATATGTGGCATGCAGGTAAACATGTTACGAAAATTTTGAATATTAACTCCATCCTTATCCACTGCAATATCTCTGTCGGTTCCTATAAAAATGGTAAGCCTGGCCACATCGTTCATCAATTCTTCCCCATAGTGCCGCCTGGGTACAAAATAGTGGAAACACCTAACCCTGTCATTTACCTACCGATCAGCACGAGACAGATCACTAACCTAACTGTTAAAATACTGGACCAGACTGATACTCCCGTCGGTTTTAGTAAGGAAACCGTTACGGTAACATTGCATTTAAAGAAGTTATAATGGGTTTTCAATTCAACCCTTCACTCTACCATGTCCAACCCAGTTCGTATAAGAGACGTTGTCCACAGCCTTGTAAAATCAGTTCAGCTTCGTCCGCCGAGCAGTTAACAAAGGCAAACAGAGACTTCTTGCGATCGTTGGGTTTTAAAGTGCTGCCATGAGTATTCTAAATATTGGGGAACGTGTCCTCGTCGACAACTCGATCGTTAGCAATCAGTTGCACACCCATCAACCGTATACAAACCGTTTCGACTATAACGATGAAATTCGAATTCCAATTCCTGAAGATATGTCAACTCTACCAGGTTTGAGCTATCTATACATAGAGGGAAAATTACGGAAAGCAACCGGTGAAGTTACGACGGCTAAATTTCTTAACAATGGGTTGGCTCACTTATTTAGCGAAATCCGATACGAAATCAATGGTGTCGTTGTCGATTCTGTTACCAAACCTGGTATTACATCTACTCTTAAGGGATATGTGTCCTACAGTTCTGATGATGTTAAAAAGCTTCAAAATTCTGGTTGGTTGTACGCCGCCAATACTCACATTACCGATGCACAGGGCAACTTCAGTGCCTGCATACCGTTGAGAATGCTGCTAGGCTTTGCCGAAGATTATGGAAAAGTCATACTTAACATCCGACAAGAGCTTGTCCTGATTCGCAGCAATACCGATGCCGACGCCGTATTCAGTGCTACCGTAGGAGAGACTGCTAAAGTTACGATTGACAAGCTGTATTGGAAAGTTCCACATGTCACTCCAGGTCTTGCTCAAGAATTATCTCTAACCAAATACATTGACAAAAATATCGACACACAAGTAGCGTTTCGCAGCTGGCAACTTTATATCATACCAGGCATTAATCCCGTGACTCAACATTCTCATGCCATTGCAACAGCCACCAAATTACAAATACTCAAATATGTCATCGTAGGTTTTCAGACGGAACGTTCGGGGCTCATCTCTAAGGACAATAGTCATTTCGACAAAATTAATCTTACAAATTTTAGAGTTTATCTCAACACCGAACGTTTCCTCTACGATAATTTAAATAACAATTATGGTCTGAATCATTACGCCACATTATACGAAATGTACTCCAAGTTTCAATCGTCCTATTATAACAAGACTGACGAGCCTTGGTTCACGCCCAATGAGTTTGTCGACAAAGCACCCATTGTTGTAATCGACTGCTCCCATCAAAAGGACTACCTCCACGCAAACGCTGTAGTTTTTCGAGTTGAATTTGAAACTTCCGCAAACGTGCTAGCCAACACAACCGCGTATTGTCTCGTTCTTCATGATCTAGTTTTTACGTACAACGCTCTGACAAAAGCAGTAAAACAATTGTAATACTCCGAAGCAGGTCTCCTGAGGCGCAGTGTATAGAATTCCCTTTAATGCATATAATGCTCCCCAGGAGTCATACCATTAGACCACCGAGTCCTTAAACTATTTAATGAAAAACGGTGATGACCTTCGGAATAATCGAAAGTATAAAAAGTTGCGCATTATCATGGTCTCGTTAATTGTTTTATAACTTACGTCAAGTTCGCACACTATTCGTTTACGTATAAAATAATGGATCAGACTCCAAGTGACGATTCTTCACATGAAATCACATTAAAGCACGCTGTAAAGTTGTGCTGTGCTTTCTGGTTTGAAGATGCAAAAAACAATTTTGATAAAATAGTGAGAAATTCCTCGGGACTCAGAAATTTAGACTTGGAATTTGACGCGTATGTAGTGAGTGCTATGGCTGGCGATAGCCAAAATCAACAAGAAAAACGGAAACGACTGATTGCCAATTTGGAAAAAGCATTTTAAAATATTTTGCTAGAGAAGGAAATACATCGCTGACGCTGGATGTGGACTACCACCCAAAGCATCCCTTTGCTGAAATGCTGGAAGAACGTGTCTCAGTATTCGATCTAACGATCGAACTCTAACACCTCCCACCACTCGACCTTGATTTCAAAGTCAAACTCTAGAACCTCCTCCCACCAAAAAATAAAAAATCTACAAAACGGTGCGGCTGTTGACTAGTATCGGTCTGAACGAACAAATTTGTGAAAAGAAGGAAAATGAAGAAGAGTGTGCAGTTTGACGACTCGTAGAATCAGATGTACAATCTGCATACGTGGGCGTATGCGTATAAAGAAGCTCGGAGAGGAGTCTGGCAACAAGAAGCTATGGATAAGATGAGGTTCAAGCGGAGGATCCTTAATGTGGAAGAGGTATTGAGAAACGTCTTCAGCTCAAAACATAGGGATAAAGTATACGTAGAACGATATTCAGCCTTTGTAGATCATTAGATTGTACATTGTTAGATTATATATTGTTTGTAAATAAAAAACAGAATAAAATTTAAATGTTGTTTTATTATTCCATTAAGTAATGATTATATATATGGTAAACATTAGACAAAGCACAATAGCAACAAGTTTTAGCATGATACATGCAAAGGGGTTGTGTTGGACTGAGTGGTGGTTGCTCCGCAATTTCAATGATTGGTGTTGCGGTATAGCGTTTCAGAAACTCAGCCTTTTCTCTCCCTTTGACATATATCAGTTCAGCGTCCCGCAGAAGGCGTCGCAATATGGTGGGGAACAGGTATGCAGGAGTAAATCCATCCTTCCAGGCTATGCAATGATGGTTTTCCATTAACCAACGGGCTTGCTTTTGCAAATTCTGAGGCAGTGCTTCGAAAGGAATGGGTTGTTTGAACACGTGGTGAGCAATACTGGTTCCATCGTAAGCAGCAAATTCCTTTGGAGTGAAATTCTTGTCGGTTGTTTTGAATCCTTGAATATCGATAACCAATTTCATGTTGCCTCAGAGAACTAGCTGAACGGCTAAATGTACTGGCGCACTCACACTTGTCAGGACACAACGAAGTTATGGTCGGATAACTAGCTGGACGGCAAAGTAATACTACCCCCCCCCACTCTCCATAATAAAACTTGCGCAGAAGAGTTACACCTGCTTGACCACTCTCGTCAGAGCATTGTACGTATTATAAGTAGTAGTTTCTTCAGTAAAAAAAAACTTTAACAAATAAACATTACATACTATAATATAATAATAATAATATTAAAAAATATATAAATACTAGCTTAACTAGTAACATTTTCTTCTTTAGTTTCTTTCGCTCTAGTTTCTTCTTTAGTTTTTTCTTCATCTTCTTCTTCTTCTATAAATTTGTTTACTTCACTTAGCTTATGATGTAACCGAGACCTTCCATCAGATTTACAAAGAGCCTTCGATTTATCACATTATTTAGAAACAACTGACATACTTCTGCTCCATTTTCATATAATCTTTCTCTCGTGTGCAACTCTTCATCGGTATATCCGCTCCGCCCCATACCATACACAACTTCATGTCCTGCGTCGAATGCTAAGTCCTTACACCGACCTTGCAGATTTCCTATGGCGCTGCGCACATCTGTAGCTGGCGCTCGAGCAGCATCCGAGTAACACATCCACATTACGACGACAGTTGCTGCCCAATTGCTTCTAGTTCAATATCACACCTAACACTGTCGCTAGCAAACGTCAGCAGTTCGTACAGACACAGAGCCTTCTCCGACAATTCGTCAAAGTTCTGTAACGTAACGTGTAAATTTTGAATATAATCCCCAGGTTGAGTTAGCGCTCGCGTTATTGCTGTTGAATAAAATTGAGGAAACTTTAAGTTCTTCAATTGTGCTAGCTTTCGTCCAATTAGAGTGCGAACTCTGTACAGCTCTTCCACAGTTTCTCTCCCCAGGTAAACATCCGATCCGTCCTGACCCTGTATGCGTAACACCTTCACCGCTTGAATCGTTGTGAATGATAGGAGTATGGGTCCCAACTGAAGCGGTGGCCACTGTCCAGCTCCGGAATAAAAATAATTTGTTATAATTCCCTCATTTTCTAACAGGATTCCCCACTCGGGTTCCAGCAGCTGAACCCAATTATTGTGATTTCCACGTATTTGTATTACTGGTACAAATCCACCGCTGGTTTGTAGACCCACACATATAAACTTAGTCTGTGAATTATTTAATCTATATGTACTACTGCCAAGAAGCACTGGACACTGTTGCGGTTTAAACTTCGTGACACCATCGAACACTGCTTGCCCGCTCTTCACTAAGCCAAGAACTTTGGTAATGGTTTCCATTCTTAGTTGCACTGAATAAGACGATGTTCTGCGATTCCTACTCCTGCCTGCTCTTTTTTTATCTACTTTTCGAAGGTAGTGGTAGAAGGGAGTTACAAGGTTGCCCACGGTCACGGTCAAGTAGGAGGAGTACCAAAACTAGTGGTGGGGGGAAAATTGGTCAGTTAGAAATAGCATTTCAACGAAGTAGCAGTGAAACAATAAGAAAGCCGACCTGCGATTAATTAATAAAATAAGCAATGGTAGTAAAAATCGCAGATCAACCCCCCTACCATTTATACACCACGGCAGCTCGGAAAAACTCTTTCTTTACTCACCGCGATGGCCGACTAGCTCAAATATCGGCGGCCTTAGATCGTAGGTTCAGATCATCAGCTATGTACCCTGGAATGTCTTCAAAAAAGGAAAGGAAAATGGAAATGGGCGCCAGCGTTTAATTAATCATTAATAAAAGTTTTGAGGAGTCAGTAACCAATAATCAGGATAATTAAAATGTAAATAATGTAATAACACAATTGTGTATCTTAACTGAAGGTTGCGACACGCATAAAATTAAGAACCCCTTTCGGGTTATTTTAATAACTTTAAAAAAAACACTCGTGGGATAAGCTTATCACAGTCATCTAATAAAACCTTCTGTTATACTATTGAAAATAAATAGCGTGACTGTACCTTTTACATAGGGTCGAAACACACATCAAAAATAGCAAAATTTATAACTGTGCATAATTAACTATAAGCATGAAAATTTAATGTAAAAAGCAAGAGCATGTATCAAATTGAACATTACATTTTAATAATTGAAAAACGTATGAATTTAAGTTTTAAATATTGACGGGTTTAAAATGTATAAATGGAGAAACCAGTTATCAAAAACACGATAAATCTCGGAACAGCACAACTAACCTCGCAAAATAAGCTGGACGTGAACGGCTACAACCCTTGTTGGAATCGCCAAGGATGCGCAGAAAATTGCTGCAGAAGCATCCCCAAAAAGGCAGCAAAAGCATCTTCAAAAGGCCGCAAAACGCCGAACTCAGGAGGTGTCGAAAGTGCGATAAGGCTTGGCCTCCGAGATAAACTCGTTGTTGAAACGGAACTGGTAATTAAGAGCTAACAAAAAATGTAATTACTATGGGGATAATAAGACAGAAAAGCGCAATCGTACCTGATAATAATCAGCCCTTAGAAAACACATTGCTCATTGAAATTGGTTGAGCGCACGTAATTTAATATAATTAACATAAAATCTCGGCCGCGCGAAATGCGCTGCCCGAGGCGAAAAGAATGAGTGCCTCGGACGACAATTTCGTTTCCTCGAGGAAGGCTCGCACTCTGATAAGAGATAGCGCGGGTCAGAGAGGGCATTGCGCAAACGAT
This sequence comes from Agriotes lineatus, assembly GCA_940337035.1. Classification (NCBI taxonomy): domain Eukaryota; kingdom Metazoa; phylum Arthropoda; class Insecta; order Coleoptera; family Elateridae; genus Agriotes; species Agriotes lineatus. Next base: position 71,788,903 of record OW679199.1, read on the forward strand.
AAGAACTTGATGCAGGTACAAAATGCGTTGGTTTGGAAAATTTACGAATTCGAAATGCAAAAGGAATTATAATTTAACTAAAAATATACAGGTTAAGCCTGAAATAATTGGATAAATGGCGAAACAATTAGGCAAAGCCAAAAAATTGTTTCAAATACACGTAGACAAACCATGGATCGCTATATTCCCCAAGAACGCGGAATAATTATTGTGTCAATGTTTTTGACAAATAATTGGTCAGCAGTTTTGGCTCGACGCGAATTTCGTCGTCGATTTCTTGGTAGTGTGGAACCAATTGAGCAAACACTGTGGTGGTTAATCGCTTGCCTCGAGGAGACTGGCTCAACACGGGCCAGTTGCAGACGTGGCCGGCTCCAGAGTATCCGTTCAGTCGAGAATATCGCTCCTATGGCTGCAGATGTCCCAGAGGACCCTCAAACATCAACCAGACGACGGGTCACGCAATTGGGCATCAGTACACGATCTTTACAGGGAATTTTGGTGAAACACTTGAAGATGTTCCCGTACAAAGTGCAACCGCACACGCAGCATGAGCGACAGTGGATATTCTGAAGCAAGTTTTTCCCTGCCGCTTAATCTCTCGTTTTGGATATTTGAACTGTTCCTCAAGATCGCCCAATTTGACCGTTCCAGACTCCTTTCTTTAAGGTATTCTGAAGTCACGGGTCTATACAAACAAGATACAGATCTTGGCGGCCCTAAAGGAGAACATCTGACTAGAAGTGAAGAATTTATCACCAGAAATTTTGAGAAAAGTCTTGGAAAATGCTGTGAAACGAGCCGGAATGTGCATCAACTCAGGCGGTCTCCACTTGACCGATATTATCTTAGCGTCAAAAAAAAAAAAAAATTAAACGTCTAAATAAACATAATCAACAAACAGAACCAATTCTTTTTATTTACAAATGAAGTTACTGCCTTAGGAAATCGAGTGAGGACTTTTGCGCCACCTTGTATAACGGAGCGGTTTTTTTGTAGAAGAGCGGAATGAGAGGCGAGTAGGTGATCGATCAATGAGCAAACGGTATTACTGACATTATTTATACTTTAACATAAAGAGGTGCTGAATAATTTCATTATTATAGCAAATAATTAGCTCTGTCGTGAAGACATTTTATCAACTTTTATATGTTAAATATCGTAATGACATACTGCACCGTACTAATGCGATAAACTAAGGTGGTAATAAAATTGTTATTCTTGTCCTTCTTCTTATTCAGCTGTTCTCTATCCTGTGGTAGGCCTCTCTATATTCTTTCGCTGTCGATCTTGTGCTGTTTCATACCAATACAGCCATGTAGTTTTTTTCAGGTCGTCAACCATCGCATCTAGGGGCGTCCCAGATATAATAGTATATTACGCAATTAGTATAGAAAAGTGATGTTTTACCGAACAAGAATGGCTGGTTTGAGTACGAGCGCTAGCGAGTACTTAAACTGACATGATAGTTCAGTAAAACGACGCATTTCAAAAGAAATGTAAAATATTAAATTTTTATATACAAGGGACACTAAATGTCAAAAAATAACCAAGATTACCATGAGAAGAACCCGTTTGGCTGTACTGAAGTTTATTGTTGGCAGCACTGTAAGTTTATGTCAAATTTGAGGTTAGCAGGTTAGGTTTTGTGTGAGTCTCAAAACTAACGCAAAACATAACCTGCTAACTTCGAATATGACATATCACATTGCCATATCATATGCGATAAACGTTTGATACAAGTTCATGTCTGGGAATTCAAAAGCCGAGATTTCACAGGCAATAACTCTTACGCCCTAAAAGAACCAGATGTTAGTAAGAACGTCCTCCCGCCACAGTTAAATGCTGAATATATTGATATATCTTACAGAAAACTGCTAAATTTAAAAACGCAATGAAAAATACACAGCTGGGCCAAAACAAGTCGAATTTGGACTCATTAGAAGGGGGGAAAATTAAGCTACCTAATGAAAACATCAAATATGTCCAAACACGTAAGACAGCGAAGCGCGCAATCTAAATATGGGGCCAGAATTGAGGAAATTCACAGCCATAATGCAAGGTGCCAGAGAAGGCAGGGATTTTTAACAGATCCTCTGCCCCCCCACAAAACGCTAATCCCGGAAGCCATAAATTAACTCTCAGGCCTAAGAGCGCCCGGTGGGTCACCGAAACAAACCGTCGCCTTTCGCTGGCAAAAGAGCCCTTAAGTGCGCCGAGGTTATTTGAATATGCAGAAATTGCTGTATTTAAAGTAACTAATTGCATAGCGTTCAAGCAAACTATCAATTGTTTGGTATCAATAGACGCGCAAAATTACAAAGAAGGCAATGTACTTCAGCCCACCGCTGAATCAATTCAATTGGCGGAACGCGGGGTAAAAATGTCCGAAAATTAGATTACCCTAAGCCCGAAGGGCAACGGAAAATAACAAGCTAAACCAACCTTGTTTAGTATCAAAATTCGTGTTTCTTTCTCAGCAAGCCAGCCGTTTCACAATCGCCTAAATGAGCGCCCCCTAGAAATGTGTCTTCGCTCCACAGACCAATAAGCATCGAGGAAGCGGAGCACAAAGGAGCTGGCCCCTTTAAATAGAGAAACCCATACTTTAATAAGGGTCTCTGCCTCGGCGGGTCGAACAAGCAGCTATTCTAGGATTATCCGCCGCCATCTCCAGTAGTCCAACTAGCCTAGAAGGACGTCACCTAGCCTGGACTCTGTCATTTCGGGAAAAACTGCTCATATGGACTCTGCCGTTCACCGAACTGCCGCTTTCGCTAGACTTAGCTGTCTGTCACCTTCGCTGGATTTAGAGCCAGTCGCCTTCGCTTGACTTAGAGCCTGTCACCTTTACTGGACTTAGAGCCTGTCGCCTTCGCTGGACTCAGAGCCTGTCGCCTTCGCTGGACTTAGAGCCTGCAGGCGTCACTGAACATAACCGCCTGCCGTCTTCGTGGGACTTGCATGCCGACCCACTTCAGCCGCGCCACCGAGAGGACAATCAGCGCTCGCTCCTGCCGCCTACGCTGTTCCCAGGACGCCGCGCCACTTCAGTCGCCGCCCCCGAGAGGATGACCTGCGCCCGCTCCTGCAGCCCCAGCCGCTTCCAGGACGCTGTGCCACTTCAGCCGCCGAAGGACTACACCAGCATCCGACTACGGACGCCAATCCGCCATCTTCTTTCTTTTGTCTATATGTATATGTTATATAGTTGTAAGTTAATCTGTACAAATAATAATAATAAACTTCTCTCAAATCAATTGACTGTTTAGCAGAGGGTAACGCCTCCACCCTTTCTTCGACTGCCGCCATAATAGCCTCTACCGCAGACCTAGTTGGAGGTGTGTTACGTTGATTACAAAATATTTACAATAAGAGATATTAATTCACGCATGTGTAGGAGCAGCGCAGTTATTAATACAATACGTTCAAGGAAATTTTCGATATTGGAGACATTTTCATTTTCTCCCATAATTTTAGTGGCTATTATTTTCTTTTATTTTCTGTGGATGTTTCTATATAGCCTCTAGCAACTCAGTATCTGAGCAAATACTTTCGTCCTTTGAATTCATTTTCAAAACACCAGTGATAGGATTACTCAACTTGACAGTGACAGCACTCTGACAAATACGTGCAGTGCCTACTAGTTTAATGTTTCTTATATTATTACTTCTCATTTATTAATTATTTTTTAATAAAATAATTAAAATTATTGATAGCAGATAAAGTATTGTACGATATTCGTATCGTAATTTCATATTGCGATACTTACTGGAATATTAAACTTGGTCTTCTGCCGCATTTCCATGACCAACCCCTGTCCAGAAAAGGAGTAAATTCATAATATAAGTTTTAAACATGGTACTCATTTGAGGGAACTTCTGAGAAAAATTCAACACCGTAAACTAACTGAATTTTAGGGTTGTTTAAATACCGCCATGTATTTGGCGCGCAAAAGAAAGAAGGAAGAAGGGATTAACATTTCGTGTGGTTGAGTCAGTACGGGAAAGTATATTCAGTTTGAGCAGTTGACTAGAAAACATCGAGCAAAGAGCTTGTTTTATGAAGTAAGAGTTACGGGGTCAATTATTTTTAGATTTGACGAGGGATAATCCAGCTAAGGGTTTTTGTGATTGTCATGTGAACGTAGCGTTCCGTAAATGTAGCTATTTGGTGAACCTTACCTTGCCAGATTGGAAAATTTATGACGATTGTCGGATCTACCCATCTTCCCCATAACTCTAATTTTCCTCTCGTGTTAAGAGTCTGGTGGAATTTCATACGGACCGATAGTTGGATACATTCAAAGGAACGTCCTAGAAGAAGCTCGGATAAAAACACTATTTTGAAGAAAGTAGTGTTAGTTATTATATTAAAGTGTCTTGAGCTTTAAGGCGATGGATAATAGTAATTTACGATACAATTGCGTAAAGCTACTCTTTAGGCACGAGTGGGGTAGAGTTAAAACGCGAGTGAGCGAGAGTTTTAAGCCCCGCGAGTGACTAAAGATGCTTTACGCATGTGTATCGTACAATATTTTATCTACGATAGAACCTAGAAAACACGGTAAATATGAAAAAAAAGGAAATTAGGATTACCAGCAACCGGTCGTAATTTTGTGTGTTTAAAAAATTTTAAAACACGTTGCTACACACAACGTGTCTAATGAAATCTTTTAAATATGTTACTACTGACGACGTAAACTAATGAAAACAGTCGTTTTACAAACTTAAAACTGCCAACTAAAAGGCAATTTTACACACTGTCGTAGATAAAATTTATATAGCACACGTGGGTCATTGGAATTTACCACATTAAAAAATTTCCCCTACTTGGCCGATCCACGACTTCACGAGTCAAACATTTTTTCTATCACGACCCACTTGTACTATAAATAAATATTGTTTAGTTTATTAGTTTTTGTAACGGGTGTTCATTGGAATTTGTGATCTAGTTAGCTGTGCTCGTTGTTCATGTACGTCGTAGCACATACTACAAGCACATTTTTAACTGTCATAACACGTAACTGCTGTTTGTAAGCTCTTTAACCAGCAATTGCAACGAGCTGATTTTTGATAGTAAGTTAGTGGTGGTTATAATAAGACGAATAACTTTCTACTACCAATAACTTGTGTATTATTTGAAGCAAATATTGAATTAAATGTGAGGTTAAGTGAACAACCACATGACTTCAACAATTCCAAAGTTAACTAGACCACAAATTCAAACGACAACCCATTTTTTAAACTCGTGAATTTGTTGCAGTCGAGCCATCGCCAAGTATTTGGTGCAGAAATTCGCAACCAAGGACAAGCGCCATTTGTACCCTCAAAATTTAGCAGACCAGGCTCTCGTAGATCGTCTTTTGTTTTTTGATAACGGTGTGTTGCACCAAAACATTGACAATTATTTTGTAAGTTAGACTTTTCCCAAATGTTCATTAAATGTAAGTTAAAAAAGTAGTTAAAATCATTTTAAATCATGATTTTTTAATTTTTAATGTAGGGACGCTGGACGCACAAACAACATGATGTGATTTGTTTGATAAGTTACCAATGAATTTAAACTAATATGCTTGTGGTTACAAATAGATAGTATTTACTAATATTGAGATGGTATTGAGCCCGCTACTCAACTCTGCTTGCAGCACAACAAATAAATAAAGCAAGTCAGATAGCACAGAGTTGGGGTAGTTCATGCAACTGCAATCTGTAATTACATTTGCAAAGAAATACTGGTAGTAATGAATTGAATTGAATAGAAAAGGCAAAGGGCAGAGCTCGTTTTTCATAGATTGGAATCGATAATTCTAAATTAGCTAAAAATAAAAGATTTGTGCAAAATTAAAGCCGAACCAAAATAAATAGAACTGTCACAGGAAGGTTTATAATATGTGCGTGTTAATTGAAGCGTAGATGTCAGAATAATTAAATAGGATATGTTTATGAGCATTTTAAATAAAGGTAATTGAAGCAGAATTATGATGATACGTAGCAACGAGCATAAACCAAACGCAACAGGGCAATTATAATTATGGGACAGCAATATTCGAAAATTTGGAGAAAAGCGAACAGTTAAGAAAATTACAAGAAATGGACACAGCAGGATTTGAAACAAAATTGGTGATTGAAAAAACAAGTCAGTGTAATTACGTGAGTGATAAGGACAATTTACATAAAGCAAAATGTAGTGGCGCTATGAGACAATTTAAAACCAAAATTAAAAGAACAATATTTTAGAAATAAGAATTTTTGAACATAATTCTAATTATAAGTTAAATTTAGTTAAGAAGTTATTGTATTGTATTTGGTCCATTTCCGTTTTGTATAACTTAGATAGGCAATTGTTATTAACGACCAGGAGAGCGAGACAATTGAATAAAAATTATTGAATGACAACCAGTTTTTGTGCTCTCTGAAGTTTACATATTTTACCTAGTAAATCATTATTTTATCGATAAAAAGTACACCAGTGTGTCAAGAAATTGTTAGTGCACCTGTGAGAATGTGGGGAGCATTTTCCCTCACCAAAAATAATTTTTCATCGTGACCACATCCCGAGGACATCGGGGAAGCCAACGTAGTTCTCGAACATCAGCTAGGGCCCATTTTGAATTCCTGAGCCCAAGATTTTAGCAGCAGCATACTAGCACAGCGTATAGGAGGCCTCCACAACGCTATCAGCACCGCAGGACCCCGTATCCGGCAGATATCACCAGGAGCTGCAGTCTGAATGAGCTGCCGCAGCTTTCATCGACAAGGTACCAAATTTTACTAAAAGTAACGGTGTTAGCAACCGGAAATTCGCATGACTACTAGAGCAAACCTTCATGAACGAGACCCAGGCAGAGTTTAGCATCCATCAAAAATCAAATATCCAGTAATTGCCATAATCAAGTTTGAGGTTATGTTGATCCCATAGCGACGCTCCAAAAAAACAATGTTGTAACAACGAAGTGGAGGGTTTTTTCCTGCAAACAAATGAGAATCAGTGACGCTAAGAGCGCGATAATTCAAAATTTATCTGATAAATCGCTCATAAAACACCTTTTACTAGTTTAAATCACAAAAACGAAACACTAACCAAAATAAACCGATTTGTGCTAGGAGTTTGACAGAAATAGCGTCTGCGCGCTCGAGTTAAATTTATATTCCAGTGGCGTATCACACGAGTTTAATATTAACGTATCAGGGAACCCAGCTTTGAGATATGAGTCACCTTGCCTACCGAGCTAGCCTCTGTAAGATTAAATTGCAGATGGATGAAGTATAATAAAGGGCACAATACTGTTTACTTTATAAATAGTTAACGAACCCAGTGAATATTTTTAGTCAGTCGAAATTTGACCTAAATAAAAGAATATTTGCAGGTAGTGGTAATTGTTATTTATTGCATCATCTTCATTATAATATTACAACACAGATCAAACCATTGCAATATATCAAAACTGTTTTGGTTTACATACAAACTAATTTAAAGATTAATACATGGAGACTATTATTGTTATTCACATACGAGGGACACTAAATTAATAATCTACCTAGGGTAGAAGAAAAATACCTAGATTACTAATGATTTTTTATTTTTTAATATAGTCACCACCTAACTCTACACTCTTTTTCGGGAGTTGCAATAATAAGTTCTTTGTCAGGAAAAATCCGGCTGCTTCGTAGATTTTTATTTGAGTTTCAGAATAGATAGTAGTCGCATGTGGTCATATAAGGGCTGTATCTCAGGGAATCATAATTTTTGCATCAAAGCTTGAACAGGTTGGGTCTTGTGCACTCTTGCATTATCGTGAAGAATCAAAACCCCTTTCTTCAACAAATTCGGCCCCCTTTTTGTATAGCACGATGTAGTTTCTCAAGTGTGATAGAATAGGCACTGACAGTGATTGTTTTACATTTACACTTGTAATTAATTAAAATATTTCCGTAGTGACCTAACAAACCGTCGATATGCCTGCAAACGCTTATGTCGATTTTTTTTTTTTTTGAAGCGACGAACTCTTATGGACATTGAATCCTGCTTGGTCTGAGGATTCCAATAATGGACCTAATCTCATCTCCTGTCATGAATGTTTTATGTAGATTTTTGGGCTTGAATTTGCAAAATATGAAATTGTGAGCCTTAGAAAATATACATTACGTTCGTAAAACAATTCGTCTCCGAACCAGTTGAACATGCAAGCCAGACGAATTCCTACAATTCATAAATCATAAGTCCCATTCATTAGCTTTTTTAAAATATTCCATAATTTTGTCCATGTTTCTCACAAGATAGGTTGTTGTTTGAGCCATTCCTATTCTACTTTTTATCTTCTATCTCAGTCTGAAGTTAAAATTTAAAAATTGCTTAAAAACGCACAGACAGACAAACGTTTTACGGAGTTTGTGAACTGGTTGATTCTTGCAACAAGATATCCATGAAGCATATAAAACTAACGAAAATTTCTGATAATCGCATAACTAGTTTGAATTCTCTTTCTCACCACAATCATACGATCTAATAGTTTCTGACCTTTTGATTGGTCATACATTAACACATTCTAATTTTGAAATACCCCTGAATAACTTGGAGAAGCTGAAACAACGAATAAGAGTTAAGTATATAGAGTATTAAATAATTCACAAGTACAATTGCGGCAAAAAAATAGGGGTATTTTTTTTTATTTATTCATGTAAATTGAGTGTCAATGTGTAATCATTATTATTAAATGTCAATGTCAATATCTGTATAGAGTGTTAGCTTTTCTCTTACCTTTAGGTCAGCTTTCTATATTTTAACTTTCAAAAATTGATCGCTATAAAAGTCTCTAGCTACAGCGAAGACGTCGTGTATCCTTTATTAATGAGATGTCTAAATTATTTGAGCGCCAACAAGTTTAATTACTCTCAAGCACACTGATATAGGTAGAAGAAAGCTTATAAACTTCACTATATATTCTGCACAATACAATCCTTGAACCTTTAACGTTTGAATGAAAGAAGCAATTCTTTATATAGATTTATTGAAAATTTTAGTTTAGGTCAGTAGTAGTATCGTAACACTACCTCACTTAACTTGCGTCACTATTACTAAGGAATTATAAACTGTTCTTACTTTTGAGAATATGCGAAATATTACAAGATTATCTTTGTTTTACTTATTTGGTAACCTGTTACGCTTGTGGCATCGACTACCAGCCCCTCAGGAGCCCAATCAAACTGCAACACCACTCAAGAGGTCGATCCGCTCTCCCCCAACTGTCACTCTGACACCCGTTAAACGGCAGTTGTCATTTGACCGCAAGCAATCGCAAGCTCTCCGTGATGAACTTCGCCTTCTCCTAAGACTTCTTTCTATAATATGGAATTACGAAAATAGAATCAGGTAGACGCAAAAACAACTATACATACTCTGTACTTAACAGGCAAAAAACTATGCAACGCTTTCCGTGTTTCCTATATCAGTCAATATGACCTGGAGCTCCGTCCGTTGGAAAGTGGTACCCGCTCTCAAAATCTGCCTCAAGCACGCTTCGTTAGTATCTACATATTATCAGCGAAGAACGAGAAATTCCGAGTTGACCACATTTTTACCACGAAAAACCTTTTATGCACAGCTCTTGTCACCAATTTTATAAAACAAAAACCTGTTACTATTTTTCTACCCTCTCTTCTTTTTTTTTAAACCCTTGCAACTCGGATATTAATTTTCATAAGTTTTGACTGCGTTTTCTTTCTTGATCGTTTGTTCACTATATATAACGTAAACTACTAACATTAGTACAATATGCTTTTAGCACGTAACAAGAGTAAAAAAAGTAAAAAACAGATATGCCCTCGATCAATCATTTTGTTAAGGCTAACATAATTGCTAAAGCGGAAGGATGATCGGTAAGGTGAATTGCTGCATATTACAGTGTTAATAAAAACCTAGGTCAGGACGAAGAATATCCACTCCAGAACAGGATTTAGCATTAACTAATGTATTAAGAGCCCATCCATAGAGATTGATCGATACTAGACAAAAAAAGGTGTCCTATTATTTTTTGGTGGAAATTGTACCTTACCAAATACCATGGGCACAATAACTTGGCATTGAGGAAGGTGGTATCTGCTATGAGTTAATATCAACTGAATTTGACATTTAGTTTTGTTACATAAATTTGAATGTGGATCTTATTTGCTCCTTGACTTTAACCTCTGATGTTGTCAGTAATTGAGGTTATATCAGTGTATGAGCTAGAGACCCTAGAAATGAGAGTCTGGCCATTGGCCGTCGCTGGCCTGATTGGTTGATGCGAACCTTGTCCCTAAAATGGCGGCGCCAATGGTGTGCTCTCAAATATGGCGGGAATTTCAAACTTAAATGTATAAAGGAAGTGACTCTTAAAATAGTATATTATGCTATTAGGAGCAAAAGTTATACTTTATGTGGTGAGGCTGGACGGGTTATCTGCCGAGCTTGCGAGGCAGATAAGTACATATCAAATGGTCGAAATTTGGCAGACATCCTTTGGTAGATTTACATGAATTTTTTCATAAATTGAGACATCACGCTTGCAAAGTTACATAGACAAAATTTGTATTGACTAAACAAAATTTTATATTCAACAAAAATACTTGTGTGAAGGCTGTAGAAACTTGAAATTTCCAACAACCGAATTTAGAGGTTAAATACACTTGCAAAATTAGGTTAAAATTGTACGCAGTTTACATAATTCGAGATGGAAGGTTTGGAACAATTCTTAGCTCTACAGATGCAAAAAATGCAGTTGGTAACCAGCCAAATACAAGAATTGCAGAAGAAAGCAGCCGAAAGTACCGCATGTAGTTCTTCGTTCTTCGAATGTGCCATGGCCAAAGCCATTGCAGGTGGATACAGATGAGATTCGCCAAAGTTTTGAGCTGGTCCAACTGGGAAGCCTACGTTGTTGCTACTGGAATGGACAGTTTGTAACACGTTTTTTCCTTTTACACCATATATCTGTTTTCCACTTGAGACCTTGAGTCCTTGTTCAACTTTATATCGAGATATTTAACTTTTTCCACTTCTGACAATGGTACATTATTTATAACAGCTAAAGCTGTGTTTTCTTTGCAGTTGATCGTGTTTCATATGGAAGTGCGGTTCTTCTAGGTATGATTTGAGAGGAATGTAGTATGGGAGACTATCATGCCACACTTTATTATATCCCTGGTTGTCATCAAACAACGCTATTATGGAGTAAAGTTTCTCCTCAAAGGATTAGTTGATTATAGTTGACCTCAGCAAGAACCTGCTATATGGTGGGATGCTATCGCATGGTGCTTGCACATTGTCTATCTTTGTAGTTACATCAGTGAGATACTTCCACATACTTTGGTCGACTTCCCACTTAACGCGTTCAATTATACCAATTATACTAATCCAAATCACTGCAAACTGCATATTAATCAGTTATCTTTAATACATTACTTGAATGTTTACTGCAATAACTGCAACTGGAGATTCATAACGAACATTAGAGAGTAGTTTAGCGGCCGTAGCAAGGAGAAGATCTGGCGTTGACGGTTTTGGTAAAATCGAAATTGTGTGTTGATTCATATAAATGTGCGTATCTCTGCATGAATTTTTCATACTTTAAATTCTTCTGGGGTAATGAGAATGATATTTTACCCATTTAAATGGTTTTATCAATCAGAGCAGACTGGTACACTTCATTTTCTGTTTACTACTATGGCATTTCTTAATACCTATCTATAAGGTATGCAGGGCCTCTAATTTTAAATATAATTTTGTAAGATATGCCGTAAAGGTCACGGTTCACTCAACCTCAACTGTTGTGAGCCATTGACCTAAGAGTACAAATAGTCCAATAGTATCAACGGCAATCATTCTACATTGAATAATTATTCAAAATGCTTCAATTCTCTGTTCCAACGCTGTTATTGCTTTTGAGGGGGATACTGTGCATGGTATTGGAGTAACTTGACTACAAATTAATATTGTTATAGCTCCACGTTGCGGCGTCTTTTTATTGCTATATCCCCCTTTAGACTGCTGTTTTTATTTATGCTATCTAATTTATTTAATTTAACCAGCTCAGTAGCAAGGTGGCATTTTCTAAAATACAAACGTGAATTATTGATTACTTTCACATTATAGATTTACTGTTATTTACAATTTTCCAGCTAAATGTGAGTACTAACTTGTTTATTTACTATTTGGAGTAAGGTTAGGAAATCTGTAATTTTTAATATATCTTCTATTAGGCCCCTTTCAAACGTGAATATTGTATGCGAGACTCAGTATGCGGGAGCGGGATACAGAATCGCAGTGAAAAATTCCAAAGGGGTGCAGGAAAGCTGGTGAGCTATAAAAAAAGGACTAGTTCATTCTAGTGAGCGAGCGGTTCTTAGAAATTAACTATGTTGTCCATATCCAGTACAAATACAAATTATTATTATTTAGTAAGTAGTTACTCACATAACTTACATTGATTGAAATCACAAAACAATACCTATAATCCATTTACTTGACATCTGCACTGGCAGTGTCAAAATTTAAAAAAATGTATTGACTATACCTCAAAAATAATGTGTTTTTTATTAGACTGTACAGTAATTTAATTGTTAAAATGTAAAAAATAGCAGTGGTGCCAACATAATGTCAGTTTGACAGTGTAGATGTCAAGTAAATGGACTATAATTGAAAAGCTCAAATCTTGTAAAACAGCTGAGTTGACACGGTCGCCATTTTCGGGACCACTGCCGCCAACATTTCGCTGGGGAATCTAGTTACTTCCGGTAAATGGCCAGTCTCTCATTTCTAGGGTCTCTAGTATGAGCGAAGTAGCTACATACTATTTGTGAACCCACTTTCCCTACGTTAAAAATTTAAAAAAACACTTAATATTGTGATTATAACAATGTTATAATAAATATACTTAACAAGGTTCAACGTAAATTTTCATATCTAAAAACGATCAGAATATAGCTCATACTTTTGAGAAAAATCGGAATACGAAATAATTATAGGTGATTATCTGAAACATTGGAAATCATATCGAAGCTGTATGCAGGGTGGTCGAATGTTCATTGTACCCCTATTTTAAAAATTATTTTATCTAGAACTGTCAAATAATAAGTGTATTATATATCCAACTCCAAATACAAAAAGCCGCTCATATTACACTAGTGGAATATGAAATTTCCTATTCTACAGGGTATTTTTTTAATTAGTGGGCTATATTGTCAATAAATAACATTAACGTGGAAATGAGCAGATTAGGTTTTGCGTCAGTCTTGACGCAGACTGGCGTATACCCTGACTTGCTAAGCTCAAATTTGACATAGACTGACACAAAACCTAACCTGCTAACCTCGAATTTGACATAGACTGACACAAAACTTAACCTGCTAACCTCGAATTTGACATAGACTTACAGTGTCACCAACTATATACATAGTTGTAGATCAAATAACCGGTGTCTCGATTGAAGTTATTCGGATATTTAATAATCTCTAGGGATTCCCGAATAATCCGAGGGTAATAGTATTTAGTCCTGGACAGCAGGTTCATGGAATCGTAATTTATTCTGTGGTCCCGTGGTCGTAACACGTGTTCTACGATTACTGATTTTTGTGAGTTCAAAAGTCGCGTATGGCTCTGGTGTTCTTCTATTCTACATTAGATGTTTCTTCCTATTTGTCCTATGGAAGGGTTTCCAAAGTAGATTGGAGCTGGTAAACACCTTATGTCTGTAGCCTGGGCAAAGAATCTTTGTTGGAACGGATTAGTTGTTCGACCTTTCTAATTGTACGATGGCGGACACCTATATTTTTCTTATCTAAGAGCTTCCTTATTCTATCTGTTACTCCGGCGATGAAAGAAAGGCGGGTGGAATTTATAGGATTAGATTTAGGTTTCTTTGGTTTTATGGCGTTTTTTTTTGCATGCTTTCCTAATATCTAGTCGACTGTAGTCATTGCTCCGTAAAGCTTCCTTCATATGTCTTAGTTCTTGTGGTTTACGGTCCTTTTCACAAACAGCATCGGCCCGATGAGCCTTGATCAATGATTTCATTTGGTGGGGGTGATGATGAGACAAAGCTTGTAGGTAGAGGCCAGTGTGAGTCTTTTTTCGATATACTATTTATGTTTCCCTAATACAAACAGGAAAGGGAGGCGTCAAATTTCTTCAGTTTCTATAGTGACTCTTATTTTATCAAGGTGGTTGTTTAGGTGTGCTAAGGAAACTTCAAGAGCTGCTTTTCCATGGGGTCATATAATGAAAGTGTCGTTGGGGTAACGGAACCAGCACTTAGGTTTGATATCGCTGGACCTATTAGCTTCTTCTTCGAAAGCTTCCATAGATACGTTGGCAATGACTGAAGATAACGGGAATCCCATTGCGGATCCTTCCTTTTGCTTACTGTATGTTTCTTCTCAAAGAAATTAGGTTATCTTAAAGCACATCGTTACTAACTCTGGGACGTCTTCTCGGAGCCCTTGAGGAACAAAGCATTGTTGTATACGATTTACTAAATCTTCTACTCACGCTGGTGGACAGGGATTCCACATGGAAACTGTTCAACATGTTCTGGTGCATTACTTCCCATTGAGCCAATGTTTTCACGAAATTGTTAGAATTCTTCATGTAGGATTCTGTTCTGCCTACGTATGGTTGTAATATGTTCGCGAGTGTCTGGCTACTTCATACGTAGGATATCCGCAAGTACTAACGATAACCCTGACTGAAACTCCTGGTTTGTGGATCTTCGGAAGTCCGTAAAGTCTGGGCGGTCCTCCAATCTGGCGTTCTATCCTCAATGGGGAGTCCTTCTCCAGTTTTACGCTAACATATTACAGAACAGAAGAGAATCCTACTACTTAGAGTAAAAGTTAAAATAAAATAGATGTCAGATACAAGAAACTGGAAAACTCATAGGAAAAGAATAATGCCCACATCAACTGAAAGACCCCAAAAATTGACGCAAAGCATGAAACTTAACGAGAAATCCTTACGAAACTCTTAAACAAAAATAAAATAATCGCCATTGAATTGATGGACCTATACAGACAATAGGAAAACATATAAAGAACTCTATTAAAAGAAGAAGATCATTGAGAAAATATTCTAGAAGAGAATCGTAACTTAAAATTGGTGAGATCAGGACTAAGTAGAGAGAAAAAAGTAAAGATGCTTAAAAACCGAAACGGAGAAAGGGTCAAATCTAAAATAATAGAGACAACTGCAAGATAATATAAAACACTATATAACACAACTAGAGCTCCATCACCAACGTCTAAAAAAATTTGCCAGAAATGACCGTTGAAGACATATACGAAAAATGGCATAACTCAAATACAGTATCGATATACATATAAGAAAGGAGATTTTGCAAAGTGAGACTATTAACGACATATATCCCTCCTTTCGCATCTATAAAATGTTCACCAACATGATCATAACACTATTAAGAGTATTAAGACAATAATAATAATTTAATCGTCTATCTATAGAATATGGCCTATTAGTCGGGGGGCATACATGATGAAATATATACTCCGTGGGAAATTTGATGATGAAATTGTGAAACTAATTTAAATACATTCCTTATGCTCTCCATAATCATACTTTACCAGGTACTTTGAATTTGTGGCAGACGACCTATATATTACGTCATATATACAAGATGGCGGCCACCCCAGACATCATTGGAAGTTCTCGATTATAACTCTTGAAAGGATCATCCTATCAATATTTTGTACTGAATATTTTGTGTTCTAAATAAAATTTTACACATGAACACCGAACTAATTTTAAAATGGTTTCAGGTGCACAAGTAAGCGTACACAAAACAGGTATATAGTAATTATCTTGCATTTCCCATCCATAATCAGAAGGTGTTGGTAGATGAGGGTGCTGCTGATCAGCAAGATGCCACTCCATAACCTGATAATGTTCTCTACGAATAAAAGGAGATAGTTACGCTTTTGTAGTAGGCAGATTTTCACTTTGCGTCTCGTGCTTGGACAACATCCACAAACGAAGCTCCCCAATGTCTGAAGTCTTCGTCTCTTCGTACCTTACAAATAAATTTTTCAATGATAGTTTTAGCTTTATCCCCGAATTCTTCAATAGATTTAAATTTCCCAAGGGCATCAAATATGTCATTATCCGCGGTTTTATAAATCTTCCAAAACGATAGTTTTCCATTCTTTGCAAGTGAACGTGTGACATCACATCCTGACAGAGGATGTAGACTTAGTAATCTTTTCATCTATTCTGGTCCTAATGGGGTGCAAATTCTGCTAACGTCAAGTATTCTTCGATTATTTCCTACACCAGTGACAACCATGCCATTCCATCAAGAACAGCGACACAGTGGGATTTTGCATTCAGATGCTTTATTATATTTGAGTCCACCAAAGGTGTGGACAAAGAAGTTTGTAGAGTATTATCAATTTTTGCAGAATGTTGCTCTTCTAAGATCGTCATTAGTTTAGATTTATTTGTAGACAACTTGATGGATCCACCCATATTAAACATAGAGAATGCAACTGCTGAGAATTCATAATTACTTAATGATGTTTTTAAGTCATTATCAGTACGGCGTCTCGATATGACTAGCAAGCGTGTGAATAATGATCGATCAACTTTTAATTGTACTACAGCGTCAGCTAATTTATTAGTTTGAACAGTCTTGTGTGTAGCTTTATGTAAATTTCTACTGTCAGTTTCAATTATTTTTTTTAAAGCGGTGTACATTTTAGAACCCTTTTCTAAAATGTTTAATGTATCCATTTGTATAGTTTTATGAAATACAGACTTTGTTGTTGTGTTGAACAGTTCACTGCCTTCATATGTTATAGGGTTGGTCGATGTTCTAGTAGTGTTATAGATACATTGTACATCTTCATGTTGTCGCTTTCCTCGGGATCCTGTTAAACAGTGATGTTTTGTTTTTACTTCCTCTGCAATTCCAATCATTACTTTGGTTTCTGCAGAAAGTCTTGAAAGGAGAGGTCAAAAAGAATCGTGTTAAAGTATTTTTCTGTGCTATGTTTATAAGTCCTCCAAGTACTTTCATTCTCCTGTTTTCGTGTTTTAATGCTGCATCTGAACCCAAAGCACAAAAAGAGACTGAAAGTTTATTAACAACGCAATTATCTTTCATGAATTCGCTCCACAGATCTGGACGTTGGTCTTTAAGACATTTCATGTCAGCTAGGTACCATGATATCATACTTGCATAGTTTGTTAAATCCAGAGCAAAGAAGTATGGTCAAAAACTCGTAGTGAAGCAATGTGCAATTCCCAGTTAGCTGACCGAACAGATCGTATGAACATAACCATAGTGGTAACCATATGCATATATTCCATATGTTTTATCAATCGAGGTTTGTAATATAGAATATCTTTTGCATGACGATCTCCTGGATCTGTACAATCACCAAATCGATCTTTTAGAGCTTCATTTTGTGACATTTCAATTGCTTCTTTTAATTTCAGACCGACAGAGTTTGTTTTCACGGCAATTAATAGAGTTCTTCTCTCTCCTTCTTTCAGAGAAAAAACATTTATTTTTGTTACTCGCAGAGGTGACCTTGTGTAACCTACATTACTATCTTCATGAGCGGAGCGAGAACAAGAAGGCTTATTCGTTTCTTGTTCAAATAATCTCTCACTTCGCTCCATTTTGTTTCTATGAGTACACTTCTTATGGCAATCTGTATGTCATGATACGTTTTCCTTTACCAATTCTTCAACCCTCACATTTCTTAATCGATTATCAATTAACACGTGTTCACTATCATTCCATTCTGCCTACTTTCTAACACACTCTAACACTTTATCATAGTTAATAGGTTTAACTAATGGCGACTGCTTATTTTGGCATAAATATGCAGCTCGTAATTAGTCTGCAGCCTTGCCTTTTTTGCAGATGGAAGCAGGGATACTTGGACACGAATTTGTGGTGGAGTAGACAGTGTGTCCAAAGTTTATTTTAAACTATTGAAACTATTAAACTGCCCTGCTTGCGATTATCAATCCGTTTTTATCTGAAAGAAAACACCAAAACGGTAAAAGATATCGATAAATTCCTAGGCACCTTTTTTATCGAGAATTTCTTTGTAAATAAAAAGCCTTCAGTACTAAATATTGATAGGATGTCCCCATCAAGAGTTATAAGCGAGAACTTTAGATGATATCTGGGGTGACCGCCATCTTGGATATATGACGTCATATATAGGTCGTCTGCCACAAATTCAAGCAAAGCACCTGGTAAGGTATGATTATGGAGGGCATAAGGAATGTATTAAAATTGGTCCCACAATTTCATCATCAAATTTCCCACGGGATGTGTTATGCCCCCCGACTATATGCCTTTTACAAACTGTCGAAGTATATTTTGGTATAAATCACCCTGTATATACAGTTCTAACCTTGTCTCACAGGGTTTATTCCAAACCTTACGGTTACCTCACTCTGTTTTTAACAAATAAATAGAGGAAAATAAGTACTAGACCACCCTGTATATTGACAATATGTACAATAACATATTGCTTTAATTAAAAAAAAACTAAACTGTATACACATAAGTTTATCATGTAAAACAGAACAAATTACTTGATTGCCTTTCTTTAGAGCCAGGTTTTAGCCCCATCGGATTTCCTATACTTATCGGAAAAAAGTAAAAAATCTTTGAAAATATTTTTTGTAAGCAGTTATTTTTTTACTGCTAGAGTACAATAAGAATATATATTTACTGCTAAAGGCCAACCATATAGCAATATCCTTTAGGATTATACGCCTAATTATCCTCAGTTTTTAAAATAACCCAAGCCCCTATTGTTGTCATCAGGGGCTTATCTAAATCAAGAGTATTTTTAGAACCCCCAGGCAGTCTACAACGAAGTCCCAAATCCCGTCTTGGGAGCTGAAATAGAACATAGCCTGGAGCTCCTGGTGAAAATTCTTGGAAAGGGTAGATTTGCCTTGGGAGGAGCCGGTGGCACCGATCAACTCAGCATCGCGGACTTCAGCCTTTTGGCGTCCCTCACACACTTGGAATCAATGGACTACAGGTAGCTATGATCCTTGCATTCATTAAATGCTTGCATGATCAATCTTCCAATTGCAGTTTTGAGAGACACGAGCGTGTTTGCAAGTACGTGGAATTTCTGAAGGACCACATCGAGTTTTACAGGGAATGTTGCCAGGAGGGCACCAGCTTGATGAGGGACTGGGCCAGAACTAATTTGAAGTATTTGCCAAGATATGAGCCCCACCCGTACATTCTCTACGACGACCAGAATATTATAGATCCCGCGTACCGCATTTGATTTGTAACATTGCATCATTCTTCTGCGTTGGTTTTATTGACAAATTTTAAATAAATACAATATTTGGGGATGTATATTATATCTACTTTATCGATTTAACTAAGAAAGCAAAAAATATGTGATGAAATTTACATAAAAAATAAGCAAAAGCAGCAATTTTAGTATAAACTAAAGATTATTTATCTGATTTTCTCTCCAACAGCTTATGGGCAAATCGTTTTTAAAATGTTTTCAAAACAAAACACCGTGAAAACTAGCGGTGCGTCTGTCCGATTAGTCTAAAAACTTAGGTGACCAGTCACGGAAGCTCTGATCTAGAATCTCAATCAAAGGTACAATGTTCAACGATAAATATCAAATACAATGACGGACAATAAATTTAGGCCGGCCTGTCATTCGTTTGGCAGTGTTTATGTTGGTGGCACTGTAAGTCTATGTCAAATTCGAGGTTAGCAGGTTAGGTTTTGCGTCAGTCTGTCTCAAAACTGTAATTGTAAAATTGAATTGGTAAATGAACTCTATATGAATCGAATTCTGTGATGAATTAAAGCTGTGGAAAACACAAAATAGATATTAATGCATTAAGGGAGATATGAATATGTTTTTCCCTGAGGTTGACATGTGTTACGGACCGAGGGCCTCTGGCCCAAGGTCTGTAAGTCAACCGAAGGTAAAGAACATGTATATCTCCCGTGGTGCATACAAAATAGTATGAAATTTCAAAATTTCATAATGACATTTAAAATTAGAATATGTAAGTCACATCAAGGATTGCCTCATTGTATGATTGCTAAGACGTTAATTGTAGTTGCATTGTTACCATGAGTTTGAGGGAGAAATAATTTGACAAGTCCCTTGGGAGTTATGAGTAGCTTTTCATTTTTTGTTTCTATGACCAAAATGTACAATATCATTTTGCTAGTAGATAAAGGTTGTTTATGGTTGCCTGCTTGTGCCTTTTCGATTGCTAAAAGCCTGAGCCTGGTGTGAAAGACAATAGTGGCAAGCCGTCGAAAAACGCTTTTGTGAATTGAACTGAGCTATCGAAGTTTGAAACGAGAACATTTGGTCCTTCTTCCACTGGATCGGTTTTGTGATAAACAGTGCTTATTTAATTTTGCGATATAAAGTTGATACTTTGTATTAATTTGGAAAAATGAATCCAACGAAAGAAAGAGAACAGCGCATAAAGACACAACCCATTCGTTTAACCTACACTGAGCGTGGGACGTTATTCCATCATCTTCAAAGAAAACACCTGGAACGGAGCCAGGAAGAGAAGGAGTAGGAAGCGAGAAGGAAGTGGAACTCCAGGCAAAGAAGAAGATTCAAGAACTTCGGCGGAAAGTGTCTGAAAAGCGTCTGAAGATGAACCTTTTCCAAACCGAAGTTCACCACTTCAACTGTAAGATGCTTCGGGACAAAGAAGAAAAGAGCGAGCTTTCTGAAGTAGAAAAAGTCAAAAAAGAGCAGGAAGTGACTGCTTGCTTTAAAAAAAGAAGTGCGAACTCGAGGAAGAAAGAAAGAAAACTGAAGAATGGATCGATCGTCAATGTCAGTATCAGGATGTAGAGGGTAACGGGCAAGATGGTTCTGTTGGTGGTGAGTTCCAGGACAACAACCATGGCCCCATAACCAGCAACAATGGGAATAATACTGCAGGTGTAGAAGTTCAGCCGTTTCATAACTGGAGTCGACCGGAAGTTGTAACCGGAAGTGACACTATCCATATGGAACAACTAATTGCACAGTTAGCTGTTATACAATAACAGACCAACATGATGCAACAGCAATAATTAAACTTGTTGCAGAACCAACAACGGAGTCCTGGTGAGCCAACTACAACAATTATTTCAAAGCAAAACATTGACAAGGAGCTTCCTGGATTCGATGGTCATCCAACGAAGTGGGCCCTGTTCAAGAGCGAGTTCGATCGGACGATTGCCAAGGGGCACTGTCACAACTCGCAAAATGCGATTAGGCTTAGAATATGTTTGTATGGATTTACGCGGGAGCAGTTAAACATCTTCTTCCTAATCCAGCAAATGCTAAAACAATTCTCAGAACTTTGGAAATGCGGTTTGGACGTCCAGAGTACGTAATGAAGTTATTGGTTACCGAAGCTAGAATGACAAAACCACCTGATGTAAACAAGCCGGAGTCTATTTACAAATTTTACGATGCGGTGTCACAGTGACTAATATTACAACTCTTAAGCAGCCAGAGTACTTCAACCACTACTTGATGACCTCGTTGAGAAGTTGCCAGAATGAGAAAAGAGTGGGCCCGATACGTTTATCATAGTAAAGACAAGATCAAAGATTTGCCCCTGTTTTCATAGTGGTTTGAAGAAGAAGCAGAAGCAGTTGCCCTAATCTCAACACCGTATGTAAAGAACACCCCAAAAGACAGAGGCAAGTCAAGAAATAGGACACGTAGTGCCTTCCACACCGCTACCGAGAAGAATGATGACTGTCTGGTTAGTGGATTTTTCAATCATCGCACAGCGCAGTGCAGCATGTTGAAATAGATGAGTGTCAAACAACACTGGAAGTTAGCGAAAGACAAGCGTGTTTGCTTCAGCTGTTGGCAAACCGGCCATGCAAGTATGAAATGCCCTGACAGTCGGACCTGCAATATTGATGGTTGCTCTAGGAACCATCACTCATTGTTACATAGAACTGGAAAATCAGGAACATCAAAGATAGCAGCACCGCGTTCGGAAAAAGAAGGGGGTATTGAAGCTGTTGGCAACCCACCTGCTCCTTTATCCCAATCAACCGAAGTGACTGCAGTAACCACATCTATTGGAAATATGGCAGCAGCATCTGCTGGAGATCTACTAGCCATAATTCCTGTGGTGATTATTGGACCTACTTCTTCAAAGAAAATCTACGCACTCCTGGATCTGGCTTGCACATTCTGCGCCCTGGAAAACGATGTAGTTGATGACAGTGGAGCAGATGGATTAGTAGAACATTTAAGGTTTACCGTATTTGGTGATACACGAATAGAAAGAAATTCCAGGAAGGTAGAACTGGAAATTAGTGGCGCATATAAGAATGCGAAACATGTACTGTTTGAGGCTTTCGCGGTTACTCAAATTATTCTTCTTAGCATAGAATTTCGGCTTAGACCGCGTAGTATTTCTAGATGAACACCCAGCATTCTCTGGCTTAATGTGCCTTGCACCTTGTGAAGTCGAGCAAAAACCCGCGCGATGGCCATGCTCTTTGGTGGCTCGTGTTGTTTGAGTATCTTGAGAACGAGGATACTTAGGCAGATTTGGCCGCTTTGCTGTTTGTGCATCCATATTCACTAACGTTTCGCAAGACCTTGCAGCTTGCATCATCAGAGTGAAAGTCGCAGTGCGCAATGCGAAACATTTTAAGATTACTACCCACACAGTGGACAAGCTAGGGCTCCAGAGGAACTAAAGCGGAAATACCCATTCCTCAAAAAGATGATGGCAGCCAAAATGATCAATGCCTATCCGAAGATGGTAATTAGGATAAATGCTGCCACGTTATTTGCTGCGAGGGACATTCTGGAAGCAGCACCTGGACAGACGCCAGCAGCCATTCGAAACTTGCTCGGGTGGTATGTTATTATAGATGAAGCATTTCTCGAAAGGAGCTTTCAACGAATGAGCCAATGCCGAGAAGGAGAAAACGTTGATCAACTGATGATCTCATTTTTCTCCACGGAATCGCTTGGGGTAATGGCTACATCTAATAGTCAATTTTGTAAAGAGGAAAAGCGAGCGTTGCAAATATTAAAAAATACGATAGTAAAGAAAAGCGACTGCTGGTAAACTGGACTACTGTATTTTTCTGACAACCCACAACTTTCGGAAAGCATAACAATGACTGCAAAGCGTTTGTACTCCATGGAAAGAAAGATGGATGTCCATCGTAAATTCTCTAAGTTGTGTATCGAAAAATGTGATGACTACATAGCCAAAGGGTACCTGAAGCGACGTTACATGGGCAGCGATAGAACGAAGCTGTGGTTTCTTCCCTGGTTCTTCGTCTGCCACCCCAACAAGAAACCTCGACTAGATTTTGATGCGGCAACGAAGTCACACGAAAAATGTTTAAATGATTTCTTGTCGAAATGACCTAGACTTCTGAAGCGGTTGCACCGTGTCTTGATCAGGTGGCGTCAACATCGCATTGCAGTTGTCGGAGACATCAAAGAGATGTTCCATCAGGTTGTACTTCGTGAAGAAGACAGACCAGCACAGACGATTCTGTACCGTGGCACCAGAAGAAACATCGCTCCAATCGAGTATGAAATGACAGTACTTTTCTTTGGTTCGAAATCTTCACCTTGCTCCGCGATCTACGCGAAGGATCGCAACGCTGATGAATACGCTGCTATTTTCCCAGAAGCTGTTGCTGCCATCAAGAAGTCTACGTATATGGACGATTTCTTTGGAGGTTCATAGACAGAAAACGACGCTGTAATGTTACGACAACAGTTAACAGATATCAACGCAAAGGGAGGATTTCCTGTCGTAAAGTGGAATAGCGGCTATCCACAGGTTTTGGCGTCTATACCGCCTAGTTTAAGAGCTCATGGAGATATTAGCTTCGAGAATAATGAGGAGTGGCCAATGGAAAGAACTCTTGGGCTTCTTTGGGATGCTGCAAATGATGAGTTCAAATTTGCACTGAACTTCAATCGAGTTCCGAAAGATGTTGTAACTGGATCGAAGCGACCCATCAAGAGGGAAATGGCAAGTTTTATTATGTCGATTTTTGACCCTCTTGGTTTCTTGCAACTTTTCAAGATAACAGCACTGGTGATCCTACAAGAGACATGGCGCTCAGGAGTGGAATGGGATGAAGAAATTCCAGGATCAATTGCTAAGAAATGGGACGAGTGGTTGAAGATACTACCATCCCTTGCCGATATACGAGTACCCGGTTGCCACTTCAGTGATTTGGAACATGCTAACGTTGAGATGCATATGTTCTGTGAAGGAAGTGAAACCGCATTTACAGCAGTGGTCTACTTACGTTTCGATACGGGAGGGAGGACTCATCTGGCATTCATTGATAGTAAATGCCGCTTGGCCCTCCTGAAAGGTCTCACCGTGCAAAGAATGGAACTCCAAGGGGGAATGACAGCAACCAGACTTGCAGTGAGTGTGTACCAAGCTGCGATGGGCATCAAGCAATGCATATTCTGGACTGATAGCGTCACCCTACTATGTTGGCTGAGGTCCGAAACCATACGTTTTAGTACATTTGTTTGAAACCGGGTAGGAGAAATTTCCGAGTTAACAAAGCATCTACCGAATGCTGAGTGGAGATGGGTTCAATCAGTTTTGAATCCTGCGGACAATGCTACAAGAGCCAAAATAATTCTCTTCACTTCTTCGGAACGAAGGTTGAGTGGACCAGATTTCTTACTCGAATCCTGGATACGATTGATTAGAGCAGTAGCAACTATGATCAAGTTCATCCGTTTAAAAGTTTCTCGAGAAGGCTCTACTTGGATCACGGTGGCTAACATAGAAAAGGCAGAGAAAGCATTGATTCGACAAGTTCAGTTCGAGTGCTTTCCGGAGGAACTACAGGTACTTCGTACTAACAAGAATCTTCTACCTGAGGAAAGAAAGCTACTGCCAAAAAGAAGTAAACGGACTTTACTTTCACCACAATTGAATGAAGATGGCATTATTGTACTCGCTGGAAGAATCGATAATGCCGATCACGTGGGTCTGGCTGTGCGGCGACCCCCAATCTTAGATCCCACACATCGCTACACCAAATTGATGATTGAATGGTTTCACACAGCGAGCGGACATCACGGACAAGAAATGTTGATAAACAAGCTTCGTCAGCGTGTTTGGATCCTTGATGCAGAGCTGCTGTTCGTCGTTGTTGGGCCAAATGCTTTGACTGTCAGAAGCGGAAGGTTCAACCTGTCCAACCGCAAATGGGTCAACTGCCTGCTGCACGGCTCGGAGGAAAGCACCAAGTTTTCTACCACACTGGAACTGACTGTTTTGGCCCTTTCGAAGTTTTGGTTAACCGGAAGACGCAGAAACGCTGGGGCATAATCTTCACGTGCCTCACAGTAAGAGCCGTACATCTTGAACTTATAGACAGTATGGACGCTGATGAAATGATTAGTGCCTTATCCCGCTTTATTGCCGTTCATGCGAAACCATCCGAGATCTGGAGTGACAACGGAAGCAACTACGTCCGTGCGAACAAGGAGCTTCGAAAGTCTCTTCGAGAATTGGACACGGAGAAGGTGGGTACAACCTTGAGTTGTAAGGGAATCAATTCGCACTTTAATCCTCCGGTAGCTCCTTACATGAGAGGGAGCTGGGAAAGTTTCATTGGAAGTATAAAAAGAATTTTGGAGGTTTTCTTGAAAACTAAGACCCCACAGGAAAGCTATATGAGGACGATTTTTTGTAAAGTAGCAGAAATCCTGAACAGCGGGCCTCTGACATACGTGTCACCTCATCCTGACAATCCAGAGTGCCTTACTCCCAACCACTTCCTGAAAATGATGTATTTAGATGGCCCTGCCTTACCGGGAAAATGCGATGTACATGACACTTACCGAAAAGGATGGCGTTACATTCAGCATCTGGCTGATGGATTTTGGAAGAAATGGACTGTGGAGTACTTGCCATCCCTCATCAAGCGAGAAAAATGGCACACACCAACTACACGACTTAAAGAAGGAAATATCGTCCTGGTCATTGATGATCAAATCAAATGAAGCGTTTGGAAGAAAGGTGTTATTGTTGCTACCTATCCGTCGAAGAACGGACAGGTTCGTATCGTGGACGTTAAAGTAGCAGTAGTGGACTGGAGAAAATTAGAAAAAGTCGCCTACACCTTGTACCGCCGACCAACAGTGAAAGTTATCCTACTCGGCCTCAATGTTAATAGGGTGACTGATGTCCCAGGGAGGGAGAATGTAGATGTAGTCTAAGAGGACAATCATTGTGGTCATAATTTTATTTGAAATTAATAGTTTTAGAATAATCTAGTGTGAGAATTTCAGAGAAGTGTCAGAACAAAATAAAAATTGTAATTGTAAAATTGAATTTGTAAGTGAACTGTATATGAAACGAATTCTGTGATAAATTAAAGCTGTGGAAAACACAAAAAGGGTGTTTATAGTTATCTATTAGTACTGTGCTAATACAATGTGAAGGTTGCCTGTTTGTGCATTTCGATTGCTAAAATCCTGAGCCGGGTGTGAGTAGCGGCAAGCGCCGAAAAACGCTTTTGTGAATTGAACTGAGCTATCGAAGTTTGAAAGGAGAACAGGGGTGGGTTAACACTAAACTGAATATAACTAAATGCACCAATTGAAATAACCAACAATTCTCAAAATTTAAATTATAAAATTCTATATTATTGAGTATCAAAATTTGCAAGGAAGATTCAATTTCACATGAAAATAATATTGAATACGCGACGGGAGCACATGGCGTTTACAAATCTAACTTCATTAAAGTTTAATTAAATTACAAGACGCGGGTATATAAAAAACTACTGCTTTGATACACGAAGGACAAAACCGACGTAAGCAGGAATATTTCAAAAACATACATTAACAAACTAATTTTCATTACTATATCTTTAATTTGCAAAATGTTCATTTGATTATAAATAAGTGGTTTATCTAAGAATCTAGGCATACTGCAATAGGAAATCAAGAGGCCTAAATTCGCAAGTGTCAATTATTAACGCTAAAGAACAAGTATTCATTGTTTTCAAATTGATAAAATAAGCCGCGTCCTTTGTGCGTCGTTCACATATGTCAATTGCGATATCACAGGTGGTTATCTTGAGTTGTAATCCGAGCTATAATTAGCTATTTGTGACTTAAATACTTGGAAGTTGATCCTTATTTATGGTTTATTTATTTGTTAGGTAATTGTCCTACAAACCTAAGTTGCTGTCGTTTTAGCCTTAATGGCTTATGTATATAATACATGTGTTACTGCGATTTTTGGGTTTGATTAAATGACCCTATTGCTGTTAATATTTTTGTGTTCTTTCCGCAACCCCTTCACCTGTACAATTTATAAAGGTATGTAGCGAAGCACTAAAGGTAGGTGGTGCATTATTAATTAGCTAGTTTTGTTTTTTATATTGTGAGTAACGACAAGGCGCAAATTTTCAAAATTCTACTGTTCAATTTTAAAGCCTGATGCAGTTTCTTGCGTAGTCCTTACACCACGCCATATTTTGCCGAGAGTTAAAAGAGCCAACCCAGGCCGTGACCACTATTAGTCTAAGGGAGCGGTACATGTTTATTTAAAAAGCTTTACTCAGATGACAAACGGCTTTAACGTGATTTCTCTAGTCCTACACAGAATAATCCGAAGGTGTTGACTCAGTAAATACCTACGCAATACAATGAAATCACAAAGTTGCCAATATGGATATTCGCGATGTACCAAACATCGCTAGATTCATTTAACTCCACCATTTAGGTGCTATCCCGAAACTATCCACAAACAGGGATCGAAAGCAATAATGAATACTCAGCTATCCATTGAAACAAAAATCACCTATAATTTGGGTTGAAAACGAGGTCCCACAAAATCGCGACAAATTGTTTGCTACGTTTTGCTGAAGTCGTTTTTTTATTCCTAAGCAACGAAAACAAAAACAGGCTAATATCACCACAATGTGACGCAATGATACTAGAATTTCTGATCGCAACTGGAAGTTACTACAGAGCTGTGTTAAATCGTACGGCAGTCAAACGTATAGCTTCACGAAGGAAGTAAATAGTACTCCAAATCTCAACAGAGAACGTCGGATGAGCTAAGACAACTTCGAAATATTACGTAGAAATGAGCTACCCAAATTAGGTCTTAACGAGCATCAGCTGTTAGTTAGGGTTACTTTTATTAGACAAGAGGCACAGTCGAATCTTGACTAGGTCTGTGCATTTGTATCGATAACTCGAATAATATATCGAATGATTCGATACATCGAATAACGATATTAAAATAAAAGTTATTCGAATTATCGAATAAATAATTATTCGAATAAATTTATTGCAATTATCGAATAAATAATTATTCGAATAAAATTTATTCGAATAAAAATGTATCCAGTTAAAAATTTATTCGAATAAAAGTGTAGTCGAATAAATTTTTATTCGAATAAATTCATACCAAAATTATTTATTGGATAATTCGAATAAGTTTATTTTTAATAAATTTATACGAATATCGTATAAAGATTTATTGGAATAAATACTTATTTATGCAAATAAAACTTATTAGAATGCAAAGCCGCATTATAAATATCAAACTGTAATAGCTATTAACAAATCTAGGAATGTTATGAGTATCATAACTGCCGCAGATGTTTTGAAATCCGAGCTCGTAGAGCGAGGCTTTTAAAACATCTGAGGCTGTTATGATTCATAACATCCGTGATTTGTTCAATAGTTTATCGGTTGCTGTGTGGTTATGGTTGCCATGTAGGGTAATATTCCTTTACCCTACAGATAAGTTATGACCTAGTTACCAGCCTACTTTTGTATATGTAAACAAAGGCTTAATATCCTGAAACCGGTAAACATTTTAATTAAGTACTTAAAATTAAAACGGTCAGAGCAATTTCATTTTTTATCAAGCGGGCTATGACATATAAATGGGGTTCCTAAATGTGCGTGATTATTTATTTTGTTTATTATCATTGCTTGAAAAGTTCTTTAGACTATCTTATCGGTTATCATTAATCATTAGTATTGTTAGTCCTTTTCAATTTCCTTACAATAATACCAAAACAACTGCATGCCTAATGATTACTATTTGTATTTATCAAATGGCCATTAATCATCATAAGTTAGAAAACTTGTATCAGATATCAGATAGGAAACACCAGTATCGAAAATGTAAACGAATATAACTACCTGGGTCACATCATAACACTAGAGAAGGAAAACAAATCAAAAGAAATTACGAGACGAATAAAACTCTCCTGGACTGCTTTTGGAAAGTTATCGTATATTCTAAGAAACAACGAGATCCCCATAAACCTGAAACGTAAAGCCTTCAACACCTGCATTCTACCAGTGACAACATATGGGATGGAAACGGTTACCATTACCCAAACAAATGCCAACAGGTTCCGAGAAATGGAAAGAGCAATGGAGATGGCGATGCTCGGCATCAGTTTGAAAGAAAAAGTAAGAAACGAAGATATTCGAAAAAGAACAAGCGTGAAACATGTAATCGAGAAAATCGCTGAACTGAACAATGGACGGGTCATGTAGCAAGACAGAACGATGAACGATGGACATCAAAAATCGTGCTTTGGAGACCGAGGGAAACAAAACGGAGCATAGGCAGACCCCCATTGCGATGTATAGACGATGTAAAAACGATATCGGGTAAAAACTGGTGTCAAAAAGCCCAAGATAGATGTCAATGGAAAGAATTAGAAAAGGCCTATGTCCAGGAGCGGACGAGTAAAGGCTGAAGAAGAAGGGTAGACAGAAGATTACTCTTTCTAGAAAATTGTTAATTAATTTTTAACAACTTATTCGGGAAGTGGGCATACCCCTTTAGCTATAATTTAAAATATCGTTGCAATAAATCAATGCCTAATTCTGTTCAAAAATTACAGTTTCCGTTTGTGTTCGAAGGTGAACAGTAAATTATTTTCTGCATTTGTAATTTCTCAAAAGAGAAAAATACGGTTTAGTGCTGTTACCATTTACCGAGATACCACGAACGGGATGATGGGTGACAAAGATATAAAGATTAATTGAAGGGCGCCACGGCCTTTGACGGTGTTATGTTTTATCGTTAACTGATGACTGGCCAAAAGCCGAAAACCAATCGCAGTAGCGTCGTGTCGTACTCCAAGAGGCGCCCCCATGGCACTGGCGTTTACACCTACCTTTCGCGTGTCTTTTCTCCAGTTGCTTGGGCCTTGTTCAAAGGAATACATACACAACGCAACAAGAACCTCAATTCTCGTTAGTTATAACAAATACACACTTCTTTGAAAGAAAAAGCAATACGTAACTTAAAAATAGGCAAACTATTACCAAAATATATACAGGCCCGAAGGCAATTTGATCGAGTAGCAAGTGCTAAATATCTTGGGTTAGTAAACGGTCTTACAACACAATAATGGCTAAATTTGAAGGGAGCGGCATGTCCGCTAAGATGCTGGTCGCCTAGATCCCGGCATAATCTTACTTAAATTAGCCCCAATGGCCGACAACCATTCCAGGAGCCAGGCTCCCATTCAGCTTATGCTGAAGGCTTATATTTCGAAATAAGTAATGGCTGGTGCGATTAGCACACGGCCCGCAAATAACATGCACGATAGGTTGAGAGTTCCAAAACTTCGTACGCCACTGAAATATGCGCAACACGCTGTATATAACTACTGTCACAATACCTTAAGTAATTGATAAGGCTCCAAGCAACTTTATTGTTGATGCAGCGGTGCCGGGAGATCTCGACTTGGGGTGTCCTACGTCGTTCTTGGCGATACTCTCGAACGATAAGGGGTTGTGGTACTTCCACAAGCACTACGGGGGTTGTTAGGGGCGGCCGACCAGCTGGTTCGAGAACTTGTGGCAGCCATATCCTTCGTTGAAGAAGCATGGATGGGCTGGACGACAAAATAGCAACGGCCCACCCTGTATATGTATGCTTTGAGCCCGTTCCCGTTAAAGATCCGCTAATATAAGCGTGAAAATGTACGCGCCGGTACTTGAAACTTTAGGGAACGGAAAGCACTTGAAATTGCACACAAACCCGAGGGTACAACGCGCCCCTAAGAACAAAAGGGGTTGTTCTTTGTTCTTAGCGTTTCTTGCACAACCGTGCGGTTTGACAGCGTAGTTCGGACTCTCCAAGAGACGCTCCTGGCGCAGCGTTATTTCGAAGATTGCCATGCGTAAAACTTTCCATCGTTGGGCATCTCACTCAGGTGCATGAAGCATCTATTGTTTGAGGTGCTGAATTGCATCACCCAAAATCTAACGTGCAACAAAGCGCGGGGCTTCCCCGAGCATAACGCTCGCCTGACAGGCGCCGAAATCTAATACCAACGGTCTTGCCTTTTGAATTAAAGACATGTTTTTAACGAAAATCGGGAGTCTTAACAGCTTCAAAGCTACTCACATTTAGAATTCAGTGTTCAGAATCAGAAAAGGTAAGTACTGCTATTGTTATACGTATTACATGGTTGAACCGATTTAAATCATGATAAAAATTACGTCAAAAAATCCAAATATACCATGGACCTTTATTATTTTAACATTGTCTTCCTGTTAAGTATCACGATTTGCTTAGTTTTTATTGCTCACAAATGTTGTTTTTTTTCGTTCGTTTTGTTCATTAGTTTTGTGAATGTTCAATAATTTATCTAAAACTAAAATTAAATAAAATGGGGAGTAGAGCAGCAGTTTATAACTTTCGAATAATTGAATAATTATTCCAATAAATTAGTTATCCGAATAAGTTAGTTATTCGAATAAACTGGTTATTCGAATAAGTTATTGCAATAAATTATTCGAATAAATTAGTTATCCGAATAAGCTATTTTAATAAATTAGTTATTCGAATAACTAATTTATTCGAATAATTCGATAGTTATTCGTATTTCGATATAGGTACTCATCGAATAATATTCCATATTTAATTTTATTCGTTATTCTATACTTAGTTTGTGATATCGAACACCCCTAATCTTTACACGTCAAAAATCAACAGATAAGGAATTATCTTAACTGAACTCCTTAATCGGCATATTCCTTTCAGAAGGCCAACAAACCGAAGAGACAGCACGCACAACTCGATGAATGAAAGCAGTTAGTAGTCCCGACCATAAGCAAAACTGCTAATCCCCGATAACTGTGGTAGAAATCTTTATTCATATCCTTTTTATCTTCATATAGTAATTGCGTTTAGGGCAACTCAAGTGGGGCATAGCTTTAGGAATATGCACCAACTATAAACTAACGTCAAAATATGCACGAGGTGACCGTTACAACGTCTCGGCATGAAATGTATAAAAGTCAATAGAAATTATAATCTACATTTTCCATTGTTCTAGAATAGAATCACGCAATGAGCCATGAAATTTACCCTTAAAAAATTTACACCACTTGACCGTTACACGGTCTCGTGAGTCAAAACATTTTTTTGTGTGGGTAAATTCGATTATGACTGGCTTGCACTATAAATAACTATTAACTAAAGCAATATGTTCTGCTTGTATGTATATGTTTTACCGTATGTTCACTTCTTAAGTCCAGATTTTTTATTAGTACAAGACAATGGCGCTGCCATGTTGCCGAAGTGGTACAACAACTATTGACTATCTAGCGAAGAGCCATATTATAACATTAATACTCAAATAAAAATTTTCGGAAATGTTAGAACATAGGTTAACACGCTCGGCTACACTACTCGTTCTTGAGGGCGTGGCCAGGGTTACAATGGTGGCTTAATGGCCACACGTTTCCTCCTAGCTTAGCGGATATGAGTGGGTCGACCAATGGTTGACGAGGCTGGAGAAGGCGATTGCCTATTGGCTAAAGTAATAATGGATGAGACTGAATACTGTTTTTATTTAGAGTATCCTGTCCGCTCGGGGCACATTACACATAGTTATACTTGGAACTTGCGGCACGCGTTATATTAGTCCACGAAACCGCACTGGCTCTCGATTCACAGGTGGGGGGGGAAGGCTTCGTTGTCCATGGGGCCCGCTCGGGTTACTGGGGGCGGCAATGGCGCGAGTGACTTCGACGTCGTGGTATGCGGCGGGGTTCTCGCACCAGGGGCAACGGCGATCGAAGGCGCAGGCGGGCGTTCCTCCGTGGATCCCGTCCTTCGATGGCGCGGGCGAGGGCGTCTCGGGGGCGGCGGGGGTTGCGCTGCACTTCGCGCAGCGGATAGCGATGGTCGGCCTCCAACCTGAGTTCCTCCCACAAGCTCTCGAACTTGGCCTTCTCCGTCGGGCTGAGGAAGAAGGCGACTCCCAGGAGTTGGGGGCGGCAGGTGATACGGACCTGGGCTACGCGAAGCGGCGGCCGAGCTTCCGGGGTTGCGGCCTCGTAGGTCGGGTCCGGTGGGGGTGTCTCCTGGCTGCGGCGTCTTAGGGCTGCTGGGCAACGGCGTCTCGGTGGGGGCGACGGCTGGGGCACTTGGGGAACGGTGGCGTAGCCGAGCTTCGTGGAGGAGGGGGTCCTGTGGGGAACTCGGCGGCGATGGTCCGAATAGTCGTTCCACCAACTCTTGACGACTGTAATCAAACAAATAAGTGTGGGGGTTGGAGGCTAGCTTGTACCTGGGAGGGCGGCAATGCCTTAGGCGGCGGTCGGGCTAACGTAACTTTCGGAATGATCGTCCAGGGCTTGCTTTTGCTGCATCCTGGCTGCGCGTGTTCAGTGACGTGGAGAAGGCGATGCGGCGGGTGCGGCAGGACCTGGAGCACAGCGATGCATAGGCCTGGGGTTGGGCGGTGACGTAGGTGGCTCTTCGGGCTCTAGCTGACGTGGATGCTGGATGCTCCTCCAGGCGTAGACAACGAGGATGGTAGGCGTGGGCGGCGGCAACCCGGACACCCTTTAGTGACTGCGATCAGAGATCTAACAATCACCAGGAGTCGCAAGGTCGACTTCTGTGATCAGGGATCGAACAGAAGGTTTGGTGGTTGGTGTACTTCCCAGTGACCGGAAGGCCTAAGCTAGTGAAGTAGGTGGTCTGAGAGCAGGGCTCGATCAGGTCACATTTTCGGTCGGGGCAGCTCTTTTTATAGGGATCCGTACTCCCACCGTTTCTTTCGGATGTCGGTTTATTTAGAGTGGGATGAATTACGTTGCTTCTGGGGTGGTTTGTTACTTTATTTATTAATTCCGGGTTTTGTGCATTTATTGTTGCTTGTGGAATTTTTTTATAGCATTTTTCAGACAGCTGGACTTACAGCGCGTCTATTGATACCCCATTTGCCTATATTAGAAGGACTTTATCGCTGCTTTTAATTAATCGCGGTGTGTGCTTTCGATTAATCCGTGTATGCTGAATGCGGATGTTTTTACCTTTAGTTAGCGCTGCGCCTTACGTGGCCTTTTGTCCTGCTGTCGAAAGGTATTATTCCTTTGTAATCCGCTTAGCGGGCGTTGGTCGGCAGGCTTCTTTGTGTTGGGGCGGAATTTTCCCTTTGAGGGCGGCGACCTTTCCAAATTATTTATTTAAATGTCGCGTGCTGGCTTCTGTCATGATCTTACAATTTTATAAACAATTCCCTTTAGTTCCTTTGCTTCTTGGAGTTAGTGTTTTTTTCTTGTGATCCTCGCGTTCGTGAATTGGAAATTTTAAAATTGTTTCTAGCCTTTTGTGTACGCAAATCGGCCGGTGGCCGGCTTGTTTTAATTTTATTTTTGTTTCGCCCGCGTTGTATATTTCTTTAACGCTAACCTAACATGTCCCAGTGTTGGTTAATTAATGCCAGTGAATGCTGGAAAGCCGATTGTCTTTTTCTTAATTGGCTGCGTTATTTAACTGTTGTTCATTCTGCGTTATTTTCTGGGGTTTTTCCGTAGTTGCTTAGGCGAGCTAGGGTCGAGGAATTTTTATTAGACGCTTTTGTCGGCGGCTTCGTTTATGGCGTTGTTTTGACCACTTCGGGAGCTGTCAGCGTTTATGCTGAAATCGCGGGGCGTTCTCGATTTCTTTTGTTTAAAAATTAAGCGGCGTTGGGACGCGATATTGACGCTAATCTTTCTAGGATGGCGGCTTATCTCCGCCTTCGAGGAGGTGTAGCGTAGGTCATATCAAGGTTGTAAAAACGTACAGAACCTCAGAAGAATGGCGTAACAGTCCTCAAAACTACATACACGGAATTATTAATTGCATGGATGGACGTATTAAAGATGTGATGTGAACAATGACAGATATTAAGTTAGTTCATTGTCTGTTTCATTATTTGTTTTCACTTTAGTTGTAAACTTTGCTTGGAATTTTTGTTTTTACTTCCCTCTAAACGACGAAGGAAGCATGGTGATCATGAAAAAATCATCTTCCGAGATGTCTTCAGATTTTCAGGTTTCAGGACCCCTAGATGACAACAGACAGGTTTTCTCAATTCCGTCTATCTATCTGCCTGTTGGCCGTATAGCTCAAAAACTATTTGTTGTGGGAGTCGATATTTTGCATGCTGATTATACACTGTGTACATAACGTAAGGAATAAATTCATTATCTAGAAAAGGAAAAACTTTTCGGAAAAATCCTCGTACACGTCAACCTTTGTTTTAAGATGCGCACCTTTTGACGTTCTAGTCGCATTGGTCATTACTGGTCCGGATATGACGTCATCGACATTTTTTCTTATGATAACCTTTATTTTCGACAGTGCCACTTGAAAGAGCCTATTTTTCTGCATACAGCACATCAAAAGTTTTGTCATGTTACATAAGGACATTTTCGAGAAAATTAATGTAAAATAATGATTTAAAATTAAGTGATTTTATTCAGTTAACTGGACAAACTAATTAATTAAGTGTTGAAACTGAAGTCCTTCCTAGCTTTGTAAAGGTCTCTTTTAGCAGGCCACTGGTAAGAATGTATTTTCTAAGTTCTTAAAAACCACTCTTTTTATTATAGCATAGACATTTTACTTTTTTTTATACCTTGCTGAGTTAGCTGTTATGTTGACGTATGTCACAGTTTTGAAGTTTACATTTTATTGATTCACTTCTTTTCGAAAAAAATATAGAATAAAATGCGTCTTTCTGTTATTCAGAGAATCGAAACTCTGATACTGATGGGATACGGTGACAGAGTACGAACGCAACAAGAATTAGTTGGACTGTTTAATAACAAATACCCGGATAGGCCCATAACTCAATTAGCAGTAAGAAAAGTTAAGAGGAAGTTTCGAGAAACTGGTACTGTTGATAATCGCTCTAAAGTTTGGCGTCCTAAAATCAATGAGGAGACCAAATTGAACGTTTTGTTAGCTATGTAAGAAAATCCACACAATAGTTTCAGAAGAATTAGCCAAAATCAAGATATCCCAGTTACAACTTCACATAACATTTTAAAATTGGAAAAGTGGCATCCCTATAAGATAGCTCTGACCCAAGAACTTTCCGAGGACGATCTCTACCGACGGATGCAGTTCTGCCAAACGTTAATGGATATATGCAATGCTCACCCTTTGCTAGTAAAAAATATTATCTCTTATGAAGCTACCTTTACACTGACAGGAACAGCAAATCGGCAGAATTACAGGTAGTGGGCTAAGGGGAATCCAAAATGGATAAGAGAACATCACACACAGTATCTTCAGAAAATAAATGTTTCGGCGGCGATTCATAAAATAGAATTATTGGACCCTACTATTTTTAAGAAAACTTAAATGGTCCAAGGTATCTCCAATTCCTACAGGATTATGTTATACCCAATCTGGTAATCTTATTTCCTAATGCAAATAATCCTGCTATACCAAATTAAAACGTATGGTACCAGCAGGATGGTCCACCGCCGCATTTCGCAGCTGATGTTAGAAGGTATCTTGACCAAGTCTTTCCCAATAGATGGATAGGTAGGCGTGGTTCTATTGAATGGCCCCTAAGATCTCCGGACCTTAATCCATTAGATTTTTTTCTGTGGGGCCATCTAAAGAATGTCGTATACAAAACTAGACCAGACAATATCGAGGTATTAAAAACTAGAATTAGAAATTAATGTAACAATATTTCTCAAGAAACTGTCAGTAAGGTCCAACGAGAATTTATTGGCTGTCTTGGATACTGCCAGGCTCAGGAAGGACTTCAGTTTCAACACTTAATAAATTAGTTTGTTCAATTAACTGAACAAAATAAATTAATTTTAAATCACTATAACATTAATTTTATGGAAAATATACTTATATAACATGACAAAGCTTTTGATGTGCTATGTGCAGAAAAATATGCTCTTTCAAATAGCACTATCGAAAATAGAAATTGCTATTTGAAAAAAATGTCGATGACGTCATATCCGGAACAGTACTGGTGTCACCAATGCGACTAGAACGTCAAAAGATGCGCAAGTTAAAACAAAGGTTGACGTATCCGAGGATTTTCTCTAAAAGCTTTTCCTTTTCTAAATAATGAATTTATTCCTTACTTTATGTACACACTGTATAACTACGTGGTACGAAACCAAAAATATACTTTCCCTTGACGAAAATGGGACTCAATAGATACAGGGTAAATGTTGTAAAAGAGACAAAAAGAGGCAACGATAAGTGCTTTTTGTTTAATGCAGTCGCATCGCACAGATGTGAGAGGTCCTTCGTGACCAAATCTGACAGTATATACACTGCCTCTGAATCCGACAAACGAGCGGGTTGCTCGCGGGCTACTGCTAGGCGTTGAACTCGCATTCGCAGGCGTTATCGCCGGTAATTTTTTATTTGAAAATTGATGTAATTTTCGTTACCAGGTGTTTTCCTTTTTGTTTCAGTATTACTAGGAACTTTACGTTCTTTTTACCCCTAGTTTACGCTGATCTTTAAAATGGTTTAGCGTCACAACGTCTACTTGCGAGGAAAGTTCTGAGTAAATCATTTAACAGATTTTTTTACATTACGCTACTACTGTAATATTACTGTTGTTTCTTACCAATACAAAATTACTTGTCCCGTTAATTACTGCCCTAATGAATTTTATTTATCTGCAAGTATTAACAATTATTATGGCTAGCTCAAATTTCGGTAACGCATTTATTCTATCTCTCGGTTCGGTTCAATTGGGCAGAATGTATAATTCTTAATTTAACTTAATACGGTTCTGTACTTCGACTTCGTACTACTGAGCACAAGCAAATACTCGAAAGTAGGTCATACGTTCAATTAAAATGGTTTCCGCTTGGAAATTTCGATCGTGAATTTAAAAATAAAGTAAAAATTTATCACAGTTCCACCGGTAAATATTTGAATTAAGCTGATTCACGGCATTTGCATAATTTGTTTTTCTAGCATTTGTTAAAGGGGGCCCATATCCACGCACCAATTGTTTTAGTTGGCGTCGTTTCAGGATCTAACTGTCACATAACCCCAAATTATGGAGTTGGGCTATTCTGCGGTCAGGATTAATTTTACAGCGATGAATATGGCTTGTATTGCCTTGGGTATGACTCTTGGTACTCATGCATAAACTTCCCGGTGCTCACTTAGCTTAATTTTAGGGGTAGACAGTACCTGTGGTTGCCATTTTTATATCGGGACTCGAAGGCGACGCTGGTCGCGTACTCGGACTGCAATGGGCCTGATGCTGCTGCACTCCTCGATCACGTCCTCCCGTAACTGCTTACTGCTCTGGAGTCTTCCCCTCTGGGCTGTCTCGGCTTGCAGGCCTCCACGCAGAGATCCAAATAGGCTGCCTCCGATGTTACGTTATGGTCACTCGGGCTCGGAGAACTTTACAACTTATGGTGTTGGATTTTGATGCAAATAACACCATACGACCACAAAATTGCACTGAATTGGCCGGTATAATTTTTATTGTAAAAAAATTTTGTTTGTTATATGAAAATTAACTTTATTCAGGAGTACATTTTTCAACATGTCAATTCTTACATTAATTCAATTGTTCTTCCTAATATCCGCTATAAACAATTGCTAGTTTTAATCTTAAATAAAAACGGATGTGAATCAAGTTCAAAATGCTTACTTATAAATCTAAATTTGCCTAAAATCTACAACTTATTCACAAATACTTATTCTAATATTATGGTCCACATTTATAATTAGTTAATCAAGTCTTTGCGTCACTGCACTGATTAATTCAATGAGAGTACTTCCTTCAACAAGGCGTCGCTTGATTTCACCTGTCTAATTTTCCACACAATTTTAGTTCATTGCTGTGTCGTTTTCGTCATTTTTATATAACCCTGGCTTGTTGATTCTTACAATTTTCCATCAAATGCCTTAAATTTCAGCCTTCTTAGCTGCTCGTTGCAACGTTCATTAGCTTATCTAGCTTTTCCTACCTTTCTTTTAAAACCTTGACAAATATTTCACTGTTTAACTTTCCTTGAATTATTCGCTTCAATTTATACCATTTTTGTAATTAATAGCTCGGCTATTACTTTGCACAAACCTCATATTTTAAATTTTGTCCTACATTCAACTTAGATCCTTGTGAGAATTGAGCTTTGCTTAAACTGTTCTTTAATTAATTATACTGCTATTAATTGGCATTTCTTTACCAATGCATTCAATCTATTAAATTCAAAGTTTAGCCTTGCAGTTATATAAAATACCTCACCCTGAGCTTTAGTGAAATGTCCATTAGTTTGGCAATGCTATCAGAGTTCAGTATGTAGGGCTTAATACCATCGCAGTATATATTAATTATTTATCTTTGGAAACGACGATTTTTACTTCCTTTTACGATAAAGGAAGTATTGGATTCACCCCAAAAATTCGAAATAGAGTTTTCAACAGATCTTCACGTTTTAGGGTCTCCTGAAACCAAAAAACATGTTTTCGTTCATTGGTTTGTGTGTCTGTCTGTCTGTCTGTCTATCTGTGTGTCTGTCGGTCTATCTGTGAACAGAATATCTTAAACACTAAAAGAGGTATGACGTTAAAACTTCATATATAGGTTTTGTGTACTATGTAGATGCGACAGCAACCTTTTGAAGAAAAACGCATAACCGAAAGTATGGTGTTTACTCTCGTGATTTTTTACTTTTTTAGATTTTTTCAAAAACGTCTCTAAAGATTTTCTTCAAACTTTACATTTTTATTTAATGTTTATTGATGTGAGATAGATAATTTTCCAGTTGAATACCTCTAAAATAGGTTTCTTTTGTTTTTGTTACTAACTTTTATTTTAAATAGAACACCCGGTATATTATTACATTTTTGAATTCAGCTTAAAATTTTAGAGAAAATTTGTCTCTTCAACTAACGCTCTATTTTGTTCGATTTCTGTAGAATTTGCAATTTTTGAAAAGTTTTGAAAAATGCTTAAAAATTAAACATCAAAGTTTTGGTTAATTATAAGAACACTGTAAAAGGAAGTTGTGTGCGTATATCACACTAGATTTTTTGTAAATAAGATATGGGTGAAGTTTAGAACACAAGCCGCACAGCCGGGAGCGTTGAAGGACAAATGCGATTTTTTAATATTAATTTTACTTCCCTTGCGAGATTTCTTCCGATCTTCACCTTTCAAGGTTCCTAAATGACGAAAAACAGGTTTTCTCAACTCAGTCCGTCTGTCTGTCTGTTGGCGGTATAACTAAAAAACCATGTATTGGACGAAGACGATATTTTGCATGCGAATTATATATCTACCTGACATGAAACCGAGAAAATGTCGGTCAGATATACAGGGTGCTCACATTAAAAATTAAATCCCTCTTATTTTTACTTTAACTCAAGAACTATTAGTAAAATAAAACTAATATTTTGCACATAGCTTAGAGTTTTACCCTTGATGAAACAGGACATACTTTGAACCCAACATATATAAGGAGAACATTGTGAAAAATTAAATTATTTTTTCCTTTGGTATTAACAAAATTTTTGGTTTCAAAACTTTCACTTACGTGGGAAGTTCCGTGTGTAAAGTGTAAACCCTTTTGCAGATGTTTACTACTAGAATTACTAGAGGGAGGCCATATTACGGGTACGAGACCTTTAGAGGCAGACAATGGAGCAGACATAAATATATCCCTGGATGACGTGAAAACAGCCGTTGGATAATTGAAAAACAGGTGAAAACGAGATTGGGATTACAAATGAGTTGTTGAAATATGATGGAGATACTTTGACAACGAAATTGGTAAAGTTATTAAAAACAATACTATATAGTGGCGGAATACCTCAAGAATGGAAAGCCAGTATAACGATACCTTTATTTAAAAAAGGAGATAAGAACAACCCAGAAAACTATCACGGAATAACTCATGAATATAACAGAAAAAGTGAAGAGCAGCAAGCCTTCCGTTCAAACAGGTCAACCACGGATGCGATATTTGTTATACGTCAGGTAGCTGAAAAAGCAATCTAATTCAACACGGGAACCTTTGTATATTATGCTGAGCGGCTACATGATGTAACATCACTATTAGTAGAAAAAGGGATACCACCAGAGTTAATAAGCGCCATAGAAGACACGAACAAGAATACCACAACGAAAATCGAGGTAGGAAGCCAATTTACTGACGAAATCAAGTGTGAGGCAGGAGTACGACAAGGCGATTCATTAAGTCCGGCAATGTTTAACATAATTATGGACGAAATAATTAACAAGGTGAACAAACTGCCAGGGTATAAGGTGGGAGACAAAAATATAGGGATATTGTGCTACGTAGATGACGTGATACTTTTAGGGATTCATAGGATGACTTGTAGAGAATTTTGCACAATTTAATACCAACGAAATTTAACATGACTGTGTTTACAGAGAAATGTAAATGCATGGTTATATCAAAAGCTAGAAATCGAAACAGAAATCATAGAACAAGTTATGGATTACAAATATCTGGGGGTACAAATTTCTAGCAATCGAAACACCTATAAAGGGGTTAAATTAGTAAATCCGCGTAATTGCTGCAGCTAACATATAAGATACAGCTTGTCAAACGAGACTTTTCACTTGTGTACAGGGTGCGGAGTGACAAATTTATATTATAAGCATTTACTATTCACTTACTCAACGTTGAGCACTTCGAGAAAAAGTACGCTTTACGAGCATGGAGTTTCAATCCAAAATTACAAATAAGCGATTGAGCGGCCAAAGTGAAGAGATTGTGACGAATGTTTTAAGATTCATGCAAAAACAATTCAAAGCATTTGATGCATGGCGACAACCGATCATAGAAATGAAAAAAGTTCAAGAGCTAGTAGCGAGGGCGACTCGACTGGTGTTAATATTCGTTCAGTAAAAAAAGTCGGTTGAAAGCAAACGTGTAAAAACGGCGAAGCAGCAGTATTTACGTCACCGTCCAAGAAGAAATGCCAGGTTGATACGAAGACAAATTTGGACAACGCCAACAGAAGCGTATTTCACCGGTTTTATCATATTACACATAAAATGGTTCCTACGCTTCGAAGATATCACAAATCATTCATGGAGACCGTTGCTTAAGGAGGCAGTTACGAAAGCCTTACGAAGGAAATGCAGGCGATTGGTTTCCGTTGGCGAAAAAGGAAGACGAATAGGAACCTCCTAATTGGAAAAACGATATCAGACATACGCGGCTAAATTTTTGCGCAGTATGAAACGATATCGCAAAGAAAATCGGCCTACAGTTTATATGGACGAAACCTACATTCACACATCATCACGCACGAAAAATATTCGAGTGATACCAACAAGGAAGGGTTAAACAGGGCCGTCTGAAGGGGTGCACGGTACCAAGGCAGCAGAGTTTAGGGAGCGGCACCTAAACCTTGTGTACTCTGTTTCTGCTGAAATTTCAAGAAAGATACAAAAAATCTGTATATTACTTAATGAAATGCGACTTCTGGTTACTGTAACGTAAAATAGCAACTATGAGATAAAATGTGTATTTATATTGAACAAAACCATTCGGGCAGGGTCTCCAGATGCCGTTAAAACAAAAACTGCACGGCAATATGCAGTTCTTCCACAATAATAAATTGTATTTGCAATTGCAAATCGAAAGGGAATTTTTTTAACACCCCTAAACGAAGGCAGTTTTTTTTCTTACGTTTCGCTTACTAGTCTTTAAAAATTAAAGCTCTTTGACTTGTCCAACAAAGGTAGGTAATTTCCCGATTTACGATTTATTTGACTTGGCCCAACGAAGGTAGGTAATGTCACAATTTGTTTGAACACTTTCCCTGATGTTATAAGTAAGCCCTTCGCGCTTATTTGTCTTAGTCTCTTAGTACACGCCCCTGTTTGCGTGCCAGTGCTATATTGTTAGTGAAAACTGTGGAGAGGCAGTCCATTTCGAGGATTGTTGTACGAGGTATCTACCAGTAGTACCAATCCACTGTAAAATAAAAGGTAAGTTATATTGGCTTCTGTTATATACGTAAAATAGTTATTTCAGATAATATTAAATTGTTGAAATCGGGTCAGTACAAATCAAAAAGTTTATCTATCCCACAGATGATTCAAAGTTAGGAAATAAGTAAACAATAATTCGGGACTGGCTGGTTTATTTAAAATCTAGGGATTCTGTATTTTGTTTTTACTGTAAGCTATTCAATAGCTCTGTGAATCCCTTTAATGATAAAATAGGTTA
This sequence comes from Agriotes lineatus, assembly GCA_940337035.1. NCBI lineage: Eukaryota > Metazoa > Arthropoda > Insecta > Coleoptera > Elateridae > Agriotes > Agriotes lineatus. The sequence goes on from OW679199.1 coordinate 71,832,483, forward strand.
CAATGATTGGCGTCATTTATCTATAAATATTGAAAGACATGAAAGAAGCGTGACTCATTTTCATAGTGTGAGGCAATGTGTAGACTTAAAACAAAATATAGAGAAGAGAACAACCTCATATTCTCTAAATCAGGTCCAAATGGATCGTAAAGAAAAGAAGTAGAAAGAGTATTTCAAAATTTGATACTGTTACAGCAAAGCACATAAATCGCATTGAAAACACCCAACACGGCAATATTCTTTATTACCTTGGTCATAATATTCAAAATGAACGAATCACTGTAATAGGCGAAAAAAGAAAACAAACACTATAAATATTATTCTATTCTTTTTAAACTGTACACCAGATATCAGTGAGGAACAAATTAAAGTAGTTTTTAGATTTTTTTATTTGAACCCCTCAACAAAACATGTTGGTATAAGGGAGCATTTCTTTGATTTTATTCTATTACTGACACTACAAGACAGGGATTAACTACGTTTTCATTGAATTAAAAAAAAATATATTAATATTAATGACATGCGCGGTCAAGGCTATGACGATGGTGCTAACATAAAAGGAAAAAATGGCTTACAATAGAAAATTTTAAATATCAATCCTAGAGCCATTGTATGTATGATGCTGTAAAAAGTTCGTTGGAAGTCGCCATTGTTTTACCTTTGTCCAAGAAATGTATGTATTCTTTTCGGCGTCAACGCCTCCATAGCAAATCTTAAAGAAAGCATTCTAAAGCCACTTTCCGATACTCGATGGGAATTATTGACGCCGTGAAAGCCGTTCCTTTTAATTTGAAAAAATCTATGATGCTTTGTTTTTTTTATATTGATTCAAACAAGAACAATGACACAAAAAACTTGTCAAATTCTTTTATTTCAAAAGTTAAGTCATACAAATTTGTTTATTCATTAGTCACTTGGTACAATACTTTATTAACAATTAGTATTGTAGGGGATGTTAAAGATGATGTCAAAATGTCAGAAGAAGTATAAAAATACTTAAGTGAACGTAGAACAGGTTCAACTTATACAGAAATACTAAATGAATCAAAAGTCATTGCTGAAGCATTCGATTGTGAGATTAGTTTCCCAGTAATCGGTGCTGTGCGACCGAGGAAAAAGAGGCCTGTGTTTTATTACGAAGGTAGAGACGATGCTATACAAAATCCAGAATTATATTTTAAAGTAAATTTTTACTTTATTCTATTAGACACCGCTATAATTAAATATATGAAAGGTTCGAAATTCTAAGCGATCACAATAGTTGTTTCTCTTTTTTACACAGCCTTAAAACGTTAGCAAACTTAGATTCCGATGATAAATACTTTGCGGTTTTGCAAAATAAATTGACAGATTTTGGAACTAATCATTCGGACATAATGCAGTCGATTTATGAATGAAATAGATGTTTAACCGACGTATCTAAAATCTACCCAGTCGCTTTAAATAATTGGGAACCTGCTTTCGAAAGAATAAGGGGTAATAATGCGGTTGTCTAATGCGTGATGCTCACCACATCACCACGTGTCATGAATTTGATACGCGACAGCCGGGTGTGATAGCGAGGAAACGGAAGCTCTGACCTGCCGCCTTGAAGGCCAAGCTCCTTCATGGGGTGTTAGTGCCTCACCATTATTTTATCTAAAATCTATCACATCTTCAGTAGATGTGTTGAAATATTTGTTCAAAAATAAGCTAATTACCACATTCCCACATTTATCTATTGCTTTACGCATTTATTTAACATTGCATGTCACTGTTGCTGAGGGTTAAAGATTATTTGAAAAGTTCAACATTATAAAACATTATTTAAGATCAAGTGTGGCACAAGAAAGCCTTATCAAATCTATTTATAACGGCATTAACATAGATCTAAATGATATTGTGAAAGAATTTACAATAAGAGTAGAGTGCGCTTGTCTAAGACCGCCCCCAATCACTTTGTGGAGGGAAGAGTCAATGTCAAGGTCAAGATCAAGGACGTTTCCCTTCCCACCACTCGAACTTCAAGCCCAATCAGATGCAATCTTGGACAGTGAATAAAATCGGAAAGAAGAATCGTTAAAGGTCGTAGTAGCACTTCAACAACCAGTAGAAGTGGAAGCATTATATAAAGTTATCAAAATAGTCCAGAGTCAGAAACGAGCAAGGGTCTATAGCGATACGTGTGTAGAGCCGAAACCACTGTTCTTTCTGCACTCCTGAGTACAAATAAAATAATTCTGGTTCGAAGTACGTGAGCGTAGGGTTTGAGTGGAGTTCACAATTTACCCCAGTTATTGTAATACGGGCAACAAAAACGACTGGTGCAGTTCGACGAGTGGAAGTGGACAGCCTTAATTGCAAATCAAGGAGTGATTGCCAACTACTTATATTGCCTCGGCGGTCAGTGGCCAGCTCTGTAAATACGAAGAAAGAGGAGTGATTGTATTCCAAGCGATTCAGACAAGGAAATAATAAAATTAAGGGAAGTGGGCTTGTCAGAGGTGTGCTTAGCGAAAGAAACTGTGGAGGAATTGTGGCGCTTGCAGAAACTCGTGGAAGTGCGATTCGCACAATTTAAAGCATGGAATTCTGAGAGTTTCTATAAAGAAATAGTTAAGGGAGTAGCAAACCTTTCTGTGGGACTGTTTAGCCAACGTAATGTCTGTGATGGATCAACTGGAGGAAAACTCTGAAAATACTGCGTGTATGTTGGAATTGCTAACGCGAGTTCTATGGTAAAGTATGACGTCGAAGTGAAAGCACTTAGTCGGCAGTTGTTAGTGTAGTCATGTGGATGTGTTATGTAGAGGTCGCTCGGTCAGCAGCAACAGACGTACCAAGACGGAGCGTTTGATGCGTCACATGAAGTCGTATACGGGTTGGGATGTACGATGACGTATCTGGGGGTTGAATACCTCTAAAATTTATATAGATAAAGACCTATCAAAAGAAGAGCAAATGATCCAGGCAGCATAAGAAGAGTAGCAAAGTAAGAGAAGGAAAATTGGAAACAGAACAAAAGCGGAGTACAGCAATCAAAAATCAATAAGTCAAAGTAAAAATAGATGGAGACCCAATTCCAAAAAATTAGGGACGAAGCAAGAAGAAAGGATCAAGGAAATGCACATGACAACGGAAATGAATAGAGAAGAGAAAAGGAATAGAAATACAATAACAAAAGAAAAAAGGCACAGAAAGGAGCAAAGGAAGTGGAAAGTTTACAAGAGGAGAAAAATGAAGAATTGGCATATGGAACGTCGCATGAAGGGGCTCTGAATCAGTTGGAGAGACAATGCAAACAATATCACATTGACTTTCTTGCTATCCAGTAAACTAATTTGAAAGATAAGAGGGAAATAGAGCTAGAGGACTATATTTTCGTAAACGAGGAGCAGTACAGAACAGACTATGGACAGGCTTCCTATTAGCGAAATCGAGACTGGAAAGTTTGATACTGTTTAAAGAACGAAACGAGATGATTAGCTATGTAAGAATAAAGATAATCAAAAGAAGCTTTAGCATAGTAAATATACATTCACCTGCAGAGAAGGAAATCAAGGAAAGTTTCTATGAAGAAATAGTACGACTTTACGAACTATCAAAATATAAATGCTGATGTGGATTTTAATGCGACAATACCAGACAAGTGACAATTGACAAGATTAATTAATCCAGCGATCGAAAATACCTAAGAAGTATGTCTGCCTATAAGACAAATAAGAAGATACATAGATAGGTACATAACATCCCAGTGGGAGATCAACCAATAGATTAATCGTATGTTAATAGAGGCAAAGCGCCATAAGAAAGTATACACATTAAAATCCGCAGAGGGACAGA
>OW679199.1:71840830-71878992 GCA_940337035.1 Agriotes lineatus
AGCAAAATCTGATGGGTCTAGACCATAACGGCCACTGGACACAACGGCCACATGTAATTTTGGATGGACATATCGGCCACACTGGACACAACGGCCAAAAGCGATATGTGGACACAACGGCCACCTTGGACGTATCGGCCACAGGGTTAGCTGGACACAACGGCCACTCTGGACACTACGGCCACATTTCAGACGTGGACACAACGGCCACAGTGGACACAACGCCCACTGGACACAACGCCCACACTGGACACAACGGCCACAGTGGACACTTCGGCCACTTATCAGACGTGGACACAACGGCCACACTGGACACAACGGCCACACTGGACACAACGGCCACTGGACACAACGGCCACACAGAATTTTTGTATGCCCATATCGGCCACAGTGGACACTTCGGCCACTTATCAGAGGTGGACACAACGGCCACACTGGACACAACGGCCACTGGACACAACGGCCACACAGAATTTTTGTATGCCCATATCGGCCACACTGGACACGTCGCCCACATAGCAGACCTGGACACATCGGCCACCGTGGACACAACGGCCACATAGCGGACGTGGACACAACGGCCACCGTGGACACATCGGCCACATATCAGAGGGGGGTAAATGCAAGGTTTGCCCGCTGACATAGCTATACAAAATGAGCAAAGCCGTTCGCCCAACCCGCCTGGACTTTCCTGTACTTTAGAAAATCTATAAAAACAGAAAACGGATGGGAGTGCTCAGTTGAAATAATTAAACACATTTAAATTTGATTCAAAACGACTTCACACACCACCAAAAGTGCATCATGTTACTTGATATGCATCGCTGCTGACGTCAAATAACGCAACCATCCGACGCGCGGTGTTTTACCGTTGATCGAGGTATTTGCCAATGTTGCCTATTGTACCTCGAAAACTAAACACCCTGTATTGTTATGTGTTGATCCCATTCAGTATTAGTTACGTGCATTTCTTAATAATATGTTTATCAACACCTAGCTACTAGTTATCTATATAATTATTATTGCTTCATATTGCGTCATTTAATGCATCATAGTCTCTAGGGTATAAAATAACATAAATCCATTAATTCTGAAATCATTAATAACGCGTGATCTGTGATCACCTAGCATTTTTGTTTATTTTGCGAATTTTAGAAGTAGTAAGTTTTTCCATAATGTAATCTGAAGTTCGTCATAATTATCTTCTTCTTCTTCTGCTTCTTTTATAAATAAAATTCAAAGTCTGTGTGTATGTTTGGTATACAAATCCACAGCGCAGCACAGATCACTTTTAAAATTCAGAAACGGGTACTATGAGCGTGTGGGATGGCATAGAGGTGGTCCCGGTCGCTAACTATTAACAAATATTATATCTTTGTGATATTAACCACACAAACTTCTGACAACTGTCATATTTTATTTGACTTTCTTCAAAGGTATGCATAATTTTATGAATTTAACTAAATTTTTGCAATTATTTACTTTAATCGACGTTTCCAAATCGTAAAAGTATAAGTGATGTATAGGGTGTATTAGAACGTGCGGCTAATAATTACCGCACTCAATTCTACGTTGAAAAACAAGCAAAAAACTTAAACACCAATTTGGTCTTACACGAAGAGTCTTTAAATTATAAGCACTTAAAGATTTTTTAATTTGGCAACGCTGTACAATTTAAAGCTAAGAGACATGCATTTAGTTACCCTTGATCGTATATGTTTGTGATTCTGCAATTAAATCAAGTATGTGTTTATGTTTTTCATGGAGATCCTCTAAAATTTTTGAAATAATAGACAAATCAAGATTGAATGCGTTTTATTTAAATTAATACTCTTTTTTGGCTACAATAGCTGTTCAAAATGAGCACCTCTAAGTTCTACACATTTGGTACACCGAGTAAGAATGTTTGGTATTAGATTTTGCAGCATGTTACGATTGTGTATTTCTCTAACTGCATTATTTATCCGTTCAATAAGTCGCTCTTCGGTTTCAATTTCTACTTAATAAACATGAGCTTTTAAAAAGCCCCAAAAGAAAAAGTCTAGGACATTTAGGTCGGGACTTCTTGCGGGCCATGGTATCGGAAAGTTTTGATTTAACCAATCCCTAGTTTCAAGCCCGCAGTGGGCTGGAGCTCCATCTAACTGAGCCCACATATCTCTCCTGACAAGTAACGGTACTTCTTCCAATAATCAGAGCCGAGCCGTGCCTGGGGTGCAAAGCGTGCACAGCACCCGGGCGGCAAACTATTTGGGGCGGCAAAATGAAAAATGAAAGAAATTTAAGATAGGTATGCTTGTGCCTTGCGGCATTAGAAAGTGCAACATTTTTTATCAAGTTATAGTCTTGTGTCTGGCTTTTTTTCGTATAAAGGTAACTTGATACAGAGAAACGGTTGCATTTTTAAGGCGGCAAGCATACAATAATAATTTATTACTTATAATTTATTTTTATTATAAACACGTCGCGTCGGTGCCGTTTGCTATTGTACACGGTGATTATACCGACAAACGAGTTATCGCTCTGTCGCTATGGTGCAGCGTCATGAAACACGAAACTATATAGATCAGCGAAATCAGCTAGACTAAGCGGCCCTCTTTAGACACAAAAATAATGAGTAAATTGTGTATTTGTGCTTTGTTGCAACATGCTTCATGCTCATGCATGCCGCCGGCATATACGATAACAAACTTAAAAAGGGCAATTGGGGGTTAGTTTAGTTTGCGATTGAATGCTAGTAAGATTGTACTGAACTAAGCAGAAATAAAAAGGCTAAACGTTTCAAGCAAGAGCTAAATAATATAGTGCTTTTTAAAGTTGAAAGTTTTAAAACGTAAGTATTTTTCATTATTTTAAACATTTGAACTTTTCTGCTTATTTTTCTGTTTCGCTATCCTTAGAATTTATTTGTGCTTAATTCAGATGGCCGATGGCAGAAAGAGACTTTCCGGCTTTCAGTATCGAAAAAGAAAGTCCGAAAAAGACGAAATTAAAAAAGGACTGGCTGGCTCCTTAAAAAAATTTTTTGTTTCCACGGCGGCTGCAGCCGAACAACCATCAACAAGCCTGCAAGTGGAGGAACAGCTTGATTCGAACAAGGACACGCATATGGAAAATCCAGAAATAGGGCAAGAAAATAATAAATCCGAGGCGGATGCACAGGACACACCGGATTCACCACCACCAACCGAGGTTGCTGCTGAGGACGCTGGGATGGAAATATTGAAAGATCCTGCTCTTTGGCCGCAAGTTTTAACAGATAACATTAAAATGTCTATTCTTGAATTGGGGCCATTACAATTGAAAAATATTGCATTTCCATTAGACGATTCAAACAGATCTTTTTCAACTACTTATTATGACAAAAAATTAAGCAATAATGAAAAAGTTCCTAGAACATGGTTAGTTTATTCTAAGTCAAATAATTCTGTATTTTGTTTTTGTTGCAAATTATTTAAAGTTACTGATAATGTTTTTAACGATGATAAAGGTTATACTGACTGGCGACACTTATCTCAAAATTTAGACAGGCACGAAAAAAGTAAGGGGCATTTTGAGAGTGTTAAGAAATGGGTCGAGCTAAAAAAATCGATTGAAAAAGGGACAACTGTTGACTCAGTCAACCAAAATTTAATTAAGTTGGAAAAAAAACGATGGACGTCAATTATTGAAAGAATCATTTGTGTCATACAGTATTTAGCTGGACAAAATGCAGCTTTTAGAGGAAGTAATCAAAAACTTTTCGAAAAAGGCAATGGTAATTTTTTGAAGCTAATTGAATCAATTGCAAAATTCGATAATATAATGGCGGAACATATTGGCAGAATTCAAAAAGATACCAATAATATGCCACATTATTTAGGTGATAAAATCCAAAATGAATTAATTTGTCTAATAGGTGAAAAAGTCAAGCAAAATATAATCGAAACTTTAAAATTGTGTAAATATTATTCAATTATATTAGATTGTACACCTGATGTGAGTCACGAAGAACAAATAACTGTAGTTGTCAGGTTCGTTTTCATTAATGATATTTCAAAGGGTATAGAAATTAGAGAGCATTTTTTAGGGTTCTGCCCAGTTACAGATACAACTGGTGAAGGACTAACGGCCTTTTTATTGAATTATTTAAAAGAATTAAATATTGATATTAAGGATATGCGAGGGCAGGGATATGACAACGGTGCCAACATGAAAGGCAAACATAATGGGCTGCAAAAAAGAATCCTTGATATAAATCCTAGAGCCTTTTTTGTCCCTTGTGCAGCTCATAGTCTTAATTTAGTTGTCAATGATGCTGCGAAAAGTTCGCTTGAAGTAACAAATTTCTTTGCTATTATTCAAGAAATATATGTTTTTTTTTCAGCCTCCACCTACCGTTGGCATATTCTCATGAAAGAACTTCCTACCATAACTGTAAAACCTTTATCTGATACACGGTGGGAGAGTAGAATCGATGCCATTAAAACCCTTAGATTTAATTTAGAAAAAATTTATGATGCTCTCTTTTCCCTTTATAATGATACATCAAGAGACAATGACACAAAAAACCTTGCAAAGTCACTAATTAATAAAATAAAATCATATAAATTTGTGTGTTCTCTAGTAATTTGGTACAATATTTTATCAAAAATAAACACTGTAAGCAAAATCATGCAAAAATCTAATATTATTTTACCAGAAACTGTAAAAATGTTGACAGAAATTCAAATTTTTTTCATTGAAATACGATCTGAAGGTAGTTTTACAGCTATGCTTAATGAGGCAAAAAAAATTGCTGAAGATATAGACTGCGAAAGTGTTTTTCCAGCTGTAGGCTTGGTTAGACCGAGAAAAGCAAAGGTTTTTTTTTATTATGAACATAGAGATGAATCAATCGAATCACCAGAGTTGAATTTCAAAGTCAATTTTTATTTTTATATTCTTGATATAGTAATATCAAAATTAAATGACAGATTTGAACAGTTAAACGAGTGCAACTCCTATTTTGGCTTTTTAAATAATTTAGGCTCTTTATCTATAGATAAAGAAGAATTAATGAAATGTTGTATGGATTTACAAATTAAATTAACCGATTCATCTACAAAACAAATGGATGTTAATGCAATTGATTTGTGCAATGAAATTGAAATATTGTCCATTTATAATAAAAGCAATACGACTTCGGCCAAGGAAACTTTAGAATACCTTGTGGCTAATGATTTAATTAGCACTTTCCCGAATTTATCTGTAGCCCTACGAATTTTTTTAACGATGCCTGTCACTGTGGCTCATGGTGAGAGATCGTTTTCAAAATTAAAAATAATTAAAAACTATTTGAGATCTACTATGAGCCAGAACAGACTTACAAATTTGGCTGTAATAAGCATCGAGGAAGAGATCTGCCAGGCGTTAGATATGACGGATTTAATACGAGAATTTGCAATTAAAAAAGCAAGAAAAGTCGCTTTTGATATTTAAATTTAGAATTTATGTAGTTTTTAGTTCATGTTTATAACTTCTAAGTTACTAATAATAAATAATTTAAGCAATACTTTGTTTTATAACTATTAAAGCATTATGTTAGTTGTTTTAAATATTTAATTTTTTAATTTATACAAATAATAAAGTTTATAATAACCTTTATATTTTTTTATTTTTTAAAACAAGTTACAGTTATCAAGGCAACGCAGAATTTTAAAATTAACACTATTTACGTCTAAGGAGCTATACGCTATAGGGGCGGCAAACTATATCTTGCACCCGGGCGGCAGATACCCTTGGCTCGGCCCTGTTCAAAGCAATCACTAGCATCCTGTGTTACGACTAGAAAAGTTACATAACTTATTATTCTCCTTCTCAGTATTGAAAATAGGTCTTCCTCGTCTCCTTTCATCGCTTCCTATCTTAGGCTGTTCTTATCCCAAGACTGTTTTTCACAGCCTCATACCTATCCATGGTCTTCACTGCACAACTTTGTTGTCTCTTATCTTCGCATATTCCCTCTTCAATCTTGCTGCATTTTAAATTCAGTCACTTTTATTCTTTCTCTTATGTCTCTCATTGTCAGTCCAAGTATTCTTCTTGCCACGGATCTTTCGGATATTTTCAGTTCATTAACTGTCTGTTTTGTAAGAATTCATTTTTAACAGCCATATGTGACTACTGACAGAACACATTGATTGCATGTATATCTTCGTTCGCCGATATTGAGGAACCTTCTTGTTAGTTTAGAAAATGCTGCCCATCCTAACTGTATCTATTCTTCTGTCGATTTCTATATCCATATCTTCTTTTCCGAATATTATTTCTGTTCCAGGTATAAATCTTCTCTAACCTTGTCTAGTTTAGTATTACCTATCGTGCTGTTTGGGTCTTCCGGATACCTTATTTTGGTCTCGGTTCAGTTAATTTCAAACCTATGGTATTCGATTTTCCTCGAATTCTACTATAGTGCTTTTGAGTTCTGCTTCATTTTCTACAAATATCTTCAGCAAACCATACATGATTTAACCTTTCTCCATTTACACTGATCCCTCGATTTGACTAGTCTATTTGCTGAGACACTCCCTCCAATGCCAAGTTGAACAGTTGTGGCGAAATTCTATCGCCTTGCCTAATTCCTTTTTTGGAAGGAATAGACTTGTTAAATTATGCATTGTGACTGATGCTGTAGCCTTATCGTAGATTTTTTAAAATACTTTTGTATACGTATAACCTTATCTAGTCCTAAATCTCAGACTTTTTCATCTAAATATATAAAGTTAAGTGACTGACTCACTCACTCATCACTGTATATCAAGAATCACAAGACCTAGGAAGCTGAAAGTTTGCATGGGGATTCTTCTTATACTGTAGAGGTGCACTAAGAAGGAATTTTTCGAAATTCATCCCTTAAGGGGGTGAAATTGGGGTTTAAAAGTTTCAATAATAAGACAATAGGATGGTTGTCAACGACTAATAATGTGAATTGTCATTTATTGACATTTGTAATCAAGATTTTTTTAAACCATCTTTTAGATACTGGTTAGCCTCCGAGCTACGCCAGGTAACTCCAACTAGTAATCTATAAAAGCCATGCGTAAGGGTGAGTTATATTCATTAATTTTCTCGGTTAAAATTTTGACGGCTGGTTGTTCTTGAATAGAATAATTGCTGCCTCATCCCATTTGTCTGCATGTTTGCTTCTTCCAAACACATATCAAAGAGGATCTTCAGCTTTGGGATTGGGATCTGCAGTTTCCGCTAATATGTCTTCCCTACCTAGAGCTTTATTATGTTTCATTTTATTGAGGGCTGTTAATATTTCTTCCTCACTTCTGGCATGCCCTACTATACGGCGTTTCTAGTCTTTTTCTCTTCCTGCTGTTCATTTGGTTTCTTAATTTGGGAGCTGTACAGTTGTCTGTAGAACTTTTCTGTGATTTTTAGCATTTATTCCTTATCTCTTGTGTCTTGGCCAGTTTAATCTTTTAATGCTACTATTTCTCTCGTACCGTTCTTCTTATCAACCACGGCCATATATTCTGTTTCGTCGATCTAACTATTTTCATACACTTCTAACATTACAAACATTGAAAATGGCCAGGTGTTTAACAAGTAATGGAATAGTTATTTGTATACCAACGTACTGTTAACTTTTTATCGCAAATTTAGGTCCGATATAGAAGAATCGGAGGTCCCCATTAGCAATTGGAAAATCAGTGTAAAGAAAAGAGTGAATCAATGAAAAAGTTCTATTAGCATGTAACAAAAATCCAGGATCCTGAATAGCTCTACTTAATGAAACCTTTATTCAATGCTTGAATGATGCTATTAGTAGAATTGAATAGCCTTCATTAAAAGAGTCGATGGGGTAACAGTCTAAGAAATCCAGTGTTCTAGCAAAATTATAAACAGAAAAATTCTTAAAGAAGTAGATGACTCAAGTTGATGGTAAGGTCAACAGTCTTTTAACTTCAAATATGTGCGGCAATTGATACTAATTGATCTTACACATAACCAATTGCAAATAGAATATATTCCTTTGATAATGTTTATAGTCAAGCAGTGCAGCAGGTATTGGTATAAACGCCAGTATAATTCGTTGTAGTAATTGAAAAAATGCTTGATAAAATGGTTAGCTACAAAATTACAAAATTCCAGTACACAGGAAACATTTGTTCAAATTCCGGATTACAGTAAATTCAACATTGTCCTCACTGCGAAACTATTGCAGGTAAAAGTGCCTGAAACAAATTTTAGAAGTGTTGTGCGGAAGAGAACAGAGGCATCATTAAACCTGCTAATTATTGCCCTGGGCATTTCCCAACTGGATACCTACATCACGTGCTTTTCGCGGTGCTAACAGAAGCACTTCACGTTGGCAAAAGTAAATTTGAGTGCTCTTCTACGTGTACGAAGACGGTTAAGTGGGGTAAAATTGGATACTAGACGACTTTTGGGCAACGCAATTTCTGTAACAAAGAAAAGTACTTCGCTAGTTCACAACTCCGAGAGACTAAACAAGTATACGCTGATAAAAATAATCGTTAAGTACGAAAATACGCCTTTCCGCCCCGAAGGATTGGTTAGTCATAAATCATGAACGGTTAAATCGGTACGAACGCGTCATTACTTAAACTAAGGACGGAAAATAAAGATATGAGAGTTATGGCTCCAGGTATCATAATCATAAAAGGAAATGAGCTCATTGCGCTTATCTTAACGTTTGGTTTTCACTTTATTGCCCAAGTTACTGCTGTACCGTCGAGCGTAGATTTGTACTTTTTCATTTACTTCTATGATAAAATATCAACATTTCGATAAGCGCCGTTTCACAATAATTCAATATTTTACGGCTGGGGATACGTTTCGAAAAAAGCAACAATGTTATCGGTATATTTTCAGTAATGTAATAAAGTACGGTTGGTGAGTAAGATAACACTAATTCGCATTTCCATTGGTGATAAATTAAAAACACACAAGTCTGATTCATAAGTTTTATTTATTTTCCAGAACGTATTTTGTATTTCGTTTGAAATTTTCACCTTGGGTGAAAGTACTCATCAACAATTACCTACAAATATTGATTTTAGCTAATATTCCCCTCATCTTTCGATTTCTTAATTCATCTAATCATATTCAATGCCGCTATAAATAAAACTATTTCAGTGCATCAGGATAATCTTTCTTCAGGAATTAACTTGTTATATAGAGCATAGAGAATTCCAAGTTCACCCTTAGGGATTCGTCTAGGGTAGTTTTAAACTTATGTTTGCAAATCAAGGAGACTTTGATATGAAACGAAAACCAATTTTTTGTTAAGTAAAGTGATTTTTTCCGTGTAATTTGTAAAACTAAAATGCACTTGCGCAACATTTTAGAAGCTTGAACTCTCCATTCTCTCCATTAGACATTGTCTGTCCGTTGTCGGACATAAGTGTCCCTAACGTTTCCCCACACTTATCTGTGCTACACTACGTAGCACCATTACAGACCTCCGATCTCGTTTTGGTCGTTTCCCCATCTCTGCTGCGGTCGTTAATTATTTCATCGTTCTCCATGATATTAATTTTTTGCGCCATCTATTACGCCTTCTCATTGCGTGGCCCGCCCAGTTCCACTTCAAAGATGTGATTCTTTCAACGATCTTCTTCCCGGTTGTTCTTTCTCTCCTCCATTAATTTGTTTTTCTATCCTTTAAAGTTTGCCAACATCTTTCTTTCAATGGCTTTTGCATGTATTCTTATTTTGTGTATTATTTTCTTCACCCAGGTTTTTGTACCGTATGTCGTGGCCGGTAGGATGCACTGGTGGTATAACTCAGTAATTAAATGTAGTGGTATTGTCATGTTCATTATGTGTTTTATTTTACCATACGCTGCCCATCCTATCCATCCATCTCTTGATGTTCTTTACTCAGGGTTGGTGTTTGTTCAAGATATTTGTATGATTCTACTTTTCTGCCGCGTTGTATGTATTTGCTTGGATCATATATTTTGTTTTCGCAAAATCAATCTCTAACCTAATAACGTTTATGTATGCTTTGTACAGATCGTTTATAATTTCTGCAAGTTTATCTGACTTTGCGACATGATAACAATACCGTCGGCGAACTTTAAAGGGTTCAACTTTTTGCCCAATATGCTTATACCTGTATTTTTCCATCTGAGGTGTTTGGATACATCTTGTTACGACACAAACGGGATTATACGACAACACCGAACCTTATTTACCACAGCTCAGTTTTCGTTGGGAGGCAACGGTATTAAATCCCCCAATTGTCCACGGCTAGCTAGCGGGAGGGGTGGTCCACGGCACTCGTAAAGTCCGGTCCTGCTTTCTTCTTCTTTAAGTGCGTACTCTTCTGAGAAGAGTGTTCGCGATCATCAGCCGGGATACAGCTGCTCTGAATAGCTCCGTCGATGTTAATCCGTACCAGTCCCTCTGATTTTTTAGCCAGGATATACGTCTGCGACCTGGAGGGCGGCGTCCGTTGATTTTGCCTTGCAGCACGAGTTGTAATAAACGGTATTTAGGATTTCTCATGATATGACCTAAATATTGAAGTTTGCGACTTTTCATTGCATTAACACATTCTGATGTTTTCTGCATTTTTTCTAGAGCGCATTTGTTGCTCACTCTATCTACCAAGCGAATGCGCCACATTCGCCGATATGTCCACATTTCAAATGCTTCTATTTTTCTTATTGCCTCTTTGTTTAGAGTCCAGGTCTCTGCTCCATAGAATAATACCGAGAATACATAACACCGCAGTAGTCTAGTTCGTAGTTTAATATGAATTTGTTGAGAACATAATGTTGGTTTCATGTTCATGAAGGCTGTGCGTGCGGCTTCAATACGGCACTTGATTTCCTGGAGACAATCGCTACGGTCATTTAGCATTGATCCTAGGTAGCGGAATTGGGAAACGTTTTCAATAGTTTGGTTGTTATGTTGTAGTGCCATTCTAAGGATAACGAGGTTTCTAGTTATTACCATTGACTTAGTTTTCTTAACGTTTATCTTAAGTCCGTATTCATCACTAATTGTTGGAATGTTAGTTAGCATAGCCTGTAATTCCTGTTCGGATTCTGGTCCTGCTTTGGTTAGTCAAAATGGTGAAATTTCAGACGCCACAAACACAAAACAAGATAAGTTCACAAATTTGTAATACACTGCTACAATACTTCAAGGGCTGAGCAGTCGAGAGATGGTAGATATTGTCACGAAGGTCAGGAAGGTAACTTTGAACAACGCAAACGATAAGGCCATACACCCCGGATTAAATAGCGACAGCCATAGAATGAGCTACAGTAGTCCGCTTCCCCGAATGACACTTACAAAGCGTGATAATTTTTAACAAGGGAAAATTAACACTAATTGTAAATCTGGGATCAATCCCGAAAGGCTCCCATTACACCACAACGCGAAAATTCAACTGTGCATAGCTCCCCGTAGCAATCATTCATATTTTACACCCACAACCCGAGATAACAAACTTACACACGTATTAACTCGTCCGAACCACAGAATAATAATAACCAGAAGGATATCTTCTACACAACCGCATTGATGTCGACGCCGACAACGGGTGACCTCGAACCTTTGTATTCCATGGGCTCTCCCCAAAGCCGCTACCTACACTGGCCGTTTCAGGTTAGAATTTCAGGGTAGAAACGTCTCAAGGCTATGAGGGGCCGGCGGTCAGGTAATACGAGATATCCTTCTGGTTATTATTTATTCTGTGTCCGAACGATGCTGAATTTCTAGTTTTCGCGCTTAGAACTTGGAAAACAGAGACAATCCCCTTCAATCGTCCCCAAATCGAGAGTAGTGTCATATAGCTAGGTATTTCTAACAATCGCGGGATATCCCTCGCTCTTATAGCGTTGAAAATTTTAAATTGTGATCAAACCTATTTATATGCTGTCCCGACAACTCCTATCATGAAATGACTGTATCGCACCTGGCCAGTGTCAAGGCTATTGAATGCGTTCACCGCTATCAACACGACTTCGATTTGCAACTTGATCAACCAGCGACGGAATATTAAGAGCAAATAGGGCCGCATTAGTATATAATATCGGCGGCGAGAATGTTTAGTATAAATGCGCTGATTTAAAA
The DNA here is from genome assembly GCA_940337035.1 of Agriotes lineatus. Classification (NCBI taxonomy): domain Eukaryota; kingdom Metazoa; phylum Arthropoda; class Insecta; order Coleoptera; family Elateridae; genus Agriotes; species Agriotes lineatus. The sequence goes on from OW679199.1 coordinate 71,852,918, forward strand.
ACTGCCATAAAAACCTTCAAGTACCCACGTGAATAATTTTGGTTGGAGCACATCGCCTTGTTTTACACTTCTATTGACCTTTTTTGTCTGTGCTCTCGTATACTCGTATTTGAAGCGTTGAGTTTTCATACATACGCTGTATTAGTTTGGTGTATCTGTAATCTATACGGACATTCGGTAAATATTGTAATATAGCCCAATTTTCGAGCGTGTTAAACGCTTTGCTGTAATCAACAAAAGCAATCCACACTGTATATTATGTTATGGTTCTCTCTATTAGAATTCTCAGAGCTTGTAGTGGTTGCTTGTTCCAACTCCTTGCCTGAATCTTGTTTCTTCTTTTTGCTGATATATTCTTAGTCAGTCGGTTTGGTAAACATTTGCAAAACAGTTTATAAATTTGCGATAAGATACTTATAGAGCGGTAATTTTCTAAGTCTACTTTATCAGTTTCTTATAAATGAATACCACTATGGCGTTTTCCCATCCCGCTGGGATATTTTCCTTCGCGATGCATTTATTCAATAGTTCCTTAAGTTCAAGTTAGGAAAGGGTAATTAGCATTATACAGAAAAAATATACTATTGAGCACGGGGGATAGGAGAAAATAAGTTAAGAGAAATAGCACGTATTTTCAAAATATTCTACTTTTATATTCTATGCTGCTAAGATTGCAGCTTCCTAATTAATTGAAGAAAATTGTCAAACGTCACTGAGGGCACGAGTCATATTAATATTCATAAATCCCAAGGAGAAAGAATTTATAGAGCAACTGTAGTGAATTTTGCCAGTTTCTATTTTCCCTTAAAGGAAGTGATGACGCTCGTAGAGTACATTTTTGTTATCAATAGGGATGCACCGATACGGGTTTTTTGGCCGATACCGATATATCGGCCGATACCGATATAATCGAGGCCGATACGCCGATATATCGGCCGATATATTCTCATTGCTCTCTCGACTACTTTTTGACTACATGCAAGCACGTGTTTGTTTGATTCGGGCGGGGTAATCCCCTAAATAAGAACTCTAGCTTAGGTTTGCTTATGGAGGCGTTTTCTTGTCATTTCGTTTTAATAACGCAATTTAACACAGTCATTTTTTTTCTTGACCCATTAGTTAGTATTGTTAACAATTTCTGATGATGCAAGACCTTGAAATGACATCGCCTGATCGAATGTTTTTGCTGATGGACCGAGCTCTGTGGACTAGTGGTTACCACGTCTGCTTAGTATTCGAGAAGTCGTGGGTTCGATTCCCTTGGCCGCCTTCTTTGATTCAGGTTTTTAGGTGGTTTTCCTGAGTCAACAGAGTACCTTCTCTGAAGCGAATGTCGGGGCAGTACTTCTCCACCTTTCCTGGCCTCTCTTGCATTCTCCACCCATTCTGAAATATTCCCGTTATTGGCTGAAGAGGGACGCAAGGGGCCCCCAGCTGGGGGAATTTAAATGACCCTGAACCTTTACCTTTTTCTTTCTTGCTGATGCAGTGCATTCCAGAAGCTGGAAGGTATTTCACTGCATGGTGCAACACACTGGATGGAGAGCCTAAGGTTTTTACATAATAATTTACAAAAAATGAATTTTCAATATTAGATAGTAGTTATATTTTATACTCCACAATGATTATTTATATTTTATTGTTCATTTCTTATAATAAATATTAAAACATTAAATATTGAAAGGAAATTCACTTTTGCCGATATATCGGCAAAAAGGAAGGCCGATATGACCGATACCGATATATCCCTAATTCGGCCGATATGGCCGATATGCCGATACCGAGTATCGGTATCGGTGCATCCCTAGTTATCAACTGAAAAAACCTCAACCAAATTTATTTTCATTAACATAAAACATTTTCCGATGATTCAACCTCTATCATGGATGAGGGCATATCAACTCAGAATTGGTTATACTGGATTTCAGATAATCCAGAGCTTCGAATGAATTGCAAAAACAATATTATTATCATCTTCTTCTTCCTCTTATTATAGGCTAGTGGCCTATTTCAAGCACAAAGTGGTTCTATGAGCCCTCTTTACTCGTAAGTCAGGTAGCTGGCTAGTCTTGTCCATCGAAATAGAGAAAGAGGCCGGAGCCTACGATTTTTAAAATCCTAGAGTCGCCGAGAATAAAACTCGGACTGGCCGTCTCAGACGCTAACATTTGCTTGCTCGATATTATTGGACAATATTTTCAATATTCTCCAATAAGGCAAAATATTTGATTTAAATTATTGTCGAAAATGTCAATCTTGAGACTGTTAACAAATACGTTTGCTTAGGCAACCAAACCAAAGAAAGACACTATTCATACTGCTTAATTTAATGGCATATTAAACTAGACGAGACTGTATCAGGGAGATCACATCGCCAGTGCTAACTTCTCGGCTAAATACTATCACTCCCACTAAAAAAATTCCGAATGATAAAGAGTAACCCGAATACAGATAGAAAGGACAACAATGGCAGCTTAAAATGAAGATGAAAATAAATGGCAAAATAGAATAGTTCAGCGGCAATCAAGAACAACAAAAAGAAATGTAGGTAGACCGCTGGAAAGATGGGCAGACGAGGTAAAAAAGCAACAGGCCTAAATTCAGCAGTGTATGGAAAACATCTGAAAGATGAAGGAGCAAAATAATAGGAATAACAAAATAAGAAGAAAAAATAATAAGAAGGCGAAGAAAAGTTAATATTAAAGTATATCGAAGTTAGTTACTTAGACAATTATAATATTTATTCTTGTAATTCTTCCTAAGAAACATTTTAAATTCTGAAAAAACAATTAAATGAAATATTAAGTAATTCACTAAAAACTATAAAAACACTAAATACTTGAATGAAGAATTTCCGTAAAAAGGGACTGCAAATGTGTATCTATATAAATGAACTTAAATAAAATCTGTAAACCAATAGTTTTTAAATTTTTTAGTTTGATTTTTTTTTAATTCCTTCAAACCTGTTCGGTTCTTTACCGCTGGAGTTGCAAAATTACAAAGTCTGTTAAATATAGGTAATCACGTCAAAACATTAAAATGTAATACTAAAACACGCCTTATGGGGATTCTTAGCGTTGCCCTACCATAATCACAGGCCAGAATGAGGATAAACCAAATTTACATTTCTAATTATTACGCCAGTTATTATAGGAATCAAATAAATAAATAAACCTAAGCAAATTTACATATTATTGTATTTAAAAAAAATAACAATTGTGACCTTTTTACATTTTTAAAGATGTAAATCAAAGATTGAAATTTTCAGTATTAAATTAGGAAACAATTTGTATTGTGTAATTTACAACACTTGTAATACTAGCTAGTTTCCGAGATAATTTGACCAAAGTACTAACGAGACAATAAATGTGTCACTACCCACTGACCACTACTAGACCGCAAACAAATTATAATTTCTAATGTTTTTCCTTTTGAGTACTCATTTTATATTTATTTATGATACAAATATGTTACATTACAAATAAAGCACAAGGGAAAAGTTCAGCCCTCGAGCTAGGCCGAGAGGGATCTTTTCTCGAGCGAATTATTTGTAATGGCACACGCTTGCCGTACAAAATTTTATCAAACAACCCAATAAATATCTAAATAACATGAATTTTGTATTGACAGCCGTCAAAAGTCATAGTGACAAGTTGGATTCGTGTTATACGTTTGGCAGTACTGTGTATGTCAATGTCAAATTCAAGGTTAGTAGGTTAGGTTTTGTTTATTATTTGACTCAGACTAACATGCAATTGCAAATCTCGAATTTGACATGGCTTGACAGTGCTACGAACAATACAGTAGTGAGTGACATGGTGTTTATCTCACTAGTGGGTTATGGGTTACCTTAGAGGTCTAAAATGGATCTAGTACTAACCCTACAACTAGAAGGTGTTCGATAAATCATTTTATTAGCAGCTACAATTTTAAAAACATATTTCTAATAAATGCTTCTTAACTAGTTATTGTCCAATTTTGGTTCACACTTCAATTAAAAACCGCTAGAAATACTTGGTTTGAAATAGCAACCTACAATTTTTATGATAAATTTAAATAAAATATGAAAAAAGTAAAACTCACCATGTCAAAAAATACCATCCTAAGTTAAGGAAATGTTTTGGTAAACCTCCGAGACGGGGATTTTGCTATTACATTTGCCGAAGAAGGTTGTCCAAAAAATCTTGAATTCAAATTTTACCCACAAAATAATGAGACCCAAATATATTCGACCACGCTGTTTCTCAAATAAGATGACACGGAAAATAATAAGACTCGTTTTGATGACACTCCAAAAAATGTAAACGGTCAGAGAATTGGCATTAACACTTAAATACTACCAAGGGATTTTTTTGTTTTTGCCGTTTTAATTTTAATCGTGATTGGTCAAAATTTGAATACTGGATATCAAATGATCTATTCGATATGAGGAAAATAGTCAAGATAATCATTCATAAAGTATAAGAATTCACAAGTAAACAAGATGAGAAAGTGCAAGCTCTGTATCGATACTTCGACACAGTATTGTGTGGCTTTTGTCATGAACCCTTTGGAACGCCCGCTCCTTAATTTATTCTTCGTAATCTGTTAAAACGGTGTTTTCAGGTTAGTTTGGCCGTTTTCGTATTGTGCTATACTAAATATGATCGCACCGAATCATCGATTTATCAATACCGAATAGAGCAGAGAGCTCCGATAATGTGGCACTTCAGATTTATGGGTGAGAAAGGATACAACTATGCATGCGCATCTTTGGACCACTTACACACCGAGATTCGAACTCGCGACCTCTGGCTCGACAGTCGAGTATGCATTACACTAGACCATACCGACAGCGTTACCGTATTACTTAACGCCTATTACTGATAAAGCGAATACAAGTCGTCAAACGTGACAAATCATCTCCAGTTCTTTGTATTAATATTCCACACAACGTGGCACAGAGATAATCCTCATAGGTTATGTCCGTCTCGCATTACAATGTTTACATCCATCCGGCAAGACGCCTTAGCTGAACTTAATTTTCCCACCTATCTTTAACGCCAAAGCGGTTGCTGTCTTCACAAAAGTTGTGTAGTTTCATGAGACCTTTCATATAGTTTTAGGTTGATCGCCATTGATTGAGCGGTTGCGGCACACATTGCAAATTAGTAAAAATGGTCGTACCTCAAAGTAATCAAGCACCTTCGCAAAGTCGATGATATAGTTACTATGTAACATCACAATGCAAACTATTCGTAAAATTAAACAATGCTGTGTTATGAATATTATACAGGTTCGAACATGGGCTAAGCATAAACTCGAAAATGTTGAAATTATATATAACGACGCAAAACACGCGCAACTGTAATTTTGAAAAAATGTCAAGTCTATTAGAATAATAAGACTGAAAAAATGCGTAATAAATTACAACGGAAACATTAGGGAATATGCAGAAAAAACTACTGCTCTTAATTACGGACGGTTATGGAACGTAAATGGTGGCAGCATCGCGTGACCCACGTCGGGTCTGGGGTCAACAATTTTTTCTCTGGCTGGTGAAAATAATCTACATTTTGTTGCATGTTTTACATACCTTCATGTACATGTTCTATTTTAAAGTGATATTGGTTTTAACGTTACAGTACAAAAAAGATAAGCGAGTGTTGACGTGCCCTTAATAGGAATTAGAGGTAATTTTATGTACTTATATAACTTGTCCAGAAATAAAACAAACTTGTTCGCTTAATAATGATTTTATTCAAGGGCGAACTTCAGCGTAACATCAGTTTTTCACCTAAAAATCAAGCGCAAGAAATATATTCAGTAGTTATATCTCTAGTGCATTCTGTATATTTGAGTATACTCGAATTATACAGAATGCACGCGGGGAATATTGCAAGACTATTCCCCGAAGAAATGTCATCCATTGTATTCCAAACTATTCATTTTTAAAGAGTTTTCAGTTTTCTTTCCAAAATTTCTTGTGTACCTAGCTGGTTTGCTTTTCTTCCCGCAAATACTCGATATTGCACTGGTGCAAATGCTCGGGTATTGCACTAGTGCAAAATATTCGCTGTATTCGAAGTATGTTTGATTCAAATTTTGAAAATTGTTTGATGGGATTGGTTTATATTATCTGAGGGGAATAGTCGCTAATATTTTTTTTGATTGGCCAAGAAACGTCAAATTCTGGATTTTCATTGGTCACTTCCTGGCCGATGACAGGTGAACTGAAGAGTCTACACAATTTTACCAACTAAATAAAGTAGTTATAAAATTACCCTTTCTTTTAGCAGTGGGTCAACTATGACTTCCGATAAAAACTTCAAGTACTTTGTTGCCCAATGGAATAAATAAAATTCAAGGAAATGAAAAAAAAATTGGTAGGCAGGGGACTTGTTAGGAAACCAACGTTTATGTTCAAATAAGCTTTTAAACTGCATTTCCATACCAATTTAACCGTTTTTCTATTTATATATATTGTCAGATCATTATATGCACAATGAGAAAAAATCACCCTGTATATAAAAGGATGTCCAGCAATAAGGTGTCTATAGCGTACCCGAGTGTTCTGTAGGTATTAAAATATGCCCGGGAGATAAAATGTTTCTTATTCCACTCATTTTGAGCTTCTTTACCACACTACTTTTCATTACCGCATTCTCCGTTTTATTGATATTAACGATACACTGAGTGCCGTAATAAAGCTCTTAACGATACTAAAATTGATTTGCTTAAGAATCTATAACAACACCGATGAAGATAAAATAAATAATGGCAACAGATATACTGATGGGGCTATAATTATGCATTGTCAAAAATGTCTAAAATGCAATATACAGGGTGAGTTAAGATAGCAGCACCCCCTTCCTCTTGTTAGTTCATTTAATATTGATATTAGAAAAATAATTTGTTAACAAAAGATGTTTATAATTATATGCTCTATATTATTGTATATTTATTTTATTTCATGGCCTACTGAGGTGTGAGCAGTGACATTCAACTTTTTTATTTTAAACGACACCCTGTATATTTTTTAAATTTTTTCGAAAGAACTATTTTTTCTCTATACGGTGCTATAAAAATATTGTGGTGTTAGATGGGAAAATTACACCGTTAAACACGATTAAATTTGAAAAATGTCCAAATTTAGCAACTTCATCTAGTAACCTTGTTTGGTGGCAGTAACAGTAAAAAATTTGTTGTAACATTTCTTGTTATGGAGTCAAATGACAAAAATAACACCGTGAAGGTGATAAAATAATAATGTATCGAAAGCAGCAAGTTTTTATTAATAAACCATTTATTCTATGAATATAAAAGAAAGTATCGAAAGACATAACCAAAATGAAAACACCTAAAATCTATTCCAATTTGGTAAATGTTCAAAATTACCCCGATTCTGGTCAATACAAGCTTGTAAACGCATAATATGATTGTGTCTAACACTGTTTAACATTTCAGCAGTAATAGTGTAAAACGCATTTCTAATTCTTATTTTCATGTCGTCAGGAGTAGTAGGTGCTGTACTGTACACAATATTTTTTACGTGACCCCACAGAAAAAAATCTAGTGGCGTTAAATCAGGAGACCTTGGGGGCCAAGCCTCTGCCAATCCATGCAATCCAAATGCAAAAATTTGTCCGACTCACATAATGGTCGTCTGTGAGTTGTTGCGTCACACACAAATTGTAAGGATGAAATTTGTGTTTTTTGGTAATACGAACAATTGCGGTTTGGCTAATACCTGTTTCTGATGACAAATTTCTCGTACTGATATGTGGATTGACGTTTATTGCACCTAAGACATCTATTTCAACGTCTTCATTAATTACAAATCTATTTTGCTGATATTTCTGATATTGAACGGATCCAATCTCGCACAATCTTCTTAAAGTTTTTCGAAAAACTTCTCTACTTGGTTGCCTTCTATCAGGAAATTTTTCTAAATACAAACCTTTAGCCCTCTTAATAACAGAATTGGATTCACCAATTACTAGAATCATATCTACCAAGTCGTTTGTTGAAAAATGAACGTGGTTAGCCATTGTAAATGCACTTATTATTTCGGTTTTGAGTCATGGAAACGTCAAAACACAAAAAATGTGACAACTAATTTTTTCACTGTTTTCTTTGATAGCTACTAGATGAAGTTGCTAAATTTGAACATTTTTCAACTTGAATCGTGTTTAACGGTGTAATTTTCCCATCTAACAACACAATATTTTTATAGCACCGTATAGAGAAAAGATAGTTCTTCCAAAAAAATGTAAAAAATATACAGGGTGTCATTTAAAATAAAAAAGTTTAATCTCACTGCTCAAACCTCAGTAGGCCATGAAATAAAATAAATGTACAATAATATAGAGCATATAATTCTGAACATCTTTCGTTAACAAATTATTTTTCTAATATCAATATTAAATGAACTAACAGGGGGGTGCCGCTATCTTAACTCACCCTGTAGAAACGTCACTGGCTAGGTAACAAATAATCTATTCTACGGAGGAAAGATTCCGTTGATCACATGGTACACAGGGTGTTTCTAAAATAAGTAGACACTCTATAACCAATGTAAATCAAAAAGTTCTAATAAACCCATGTCCGCAAATGTATACTTCCTAAGATATGGTTCAAATTTTTAATGTGGATAACTTTTAAAGTCATATGAAATCTGGACAATCATAATTGAATGGTTTATGCTGCTTGGAAACGTGGATAATTTTATCAAAATGACTTAGCAAAGTTGTTGACCGATTAAGTATACTATTCAAATTTGACGGAAAGAAGTCAAATTCGGTTTCAGTAACGTAATGGTAAATATACTTTTTATGTACGGTCGTCCCATTGAGAATGGTTCCGAGGCTACAAAGCTCTGTCAAGTCTTTTCCAAATCGACAGCAACCAAATCATAACACGTTTGCTGCATAAAATTAATATGAAGTGTTTTTTAATTACCCACATTAAAGCTTTAAATCTTAATATCCTACAAGGCTTCATTTGCGGACACGGGTTTATTAGAACTTTTTGATTTATTTTTGATCGTAGAATACTTCTTCAGGGTATGTTACCTTATTTTCGAAACACCCTATATAGACTTCAGTTTACAGCAAGTATGTTACACTTACGGAGTGTCTGGTGTGTCCTTGGAAACCAATCAACTACGAAATCTTCATGGAAACGGCAAGACGTTAAAATAAATTCACTGTATATAATATAACACGAACACAAAAAATGTAATGCAATGCTTGAGTAAGAGAGAGATAAACTTATAAACAAATATTTGAGTAGGCTTGACGCTCATATTAATTATGATATATGTCAAGTAAATATGCCTATTAAAATATTTGTTGTATGGCTCTCTCTTTCTTATTCATGCATTCTGTTTATTGTCCATGCTATCTCATTGCAGTTATACAGAGTAGTGACGGTTTCTGCGAGCATAGGGGCATATATGACAATTGGGTTTACGCGGCAAGCACCTTGATGTACTCTACTGTCAAGTAACTGTCACATTACAGTACTTGTGGTACTGTTACTTTTACATTCGGTTGACGGCTTAACTTGCTCTGCTTTCGTTATTCATCCATTCTATTCTTGTTTGTAATCAACTGGAGGGGTTACTTTGTTTTGTTGCTACATTTAAGAAAATGATGTTGCGCTACACTATAAAAAAAGCAATTGTTTTGCATTTCCTTATGTTTGTACTAGCCGCCACCAAACTGTAGAATTATTGCACCATCGTTAAATCAAAATTAATTCAAACTACACGACATAAAACAAACTATTTGTTGTAAATATCAATAATCTTTACATTTTAATTATTTTTTCTCCTTGTCAGAAAAGAGTAATGAAAAACGTCAGATTATTTTTAAGCTTTTTCAATATTGGACGTGGTAGATAAAATATTGACAATACAAATGCGATAATGCATTATTAACCTACTTGTGTGGTTACACACACACACACGTATCTCGCCTCGTTGGGCAAATTTTACAAGCATATTTTAATAATGCTCTTAGAATTGTTCTCATTGTACATACAATAGAGGTTTGACTTCAGAAAGCTCGACTGCACATCGAAAGTTTATAATAAAATGTTATTAGCTATAAAAATGTAATAGTTATTTACTATACAAGTGGGATAACAGCATCATTCATATACGTGTGTGTAAGTTACAAACGAGTGCGTAGCACGAGTTATGTAAGCACACAAGTATATTAATGATGCATTATCACACATGTATTGTACAAAATTTTATCTACGACTGCCTAAAATTGAGAAAAGTGCATTAAGAAAAATGTCAGATCTGTCATTTTCAAAAATATTTTAGTAGGCAAATGTCAGTATGTCATTCATTTGACACTATTTCAGTTACGTAATGAGGTCATTAAACAACTCAGTTGCGTAATGAAACCATTACATAACTGAGTGGTTTAATGAGCTTCATTACCTAACTGAAATAGTGTCAAATGAGTGACGTACTTATCCCACTGGAGTAGATAAACATATTAAATCATATTAATCGAACACCTCCTAGTTATAAGGCTACTGATCGATTTTAAATCTCTAAAGTAGCCCATAGCCAGAGCTGAGCAAATTACTTTTAAAAAGTAATTAATTACTAGTTACCAATTACCTCCAAACTGAATTACCAGAGATTTCAAGTACTCAAACAAAATAATAATTCAATCATCAATTACTTGGTGATTGTAATTGCACCACATGAATTACTTTTTCAATTACTTGCAATATAAATTGTTGTTGTATATGTTGTTGAGTAGTAGATAGTAAAAAACTACTTCCGGGATTGGACCGTGTCATTATTGAGGTCGAAGAATTCAACGTTTCGCCCACTTTCGTACAGGGCTTCATCAGGAGGAAAAAGCAAAAAGAGCACGGTAACTCAACGTGTTCACCACGCCAGAGGCGAAACTCTTATGATAGATGCGATAGATCCACATATGTCTGTGACAAGAGATCATTTCCACTCTATGCGCAAATCTGACTAAAATTAAACGGGATTTATGATTTCATTGATAAGAAACTTGATTATCACTGCTTGTGTAATGGAAGGACGGAGAGGTCATTCTAACATATTGTTAATTACTAAATCAAAATATAATTTTACAAATTTTAAAAAGTTTTAATCAAACTAATTTTGACGAGGTGCACTTAGAAAAATTATAATTCCTCAGAGGTCTAACGATAACGAAGTAAAAACGAATTATTGAAGTTGTATAATAACCAGAGAGTTAACTAGTTCAAATTCTGTTGACTAACTGCTAAACGTCATTTGCTTTAATATAAGCACCAAGTTGCTGATCAGATTATGTAATTATGTTGGCAATAATTCGATTTTCGTCGTTAACGTGTACCAGCGAACAAGTGAACTTGATATTGCGGTTCTCCCAATGCTGAAAATAAATGACCTCGACATGTAACGAAAATTCGAATGCCTCGGATACTTTCCAATTCAAAATAGCAATTGTGTGCAACTTGACCAATCTTTACGTTGAAATCGATTCTAAATGTAAGTTTTGTTGTAATTTACTGAAAATGAGCAACTAGCATTATTATGTGCAATGAATGCAGAAATTAAAGCATATGACTCGTGTAAAACCCGGATCTTTTGTTTAAATTAGGATTCAAAACCATGCACCATCAAGACTACATTTATGAAACATTAATTTCGTAAAATACAGCCGCGCCGTTACAACTGCATTAAGCGGGTATTCAGGCATTTACGATTAATCCCATTTATCATTTATAGCCCCATAAAAGTATTTTTAAAATTCCGTTAGTTAAACCATTACCGCGCTATCAAGAAATGCGAATAACTCCCAAACGACGCATGCTGAAAGTACTAAATTGACATTGCTTTGTGCACACGCAAAACTGAAATTTGTGACACTAACATTTGTAAATGTTTTCCTCCCACCACCTACACTAAACATGTTAAAAGTACAAAAAGTAAAAAGCATTTTAACACTGTTACACACATATATCAGGAATATCCTTGGAACACCAACTAAAACACAAAAGTGTTTGCATTTCCTGAAAGAAACCGGTGCGTGTATTTAAGTTAATTTAATATATTGTCAATTCAACGTTAATTTAAAGTGCCAATAACCCTCGCTGTAGAGGCACTATAATTTTATAATAAAAAAAACATTTTGGGCTGCTTTCAGCTTCGCCGTATTTAAAATATTTGCTAGAGGGAGAATGCTTCACTAAAGTCAAGTAGGAAGCAAATGTATAAACATTAATAACATTATTTATTTGGCAAACAATTTAATAACGATGTCGTTTACAGGAGGTTAAGTTATTGTAGCAGTTTTCAAGAAAATGCCTATTCATTACACAACCATATTTAAATTGTAAACTATATAGTATTTATAATAGAGATCTTTGCAATTTATAGTCTACATACAAATGCTCCTTTTTTCGAAAAGCTGCAACAACACAATGATTCAGAATCATAAATGGGTTATGTCCCACAAGACAATGTACTACAGATATTTAAAACATTTCCTGGATAGTTTTAAAACATTTTTTTAAATATTAATTTGTAGCTAAAATGATGAGCCCGGACTTATTAATAATCTTTAGTTATTTTCCAACGACTGTCCCCATACATAGTCACTTTGGTACGTGGCTCATCGAGTATGTTGTTCTAAAGCTGATTTAGAATGTGGAATATTGACAGTATTTCTAACTACTGACTGAAAAATATAACTATTCTATAATTGAAAATATATATTTTCATCTTATCTACCGTTATAATATAATAGTGTGTAACTAATAAGATCTGAGCTATTAGACTCCCATTTTAAATCATGTAAACAAAAAAGTATGTTAGCATAGCATGCGTTATATGTCAGCCCACTCGCTCGTATCATATGCACTAAGCAGCTGGCAGTTGCTGTGGGCTCTCCAAAAGCGAGCTCCGAACTTGTATGAGAATTACAGACGAAAACACGATAGCAGTTTCAACGTGAAGCGAAGGCTCACGATTTTTGAGCCTCCACCGCCGAGAATCGCAGTCTTATCCTCATATTTACAACTACTGCGCTCCCGAAAATGCTATACGATCTGTTGGTCCAGCGGCCACCGCGCAGTAGTATAACTTCTTGGAAATATTGTACAAGCTTTGGCAGTGAAAATGAATAAAAATGTAGCAATACAATTATTGTATCCTGATAAGTCGTTAATATTACATAATATCGCTTGCAGTTGGAGCATATTTATTTATCTTGGATGATTTTTTTTATTTCCTGCAGTTTTGTTCAAAGGGGGAGAACAGCATAAATAATATTCTCAAAATTAATTTTAAAAGCCAACCGGCCACAGCAAAGGTTAAAATAATAAAACTTAGACGGCCTACACCGCTATTAGATTTTATTAACAAGATAAAGTTGAAACTCGCAATTTTACAAGACTTTTTCTGCGAACATTTACAAGAAAAACAAATGGATTTGTGGTTGTGATGCATTACATGCTCTGATTGGTTGCCCATTATTATACACGTTATTATCGTGTGTTGGTTTTCCACTCTTAGGTACATGTTGTGTTGTGTTTGAATACTTTTTGTAATGTTTATATGACGATTTCTTTTGGATTATTAAAATTAAAAATCATCGCTACATTTGAATTAAAACATCGGTGGAATATAGGTACGTCATTAATTATTATTTTACTTAGTTATTGTTAAAAATTAAGAACCCATAAATACATACAATTATTACGAGCCGCAACTGAGTAAAAAGTTTTTTTCGGGCATCAATAACTTCAAGACAGTACGATATTGAACTCATTAAGACAAGTATTTGTAGTAAATTGAAAATATTCCAGCCGTCGACTTTCCATTGTCTGAGAAAAATTGCTCGGTATCACATCCTGAAAAACCAAACAAAGATTTGCATTTTTGTTTTCCTAAAGTTTTATTTACCTCAGGAACACATACTCTAAAGTAGTGCTATTGGCACCAAAATGAACGTATAAGTTTTCAATCCTTGCACACACACACACACACAACCGACGAAAAAATTATGTACGAGGGACCCTAAAAAATGTCTGCCGATCTCATTAGACCATGAAAAAAAATCTTGATTGTCATACTTGTCAAAACTTATGTAGTTATGTCTTGCAAATTTTATAAAGTTCCTTTTATTAACTCCGGATTAATAAAACAGAATAAGTAGTATAACAGGGCAATCAAAAATGATAAAAATAAAGTACCGCCCTGAAATAAAATTACTCACAAAAAAGAAATTTCGGAACGTTTAAATTAGAGAGTCTATACCATCAGAATCTACAGGTAGACGTTGGTCAATAGAATTTAAACATGGAAGAATAAGTTTACAAGACGATGAAAGAAGTGGGCCCTGCAACTGCATATAATGAAGAAATGGTGGAAAACTTAGTTATGGAGGACAGAAAAATTACTGTGGATGAGATAGTAAGAAGTACAAAGATTAGCGATTGGTCGGAAGATCCATTCTACACGATCAGTTACACCTAAATAAGGTATCTACCAGGTGGGTGCCACGCATGCTGACACATCAAAAGCAGGATCGCGTTGACATTTGTCGCCAATTATTAAATTATTCTGAAGCTAACCCTGATAATTTTTTTGACAAAATCATTACCACGGACGAAAGTTGGGTTCATCACATGAAGTGACGGCACAGTAATTCGGCGCCCCCAATAAAGTTTTAAGTCAAGCTATCTACCGGAAAGGTGATGCTTTCCGTTTTTTTATTCAAAAGGTATTACACTCATATATTTAAAAAAAAGACACGTCATTACTGAAGACTAGTATGCGTCTCTTAAAATGACTTAAGGAAGTTTCACCTTAAATCGCTACTATCTGACGCCCTAAGTACGCCGTTAAATGAATTGACATTTGTAGTTGTTAGAACTAAAATACAATAACCGAATTGAAATGAGAAACATACCATGCACGGTACATATTAAGAAGTTACCACAGAGATATTAAGTTAAAGAGAGTATACAGTGCGTCTGACGACATGCGGAATATAGATAAACGCTAATGGTAAAGTTTGCTGAAGATCAACAAAGGCAATGGATGTGTATGCCTCTCAGCGATGCGTTTGTCGGATCTTTCATTTCTCGTGCATAAGACGCATACATTTGCATCGTTATGCTCAAGTATCGACGTACGTGACTCAATTTTGGCTATATTATTATTCATACTTCGTTTTCGATTGCAATGATTTTAGTTTTACTTATAGCAAAGTTAACGATGTGCAACTATTTTAGGAAAGCGTGTCATAATCACTACTGCCTTGGAAAGCAATGTTTCCGTATTGAAGTTTACCTGTCAAAAAAAAATTATTAAATTTATCCGATCATAACCAAATACTGGAATTCCACTAAATACAGGAGTTTTTATATAATAGGAATGGCATTGTTGAGGACTATTTCTTATAATAAAGGTTTTTTGCTGGTAGAAAAATTACGAAGTATCAGAATAGCACGTTTCTCTTAACGTATTTATTACATTGTAGAGGGGAAGTTGTGTTTCAACCGTACCTCTGAATACAATAGTATATTACATACCGAGGTGGAAAGTGGTATGTATACTATTTTATTCGCAACCACTTTATTCTAAACAATAATTCGAAAAATAATTATACCGGACACAGACTTACAGTCTTGCCAATTTCAAGTAAAATTTTAGATTGCATTATGGGAAATTCAAAGCATACTAGATGTATTTCATTTTAAGACACCCGGTATTATGATACGACAGGTTGTGACGCGCATGAATGGATGAAGGAGATTCCCAGTGTCCCTACCTACACAGCGGTCGGGAAGTAGCGGGCGGAAATGTACGACTTCCCACACTCAAATGAGGTCAGTAATGTTAACATTACATATATGGTTGCGAATAAAATCATTTACTAAACTAAATTACTGTTTTGACAATTAAAAGTTCAAAGCGGGAACTTTGTTTTTCAAGACAGTAGCGATTATGACTGCTAAATAAATACGAAATCTCAGAATATCGCGCAGTTCTAAAATAGTTACAATTAGCTAATTTGAAATTAAACTGCACTGTAAGCGAACACGATAGCCAAAATGGAGTAACGTGTTCGAGAAATAACATGAGCAGAATAATGTATGGTATATGAAAGCATTTTAAGCACGAGAAATGACAGATCCGACAAATGCCTTGCTGCGAGTTTAAGGCATCCACGGCCCTCGTCGACCTTTAGCAAAGTTTAGGATTGGCGTTTCCCTATATTCTGCATGCCGTCAGCCAGGCCAAACATTTGCATATAACATAAATAGTAATTTATTATACAAGACCAAAAAGTTCAATTTTATCCACGAGTGAATCGTTTAATGATTCAAGAGTGGATAGTAATAACTTTATTGTCGTGTATAATACAATTTTTTTCTATAGCAAGAACTTTTAACAGTTTCAAAGGAAAATAAGGAAAGTCAATCTCAGTAGCTAGATTGGGTTGCTAGGACAATACAAAGCTGTAATATTTCATTTAAATAAAAGTTAGAAAATTAAATTACTTTTTCTACTCCTGTAACTAAATAGCTATTTAAGTAACAAGGAATGTAAGGACCTGTTAACATTTGAGGTAGGCAAGTACAAGCCAAGACGAAGTCGCGGCTTGTTGCCTGCCGAAAATGTTAATAGGCGATACATTCCGAGTTATCGTATTATATTTTTCCAGCTGCTTATCGAAATTTTCCTGGATTTTTGAAAAAATCGTTTGGTTCGTCACCTGCTACCAGAATTAGTTTTCGTGTCACATAAACACTTACAATTTATAACCAAAACGTCTAAATCTGCATCTGGCTTTGCTAATTTTATTATTCTAGGAACTTAATAATAATATTAAGTTCCGGTGTCAAGAAAAAACAGCAAACAAATATAATCACCGACTTACACGTTTTGGTACTAAGGCTGTATCACTGACTTACATGATCAGCAGCGGGAAAATAGTATTTAACATACTAACATACACATCGCTAAGTGACCTGTTAATCATGCTTTCATAACCTGTGACTAAAGAGCCTCTAAGTCACGAACTGAAGTTGACAACGACGTTTTAGTCATGAGGTGAAATTAGGTTCAAACAGTATTTGCTCTATTAGCCACAGCCAAAACTAAAATCAAGTTAGTTTTCAACTTTCAACACTCAACTTTGACGTTTGTCAAGCATAATTTAACATAACATAATATTCAAAATCTTAATGAAATAATACGATGTTATATTGTCTAAATTTGTGGTCGTAGAAAAAGTGTAGTATGTAACACATTATATAAACTCTAGCTGCGCTACGCTCCGCTCGTGCCTAAAAAAACTCGTGACTAAAGTGACGTTTATAAAACTTGTTACATCAGATACTATTATCTACCCTTGATGTTATAGTGCTACTTTATCTACCCTTGCTCTTAAAGGAACACTTGACCTTTTGTTTTGAGTCGATTAAAGCACACTTTAACATTTGCTACAGAAAAAAAAGTTTTTTCAACGACTTCAATTGAAGTAATATATACAGTGTTGAAATAAAGTAACGGATAAATTCATTAACTTTGTTAATATAAATTTTTATGAAAAAATCTTGACGGGGTTTAGTGATTTTAATTATAGGACATACACTAAAACCACCTTTATGTTGCTACGTCATTTGTTTTAAAAGTTATGACGTCATCGACTTTTTTTAAAATGACAACCTGTATTTTTTATTATTGATTTGGTAGTACTTTTTATGTTGTTTTCAATGATATAACATTTTTAATATGTTACATCTGAAAAAAATCGAGAAAAATGGTCTTAAAGTTTAAATATTAAAAACCAATGAAATGAGCAAAATAAATCTAGTTACTTACGTTTGACGTAAAGTCATTGACGGCACATTCGTATTTATAATCTCTGAAACTTCTTTGTGGCGTGAATCTATAATTCATATTCTTTTTTGGGTATTTCGCCACTCTGCAAATTAAAATTATTAAATAACGTATTAAATAACGAACGTTTCGAGGGACAATCTGCCCTCCTTGTCAACGAATAACAATTAAAAAGGAACGAGAAAACTTAGCTTTTTTTAAAAAACAATTGAAAAATACAATTTAATAAATAATAAAAATGCAATTCTCTGTGTCTCGCTTAATTGTACCATTTTTATTAATAAAATAGTTTGCTAAAGGTGAATTCTAATTTAGAAAATGCAAAGAAGGCTTATTTTGTTATGACATTTACAAATTGTTTAATTCCGACATATAACTAACCTTTTTTGTTTTATCCACCGGTAACTAGATTTATTTTGCTTATTTCATTGGTTTTTAATATTTTAAACTTTAAGACAATTTTTCTCGATTTTTTCAGATGTAACATAGAAAATTTTCTTCTTCTTCAAGTGCCTATCCTCTGAGGATGTTGGCTATTACGCTGGCCCATGTAATCTTATTCACGGCTGTTCTGAACAGTGTTGTAGTAGTCAGTCCGGACCACTGTCTGAGATTACGCAACCATGATATACGGCGTCGTCCCGGACCTCTTCGACCTTCTATCTTACCCTGTAGAATTAGTTGGAGTAAGCGGTACTTCTCACTCCTCATGACATGCCCAAAATATTCCATCTTCCTTCGTTTAACTGTTGTTAGAACTTCTTTGCTCTTATCAAGACGTTGTAATACGGTGTTGTTTGATGTGTGATGTGTCCATGAAATTCTCAACATGCGGCGATAGCACCATAACTCAAAAGCCTCTATGCGCTTGCTTGTTGCTTCTGTTAAAGTCCAGGCCTCGGCGCCATATAGCAGGACTGAGAATATATAACATCTAAGGGCTCGAAGTCTGATATGTATGTTAAGGTTGATGTTGCATAATAGTCTCCTCATCCCGTTGAATGCGCTTCTTGCTTTCTCAATTCGGACCGTGATTTCTTTTGAGTGGTCCCAGTCCTTATTTAAGTTACAACCCAAGTATGTAACATGGTCTACCTCTGATAGCACGTTGCCATTAGCTGTGAACTGATTGTTGTTAGCTATGTTATTTTTATATCACTGAAAACAACATAAAAAGTACTACCAAAATCAATAGTAAAAAATACAGGTTGTAATTTAAAAAAAAGTTGATGACGTCATATCATGAAAAACAAATTACATAAGAAACTGAAAATCAGCTGAAAATATTCCCTATGGTCAAAATCGCCACACCCCTTCGAGATTTTTTCATGAAAATGAATATCAACGAAGTTAATGAATTTATCCGTTACTTTATTTCCACAGTGTATGTTAACTCTTTAACCTTTACCCTCTTTCAAAGTGATTTAATTGCTCGTATATTGTTTGCATAGATTTTGAAATATATTAAGCATCTCAAAGTTTTAAATTACTAATTTCTTATCTAGCAAAATTTTTACTCTAAAAATGTGTGCTTCTAAGTAAATTTTTCGTCCTTTGACAGATGTTTCTAATTTTGGATAATTCAAGAAATTAATATTCTATTTCAAACAAATGAAGTAGTCGCTTAGCCTCTATAAAAAACAATAACATAAGAACGTTATGAGTGTACTGTATACTTTTGAAATATTAAAAGAATATTGCTAAAATAAACAGAAAACTGTTGATTTTTTATTATAAAATAAAAATAGTAAAACTTCACTGGAATGTACAATGTGATACAGATGTGATGTGAAAGTATAAGCCTAAATGATATTGCGTTAAGTCACAGCTTCTATTTTTAGATATTGAAAATTCCACATTAAATCCTCGCTATCTGACGTCCTAAGCGAGTTGTTAAATTTTGTGAAAAAGAAATTTTAAGATGTAACAGTAAATTTGGTAGTTTAGTCGTTCTTATGTCAATATTTATTTAAGTAGATTTATCATTACGGAAATAACGGCATGAAATACAAACAAAACTTACCAGCTCCAACTAACAACATTAGATCCGACGATCCGTATGAGTTGAGCCAGAATTTATCAATATTTACGTTTTCCTTTTTTTATTACACCTAATACATTTCTCAATTAAACGGTCTAAGTAAAATTTCGACATTTATCAATATTTAAACTTTTCTTACACTAGAAAATATTAAAAAGAAAAAGTATTCTGCCGTGTTAAGCCCAAATGAGTAATTACGTATTAATTAATTTGAGGTTTTGCTTTTTATGTAACGCTGTCAACAATTTTGATGTACAGGGGTGTTTGGAGACAGTAAAAGTAGTTGAAATATGCATGTTTTAGATGTACCAACCAAAAATAAGTACTATGTGTAAATAGATACATTTTGGTCTAACAAAATACTTAGGTAATAATATAAAAACGTGATTGGCTGTATCTCTACTTTATTTATTTCAATGCAGCAATTAAATATTTGTTTAATTAACTCAGGACCAATTGTACAATATAAAATGAAAATACAAATCACAAACAATTATTAAAATAAACAGAAATTCTAAAAGTTCTAGTTTGACAACATGTTTAAAAAAAGGTATAATTAAACGATCAAACAAACTTAAACAGTGGTTATTTCAAAATGCATGTAAAAAATATGTTTTGAAATAAATATCATATAAACTGGACTCAGGAGATGCTGGAGGTACATCCCCAAAACGCTATTCGACTATCAGGCATTACTTTTATTAATTTGCCAACAATACCGTCTTTTCGATCTTGACTTACCACGAGGTTAATTCCTAGATTCTGGATTGGCATAAAAAATAATAAGTTTAGGTTTATTAAAACTAGTTTCACATTTCTTCGTCATACAACCATAAGCCCAAGAGTCGTTTATCTGATTTTAAGATTGAACTCTAGATGCAGCCTTGAATTTATGCAAGCATATGCCCCTACATCAAATTCTGATGAAGAACTCGAACTCTTTTACGGAAATACTTTTACGGAAATACTCTACAAGAACAATCTGTTCATTATACGTTATTGACAAGCTATTTTAATTCAAAGTTGTGGGAAAAACAATATCCATCAGAAAGCTCATTGTGAGATCATGGTGATGGTGGGGGAAATGAGTGAGGGAACCAGACTCCTACAATACTTACAACAGAGCAACCTCTATGCAATGAACTCCTTCTTTAATACAAAAAACACAAAGAAAATACAAATGAGCACGTCCAGTAGTATACGATGTGTCAGTCTCTACAGATTCTCAATCGGTAGCAATCACCGAATGGTAAGACCAAAAGTGGCCGAGAACACTAAAAGAAACAGAAGGAAACAAAATTCTAAAACCAAAAGATGGCACCCCCCCCCCCCCCTCCCAAACACTACATATCAAAGAAGTAATTATAGTTATAGAACACAGCAATAGTCGATGCAATAAAGGAGGTAGAGAAAATACGTCCCAAAGACGGAAAAACACTTTTCGAATAATTAGAAAGCCTATTAAATTCTTAAAGTAATAAATAAACCGTAAGAGTAAAAAGAAAAATGGCCAAAAGTAACAATGAAGCTGGGTATTACATAAATATTCGTTGTCTGGGTAAAATTTACGTGTTTTAAAATGTTGGTCTCCCTTTTATAATTATTTATTTTTATTGTCAGCTCTTTATTAAAAGCAAAAGGTAATGGTTTTCACAAACGATCGATACTCTAACCTACAAACAGGTATTTGAATAACAATAAAACTTGTTTTACAATAACAATTATACAAATAAACTTTTTGTATTTACGTTTAACTTCGCTTTTCTAACAATAACACAAGAACTTGTATTTAAAAAAATTAATACGTGAGAGTTTACAAAACTGTCACAGAATTTTAAGGTTAGAAATGGAGGGAACGGATTTTGGCCGACGATGTTAGGGCAAGTTGTCGTGTCTGACAGTTTCCACGGAAGATACGACAATTTGTCGCAACAATGTTAGATATGATCAAACATAGCCTCATTTTTGACTTTTATAAGCACTTCAGTCATCACCCATAATTGCAGATACGACCGTTAGGCTTAACGCGGCAATATTATCCGTCGATTTTAAACACTAGTGCCACTACTAATAGCTAATGGATTTTCTATTTTTAAAGCACAACTTGAAATAGTAAGACTAATATATTGTTTATTTGAAATCGGCATTAGAGTACCTCGAAATCATCATTAAAATACGAGAAATCGGCATTAAAGTAATCCATTGTTTTACGACTTTTTTGTAGGTGGCGAGGCGACACATAAACGTCAACCGATGTTAACATAACCTACAATTGTTGGTTAAAATGTTGTAATTTCACGATTTCTCGATTTCAAATAAAACACAATGTACCTACTCCTCGGCACTGAAGTTCCTTTTTATCCCTCATGTGGTTTATTTATATATATTTATAACTAAAACCCCATTCGTGATAAAAATCTACACATCAGTGCCTTACAAACTACTATGTATCGTGTGTTCCAAAAAAAAACTAATTTAGGGTAGGCCTTGGAAAGAAAGATAGAAAATCTAGTCATGTCTTAACTTAAGTCTGTAGGTGAATGTCAGATTGCAATTTGTTTATGAACACATCTGTCACTGTGACAGGTAAAAGTTTACGCTGCATTAAGTTTAATTGTAGCACGCAAAATGAAAATAAGATGGCAGGTACACAACAACAACGAGTGTATTAATCGTAACAGTCAATAAAAATTGTTTTTGTTAAGTGTTTTGTATATTTTTAGGAAAATAATTCAAGGTCAAGATGTAATTTAGTTCTCTTTGACTTGGTAGTTCATTTGTATCAATGGGTATATCTCAAGTTACGGCAAACTTCAATTTGATCATGGCATGCTGCGAATGAGTTTTTGTTTAAACACACGATATTATATTACTGTGAACAAGTTTAATGGTCCTCAACAGTGAAAGAGAAAAGGTACTTTAGATTTATTTAAATCCTTTAAAAAATCGTAAACTTAGTTTAAAATCTGTACGCATATTTTATACTTGAATTTTAAAATTTTAAAGAAAAATCTGGTGTGATACATACACGCACACAACTTCGTTTTACAGTGACCTTATAATTAGCCAAAAATTTGATTTTATATTTTTAAGCACTTGTCACAACTTTCGAGAAATTACAAATTCTACAGAAACCGTACAAAATAGAGCGTTAGTTAAAGAGACAAATTTTCTCTAAAATACTTCGTGTTCTTTTTAAAATAGGAGTTAATTAAAAAAGAAAAACAAACAAAATAAACCCATTTTATAGGTATTCGGTTTGAAAATCACCTATCTCACATCAAAACACATTAAAATGCAATAAAACTGTAAAAGTTTAAAACAAATCGCCATAGCCGTTTTTGAAAAAATAGAAAAATACTGAAAAATCGCAAGAGTAAACACCATATTTCCGATTATGGGATTTTCTTCAAAAGCTTGCTGTCCCATCTAGATGGTACATAAAAGTTTCAACGCCATACCAATTTTTGTTTTTGAGATATTCCGTTCACACATAGGCAGACCAATGAACAAAAACATGGATTCAATGTGAACATCTGTTGAAAACTCAATTTCGAATTTTTGGGGTGAATCCAATACTTCCTTTTAAACACTGAGAGCGCTATATTTTTTTAATTTGCTGTTTTTTTCAAATCTTCCGTACTAATACTGCAATAATTTAAAAAAATTATTTTTACAACAAATTTTACCAATATATGCAAGAAAATTATTATTGAAGTTACGAAACGTCACACTTAACAACTTTGAAATTTATAATGACTCTCTCGCGTGCGAGTATGAGTTAGGCATAGAAATACGGGAAATTATATAAAAACCTTATTGTCCTTCCTATTAATTATTAAAATGTGTATTTTACAATCTACACTTAAAAAGTATTTTATAACTATAACTTATTGTGTATTACTGAAAGTCCAGCCATTGAAGAGCAATTATTCTTTCTAATATGTCACTAATTGACATTTGTTCGCTTAATTAACAATATTTTAATACAAAAAAAAATGCAAAAAAGTAATTGCACTTGTTTTTTTATTCTTCACAATTTCTTTGGTTATTGAGCCATTTTCGCGTTTTCCAGGAATTTAATCAATTCCATTTAAGCGTCTAAATAGGCTCGAACTTTCTATAGTAATAATGTTAATAGTAATATTAATACAAAATTTTTCGCTTTGTAACAAACTTTTTTAACCATAAAACATATTCGCCAAAACTGAGAGGCGACTTAAAATGAAGAAACATTTTTGATATTACTAAAATTGTCGTCTCTGTCGTTAAGAATTTGTAAACGATATTTTCAGTAGGTGCAAAAATACAATTAATTTCAAAAATTCTTTTGTTAGGAAAATAAAGAACTGATTTATACTAGTCTACTAATTAGTCTTCATCAAACATTTTGTAAAGATTATTAATATCAGTCGGTGTTTTTAAAAGAAATCGTAATAAAATCATGCGAAAATAAAAATAGATTTAGAAAAACACCACTGCGCGAGTTTTCTTGGCGATTCATATTAATCTTAAATGCAGTCCTGACGTCTGGCTTTATTCTTAGCCTCAAATTGCCGACAACTTTTCATCTGATTCTGATAATTCTCACAAAAATCGAGGCAAAACAGAAATTTTACAGAAGTTATAATAATAATTAACCTCGCTATTTCTGAGAAAATTGCTGCAAAAGTTTCCTATGCGATTTAAAACAACCTTGAATTAAATTTTCCTGCCTGGCATCCTTAAGCTTATAACTCTACCGGATAAATCGTTGAAAAAAACATCTGGAAACGTTTGGGTACAGAACATGCAATTTAAAAAATTTCATCAAGTTGCAGATATTTTTAAAAGACTTCTTCAAGTTCTGTGAAAATAGTAAACAACTAAAAATGTGTCCTTAGACTATGAAAAATTACTGTTTCGAGAATCTATTTATAAATGTAAAAATGTAAAATCGGCACACTTTATTACTATTAGATGCTACATTCAATAAATTTCAGAGAATAGTTAGGATAATCTGAAATAATTTCTTTCCATCTAAATTTATTGGATCGCTGAAAGCCACCTATACGAGATTTGAATATTAGAAGCTAGTCTTAAGATAGAATTTGATCAAATTATAGTATCTGCAAATAAGTTCAATGCAACTCACTAAAGATGTGCACGAAAACAAATATTTCTTGAACACATGAAAAATGGGTGTTTCCTAAACCTATCTATACAATACTGTAAATCAAAAGTTTTTTCAAGTAATCAGCACAGAGCGCTTTTCGATGACTTATCAGAGAAATCGAAATAAAATAATCCTTGTTGCACCATACTCATATCAAAATATAAATAGATTGAGAATGTTGTTGCTACAGAGAATTTTCTTTGGATTTATGTTAATCTTGAAGGCATTTTTCGCCTTTTAATTTTTCTTGGCATTTTTTCTGAAAAACTAAAAAACAGTTTTTCTTTACAAACTTTCTAAACTGCAGAAAACAACTTCGAGCTTCAAATCACAATAAAAATAACGATAATCAGGTACTTACATTGAGAATTTAGCGAATTCCACGAAAAGAAACTGTCAGCACTGACGTTAAAACCGCCAATTTCCACGGCCGCCTGTTCGAAAACCGCACTCACTGGAAATTTGAGCGGCACTTTCGCGGATATCGATGTCAAATGCCGGAGCGAACGCATGTGTGGGAGTCGAACGTCGTTTTACGACGCTCCTTGGAAGCGACGCCTGCGCAGGCGTCGCCTTATCAGAAAATGCCGTTTTGATTCCGGTTCGTGTCTTAGTTCCGGCACACTTCGTACGTGAACGTCTTATCCGAAAAATCCACCATCTGGTTGATCCCACAGAAATGGTTGGAGAATTCTACGTCCGTGATCGCCGTCACGTCCAAATAAACACACAAACGTAAAGCGTGACTTTGTTTACAGCCAACGAGTCGATTTAGTTTACAATTAATCTCGTCCTGGAAAAACAATAAGTGCAAGATCGATTTGCTCTAACCCTGATGCAAGCTACAAATGCACAGTAATTAACCAGATTTCGTTTCCAGGCGACATCCTGCACGAACAATAACTGACTCTCAGGCTTGTTTATAATTACATGATGACACAACATTACCGTTACTGCAAGCGCACACTATTTTATCTTATGTGAAGCTATGTCAT
>OW679199.1:71879092-71948662 GCA_940337035.1 Agriotes lineatus
ATTTTCAATGGCCCTCAATTTTTCCGTCACATATAAAATAAGCTCTTAGATAAGATTTACATCAATTTGATACTCTTTTGAAATATTCTATGGCGAACTTGTTTCTTATTTTGTGCATCCCAACTATTGTCGTACACATTTCTGCTTAGCAAAGCCCAAAAATCCTTAGTAGGTCTTGCGTGAGGAATATTGGGTGGGTTGCCATGTCTTGCTATAAATGGAACATTTCATTATCAACGTGTGTATTTTGAGCCCTTACGTTTTTTGTGTTAGTTTAAAACATTTACGCTGCAATTTTCGATGTACAGTCAAGTGTGAAACATGAAAACGTCGACCTAACCTCCGAACTGTCGTTTTTATCTTGTCTTTTGTTCTTTTTGTAATTTTGTCGACAACTCGTGCAGACAAATTTTGGGGCGTTGACTTTTAGGTAAATTTGCATAAGGTATACCTTATTTGCATTCTCTTATAGTTCGATAAATTATTGAATCTAACAGATTTTTGTCTGAAGATGTTGGCTATAACGCGCTTAGGGATTCGTCCAACCAACAGATAAATACTCAGTCGGATTTCAAGTTTGTAAGACATTTTTACCAATGCAATGTGATTACAAATTTTGTACTGTTATCATAAATTCTGATATTCATAGATTTTCTGTTTTCAATGGCGACTGGATAATGCGTCGTTTGAATATATTTTTTTGAAATCGGCAATGACAAACGTTGAAATCGTAACACATGGTTTTAAGACAACCGACGTCAGAGAGACTAAGGAGTTCCAACCCTAGCAAGGGATCTTTTAAATGCTACACATCATAGCAACATGGGATCCACGGTTTTATATCACTTCCGCATGCTGGTATTCTGTAGAGGTTTTATCAGCATTTTTTTACTTTTACAAATCTCACCGGTACCGGGAATCGAACTCTCAACCCTTAGATCAGTAGCCAGAATGCTTAACCGCTGATCTACCAAGCCCGGTTTACAACAATTGGTTAAATCGTTGTAATTTCCCGATTTCTCGATTTAAAAAAAACATAATGCTTTCCTCAGCACTGAAGTTCCTTTTTATCCCTCATGTGGGCCCGTAGGGCCAAGGCAACTAAATCTACATTCGTGATAAAAAGTTAAACTTCAGTACGTTGATATGCAAATTACTATTCTCTAGCTTTAAAAAATCCGAAAACTTTTGTTGCATACGTTAGGCATTTAATGATTAGAAGGAAAAAACTAGCTACAAATATATGCATAGCAACAGTTTTGGAAAAATAAGACAGGTTAGATTGACTAAAGGTATTTTATTTATGCAACAAAAACAACGCACGATCTGTCAAAAAGAATTATTTCTCTTTCATCTCAGCGTTGCCATTAATGATCACCCGTCTTATTATCTCCAGTTAAGGGTATTAAACACGACTTAATACCGCATTTAAAGCCTCTACACGTAAATACTTTACGCCGTCAATTGGAGTACTCCTTTCCTTCTATAAGTCTACATTAGTTAGAAAGAGATGGATGTGAGTAAAACGCTGCTTTTCGTAAAAAGTGAATTACGTTAGAACCAGTAAACGTAGCATTAACATTTTTGTTGTATTGTTAAGCTTATGAAAAGTACTTTGTGGGCACCTTATTTAAAAAAATAATGGCCTAACAATTTTTTCAAAATTAAGATTAATGTTAAAAAAATGAATAGAAACAGTATATATTTAAGGAATATAAGATTTGTTTTTAGGATCCTCCATTCCTTAATTAATTGTCCACACAACAGTGTAAAGAAAATTAGATAATTTCTTTCGGTTTTTCTATAATTTCGTTTTTCATTTTTCTTGCATTTCATCTATCTCTCACAAGCAAACGCGAATCTTCATAGCACTTGCTCACTCGAACAACGCTTCAAGAATCCAGGATCACACAATTACCCGCTACAAATAGTCAGAATAACGTCGCTGCATCGTCCAGAGAAAATCGTTGGCTAATTGTACGCCCACTGCAACGTACAGTTCAACATTCAGCAGTATTTGGCTACTACTTGGTGAGCAAGTGCAATCAGTGTTTTCATGCGGTTTTACTATGGAAAATTATAAGCTAAGTAATAACAACGGTAAAAAAAGAGCACCGCCTGTATTAAGAAAAAATAGACGTTTGTCAACGTTAATAAAGTGTTTGAATAAATAACGGCAAGGTTTAGTAGAATTTGTACCGTTAGGTGCTATTGCACCTACATTATTGTTTTTTACTGAAGTATACAAGTACGTCATATTCTGCATTAAATAAGCAAATTACATACAGGCGTAAGTCTATAAAATAATATCCATTGTTTAGTACAATAATTTAGTAAAATGCCCTTCCATTCATTATTGCAATGATCAGTATTACTGGATGTTATACTGTCGATTTTAAAATTTCTTGAATGCGTACGTATAGACCAGAGCCGGATTAAGGGGGGGGGGGGGGTCTAAGGGGGCTGCAGCCCTGGGCCTCCGAATTTCGGGGGCCTCAAAAAAGACTTGAACTTTATAATCTACTGCGGTTTCTAATAATTTAAATCCCTTTGTACCCATTGCGTAAATGTTTCGGAAATTAAAAACTTTCCTACCTATAATAAAATATTAATTTAATAAAATAACAAAGCATGTTTGTAGAATATGCCCCTGACTTGGGGAATGGGGCCTCTAAAAAAATTTAGTACCGAGCCTCACATATCCTTAATCCGACTCTGGTATAGACTATGCTTGTAGATTGTAGACCACGTATTCTGTCAGTATGTAAGAGCGATGTCATAGCAGTAAGCACATTGAGTAACTGTAATATTGGCATCCCGCTCTATTCCACTGCAGAGAGTGGGACATAACGTTGTGCTACGTATGTTCGGCCCACGTTACCGCAAACAAAAACTAAACAGCGA
This sequence comes from Agriotes lineatus, assembly GCA_940337035.1. NCBI lineage: Eukaryota > Metazoa > Arthropoda > Insecta > Coleoptera > Elateridae > Agriotes > Agriotes lineatus. The sequence goes on from OW679199.1 coordinate 71,881,997, forward strand.
GTCCAATCCCCTTAATACTATAATCTATTAGCAAGTCTAGAAGTTTGTCTCTTTAGATAGATACTCGCAAGTATGCTGTGTTTCAAAGTAACTTGCAAAATGCAATCAGCTTCACTTTGTTATAAATAAAGTTTCTCCCTCGCGCTATATAATTTAGGTAACAATTTGTTGCTTAGATAGCCTACACTGTGGAAACAACACTTACATTACTAATTATTATTTGTTGCCAAAACTTACAAAAAATATATTTAAAGTTACTGGAGTTACCCTCGAATTTGCTGTATTCTTTGAAAAATAACTAATTTTTAAAGAAAAACTGAAATAATTATAGAATTTCGTAAGTCTTCTTATAGTGATACGATGGGATAATAATTTCAAATGAAATTGAGCAAATACAAAAAAACTAACAATATTATTTCAGAGTGCAGTAATCATATTAAAATAATCAGCTTCAGCAGATAGGGTCCAATTTACTATGAGAATGGCGACAAACCCTATTTTTTTAAATTATGATTCCATTTCATAGATATAATTAATAAAGAGAAAATCAAAATTTGAAATACCTTTTTATTGGTTATGGCTGCCAACAAAATTATGTCTTCATGACTTTTAGAAAAGGAAACAGTTTTTAATTTTTTCTTTTAAAAGAAAGCGAATTGCTAAACATTTTCTTACATATACAAGGGAATATTTACCACCTGCTCGTTGTTTATGCAACCCTTATATAAAAAAAGAACTAAAAAAATTGCGAGTTGTTGGTATCTCAATAAAGTGAAAATTTCAAGGTGTAGAAGATTAACAATATATTAATAAGTACAGAATAGCTATGTAGTTCCTATTGATTGTGAGGTCTTTGTATAGGGTTGCTAGAATATTTTTTTTCATATAAAATAATTCTAATTTCGTCTTGTTGCCAAGCTATAAATTCAGTCTGAACCTGGATATAGAAATGTAAAATTGAGAAAAAGAGCGAGACACGTTTTCGCAAAGTAATCAATAAACTCTGCCTTTTCAAATTGCGAGAAACCTACGCTCATCTTATGGAAACCTAATACTTAAAAAAAAGGTTAAAAAATTGAGAACATGCTGAAAATACTTGAAAATCTGTGCGCGCCTAGTCGACGTAGTAAATGGTTGACCATAATGAAGTATTTTTTCATGGATACGGTAACAGAAGCCGCAAATTTCTTTTCTAACGTGTTTACATTATTTACATAATAATTCATTTACCTATACCCTATATTTAAATTCGTGTACTCTAACCTTTACCTGTTTTCTGCAACAATAAAATGATTAAGCAGTTTCGGTGAATAATATAGATGTGTAGAAACTACTTAGAATTTACGAATATTGGCAAGAAATTGGGTGTTTTCAGCAAACAGACAATGCAAATTAAGCTGCGACTTAATTATTGACTTTTTAAAACAATTATATTAATTTGGAGCTTTTCAAAGAGCAATTTTGCATTTTTAATTCGGTAATAAGTTATACAGGAATTTTTATTCAGTTTAGTTATACAATATGTCTTTAGTTATACAATATGTCTAAAGGAACTATACCTTCGCGCTTGTTCTGTTATCCGCGCACTTAAAAAAAGGTTTTAAAAAAATCGAGAATATTGCGTAACGGTTGATTTTTTTACATAATGGACATTTACTAAAGAAGATTTACAATCTTATATACAGTGTGTCCAAGATAAGGAGGGCCAGTATGGGGATCTCGGTAATGGTAAGAGATACAAATTTGGTTAAATGGGAAGAAAGTTGCGCAATTAAAGGACTAAAAAAATGACGTCTAGAAATCCTTGATATGATTTTTGGTTTTTGAATTATCTCAAAAAAACCGAATTTTTGGATTTTCTTTTTTATTTTTTTCTGGCGTTAATATTAAAGTTAGAGCGAAACTGATTAAACTTCTTTATAGCAACTTTTAGTGGACTTAATGATTACGTTATCAATTTTTTTATCCGACGTTTCGTCTTCGAGAAACCATCATCAACTTCATTTTTTTAAATACGGTCCTGGTTTTTTGATGCCAAATTTGCAAAGCCCTTGTTACTCTGAATTCAACAATGTGCCACATATTATGGTTTAATTACGTTTCGAGCTTTTTTCTGATCATCATCAGAAAATTTTTTAGATACGGACCTGCATTTCTCATAATTTTGTAAAAATAAGTTCATACAGTAAGTTAGACCTTTTTACATGCCGTTAAAATATTAAAATGCACATCATAATGTCATAATTCTGATACATTAATTTAATAAGCAACCAATAACTATTAACAATAAACAACAAATAAATGAACAAAAGATAGACAGAAAGAATAACAAAACGAACACCGAAACCATTTAATAGGTATTAAATTTACAGAAGGTATTCAAAAAGGTTGCCATCATTCTCTATGCATAAATAACATTTAACTGTAGAATCTAAAACATTATTCAGCAATACTGGCGTTATACTTTGAAAGGCTTCAAGAACCAATCTTCTAAGTTCTTCTGTTTCAAAGTTTCAAAACTTTGAATACCTATTACATTGTTTCGATGCTCGTTTTCTCATTCTTTCTGCCTATCTTTTGTTCATTTATTTGTTGTTTATTGTTAATAGTTATTGGTTGCTTATTAAATTAATGTATCAGAATTATGACATTATGATGTGCATTTTAATATTTTAACGGCATGTAAAAAGGCCTAACTTACTGTATGAACTTATTTTTACAAAATTATGAGAAAAAATGCAGGTCCGTATCTAAAAAAATTTCTGATGATGATCAGAAAAAAGCTCGAAACGTAATTAAACCATAATATGTGGCACATTGTTGAATTCAGAGTAACAAGGGCTTTGCAAATTTGGCATCAAAAAACCAGGACCGTATTTAAAAAAATGAAGTTGATGATGGTTTCTCGAAGACGAAACGTCGGATAAAAAAATTGATAACGTAATCATTAAGTCCACTAAAAGTTGCTATAAAGAAGTTTAATCAGTTTCGCTCTAACTTTAATATTAACGCCAGAAAAAAATAAAAAAGAAAATCCAAAAATTCGGTTTTTTTGAGATAATTCAAAAACGAAAAATCATATCAAGGATTTCTAGACGTCATTTTTTTAGTCCTTTAACTGCGCAACTTTCTTCCCATTTAACCAAATTTGTATCTCTTACCATTACCGAGATCCCCATACTGGCCCTCCTTATCTTGGACACACTGTATATTTCTAAAAGTCCTGACTGACTGACTCATCAACGCCCAGCCCAAACCCTTGGACCTAGAAAGCTGAAATTTTGCACAGAGGTTCTCTTTATGATGTATACAAGGAATAAGGAAGGATATTTCGAAATTCAACCCCTAAAGGGGTAAAATGGGGGTTCCAATTTTGTATGGAAAAATAATATTAAATAGACATTTCGACTTGAAACTTCGTAGGAGTACTCCTAAAAACAAATAAGCAAACACGTATTTCGTGATTTTCCGAAAATCAACCCCTTAGGGGGTGAAATGGGGTAAGTAAGCCTAAAAATCGATATGGGTGTCGTTATTGAGGTTTATTGGGACGTTGATTGCGAAAATGGCATTTATTTTTAAGTCCAAGACGGTGAACATGACATAAGGGAAGAAACGGGACGGGACGGGACTAGACTGGACGGAACGGGACGGACTGGACGGGACGGGACTGAGCGGGACGGGACTGGACGGGAAGGGACGGGGCAAAGCGGAACGGGGCGGGGCGGGACGGGTCGGGACGGGGCGGGACGGACGGGACGGAAAGGGAAGGAAAAGGATGGGATGGAAGGGGAGGGGATGGGATGGAAGGGGAGGGGCGGGAAGGGACGGGACTGGACGGGAGGGAAAGGGGCGGGACGGGACGGGACGGGAAGGGTCGAAACGGGGCGGGGCGGGGCGGAACGGGATGATACGGAAAGGAAAGGGAAGGAATGGGATGGAAGCGGAGAGGACGGGACGGGACGAGGCGGGACGGGACGGGACGGGACGGGACGGAATGGGACGGTACGGAGACGGGGACGGAAAAAGGGACATGAACGGGGATAGGATGGGATGGGATGACAGAAAATAATTAGTCATTATTTAATACACAAATAACGAACCTCGCGCGAACGAAGTCGCGGGTAAAAGCTAGTTGTAAATACACAGGGCGATTGTAGAGAAAATAACAATATTTGACGAGTATTCAGGGAAACAAAAATAAAAAAAGAGTTCGATAAACATATAGTTCGGCCGTGGAACAGATATAAATTCATGTGCTGTTTCCCAAACGACACAGACAATAGATAAATGATTGATGAATATTTGATATGAAATTGTGAAACTTTTGTTCAATGAACCTCGCCTTTCTTTATTACATTATTACTATATCTGTTCGCAGGCTCGACTATAAATATATGTTCAATTCTCAACCGCTACGCAGATATTAGCTTTTTTATTAATAAACCTTCGCATTGCAGACATATCATTTTCTGTATTTCTTCCCAAGTCGTTAGTAGAAGTGTTTTGTTGCATTTATTTTAACGCAGGCACTAACATCTAGTGGGTACGGTATGTATATAACAGATAATACAACAAAAACTCGTAATAAACCAACTTCGTATTAACAGTGACCATAGACTAGTTAGAGCAACTGTTAGAATAAATCATCAAACGAAAAGAAATCAAATAATACGCATAATAGTAAATAGCTATTTACGGCATTAAGCATTTATGGACGAGCCAGTACATCACGGTCGAGCCCGTCAGGGCGAGATACGTGAATTAGCGCAAATTCCGGCCGTGTATCGTATATTTTTTTTGTATAGGTACTGAACAAGAACAATAACTACTTTGAAAGTAAATAAGTTAGTATAATTATTTAATATTTATCGTCAGCTGTCAATGCGCATGCTATTAATAATTCTAAGTTTAATTTTTATCTAGACTTAACAAGTTTTGTAGCAGTTCGTTTTAATTATTAAAACACCTACCGGACGTCGCCAAGGGCGTCATTAAATACCGACCTACGCCATAAAAACCTACCTACCTTATTTCTAAAGAAATTAAGCGCTGACATATTAGCACAAAATCAAGATCGCTAGTCGTCATCAAGGAGAGCCAGACAGCGAGTGTAGACGAAATTATTAATATAATTACTAAGGGTAAGGCTAAGGCTTGTACTGAAAAAAATCGAAAGTAGCAATGCATATTGATACCAGATTTTGATTGGTCGGCTAATTATCTCAAAATCAAGAGACTACGTGGATAAAATTGCCTATCAGACTACGCCAGTGGGGACGGCGTGCAGTTCATTATAAGTACTAACGTTAATTGAATAGCAAAGACGGGTGCCAACGAATCTTTAAATAACAACAAGTGTATCCAGGTGTCACAGCGAATTCGTAAACTCAAAAGTAGCACAATATTCTGAAAGAAAGCACTTAAAACCCCGGTAGCAGTAACATAAGCAAGACGATGTACTAATAATAATGTATATTAATCACAGATCATAAATTGCATACAAGCATACACTTTGTTACACATAAGCTCGACAAATCTTGCGAGTAAATTAACATTTACAACATTAGAAAATGTACAAATATAGACTACGTTAAGTACAACCAACAACAGAATAATAGTGTAGCGGATACTAAACTAGGCTCCGAGGATGAAAATCATTAATGGTACTCGTTTACCTGTTCAAATGGGCCCTGAGGAGTACCCATGGCGATCATTAAGCGAACTGTAATTGATAGCAAGGGTTTAATAACAAACGTAAAATCCATGGGATGCTGAGGGAATCCAGGCAGGACCTACAGCAAGGCAGTTAAGTAAGTATTTAAAGCACAGGATCACTGTACACGGAATTCAAATGGTGTTAAAAGAAACTGCTGGTTCGCGCTGCAATTGGGTCAAGGACGCCATGCGCACGTGGAACTGTGCCAACTTTACTTTAACGGCCGAGGGTTATTTGGGGCTCCTAACTTGCAGCTAGAAGAAATGCCCAAAATAGAATACAAAACGTGTAAGAACGCGGTACGATAAAAGCTTTAATGGACTTACCCAAAACCTGGGCCACGTGCTAAATGAATTCCAACAGCTTGCTAACCAGAATCCGTCAAGATTGACGTGAGAGGAATTTCTCTTTTAAAGTTACCAGAGTAGCATTAAACCGCTACATGAAACGAGGACTAACCCAGCAACAAAAAATCCCGCTGAACTCTGTGCGACCCAAAATGGAAGCTTAACTGCTCGGAATCGTAGCACACAATGAAGAGAGTGAATCAAGACACCGACCGGCCATTTTTATCGTTTCGCGCACCGATAAAAACTCATCACAAGGAAGGGCGCGTGCGAAGTTCAAAACATGCGCCAAAGACCCCAAAATTAACCAGATCGCGCACAATGACCTGTAAACTAATAAATATGCATTCTGACTGTAACAATCTTGTGAAAAAAAACGTTAATCCGATATTTCGCAGGATACCAAGAGCTGAATAAAACAAGCAGGCAGGAAATTCGGAAGGACATAAACAAACGTAACGCGAATTTATTTACTGGAAGGATAGAAAACAACAAATATATGGAAGTTCCGGAATTAGTAGAATGAAAAATGGCAAAAGAGTAATAGTAACAGAAAAAAATAGATAATCAAAAGAATAGAAAACTTTCACATAACTCTCTATGATTCTATAGTTCATGATACTGAAACACTATCAGATAATAATACCAAGATTATTAATGTCAGTTCTGAATACCTACCTGAAATTATCATCGAAGAAATTAAAATTGTATTGAAACAGATGAAGAATGGATGACCACCTGGCGAAGGTGGAATAATATCAGAAATGATATTATATAAAAAGATATTGAGACACAAATCGGTTGTGTATTCTTCAAGTTCTCTTTAGAAAATGCCTTGAGGAAGGAAAAGTTCCGAAAGAATGGATAAATGCTGAAGTAATCCTTATGTACAAAAGAAGTGATAACTCCGACATAGGAAACTATCTCCCCTAAGCCTCCTATCTCATTTATGTAAATTATGTATGATAATAATAACTCACCAGCAAAATGGATTTCTAGCAACGATCGAAACAAGGTGGAACAAAAATTCGAATCTGGGGATTTCTGACGATACTAAAATCGATTCTGAAGTCAAATCAAACTTACTTTGATCGCTTGGGTAAGTTTCGGAGAATTCGATCATAGTAGGCGGGTATGCAAAGGTGAAAATAGTCCAAATAGGCAGCTTAAGTTCCCTAAAGGGGCTGTACAAACCACCACACTTACTATACCATTATGCATAAGAGTACAGAAGGTGTATTCATTTCAAGTGAAACACAATGTCTACGATTGTCGATTTAGTTTTGTGCGATTTCATTTACCATCTGTTAGGGCCTCGTGGCTTGTGGCCCTAGCATATTCTTAGCGGCTTCCGTAATAGCTTCCTTACCTTCTTCCCATTTCGTTCCAACGGCCTCACTACTGTCCAATTTCTGGGATATTTTCTTGCTTTTTTATAGTATCTCCTCTGTTTTATTTTGTTTTTTTGTTAGTGTTATTTCTTCTGTAGTAGTATTGCAGCGATTTATCTGGAGCAACCTGTCAATCAAACGATTAAATTGATTGACCTAATTAAATCCGCGAATTAAATCCGCGGTTTGATCTAATTAATTTCGCGGATTGCTCTAATTAATTTTGATATGTGCTACTGATTAAATTACGCATTAGCTTCTGATTAAATTACGCTGCGGCCATTTTTAATTTGCTTCTGGAATTACGCGGCGGCCATTTTAATTTCGCGCGAATATTTGAATTTGAAATTTTTCAGATTTCAGTCCCATTTTTTGAATTTAAACTTCCCGAGTGTCCGCCATCTTTGTTTTCTGCGTGCGCACTTCTCGCGGCTGCCGTTTTAATTTCAATTTTCGCGCAAATATTTGAATTTCAAATTGGTAGATCTCTCTATCTCTCTCTTCTGCTCATAGGGCGTTGGTTGTCCCTCTCTTGCATTCACAGATAGGATGTTTAATTTAAAAAAATCTCTGGCGGGCTCGGATTTGAACGCTCTACGTTCGCATCCACATTGGGCTTACATCCGTGTTCACCGCTACACCACGGAGCGCTACGGGATTTAAAGGGTTTGAACACAACGCCATTTCGCTGCTCTGACGTCACGCACACAGATTTTAAAACAAACTATTTTTTCAAAAATATAAATTATAAGAACGGGATTGTGTAGCCTGTTGTGTTTAACGGTTGATACAATTTTTTTTAAATTGACTTTGTAACAGGTTTTCATGTAAATAATTCTTTAATTTTTATAATTTGCGTGACGCGCTATCGAGATTCTCATTGTCCCATCCTACTATATAGCTGGAAATTTCCGCTCGGTCGGCGATAAGAGGTAAAGTCAGATCGTAAATATAAAACGAGTTACAAATTTGATTTTAATATATTCCTGAAATACTGAGTATGAAAAGGTCTCATATAATTTTATTAAATTATTTATAAAAACCGCGGTTATTATCTATTTTCCATATTTGAAATGCTAGAATATGTTTAAATTTATGTTGCTATGTGTAATTACAAAAGTCGTTATAGCCCGGGACTGAGCTTTCTATTTGTCATCCTCGATTGTCCTAACAGGTCGTTGCCTGTCGGTTATAAGAGGTAACGTCAGATCGTAAATATAAAACGAGTTACAAATTTGATTTTACACATATGATAATTAAACACATGTGAATAATTATTTTAATTCGCGAACAAAGCATCGTCTCCCGTCTCGCTTATCGCAGCTGTTCTCTCTCGCTCTCAATGTCGACATTGAACCCTGGTTGTCACGAGATTGTCATGTTTGGTTTTTATTTTATAAGTAAAGCGTCTTAGTTACTTTGAAGCACACCTTTTATAAAACGCACCAGTCAAATTTAAAATAAATCACTAGGTTTTGGCGAGGGTCGGCATCGAAATGACAATTTAATAATACTTTTCAAAGTACATTACTTTAACTTGTTGCAATTTTAGTAAGCTTTGAATAAAAACAGCAATTTTATTGAAAAATATTCTGCCACAAGCATTTCGATAAACAAAATTTCAGTTACGTAGGCTTATTGTTAATTTTTATTACGAAAATTAACTCAAAATTGAACAAAAATCACGCAATTACACATCATGTCACATAAATTTTTACAAAAATCGACATCATGTCACATCAATTATACAAAAACTGACATCATATCACTTGAAATTATACAAAAACGACATTTTTACTCAACACACGACGAAAATTGAACAAAAATCACGCAATTACACATCATATCACATAAATTATACAAAAATCGACATCATGTTACATAAATTTTACAAAAACTGAAATCATGTCACTTGAAATTATACAAAAAACGACATTTTTACTCAACACGACGAAAATTGAACAAAAATTACGCAATTACACATCATCTCACATAAATTTTTACAAAAATCGACATCATGTTACATAAACTATGCATAATTTTGCAAATGTTTTACACTTTTTTATAAAATGCATCGCTCAAAATTAAAAGAAATCGCAATTTCGTTGAAAAAATCTTCTTCCACAAGCATTTCGATACACAAGATTCAAAAAATTTTGTTCTTTTGATGGAAATATATGTATGTTGACCACAAATTAACATAATTTTGAATAAAAACGCGGAATTTCGTTGAAAAAAATGTTCTGACACCATCATTTCACTTAAAATTTACAAAAACTGACATGTCACTTCAAATTATACAAAAAACGACATTTTTACTCAACACACGACGAAAATTGAACAAAAATCACGCAATTACACATCATCTCACGTAAATTTTACAAAAATCGACATCATGTTACATAAATTATACAAAAACTGACATCATGTCACTTGAAATTATACAAAAAACGAAATTTTTACTCAACACACGACGAAAATTGAACAAAAATTACGCAATTACACATCATCTCACATAAATTTTTACAAAAATCGACGTCATGTTACATAAACTATGCATAATTTTGCAAATGTTTTACACTTTTTACTTTCTCGCATACGGTAGTATAGAGAAAGTATTGTAATCGTCAAAAAAATCGACTTCGAGATTTTGACGAATCTTGACGTTTTAGACCTTCTAGAGTCCGAAAAAACCATTTTTTGAATTATGTCTGTGTGTGTGTATGTGGGTGCGTGTGTGCGTGTGTGTGTGTGTGTGTGAACACGATAACTTAAAAATAAAATAAGCTAGACCCTTGAAATTATGTACATAGTCATTATTCAAAATTTGTAGATTCCTGTCAAATTTTGAGCGAAATCGGTTAACCGGAAGTGGCACTTTACCTAAACAGGTAGCGGTACCTATTCAAGTAAAGTACCAGTTTGCTTCGAGCTATTTGAACAAAATTTTGTACATACATTTCTTATGTAGAAAAATACCAGATATTACATTTCAGCATGATCGGTTAACCGGAAGTGGCATTTTACCTAAACAGGTAGCGGTATCCATTCAAGTCAAGTACCAGTTTGCTTCAAGGTATTTGCACGAAATTTTGCACATACATTTATTATTGAGAAAAACTCCCAGATATAAAATTTCAGTATGATAGGTTAACCTAAAGCGGCACTTTACCTAAACAGGTAGTGGTTACCTGAAAATGTAATTTTATCGCTGTATGTATATACATTGCAATAAACTTTTCAAATTTGCTAGAAAACAAGGCGAATACGAGAAAGTCTAGGGGAGCACACTCCCGATTGTTTATAAAATGCATCGCTCAAAATTAAAAGAAATCAGAATTTCGTTGAAAAATCTTCTACCACAAGCATTTCGATAAACAAAATTCAAAAATTGTTGTACTTTTTATAGAAATATATGTATATTGACCACAAATTAACATAATTTTGAATAAAAACGCGGAATTTCGTTGAAAAAAAATGTTCTGACACCATCATTTCACTTAAAATTTTACAAAAACTGACATGTCACTTCAAATTATACAAAAAACGACATTTTCACTCAACACACGACGAAAATTGAACAAAAATCACGCAATTACACATTGTTCATTTTTATTACGAAAATTAACTCAAAATTGAACAAAAATCACGCAATTACACATCATGTCACATACATTTTTACAAAAGTCGACATCATATCACATAAATTATACAAAAACTGACATCATGTCACTTGAAATTATACAAAAAACGACATTTTCACTCAACACACGACGAAAATTGAACAAAAATCACGCAATTACACATTGTTCATTTTTATTACGAAAATTAACTCAAAATTGAACAAAAATCACGCAATTACACATCATGTCACATACATTTTTACAAAAGTCGACATCATATCACATAAATTATACAAAAACTGACATCATGTCACTTGAAATTATACAAAAAACGACATTTTTACTCAACACACGACGAAAATTGAACAAAAATTACGCAATTACACATCATCTCACATAAATTTTTACAAAAATCGACATCATGTTACATAAACTATGCATAATTATGCAAATGTTTTACACTTTTTTATAAAATGCATCGCTCAAAATTAAAAGAAATCGCAATTTCGTTGAAAAAATCTTCTACCACAATCATTTCGATAAACAAAATTCAAAAATTCTTGTACTTTTGATGGAAATATATGTATGTTGACCACAAATTAACATAATTTTGAATAAAAACCCGCCATTTCGTTGAAAAAAAATGTTTTGACACCATCATTTCACTTAAAATTTTACAAAACTGACATCATGTCACTTGAAATTATACAAAAAACGACATTTTTATCCAATAAGCGATAAAAAATAAGCCATCCCACATTATTTCACTTAAAAAATGATCACAATTCGTTTTATAAATCGTTTTGTAAAACGAAAATGATGTAAAAGCAATTTTAGAGTTATTTCTAAGCATAATTTTGCAAATGTTTTACACTTTTTTATAAAATGTATCGCTCAAAATTAAAAGAAATCAGAATTTTTTAAATTATATCACAGCATTATGAAATCGTAGATTGATTTTTGAAATTTTACACTTTGTAACTGTAAAATAACCTCAAATGCTAATATTTTAGCTTTAGATTTTGTAATTATTGCAGATTCGTGAAAAAACAAAAGCAGAGTAGAAATAAAAAACACAAACACTTTGTAATAAACAAATATATTGTTCTTATTTCGTATAATACTTAACAATATAAAAATAAATGTACAGCTGAATGTCTTATTGTCTAAAAATCCGCTAGCAATTTACAAAACTGTAGTTTGAGGTGTACAACATTTCAAATTAAAAAGGCTGCAAGTAATAAAATCAGAATTCGTTTACATGGGATCGTAGAACAAATTTCATTGTGGCATTTTAAAGTTTAAGGCGCTCCCAATCCAGGATTCCGTTCGTATTTGATGTTGAGGACCTCTGGCGTAGAGGTGTTTTTCTAACGGTCCTTTTTTGGAAGTGCTTCCTAATCGACGTTTTTCTGACTGCACCTTTTTGATGTGGACTTGGATGAGTAGCTGGTGTTTTTAATTTATATTCTAAGTCGGACTCGCAGTTATCAGTTTTCATTTTGGTTTTTCCTGTAGTAACAGTCGGGGCTGGCACTTTTTGCTGCTTAGGTTTAGGCAGCAGCACATGAGCAACGTTAAGGTCTTTGATGTAATCAGCAAACTGTAGGCGTCCGGGTAGATTAATAGTTTTTCGAGGCCTCAGAGTGTCGTGAACTAAATCGACTATATTAGACGCCGATAAAATTTCACCCTTTATAGTAACGGTACCCTTGTGATCCTAACTCACATCGTTTAAGGCACTCAAAATGCGTAGGAAAACTTCAGCTTTTTTCTTAAAAGTTTTGGGAAGTGTAGATAAAATAACGGCATTTGATAGGGTGTTACTGCTTGTTTCAATAGGTATTTTGATTGGCTGCCGTGCCTGGTTTGTGCAATGAAGGAATCTTTGTAACACTTGGCTGTACTGCCCCCATTTATCGTGATCAGTTAATTTGAACTTAAACACTTTTTGCATTTCGTCATCAAGCTGAGATAATATATTTTTCTCCGCATTATCGCCGCGTTGGACGAATTCCGACGATACAACCAACATCTTCTGCGCTTGGTCCATTTTAGTCGAAAAAGGAGCTCAGCCGTTTGTTCTGGTAGAGCCGTCATGAATAAACTAACTTAAAATCAAGACTTTCATAATAAATATATAAAAAAAATATGGCAGGTACGGGAATCGAACCCGTATTCTCTCTCGACATCAGAGCTTAAATCTGACGCCGTAACCATTCGGCCAACCTGCCTCCCTGTATAAACGAACACTCTCTGCATAATTAAGAAAGAAAACATATAGTTTAAAAGCCTTCTATTTGCAATTTCATACAATATTTTTTTTAAATTAAGCCATATACAAATTTCTAAATCGGATTTGATATATATTTATCGAAGGAGTTGACCCTCAGCTGACGTTTTATTATTATTATTTGTTGTGATTCGTCATCGCTGAATTTTACAGGAACCAACCTGTCTGCTGTGTGACGTACGCAATGTCTCCATCCTTTTTTATTTTAAAATTTTGTTTTAAATTTGACTGGTGCGTTTTATAAAAGGTGTGCTTCAAGGTAACTAAGACGCTAATAAAAACCAAACATGACAATCTCGTGACAACCAGGGTTCAAAGTCGACATTGAGAGCGAGAGAGAACAGCTGCGATAAGCGAGACGGGAGACGATGCTTTGTTCGCGAATTAAAATAATTATTCACATGTGTTTAATTATCATATGTGTAAAATCAAATTTGTAACTCGTTTTATATTTACGATCTGACGTTACCTCTTATAACCGACAGGCAACGACCTGTTAGGCCAATCGAGGATGACAAATAGAAAGCTCAGTCCCGGGCTATAACGAATTTTGTAATTACACATAGCAACATAAATTTAAACATATTCTAGCATTTCAAATATGGAAAATAGATAATAACCGCGGTTTTTATAAATAATTTAATAAAATTATATGAGACCTTTTCATACTCAGTATTTCAGGAATATATTAAAATCAAATTTGTAACTCGTTTTATATTTACGATCTGACTTTACCTCTTATCGCCGACCGAGCGGAAATTTCCAGCTATATAGTAGGATGGGACAATGAGAATCTCGATAGCGCGTCACGCAAATTATAAAAATTAAAGAATTATTTACATGAAAACCTGTTACAAAGTCAATTTAAAAAAAATTGTATGAACCTTTAAACACAACAGGCTACACAATCCCATTCTTACAATTTATATTTTGAAAAAATAGTTTGTTTTAAAATCTGTGCGCGTGACGTCAGAGCAGCGAAATGGCGTTGTGTTCAAACCCTTTAAATCCCGTAGCGCTCCGTGGTGTAGCGGTGAACACGGATGGCAGCCGCGAGAAGTGCGCACGCAGAAAACCAAGATGGCGGACACCCGGGAAGTTTAAATTAAAAAAATGGGACTTCGAAAAAAATCTGAAAAAATTCAAATTCAAATATTCGCGCGAAATTAAAATGGCCGCCGCGTAATTCCAGAAGCAAATAAAAAATGGCCGCCGCGTAATTTAATCAGGAGCTAATGCGTAATTTAATCAGTAGCACATATCAAAATTAATTAGAGCAATCCGCGAAATTAATTAGTTCAAACCGCGGATTTAATTAGGTCAATCAATTTAATCGTTTGATTGACAGGTTGCTCCAGATAAATCGCCGCAATACTACTTTCTGTTAATTTTGCTAGGTGATATATTGATTTAGATTCGTGGACTTTTGGTTATTCTTTCCCTCTATTTGCCTTTTTTTAAATAGGGATCGGAGTCGATGTTAGCTTCTCGATATCGTCTGACATGTTTTGCCGATAATTAGGTGGGCGACTTGGATGAAGATTCGGGGATACCTATGGCCGTTTATGTATGTAGCGATGTGGTAACTACGTACTGTTGTAGTAAAGAACGTTTTTATTAAATGTGACGTAAAAGTCGGCGCTGAAGAGTTTATTGTGAATGTACCACGTCAGCTGTTGCAACCGAACGTCACTTTGCGGGTGTTGTCATTTAGTAAATTGTGTATTCCATTAGTGAAATATCTACGTAAGTACAATATAGTTTGTTTTAATAATTTAACTAACGCAGAATCTTTCTTTACAGAATATCAGCTTCTATAGACAGACAGACGTATTTTGTAATCTCTACCTGTCAGTTATTTGTATTTGGTAATGTAACATCTTCAATTAAAATGGTTTTGCCACATAAACTTTTTATAACCGAATTCTATTTTCGCCGAGTTGATGGAATATGGCAGTAGTCAATCCATGATTTGGACAGTTTCGGCAGGAATTGCCAAACCTTGCGTTGCATTATATCACTTCTCCGTGTTCTTTGAATCGTTGCTTTAAAGTTATTTCGTGTGACTGTATCCGTTTCAAGCAAAGAAGGCAGCGGTCATCATCCGAGAAGAACGGCAGAAGTAATTGAAAATGTGAGACAGGCTACGGAAGATGCCCGTCGAACCTCTGTAGCTAGTTGTCTGAACCAGTTCAGTTGGCAGTTGGCACTTGCCACAAAATATTAAAGAAAGACATCTATCGTGTCGAATATTGTCAGTGGTTCCTAAATACCCTCAATGACGACTTATTGGAGAACACTCTTTTCACGGACGAGGCCTGGTTTTATTTATATGGATACATTAATTCTCAAAACATGCATTGGTAGAGTTTGCAGAAGCTTAATTTTATGGTAGAGACACCTCTTCATTCCGAAAAAATAGGAGTGTGGGCGGCTATTTCAAGGCGTAGAATAATTGGGCCATACTTTTTTGAAGGTAAAGGTAAGACAAAAGTGTCGAAAAATCAACGAAGATTTTTTCAGGCGATTTTACTGCAGAAAGATATCGAGAAGAGCTCTTACGGCCCTTTTTCGAAGAGCTTCATAAGGATAAACTTAGGTTTGGTTTTTCGGCTAAAATGCAGAATCCGGGGCCAATTTCCCTCCTTTTATTTGCTTCCGTCATAAATTTAGTTATGATTACTAGAGAAACATGGTTAATAATAATTAATATTAACAATAGGAGGAATTAGCCCCGGATTCTGCAGTTTTCCCGGGTTTTCCACTGCGCACAGAACATATGATACTTTAAATATGATACAAGAATTTTTCGACAGGCGGATTATTAGTCGAAATACACCAATGCCATACCCTGCCAGATCTTACGACCTCACGCTATGCGATTTCCTTCTGTGGTCGTATTTAAAGAACTCCATTTTCCAGCAACCAATATATGACCTAAATGAACTGATACACAAAATATTGGAGAAATTAATGAGATTAATAATAATCCGAATATGTTAATAAATTTCAGCAATGGGATTGTTCGAAGAGTTTGAGCGTGCATGAGTGAAGACGGTGAACATTTTAATAATTCGTTATGAATTCCTTTTTCATTGCAGTAAATTACAGTGTCAGGCCATTTTATATTTTTCAGTAATTCAATTAACTACATGAACCTTTAGAACAGTTTTGGTACATAATTGGCGAGTTCGCCTGTACTTCGAGTCCATTTTAGGCATAGTCTGTCACATATTACTGCCGCGTTTAGTATCAAGCATAATAATTCGTAACCTTGGTACACCCCTTGCACCCAAGCATAATAATTCGTAACCCTTGCATCGTTGTTTCTTGCAGCTGCGTGCCCCTTCAGACGGAAGAGCGTTGATTTTCAAGTGATTTAAGATTCAGCCCGTGAGTGCAAGTAGGATAGCCTCTGTTTCCTTCGCCTGCGAACGATCACGCGTATGGCATTGGCCGCATCTGTGGAGTCGCAGACGCTCGTTGGCGCGTAAACTGGAGGCGGCCGAGGAGACGAGATTTGAGCGTCGGTTTGGCAGTGAGTCAGGAGCCCTTGGGGGTCGTGGGGTGGCGGCATGGCTTTTGTTTTGAGTGGGCTGGCACCGCATGGCGTGGTTTTGGTTACGCAGAGTTCGGTTTCATTAATTTGGCCTGTGATTCTTGTGCTGTTGCAGAGAAGTTTGACCTTGTTCGTTCCATGCGTCAGATGTTCTGTGCTGGTACAGCGAATGTTGCTGTTGTAAATTTTGTGACTTTGGTTGTTGAGACGTTGTTTGGCCGTGAGTTTCACATTGTTTAGTGTGGGGGCATGAGTGTTGGTTGGAATGCCGAGAACGTAAGCCTTTGAGTCTCCAACATGCCGCGGGGCCGCAGACCTCGATTAAGCGCCTATTGAGGCGGATACTTCTTGTTAGGACTCGTTTAGCAGTGTTTTGTGCCGGCGAAGCTGTCATGTCGTTCTGCCTCCCGTTCTCACTTCGCGTTACATCTTGCTGAGAGGATAAATCTCTATGCGTCCGGCTCACAGCCTCCCGCCTAGTTGTCACAGTATTAGCTTCCCGTCTCGTCCAATATGCAGTATCTGGGGCGGTGGTCGTCACAGCGGCAAAGGACATCAGTATCGCACAACCAAGCTCCGTCAGGTATAGTCTGTATTACTTAATAACGTTTATTCGTGCAGTTTGATATTGATACAGTGTGTTGCGCCTAATTAACTAACAGTTGTGTTCTTTTACCGTCAGTTAAGATAGCTTATTTGCCTATAACGTACTATTCATACCGCTTCACGAAATTATTGTTGTTTACCGAACAGTTGTGTTCTTTTGCCGTCAGTTAAGATAGCTTATTTGCCTAGAGCGTACTATTCATACCGCTTCACGAAATTATTGTTGTTTAGCGAACAGTTGTGTTCTTTTACCGTCAGTTAAGATAGCTTCTTTACCTAGAGCGTACTATTCATACCGCTTCACGAAATTATTGTTGTTTACCGAACAGTTGTGTTCTTTTGCCGTCAGTTAAGATAGCTTATTTGCCTAGAGCGTACTATTCATACCGCTTCACGAAATTATTGTTGTTTAGCGAACAGTTGTGTTCTGTTACCGTCAGTTAAGATGGCTTCTTTACCTAGAACGTACTATTCATACCGCTTCACGAAATTATTGTTGTTTACCGAACAGTTGTGTTCTTTTGCCGTCAGTTAAGATAGCTTATTTGCCTAGAGCGTACTATTCATACCGCTTCACGAAATTATTGTTGTTTAGCGAACAGTTGTGTTCTTTTACCGTCAGTTAAGATAGCTTCTTTACCTAGAGCGTACTATTCATACCGCTTCATGAAGTTATTGTTGTTTAGCGAACTGTTGTGTTCTGTCACCGTCAGTTAAGATAGCGCATTTGCTTAGAATGTACTATTCATACCGCTTCACGTAATTATTATTGTTGTACAGTTTTATGTCACGTTCTGATAATAGTTTAAGACGTTGCGCAACCATCGAACTACCGTATTTACACTTTGGATTTACATGTGCCTTTTTATATACAGTTTCTAATATTTTGTGTCAATACATGTCATGTCATTTTAAATGTGGTTTCCTTGTTATTGTGCATGCGCTTTGTGTGGTTTTATGTTACAGTTGTAAGAGGAGTTTGGCCAGTTGCCAAGTGGATTTTCAAAAAGGTAGATCCATTGTTGCTGAACCGGCTTGCTGTCCAGATTACTGCCAAGTGTAAAGTTGAAAGGTGGGCTCACTTGCTTCCTGGTTTCTCTGTGGGCGTACTTTTGTATTTTTGTTCTGGTTGACGGAACCGGGTGGCGTCCAAGTTATTTTATTGTTGTTTACCGCCCCTCTGGCCGTTGCCTTTAGGTAATCTCGTGAATAACCCTCCCTCGCTCCACTGATGTTTAGCCGGCATTATCTTGTTGCGGGTTGGGCAGCGGCCTAGGTGAGACTTTGTCCCGATTTTGTAAAATATCGTTCGCGCCGGCCGTTTAGTTTTTGTATGAGTCGGCGCGGTGTCGTAAAAGTACTTTTAGACAGTAACAACAGTTATTCCCATTTGATGGAAATGTAGTGTTTTAAAGTTAGTTTTAAGCATTTGCATTTGAACGTTTTCTTGTTGTGTAATCTGTTTACAAAAGTAGGGTTAGGTAGGTTTGCGATGAACAATAAACTTTTTAGCGCCGACTGCGACATCAAATTTAAATGAACACCCGATACAATACGATACAAGATTGCTAAGTGCCTTAGCAAAGGCCAAAATAAGTAAGATGGATGAGGCCCGAATGGCCGAGTTTTGCTATTTTTTAGGCCTGTACCAGTAAAACACTTAACGATCGAGTCTCGTATAACATTTTTTGAGCTATCAACTAATAAAAATAAAAATATGTTGAATCTGATAAGAATTGTTTGCATAAATAAAGTGCGTGATTGTTGTTTCTATAGTAACCAAACACAAAACAATTTTCTGTAACAGTCCTAGGACCGTTATATTCATAACGGGATTGTTATTTTGTTGTTGTCATACCAACCAACCAGGATACGAGAAGTTGACCTTCTCTTCTCAGATAACGAACCCAAAACCAAATAAAATAGGGTGGTATGGTATCATGTTTTTATTTGCCACAAAATGTATTAGCCTTCTTTTTATCGTTCGATTTGTCTCCGTTCACGATTTTGACATCGTTTGTCGGTACGTCGTTTTATGCCTTTTGAAGTATTTAGTAGATTCCAGTCTTTTATAAGTTCTTCTTTCCCTTCCGTTTACGCTTGTATGTTTATTATTAACATTTTGAAGCACTTTAGTTTTAGTCGTATCACACGCAGTCTTTCGTTGATACGTTTGAACTCTCTGATACGGTTGTTAATTTTTCGATATACTATAAAGGCTACTTCGAGCTATCTGCTATCTTTCGACTGTATAAAATCGAGCGTTTTTTGTATCCATTATTCCTTCCACTAGCCATCTAGTTTCCTATATGGCGGTGACTTGAATTATTTTATTCAGAACCAAGAACCATATATGTAATAAGATCGTTACTGACTTAAAAAGTTGGAAAATTATCTATTACCACCAACTTTTACTTCCTAACTGGTAGAGAAGTGGGTTGCCATGACAGCGGTTGGAAAGTAGTAATGGCAACGGATTGTCGCCACCACACATCGCCACTATGGTCGAAACTTGGGTCCATCATTATGACCCTGTCACCAAAGAAGCCAGCTGGATTAGCGGCATACCAACTCTCTGTCTCCAAGAAAGTTCAAAACGAGACCATCGGCAAGCAAAGTGTTTTTGGAAATGATCGTACCATCAACAGAGTATTATTGCCACCTTTTGATCAAATTGCCGAAGACAAAATTAAACGTCGTAGACGACTGCGAAACAACATTACAACAATGCGTCGTCGCACAAATACGTTGCAAGGACATCAAACGCATTTGCACTGAGTTTCGAAATCCTTCTACGGCCAGCTTATGTATTAGATCTCGCATCATGGGATGTCTTTCTGTTAGGAACATTGAAAGCTCACCTTTCTAGAACGCATTTTAGGACGATAGCAGCTTAAAAACTGAGGTAAAATGCGAATAGCTATAAGCATTTGTTTAAAATAAAAACGTTGTGAATAAAATAGTACACTTACCCCAGTAAAAGTTTTCATTACAGCCGCGCGCTATAGCTCACCTCGGTGCTCTACGCCTCGATAATCTACCTTAGTCTTCGACTGTAATGAAACATTTTCTACCTCGGTACGTAATGTACTATTTATAGTATAAGAAATAGTTGCTTTAATGCCCCTGTCTTGTACAGTGTTCGCACGTTACATACTCAGATACTCTCGCTCGGGTCATCTTCTTAATATTCGTCTTGCCTCAGGCTTTTTCGGTGGTTTCGTAACCTTCGCCTTTTTTACGGAAAAAGTTTTTAACCACAGAGGTAGTTGGCCCAACGTCCAACCCCTTTTCTCCTGTACGATTCTGGCCCTACCGTCAACCTGGGTTGGTAACTAGGTCTCAAGTAGGGTTACTCTTGTTGACGGGCTCACAAAGTAAAGGTCAGAGTTGGGATTAGAAATGAGAGACTATGTGGAATTATCAGGATCTGATGCAACATCATGTGCTTCACTACCCCAATCGGATCCCAATTACTAGCGTTGATAATGCAGATTTTGTTAATTTAAGTTAAATACCACATGCCAAAGTATATTTCATTCATTACACAAGCACGGCCTACTAAACATTAATAATTTTTTGGGAATAACTCGTTATTTGCGAAGTCGACATTTTAAAAATTTACCATATAGAAAAAAATTGCTCATGCCAAACAAATTACTCAAATACTTCTTTAAGTATACTAGCTTAGATTCCGGTCCTTATATACTCCCAAGGTCAGATCACTAGTATAAGTTTTTAAATTTCTCACTATATATTTTTTGTCGCTTTCTAGAGCTTCATGAGCTTATTATTAGTCTTATGCCACGCAAAGATTCTTCTATAATCAATAATTAAAAAAAATAATTAAAAATAGTATAGACAGATTGCAACTCAATTGTTACACTTTAGAGTCGACTCACAACAGAAACAATAGTTTAAAAAAAACGTAAACAACACTATGTTACCCGATTAATAGCGTGTTTTTTCAGAAAAATTCTTATGTAATATAACAATACACCAAAATTTGATGCCGACGAAATAAGAAAATAAAACTATAGAATTACGAAGAAAATATACAGTGAGCCATTTAAAAAAAATATCGCCCAAATTAAGCTTCACCATTTTGTAGTAGAGGGGTCACCATCACCTAACATATCCTTAAAACATTTTTGTTAGCACTCTTCAAGTTATAGACGGTGGAGCATTTCTGAAATCTAACAAAATGTCTCGAAATAATTTTGTTTGTAATGAAAACAATAGTTTTAAATGATAATAATAATAATTACATATAATACATTTTCCAGTGAAATGTTATGGATTTTGCGGCTATCAGACTTTTAATTTTAATTTGTTTTGAAAGCTAAGTTATTGTTTTCTATAAAAACAAATTTATTGATCTTGAAGTAACAATTGAGAAGCTTCAGCTGTGCTTTGAAGCTCTATGTGGTTATATTTTCTTGAATTTTAGAGACACTTTATTTTTTTAGTAGTATTTACTTTTCTTTATAAAAGAGAATTTCAATGATCGATATATTGATGTTTCAATCTTTATTGTTTACTGTCAGGTTTTTTACTAAAAATCCTTAAAGCAATATTTGAGTGCTTTAAATCTTCATATTGTTATCTCTTACGTTCTGCACTAATACATTTATTAACTATTCTCTGAAATACGACTTGAAAGAAGTTAATTTTATCTTATGCAAATTTTTCTGCTTCTTCTTTTTCTTGCCATTGATAAAATTTTTTACTAAAAAACTCCGAAACAGCGTTTTTACTGCGTTTCAATATTGTTTTTTTATAAAAGAAGATTTTTATCATTGTTACAAAAACTTACTAATGACGCAGTATATCTTTTCTGTTTCATTTTGGTCCAAACATATTTTTTAGCCTATTGTAAAATAACTATGTTTGTATTTAGCTAAGGGATTTTGTATTCAATATTTTTTAATTTTTTAATCATATCCCTCTACTTCCTCTAAAGCAGATTCAGTGAATAAATGATATGGAACCGCCTAGTTAAATTATAAATAGAAAATTAGTTATTCTAGAACATTAAGGATTCAATAAAATATATTTATAAAAAAAAGCCATCATTTAGTAAATGTCGAACAGATCCAATTTCAATAATTAAACAATACCTTCTAACAATTAAAATAATAGACTATTTAGTGTGAATATATTACTCTATAATTTATGCTAAAAAATCAATTGCGTTTTATGTTCAAACCAGAACAGCTCGGTTATTGAAGAATCAAAAATGACAAACTAGAAATGGCGCTCCTAGTTTTAGTTTTTCATGTAATGAAGCAGTATAAGTTGCTTATTTATGCGAAGTGAGATAAAAGCTATCTATGACGATTAGTATCTAGTAGAAACAATAAAGTGGTAAATGAAATCTCGAGTGCTTTCTGTACGTGACAATCTTTGGACTCATAAATATTGATAGATAGTGTATGACTCTTAAAAGACTAAGCACCTTCTTGATGGAATCCTTTCAGTCAACAAAATAATTTTAATAGCAAACTGTACGTTGAAAGGAATTGCCAAAGATGAATGGTCTTGGTGGTACAAATTTAACTCTCACATAAACGACGATCGCGATGGTGTCATCGATACTTTCCCAGCAGAAGAAATTGTAGGTCAGTAGCTTCAAGTACAAGCATTACACGGTTTTCGAAAATATTGTGACGAAGGACTAAGATTCGGCCCTTACCTGGTGGCGAAAGTTATGTTTGGTATTTTGCCGGCTGGTAATTATCGGCTTAAGTTGACTAACTCGTCGGGAAGGGTCGGGGTTCCAGCAAAGCTGTAAAAAAAACCATGGGAGAGGGCGCCAGGTCCTCGACGTCGACAAATCCTTGAGTCGGACCTCCCTAAGGTAAGAGATAAACCCAGCAAACCAAATAATAGCAAAACGAACTAGTAACAGTATTTATTTATCAAAATTCGGTTCTATAGTTCAAACATAACTAACAACAGACAAATATATCGATATAAATAGGCATTAATAAATGAACACAAACAATCAAACAAATAGCATAGACACATTAAATTACTAGTAATAAGGATATAACTCGACAACTAAATACAAAGTTCTTTGCATTAATATTCCACACAAAAATGGCGCGGAAATAATTTTGGTAGGCTGTGTCGTTCTAGAGGTAGCATGTTTACATCGATCTGGCGTGGCATACTCACTTTTATTATTTTCCAACTTTCCTTTATCCTTCAACTCCAAAGCGGTTACTATCGTGACGAAAGCTATGCAGCGTCATGAGATCTTTCATGTAAGATTGGGTTGATCATGATGGTTGCCACAAAAATTGTAAATTTGTAAAGATGATCGAGGTCGAAAGTAATACTTCGCCGGCAGGTAGTGCCGAAGTAATACCGTGTGATTTTCATTAAAATGTCGAAACTTAAAAAAAATTATAATTTTTATCTTTGATCACCATTTATAACTAGCGATCTGCTTGCGCAAACTTGCCGAACAATATAAAAATATTCGCATTCATTTGATAGTGAAAGATTGAAAATGGTTGCATTTGTCAAAAAAATGTGTAGCGCCTTGATTTTTAAAGCGAGAACTTTTGGAAAAATAGCTATTTGTGCAACAAGTGCTAAAAGTGGACGTTTATGCACGAATTTGCACAAAAATTTTTTTACTACGGCCTTAAATTTACTGCTATTAATCCATAAATGACGATTTAACAAAGGTTTGCATTTATGACAGTTATAATTGATGTCATAGTAAAGAGATGTCCTTGACACGCAGGTGACTGTTTCTGCAGCTAGTAGTTGTCAAAGTTAGTTATCAATGGTAATTATAAATGTACACATTTTACTTTATTCATTACATAATGCTTTAATTATTTAAAAAGAAGAAGTAAGAAGTACAAGCTCACTTCCAATTCGAAATTCGAAATCCAACACCAGCTTTGCGAATTTTTGGGATGAATCCAATACTTCCTCTATCGTAAAAGAAAGTAAAAATGCTAGAGAAAGCTTATTTTTCACAAGGATTTCATTTAGACACTCGCCTACTCACATACGGTTAAAGATCGCATTTTCATTTTGAACCTTGCCATGGTGATAGCATGGAATACTAAAAATCGTATATTGCTTAAAAGCTTTCTAAAGTGATATAACACACAAACACACAAAGAAAACTTTCCTCGCCTTTTCACAAATATTTTGTCAGAAAGAGACGTTCCTAAAATTACGTGCATGTTTTCCTTTCAAACAAATTCAAATGCAAGACCCCACAATTTAGAGGAAAAGCTAACAAACTCACGAAAACTGATTTGTAGCAACCGTCAGAACTTTAAAACAGCGCCGGCAAAATAAACACTTGTTCGCACCGATTGCGGGCCACGAGTTTGTGTAATCGCAGCGAGAGGAATTTGTAAAGATCAGAATGGAAATTGCTTTACCAGGACAGCATAACCAGTGAACAGATAGCTTAGCACTGTAGTTCTAGTAGTACCCAGTGCAGCTTTCCGAAAGCGCTGTTTACGTACAGGATTACAGAAATTCAAGAAAGCTGTAGCGGACGCATATTGACGCAATGCGCGCATGCCAGTGTTGCCAGGTCAAAATTCTAAAAGTCACTAGTTTGCGTTGAAAAAAATCACTAGATTGACAAAAATTTCACTAGATTAATTTAATCGTCAAAAAAAGCTGGAAATTAAAAAATAAAATATTTAGAATATTTTTATTAGAGTTTTTACAACAATTATAAAAAATAAACAAAAACACGATCAAGATAAAATGTTTAAAAATATAATAAAAAGTATAAATGAATAACAAAGTACGCCTACAATAATTATACAATATTTAATTTAATCATACATTTTGTTATTACGATTTTTTATTATTGCATCCGTAATAACAAAATCATAACACTTTTCTGGCAAAATTATCTTTAATTTTAAAATTTTCATGGTATCGAACAACAATCGCTAAATGTTTGACAGCTGAATTGTTCGTAGACTCGTCAACTAGTAAAGAAAATTCTGTCGTTTTCTGCAACTTCTTAAGTACTATTTCGAAGTTGGTTTTGTCAATTACATTGTTAATTAATGCAATGCATTTGGTTCTGCTACATGACAGTTTGCGAATTTGATCTGATTCTATTCCTAAGCTAACAATAGTTTTGATTAATTCTGTCAAATGATCGGAAGTTGGATTGGTGATGCAGTGTAGCGTTTTACACTACAATATATGTTGGTATAGGTAAATAAATTAAAGAGTGTTGATTTTAAAGTTTTAGATTATATTCACACAATATATACAAATAGCACTTAAGAGTGACGTCTGCGTTCTTGGATGGTTAACATGATTCTGTTGATACTCCTTAAAAACTAAGTTGAAATTTTGTAGGCTATTTGCAAGTCCCGTGGGGGTGTCTAAATAGCCAATGAAACGTTCGGTAACTTTGGCGTGGAAAACTAAAATTTTGCGGTTCTCACGAACCAGCGCACTGTCGGCAAATGTTTATTGGGGTTGCAAATACGATAGCCTGTTAGGGTAATAAAGTTATAAACTTAAGAAATCCATTGAACGTGCTTATGAATAAATTTGGCTAAAATACACAAAGCCGTGAGAACATTTGAATTTAACTGAAACGTTGCAAACTAATCCCACAAAAATACATCTATTAATCTTAAAACTAGAGTCCAACAGAAGTGTTAATTGATATATTATGTTCTGCTATAAAAGAAGCAATTCGAATTTGATTTTGTTTTAGAATTTTATCGCTGGTAGTAGTGAATTGAAAAGTTTTCTTTGTTAAGGTGAGTTGCCCTTTTACAAATACAGCTTTTTGTTTATGTATTTTAGAGTTATTATGTCTTTTAGTAGCACCTATACCCCCAAATCTTAAACGTCTAATTGTGTATGTAAGAGTAGAGAGAACAAGATCAAGAGATCGCTCTCCAAGAAGATGGTCTGATCAAATAAAAGAAATCACAAACACCGATATCCAACAAGCTACCCGTAATGCCACCAATAGAGAAAAATGGAAATATATTGTCAAGAAAGCAACAACATGACAGTGAAAATATGCGGTCACGACACTTCTGTCAAGAAGTAAACGACGAAGAAGAAGAAGATACCCCCAAATAATCATTAAAGCAAATTTTACATCTAAAATAATGGTTACCACGCTCGCTGCGCTCTATCCAATTTTTAAAATTTTCCACCTGTTCCCATTCGGGCTTGTATGTTTGGGTGTGGAATTTACGTTTTTTCGAAGTATGTGTATCTTCACTAATGTCTGATGTATCAGAAGGTTCCTTATTTTCAGAAAGGTCCAGATTTTGAGTTCCCTCTATACTTGTGCTTGGCTCTGGAAATGATTTACCTTCATCGAAAAATCCACCTTCCATAGACGGGCCAGATACGTCAGTACTTGCCACTTTTTGGGTACTTGTACTTGGTTCAGGAAAAGATTCTCGGGATTTCTTTTGTGAAAATATATAATTAGTTATAAATTTCATTGACGAACAAACATAACAGTTTTTTTTAAATACAAAAAGAATACTTACATTATTTAAATATACTTGAGTCACAGTGGTCACAAAGCACACTTCGATCTTTGATCATTTTTTTACGTTCGACCGAAAGTAAAACTGCAAATGTGAACAATTCGCTTTGGGAGTTCTATTTATAGCCTCGGGCACTTAGCTTGAACCGGGGAAATATCTATTTTGTGTTAAGTAATTCATGGGATTTACTTACCTTCGCATTTCAAATCTCAGGCTGCCATCTGCCCGTGACAGCAAAAACTAATTTCTAAGATTGGAACAATAATAGTAGGTAGTAATGTGCAACAACGGCGAAAGGGCCGAAGGAATTTTTGCTTTATTATTTGTTTTTTTTTAATAAAATAGACTAGAAAAAATCACTAGATAACTGTCTTTTGGCAAAAGTTATCACTAAATCACTAGATTGACTAAAAATCACTAGATCTAGTGAAATTTCACTAGACCTGGCAACACTGGCGCATGCACACACGAATTTACTCGTTAGCATTTGTTTACAAGTTACAGGTTCCCGAACACTGCAACCAATTGGGACGACATGAGCTGGGAGAAGTCGACGTTTATAATGTGAAAGACGACTCAGTCAATACCGACGTTTTGCTGATAGGATCGCAGGAATTACTGGAGGCGGCCTGATCCGCCGAACAGCTGCAAGATCGAAACCTTCATAGGTTGCACAGGTGACTTTTGGCGTAGGATTGCAGAAGTTGCGGCAGGTTGTGTTTGCGTTAGAGTCGATTTAGTGTTGATACAGAACAAATGGATGTCATAGAAAAATGCAAAATGACAGATGTTTGTTATCGTTATTTCCGCAATCTCAACATTGCAAATCACTTCGGCCCACTTGAGAAAGCAAATTAGCCCAGTTGTTATTCCAGGAATTTGTCGTAAAAATTTATGAACCGGGAAAAAACATGTCTGCGGCATATGAGGGACATAAAATGCCAGTGCCGCATAGATATCCGACATAAAAAATAATTTACAGTTGTCACGCAAATATAAATAGATGGATCCACTGATGCGACGAATTAAAAATTTTCCAAGTGTTTAGTACGATACAGAATTTGAGCAACTTCAAAGAACCAAATGAATCGGAAATGGAATGAACGATTCCACTTTATTTAAAGAACGTGTCGACAATAAATTTGGTTCATAATTTATATTTTAATTTCAGTTATGATTAAAATAGGAACGTCGTTCGAAGACCGGTAGCTGTTAATCGGCTTTAAAAATAAATTCTGGTTAAATATCTATTTTCAGCACCTACAGACTACAGAGCCTGTCTAATTTTTGTTCGTTATAATAAATCATGCAAGGTCAGTTGATTTATGAAGTTTTTCATAATAAAAAATGAAGCTGAGAATTAACCAGGCTCATGTTTTCGCAGATTTATATAGCTCAGTATTTGTAATGTTCTGATTAGCGTATCAACCCCTTAATTTTTATAATTGTTTGTATCGTATGTGTCGCAGTGTCGTTACTTGGCGTGCTATTATATTTAAAATGAGAATATTAGTTAATATTTCGTTTCCGTTAATCAAATTTATTAAAATTAATAGGATTACAATGGGTTAATAAAATAATTTGGATTTATTCAGGTATAAGGTGAAAATGTGAATGAAAAATAGCTATTGGAAAAATATAGCATAAATTACAGTTTGAAAACGAATGACAAATGCTTAAACTGAAATAAAATAAAATTTTAGTAGGTGTAACTCAAATAGATAAGACTAGAGTGTATAAAAAGGAAAATGAGGTAGTTAAAACATTTGTTTCTAATTATTGATAACAGCTTGTAAAATATGTAAAAAAAATAATTTGGAGTTGTTAAGTATTGGAAATTAACCCTATTTTATTATAAAACTATTTGGATAATAATAGGGTAATCAAAAATTTGCATGGTGAGAGATATAAGAAAATTTAAACATATAAGAAGAATAACAGATATAAAACTAAGGATGGTTACAAGTATGTGGTTAAAAGTAATAGCAAGTAGAATTAATCTATAAAAGTAAATAACTGGAGAAGAATGTGAAGTCAAGTTTATTGAAAAATACATTTAACGTCAGACATTAATTGAATTGGATTATGTCAAGCTGTCCAATGATAAGGGAGAGTTCCAGAGGAGCACCATCAGTTAAGAGGGCCCGTTCCAGGAAGTTTGGCAGCGGCAGTAAGGGAGGTCAGTGTCTGCAGATTTGGTCTGTTGGCTGCATTCTGTGGGAAGGTTAGAGTTACTGATTTGGGACAGTTGGAGATGTCTTGTCTATAAGAGGGACCTTTCATTGCGAGAAGGTACGTCAGAGCTTGGATCAGTAGGCACAGAGGAGCTTGCTTCAGTAGGCAGAGAGGAGCAGGTTGGTTTACATCCTGAACGTCGTGGATATTAATTGAAAGGTAACTACTAGAAAAATGCAAATAAAAGACTATAAAAGTGAATTGGTTATTAAAGAATTACTTACTGTTTTTAATATTGTTGTGTAATAGGGAAACAATCTGGTAGTTGTCATTTAAATTTCAAATTTGTTTTGACGTTTGGTTGATATAAGTATTGTGACTTATGATGCAGATGAGATTTAAAATATTAGAAAATCAATCTTTCAGAAAGTAAGTAACTAGATAAAAGAATCCACCCCTGTTGAGTTTTCAGGAGCTATCTATAATAGTAATTATTGAAATTATAATACAAAATAGGGCAATTTGTAATTTAAAAACTGATCAATATCAATACTTGAAGGTTTAGTACAAATTTAAGGCACAGCAACGTGTAGCCAGTGCAATATTAAGCCTTGTAATCGTTTATTTAGGATCCTTTTACACAACCAATGTAAACGAAGGGCTACACAGTTTGTTAGCATTAGCAACTATCCAGTTTTGTTACAGAGCGAAAACGCGTTAACGACATCAGCAATCAGCCCCTCAAGCGTGCGAAACAAAATCATACGCTTGAGAGCCAGATCCGTTATCTACAAAATAACTTTAAGACATATGTATCGGAATACGCAGCCCCAACCCTCGTTACGAGATGTGCTGTAACAAGGTGCTCCGCCTTTGGATGTTCAGCAAGAAACGTCGTGGTTCTAATACTATCTGAAAGTTAGGGCTGTGCTTCGACACAAAGGGATAAATGATGTTAAATAAAGGACGCCACCACATTCAGAATTTGGGGAAAAACAACATAAACAATAGGTGAGCCTACTCGAATGTGGAACTAGTAGGCTCACCTTTGTACTATCAGCTGCGCAGAGTTTGGTTGGCAAGTTGCGTACAGTATCAACTTATCTTACGACAATAACTCATTGAAGCAGCTGCTAGACTCCTTCTTACAACTGAAAGGTACACAAAAACGCGTGAAAATACCATAAACACAAATGAAAAACTTAAGTACTTGACAATGAACTCTATTGAGATAAATAAAATATATGCAGATGACAATGAACATGAAATTGACTAGTTAAGATTTAAAAGTAATCAAAGAGGTTAGTTAAGTTAGCTTACGCAACACATTGACTTAATTACCAACAGTAAACTTGGCAAATACATTAATGTGGCGCAAGGGCAAAACTGCCACAAGTTACGTTAAACAAACAAAGAAATACGACGGCAAATCATTAAATTTAGTAAACAACAAATAACATGGTTAACAGCAAAGGCGCTGAATTGTTCAACACTTGACGGAACGTTCCCTGTACATAATACACCATAAAACTAATTTTCAATAACTTGTTGACGTGCGGCACTGTATGTTATGTAATCGCCTTGTCCTAAACAAACTGCCTGAAGATGCCTGAAGAAATTGCACAATAGCAACGGGAAGTTGCTCATGAAGGCGGTCTGGGTCTAACAAACATCCCCTAACGCTGGTAGACTGAACGCCGAAGCGGTACGGCAACTCTTGGAAACGATAAACGGAAGTTCGGTATGCCCCAAATAAGTTTATGACTGATATACCCACTGCTAATCCGTCTTGCGACGTAAATTTGAAGTTTCCACATCACGATAGACGGGACTTCAGAGCTTACGAGGGCGTAACTGCTCAACAGCGACCCCAAGACCTCATCATCACCAAAATTCGACGAAAAGCAAAAAGCTCCATAGGCCCACAAACTGGCGAAAGGTACACAGATAATTCTACACAGTTAGTTAAACGCAACAGCGCGGCCCCAGCAGAGGCGGCCGGGGCGCGAAATAAACGGCACAGTTTTCGACCCTCATAATGCGGAAGTTGCGAGACGACTCCCTATTGTTGCGTGAAAGGATTCTCTAACCGAATGAATAGCGCACGTGCCACTCGTGCTACTTAAGCTGTGTTCTCTCTTTTGCCTATGCGAGAACATGGGAAAGACGTTGCGCCAATGAAATACTGACTCAACATTTCGCCCAAAGCTGCGGACAATTCCAATTGACTAATATCATATCTGGCTAAATTTCTCCTACAACGGGGAACCACATCTAAATCATAGCCGGCTGACTGGCATCAAGAATGACATCACACATGCAGAATTCAACGGCCGAACAAAGCTACTTTGTCAAGCGGGCTTACTGAGAATTTAAAGAACAAAGAAACTGCACTGCTTGCAGCAGGTCAAGTTTTGATAACATTACCAAGCTGAAGATTAGGCTTAAATGAATCGGAAACAACTTTCGTATTGAAATAGCTATTGAATACATTACTAAGTTACAGATTTCACTTGCGTGATTCCGAAAGAATGCTAAAATTTGAGGAAATAGCTAGGCTTGACAAATAGTTCTAACAAGTTTAACATAGAAACCTAGAATATCAGAGGAGGTATTGCCAGGAAACAAATTGAAATTGATAAAAGCATTTAAAAATGAAGAATAATATAATGATGATATAAAAAAATAATGAAAATCATGATAAAAGGTAGAAAGGGGTCACACGAAAATTACTCATACAAGCAGGAGTTGTAAAGAGAATAGATAAACACCGGAAAAAGCTGTTAACAGATGCATTTATATTAGGAACTATATCATAGCCGCCCCGGACTTAAAGACTTTCTGATTACGCATTAGAAAAACGCAGAGAAGAAATCTTTCTGTAATAAATTTATATGCATCAGACAAGAAAAAAAAGGAGAAAGTATAAAGTTCTCCAAAACATTACAAAAAGTCTACGACGAAACCAACAGCAACAGAAACAATTATACAGATTGGTGGCGGTTTTGGGCGAACATAGGGACATGCATGACAATTGAGTTTTCACCTCAGGCAACTTGATGTACTGTACTGTCAAGTAGCTGTCACAGGATTACAGTATTTGTGTTACTTTTACTGTTACATTCGCTTCAAGACTTGATTTGCACTGCTTTCGTTACTCATTCATTTTTGCAATCAACTGCATAAGTTACTTCGTGTTGTTACCATACAGAAGTATTTTACATTAAAAAAATCAAAGTGCATTATAGTGTAAACGAGCAAATGTCTTGCATGTCCTTATGTTTGCACTAGTCGACACCAATCTGTATAATTATCAAGAGAGATATTAACGCTGAGGTCGCTACAAAACTAATTGGAGATCAAGAAAAAAAGGGCAATGAAAATGGCCAAACATTAAGAGAATATCGAAAATGTTAAAAATGCAGCCAATTTTTACACATTTAGAAAATTGGACTCTTTAAATACTAGACATAAAATATTTAGATTTTTGTATAAATCTTCTTCAATTAAACTTTAAGTTATACATTATTCGCTGTTTATAGCTGTGATACGGAATACACCATGTAACAACGTTGTAGGGAATAACACCTTAACATTTGAGGAATTTGCTACGATATTAACACAGATTGAATGCGTCCTAAATTCTAGACTATTATATCCTTTAATTCCTGATTTTTCGATCGAAAGGTATACATTTTGAAGAAAATTATCTAAAAATAGAACTGTTGGAAGTAGTCAAAACATACAGGGCAAATTATAGTCCATACAAAATTGAGGAAATTGCAAAACAACACAATGTCAAGCTTCTGCGGTTTCTACCTTACTACTACAAACTCAACCCTACTTTACGAGTACTTTATTTTGTTTCGGGAATAATAAATTTTTTCCTGGATTCAAATCGGTTCTCATATATAAAGTAGAGGCTGGCGACTTACCGAAATTCAGAACCGCCCGTTCGGTCTAGGATTTCTGAGGCACAAACACGGACCCGGGAAGGGAAATTAGTAAACAGTCTATTACATGTGGCATGTGTTTACACCCTCATTCGTATAACCACGAAATAATCAAATTGTCAAGCCAAGCATGTAAACAAAAATAAGGAAGCATTATTACATTTACCAGAACGTGTTCGAGATGATAGTACTTAGAGGCGGGCTTGTGGCTCCTGCGAAGCTCCCACGTAGCATCCAGTAGAATATCTCTATCAGGGATGGTCTTCCAGTGCACAGCCTATGACCCACCTGTAATATGGATGCTTACTGCATCGGCCGCATATGAGCCGAATGTTAATTAGATCAGCGAGCAGCAACTAATATCATTGCGAATTGGAACTACGGTTGCTGCCCCCGCAAAGATCAAACTCGCGAGACATTTGTGGGAAAGCAGCATCCCAAGCTATCCAGGTGCGCTTCTTGGATCACTGATAATTGCTTTACAGGTCAAGAGTTAGTGATCATCTGGACGGATGTCCACTATTCCTAGTATATAGGGATGTACGTACATTGCAGCGG
Source organism: Agriotes lineatus (assembly GCA_940337035.1). Lineage (NCBI taxonomy): Eukaryota > Metazoa > Arthropoda > Insecta > Coleoptera > Elateridae > Agriotes > Agriotes lineatus. Next base: position 71,915,751 of record OW679199.1, read on the forward strand.
CCTAATCCTTATAAGCATGTAATAGCCAGGTAGCGTGTCTGAAATGTATGTAAACTGCAGCGGGTTCATGTTAATGACGGTTGCCCGGTAATTACCATGGTCTCATGACCGCCAAATGATGGAATTCCATACTGTAAAATTTATGATATTCTATTTTGAAGGTGTGTTCATAAATAGACGAAACTGCTCTTAGCAGACGAATGCAAGTTTTTAAAAAGGAAACGTTGGTGTCTTCGGGTGAAGAAAAGTGGTGTTGCACGGTGCAAGGTTGCACAGCAAAGCTGTATATTTTCTACAACGGAGCCGATCTTGCGATTTCAAGAGAGGATGGTGAGCACAACCACAACATTGGCGCGGAGAAGATCCAGAGACAGATCTTCACAGCATCCTGCAAGAAGAAAGCCGAAGATGACTTGTTAGCTTTTCCATAATTTTTAAACACCCCAAATATATATTTAATATGTATATTTCGTCTGTCCCAAGCCTGAATAAAGTGTGAGGGGAATTGATGTGATTAGTTGCCAACGTTAATTTTATGGCCACGCTGCAGTTTACGTACGTCTCAAAAACTACCTGAGCGGTGCCCGCTGCAGTTTACGTACCCTTACTAATCATCCGCTGCAGTTTACAAACGCCGGTATATAGTATGGGGTACCTATTGGGTACTAACCTAATAATAACAATGAGCAACGACCCAAAATAAAGTTTCTTACAAATAAATGCAGCAATATCAACACTGAAACAGTGTCCAAAGCACTCAAGCAATAGCTATTAAATGACATTATTCGTTTATTCTTTCTATTAATTCACACGGATTACCACAAGCATCACTTCAAAACTCATATCAGAGCTCGCGCATTAGAATACAACTCTCTGTGGTATTAAATTTCACATCTAACCACACACGCACATGTTCGGCTCCTAACTAACTGCCCCTTCAGAGGATTTAATAGCAACATGCGCCCTTGACATGACTTTGGTCTCTGTTCGATTCTGAGGTTATAATCACAAAAATAGTGGTAAACGATAGAATGAATATTTACAAACAAATAAAAGGGTACAAAAGTAAATACTAGCCAATAGAGTGCATGAATTTGATTATACTGATAATATTATTTTCATAACACCTACTTGTTATTTGACAATAACAGAACTGTCAACCTGACTGAAAAGTTCCCCATAACAGCCTAGACTGTTAAACACTTAACAGCCTAGGCCGTTAAGAAATAACAGAACAGTAACATTTTAACATTGGGAATACTGAAATGTATAGTTAGTGGCACTGTAAGTCTATGTCAAATTCGAGGTTAGCAGGTTAGGTTTTGCGTCAGTCTGTGTCACAACTCACGCAAAACCTAACCTACTAACATCGAATTTGACATAGACTTACAGTGTGACCAACAATACATTTCAAACGTAATTTTTTTTCCATAGGTGACTCTAATAAGACGAGTTACTAATACTATTTAACTTTTTCATTTAAATTGCTCTAAAATTTAAATTTTTGTAGGTGTTATGAAAAATATTCAACGGACGTTATCGCATCTAACTCGGATAAATTCATTAGGCTCGGCCTGACGGCCTCAGCCACAAATTTATCTTCCTTTGTTAAATGCTTACTAACGGCCTTATGTCGTTAATAACTATACCATTTATTTAAAAACAGGTGTCATTTACATTTTGAGTTTAGATATAACATTACTTTAATCTACAAGCTTCTTTTTTCTAGAAAATAACATTGACTAAAATTTCAAATAAAATCAGTGTAATTAGTCATTAATCTTACATGAATGCGCTTAAAATATAACTTTTGCAAACTTACGGTTTCCAAATGTATAGACGAACAGGAATTTCACTCCTCCAGATTGACATTTACCTATTGTTAGGTGTGCGTCTCATCTTCAATACCCACATTATTGGAAACCTGCCTTGTAATTAATATAGCTCACATTCCGGCTGTGTTTCTCAGTTTCAACCACACTTTAACCTTGAAAACGAGTACGAGGAAAACTTTAGGCTATAAATGGATGTTAGACATGAAATAATTTCTCAAATATAAAATCATGTGTCTTCCTTCGTATTATTATAAATAATAATTTTTATATTACTACATACTATCATGTAACAGTTTAGTTGATCATAAGATAATCTGTGGTAAGCGATTTATTAAAAATTATAGTACATACTTGGCTACTGCATGGTTACAATTCATATAAAAACAAAATTATCACTTTTTGATGCCCGCGAGAATTTTTTTTACAGTGATATCCATCTAAGTAAGTAAAATTAGGTTGCGTACATGCTGTAATACCATTTTTAGTTTTTTCTTAGTACAATGCAAGGTAAATATAAAAAAAGGTCGATTGTTTTAATGCTTTGCATATAATAGCTATTTATGCAACAAGTGCTAAAAGTCGTCGTTTATGCACTTGACATGTTATGAAACTCAGCCTTCGGCTTCGTTTCATAATTTTCATGTCTCGTGCATAAACGTCGACTTTTAGCACGCGTTGCATACAATATTTTATCTACGACCTTAATTTTACCGTTATTAATCCATAAATATCGATTTAACAAATGTTTGCATCTACGACACTTCTAATTTATGTCATAATAAATAGTAGACCATGCGCGGGCGAATGTTTGCGAAGCCAGTGCTGTCAAGGTCAGTTACGAAATGTAATTATTAATACTCCACATCGGAGTGTATTCAAAATTATTTAATTATTTCAAAAACACTTTACCTGTAACGCAAGAAGCAACTAGAATAACTTTACAATTTCACTTCCAGTTCGAAAGTGTAGTTTTATAACCTCACTTCACTTTTAGCACTAAAACAGCTGATTTCTTTAACCACGGTAAACTGTAAAACGTCACTTTTAGTGAAACAAGCTAGCGCTAAAAGGCCTACTTTTAGTAGTGGTCGTAGATAAATAATTTGTAATAAATCTAATTCAGAAAAATGATTTTAAAGAAACGTTGTTTTGCTATATTATTAATAAAACTCACAGAACTATTATTATCCATATCGAAAATAATCTAATGCCCACAAGTGCATAGGTTTTTTCAACTTGGCTCAAAATTCTGTAGGATGCTAATATTTGCTGTGGTTATTTATTTTTATAGCGTTTGACGTGGACTGAAAACAAATACAGAGTAAAAATAGGTATATATCTTTATTTTTAGTTCTGCCTAGAAAAAATATACATCCACACTTTCTAAACTTGTCTGGGTTAAAATAAAACTGCAACTCAAACATGACAAAATATTCCATTGTTAACGAAATTATGCAATAAGCAACGTTATTAGTAGTTCGTCATTTTTAATTGTAAATTTAACCAGCTTTTAGGGTGTTCTTTGTTACAAATTTTATCTTTAAATTCTTCTCGTACTTACACGATTTATGGGCTGTCAACTGCAGCGGGATATTTGATTAAACAAACAATCATAAACAGCAAAGAGCAGAGTTCCGGAAACAGAATGTAAAAAATTTCCTGAATAAGCAGGGAAAGCTGTTTTATGTCTTCGTGAGCTTTCAGTTTACATTAGTGTTGTGGCGAGTACGGCTATATTTATAATGAAGTTACAATAACAAATTGGGTTTATATTTACCATGAAATTGTACCCTCTAAATATAAATTTATTGGCGGTATTAACTTTGATGATCTCGGCTTTACTACTCCAATTCCTTCTAATATTAATGCTGGCAGGCAATTCTTGCATCTTCTTAATAACTTCCTGTATTACATACAGCAAACCAATCTCGACTTCAAGTCATTTTGAGAATAGCTTGATAGACTGGGAATTACATAAAATTTCCTTATGTAATTTTCAAATTCTGAAAAAGGTGAATTATATATGATTGCCTCAAAAATCATGAACTAGACAAATACGTATAGAAGTTCAATTTAATTTACCTTATCGCTATTATTTTTAGCAAAACAAAATAGGCAATTACATGAAGCCGCTCACTCTACGTAGACCTATTTGTAGCTGATTATTTGAAAGAAAAATAGTAAGTGATTTTCTACTATTTTATACTATTTCATTATAAATACATACTAACAATGAAAACTAACTTGAATCTCAAATGATAGGGGCTGCAACTATTTGTTTCAATCCTAGAAACTATGAAAGTTTACTTATTAAACCTAAATTTAGATGAATAGCAGTGTGTTATTCTCGAACTGAGTCAGACTATGAGTCCCACAGATTATAACTGCAATATGTATTTCTAGATTTCTATTTAGACCGTTAGCCGAGAACAATGCTACTAAATTGTTACAAGGTAAATTGATTTCTATTCTAAAAGTGATAGATTAATCGGTTGTTCTACTCGGTTCGGTACGGTAAATTAAATGCAATTATAAAGGTACTAAGAAATGTCCTTGTAAAGTGGAAAGACATTTTCAAGTTTATTCATTCAAATATGTTGTACGACAAATCTGCAATATTAAATTCGACAAAATAGGGACTATTGAAAAGTAATACATAAGTCTAAATTATATTATTAGTAAACTGCTTTTCCTATAAAACATTACACTATCATAGTTTTGTAGTATACGCTACTAACTTCAAATAGGTATTGTCTTAGTCAGAAAGTTGATTTAATTTGTAAGACAGCATAACGATATTATTAATGTGTTGTTTTTGTAGGTCGCAATTACTCTACACTCCGTGGGTGGGAAACTATTTAATCAGGTACGCAGTTTGGGAAGCGAACTGCACAATAGCAGCCAACGTTTGAAGTATCATTTTACTTAAAAAAAGGAAGACAAAACCTGATCTTAGCTTCCTTTAAGCTCCTTCTGCACGCTATGTGATGATCCAGATAAGCAATAGTCCACACATCCGCAGGTTGGAATGCAGGTGATAACAGCACGAACCAGGCCAAGGTCGACGCGCTCGGTCGCGGTGATGGCGTATCACGGCCAATGCTCAACCTAAGAGTTTTAGGGGCCCCGGACTGGTTGTTAAAGTAAAAGGAGAACCCAAAATAGACTCATGGATGCTTTCGATAAGAATAGGCGCAAACAATTTCGAAAGAACTTACTCCAAATGAATTTGGGCAACGTGCCGCTGAATGACAGGTGAAGCGTATATAATATCCGCCGACTAGGCGCGAGAAATAAATTCTCCACAGAACTGCCCGGCTACAACAATCCGCAACTTCTGCAAGGGCCACGAACCAAAACTATCATATTCTGTAAACCCGTAAAGCCGCAGGGCAATTTCAAAGTTGCTACAACCGTTCAAATTAAAACCAACATTCGAGTCGCTTCGCCGGGCAGCTAAGGGTTAAGGAAGGCGGTGAGTGCGCGAGCATACGAAAACCTGAAAACAGTAGAAGAGCTATCTAAACGTAATACTTGTTTTAATGCAATGTGTGTTATTTGCGTAGACGTTTTTAACTGCATTTATATTCTCAGGAGAAATGTTATTTTCTTGCATTTCATTCTATAATATATTTACCCGTACTCTGTCATACGCCTTTTTAAGCGTAGTTCTCTTCCGTGTTCAATACTTTTGTCTGTTTAATCGTTTCAGGCAAAAAGAATAATCTACATAAAATTTACCATCACTGAATTCTCTCTATTTCTCAATGACAACAAGCTCCTTCTCAACCCTGTTTCTTAAAATTCTCCCCCTAGACGATGTTGCACTCAAGCTTCCATAGTTTTCCAATTGTATTTCTTGTCTTTTTTGTAAATAAAACTAATATATGAACGATTTTTCACTCGGATCTAACCTCCTCACCTTTTAAATACTTATTGAACAGCGTGGGCTACTACTGCATTTTAATCCTTTTTGTTCTTTTTGGCGTTATACTGCATAATTTGAAATTGTGGCCTTGTTTCCGTAAACAGATCTTGATAATATTGCTTCCACTCACTGAGTTGTATTGATTGGATCAATAGTCATCATTTTCTTCTGCCATTTCTTGAGATCTTTTATTGTTTTCCAACCTGCTCTTGCTTGAAAACTATCCATATACGTATCTGTCAATATCATCACATTTGTACTCCCAGAAATTAATTAGTTCTTGAAGTTGTTTCCACCACCAGCAACTATATAAACGCTGTTTTTTACTTCTTCTTGTTCAAGTGCTGCTTTTGCCCCTTAGTTCAGATATTCTGGTAAGTGTTTCATAAGTGTTTTCGGTGGTCCTTTCTGGTTCTTGTGTCATTCTCTTTGTAAAACTTACTTAGTTTAAACAAGAAAGAGATTACTTTCTTGAAGACTTTGCAATTTGTTGTTTGGGAAATGCGGTTCCTCGTTTTCTACACCTTTTTCATTTGTAATTTAGAAAGTGTAACATGTAATTCAGATTAATAAATTGTAATACAGAAAACGTCAAATGTAATTCAGATTAGTAAATTATAATTCACAAAGTGTAACTTAAAATTCAGATTAGTAAAGTGCCTAACTTGTAATTCAGATTAGTCAATTGTCATTCAGAGAGTGCAAATTGTAATTCAGAAGGCGTTAATTGATATTCAAAAACGAAGAGACGACCGTTATGAAGAATTACTACGTAGATAAGGGACACTAGGAATCAAGTGAGATGTGACCCCTAATTGTATGCATGCGCCAAACTTTTGTTTATCTGTCACTTCAGTACGTAATTTTGAGGTTACAAACGAAATTGCATAATCATCGATTGATATCTGACCAAAATATCCATTTAAGTTCAGTGAAATGCGTTATTAGTTATGGAAATTGGACCGAGAACACTTTCCTACCAGGATTTTATACGACTTTAAGGCTGCACTCACTGAAAACGATTGCAGAGACTGACTTGTTTTAGCAAGTCGTAATCTTTCCTTATCTCGTGCAACAGTTTACCAATGGTTTACCCAATTTAAACGCCAAAATGTTTCGTTAAAAGACTACGAGAAAAGTGGATGTCCCGTAACAGCAGTGACTGCAGAAAATGTCGAAGCGGTAAGGAAGATGTTGATAGAAGATCCAAAAACCACGTATAAACAGATAGAGGAGACTATAAAGATTTCATAACCAGCTATCACTGAAATTTTTCATCAACATCTGCATGTCAGGAAGCTGTGGTATATTATGTTGAATGTACTCGTAGCTTAGATAGACGGTAGATAACTATAAAGTGATCAGATCCGCATATTGCTCCTGGCATTACTAGGACATATATGTATAGGTTTTTGTTCTGCTTCGTTGTTTAATGATCACATAGGCTATAACCGATTTTAATAAAATTTCTTTGTTGGTTGCCGCCAAGTGTTTTTCTGAATGTTGGTGTGCTGGTAATACCCGTTTAATATTCTTAAGAGAAATTTTTTTGAAAATCTCTATAAAACGAGGTGCATTGTCGTTTTGTACGTCTTCGCTATATTGCCTTACGATGTTACCATTTTCTTTTTTTTTAAGCCGATTGTTCAACAAGGTTTCTATAAACTCTTCCTTGACTTGTATATCTGCGACATCGTTTGGAGTGTAGATGCCTATAACGATAGCATGTCTCGAAAGGTTCGTCTCCAGGAGAACAATAATCCTCCCATTCAGCTGGACAGCTGTCTAGTTTCTCATTTTTTTTATCGCTCTCTATTTAGTGCTACCGTGCTTACTTCACTATAGAGTTGTCTCTTACTATAAGGTGTTCGCTACCTTTTTTGTTAGTTTCGCTTAGTACAGTTATGTCCATTTTGCATCTTGTATCTTAAGAACCCATCGAATACTTCCTTTTATTTGTGTTCAGTCCCTCTATGTTACAGCATTCATTATTCATGTACCGTTTTGTTGCCTTAAAAATTTTCATCGGCTTTCTGACGTATTAAAAGATTTTTCGCAATTTTTTAAAGACTCATGGGAAAACAGGCCCATTGCCCTAATCCTTAGCTTGCAAGACCAGTACACTTCTGTCAGGGTTCCTACCAGTTTTGAGAAGCTGGAAATTCGGCTTTTGTAATTTATCTAAATGATGTGTTATCAAATGCTCCTTCTGTGTTTAGGTGCGCTTCTAGAAGGATCTCGCAATCCAGTTTTGTGTAAAGGACTGTTTACGTTTACGACCCAGAGATTGCGTGTGTGTCATGTGACCTTATAAGAAGCATTTGATTGCATTTTAATTTGCGTGGGATTTAAATGAATTTTTCGCTGATGACAGGAATATAGAGAAACGATTTTTACGTTAATCCGCAATATAAAAAGATGAAAAGTTTAGGCTATTGCTGAGAAATTTTATTTCGAGCATTTAAAAATTAGAACTACGACAGTGGTTGTTTCTGACTGAGACTCATGAAGAAATTGTATACTAGAGCTGTTTTTAAATCTCATGTGGTTTTAGAGTACAAAGAGAATGGTAGCAAAGTTAGGTGTTTTAGATAATGTACGGTTTTGGAATTCTATTTTTACGCAATAAAGAAGATGATTACAATAAATAGTTTGGAAACATTTACTCGAATATACTGCACGCATGAAGACATAATAATTATAAATATGTAGTATCGTCAAAACAGATTAAGATGGTACAAAGTGGAAACTAATATAAATTTTCAAATTAATTAAACACTGCGTTATAAAACTTTCCATTTATGTAGGTATGTACAGCAATAAGTTTTTATAGCCTTGGTTTACAAGCCCAATTAATTTTTAGTGGGCCAGTTGCGGTCCTATTTCAAGTAAATGTAATGGTTGCGTACCTGATTAATGTTTTGGGTATTTTACTTCGCCATTACCTGCAGTTGCGACCAACCCAAAATTATATGCAAAGTATCATGATACTACATAACTTTTGTGAAGACAGCAACCACTTTGACGTTAAAGGAAAGTCAGAAAATAAAGTCTAGCGAAAGTGTCACACCGGATATATTTAAATATAGTAACACGAAAACGACCTAACCTATAAGGACGATTTTTTCTTCGGTCTTAAATATTAATCCAAATAACTGAAGAGGTTTTGGGCGAGATTCGTTGTATGTATTTGTCGATTTTGTATTAGCGTTACCAGTAATAAACATTAAGCGATCACGTACTTATGCTGTCAGAGTGATTCAGTGGCACACTAGACTGATATTTTTAAAGTTGTAGAAAGATGCGAATGCAAATTTCTATCCCTTCTCACCTTTTCATCAATCTAAAATGGTACATTATGCTCTCTGCCCCATTCACACTCGCTGAGGATGCTCTTAAATCTCCGACTCGATTTTAAACCGATTTCCTCCGTCTAGTAATTATTAAGTGTATATTATCCGCACATACATATGAAATCGGAAGGCTAACTAATCTTGAAGCAGGGGCTGTTTGTAACGGTTCGCTCTTGATTAAGCGCTAACGAACTTTAATTTTAAATTAAAAGCGCTCCATCTTCGCATTTTCAACAATCGAATTTGCAACAATTGAAAATTCCCAGCCATCTCGAGCCGCGAGTTCATCGTTCTGCTCCGATGATACGACAGATCATCCAGTGCGCATTTTCCCCTACCCCCGTGAGATGCCCTGTGGACCGACGGCAACATATAAAATGAAATTATTTCGCGAACTCGAGGAGATTTTCAGAGAATAATTTCGAGGAAACGAACCTCGCTTTTCCAGGCCGATCCCGCGGCTCCAGCTGAGGAAGGCTTCGTTCCTAGTCCCAGTCCAAGAATTAATCCGAAATTATTCCGGCCCGATTCCGCCGCTTCTCTCCGACCAGAAAATTTGAGACAATCTCGAACTAGCTCCCCCAGGTACCCGCTTAAGTTCAAAATTGAATCAGTTTGTGACTGCAGATCGGAATAAACTGTATTTCATTTTCTCTAAGCCCCGCCTGACCGTTTGGATACAATTAATTTATGACTGGTTATCGGAATAAATTAATTGGGTTCCTTTATTATTTCGGCGTTCCCTAGAGACTCCTGAAATTCAATTAGCAGAGGGCTGGACTTCGGAGTTCGCTAGTTGAATTTATTACGCGTTAACAAAATCTACTTAAATATCTAGCACACCCGAGTATTGAAGTGCGATGATTCAAATTCGCGCAAAGCACTGCAGCTCATACAAATGATTAATTGAAATTTGCGTACATTTGAGTACATTATTGCTAAATCTTCCAGAGTTTGGATTTCTGGGCCTCAAAACCTGTTTCGCATTTCACGAGGAAATAGACGGTATCCCAAGACATAGCAAAACCATGTACTTACCCTGTGGAAATACAAGGGCCAAGCTATAATTATTGAGAATAAGACAACCTAGAAGCCGTAAAAAACAAAACATACAGTATTATTTAGAGTAACTCTTTATTTGTCATTTAAGGTTTAGTTGTTGAAGTTACGTTAATTAGAACCCGAGTTGTTGATTTTTTAAAATATCATTAAAAGTCAAAAAATGGAATTAACTAAATATTATTTTCGACTCATGATTTATTATGACTTTAAAAAATGTTTAAGCGCTTATGAGTGCAAAGAGAATTTAGACTCAGTTTTTAGCGAATACGCATCTTCTTTTGTTACAATTTACCATGGTATAAAAAAATTTAACTCGAAAGGAATTTTATTCAGCATCAAAAAGGAGCGGGTCATACTCCTACTACCGTTACCGAAAGAAACATTGCTGCTGTTAAGAAAATAATAGAAGAGGGCGATAAAGCCACTTATGCGGTAATAGAGAATCAACTCAAGATTAGATCCACAGCTGTTAACACAAGCATACACGATCACCAACATTTAAAAAAAATATCAATCGCTTTCTGATTCCTAAAAAACCGAGCGTTTCAGAATTGGCCATGAAATTTTATATCTCCTAAGTAATGGCAAACAAACATTTTTCCCCAATATTCTGATGAGTGATGAAACTTATATTCCCTTTTTCGACGTACCTACCCCCCAAGAGAGTGGTGTATGGAGTTAAGAAGATAAAGAACCTCCAGCAATGACCAAGAAGCAGCGAGCTATGGAAAAAGTTCTGTATGCGGTATTCTTTAAAGGTACGGGTCTACTCAATGCAATTAAGATAGATGGACAACAAACAGTTATAGTTACATGATACACTGAAAAATGTTTGCTTGACATGTTCAATTGAGTTCCAGAGAAGGAAATTACGCGACATTCCATATGGCTGCTTTAACACTGCAGGTTTTTACTGGAAAAAATATAAAAGAAATGGAACACCCGCGTTGCTCCCCTGGTTTAGCAATTTGGCTATTTTATGTGCTTAAAAGACATTTGCAGAGTAGAAGGTTTTCGTCTGAGGAAGAGCTTGATACCGCAGTTCATGATTATTTGGAAGGTATTCCTAAAGAAGATGATTGGCAACTTTTAAGCAATTAAATGAAAGAGTGCTCAAGTGTATTATTGCTGAAGAGAATTACTTTGAGCATATTTAAAATAAAATCCTAAAAAATTTTAACCGTTTTCTTTATTCTCAATAATTGTACTTTGAACCTCGTATATTTTGGCTTTCTTGGAAAGTATCCTTAACACGCGCGTGAGAACTGATAACATCGCACAAGAATCCGACCTTCGTATCTGACCTTCGCTCTAGGTCAAATCCTCATCCGAGTTTATCACAAAGACACCCACGTGTGCAGATAACCTGCGTATAGTACCGAGATCATAACCGCAATCAATTCTTTTGTAATTAAAACAAACTAAAATTATCCCGCGTATTTACGATAGCTCGAGCTGTCATTAATTTATTTGTGTTCCAGTTCTGCCAACACTAACTCTAATCCCCCACTCGTTCCAACGACCGCTCATAGCGAAGATCTCTGCCGTACGCCCATGCAACTGAGATGACCTAGCTCTCCAGGACCAGCTCCAGGATTTATGTCAAATAGAATAACTTCCAAGTATAAATAAATTGACACTAGGCCCAGTTAGAAGCTACCATTCATAAGGGAACAATTAATTAATGCTACAGATTAATTTACAAAATAAATATAACCAGGAAGCGTTGCAAAAAGGGCGCCCGAGCAGGGATCGAACTTTTGACTGATTTGAAGAAAGTTTTCAATAATCTAGGAAACCAGTCCAGTCTAGAACTAACGCCGACACCCAGATATAATTACAAATTATTACGGTAATTAAACTAGCTGCAGCCTGTCATCCCCGTGGCGCCCGAACAATCTAGAAATTACAGATTATTAGTTTATGTAAACGTAAGGTTCATATTCTAACGATATGTACAAACTCTGTTACAGACTAGCAATCTAGAAATGTACCAGAGCCGAGAGATGTCGCCGGTAGTCCAGGCCGTCCTGAGAAATCCCAGATCCCTGTATCCCTGTTCGGGCAGTTTCTTTTGAAATTCTGTTCCCGTATACCGGTCTAATAATGCCCTAGTCGAATAAATATATTGATTCTGAAATAGAAAAAGTAAATTCAGCTATAACCGTGGCTATAACTCAAACCACTACCATTCAGAATAAACGGAAAATGAACTACGAAAACCCACACACTCAGATATCAACCCCTATTACAACGGTATCTGGTTAACAACTAAAAACCCCTTAATTAAAATGCAACTGAACCGATCAGCGCGTAACATTAAGTTAGCATTCGAAAACCACAGAATTGATAACTATAGACCAGGGTTTCTCAACCTGGGGGTGGCGACCCATGTGTCGAGAGGTCGCGAAGAGCATCCCGAATGTTCTAATAACAATATTTTTACTACATAAATGAATACTATTTAAAAAAACTATAAAAAATGTTAATGGATCGGAGGAATCTAGGTGTAGAAAAATAAAAATCAGTGCGAAACTTTAGAATGCAGAGGGATTCATATTCATACGTTTTAAACAGAAAATTTCCATCCTTAAACTTTCTTTAGAAATAAAGGCAATGGCGGGTGCTCCTTAGGGGCTCAAGAAGCTCGAGGCTCCTAGTCGTCAACAGCCTATCTGGCATTAAAAAAAAGGTAACTATTCTAGAATTGAAAATATATTTTATCGGCTTTTCTACCGTTATAATATATCAAGGTTTAAATAATGAGATCCAGAGATCTTTATTCTATACCGCTTAAAATATGTAAAACAATATCCAAGAAGTATATCAACATAACATCAATTAAATTTATGTGTCAACATATTTCCTCGTATCATATGAACCTAGCAGCTGGTAGTTGCCAAGAGCACTTCGAAATGTGATCCAAACTTATATTGAAATTACGAAAGAAAACGCTGTCGCTGCAGAATCGGCGATACAACAGTTCAATATTATTGATATTTATCTCTCATGAAATGAAAATGAATAATTTACGAAAATAGCCAGTGGAACAATAAAATAAAATAAGTGAAAATAAAGAATGATGTTAAGCACGATCTTTGTTAGAAATAATATGACTGTTGGTCGTTCGATGTATATTCGTGCAGGAGTGGAAGTTTTGTTTTTTTTCATGAATTTCGGAATTTTAATATTATTTTTAATGAATATTTTGCTGCTGTAAAATAAACAAACGTGTAATAAATACTTACACTAAGAGTGAAGAAAACAGATGTAATGGTACCTTTTAAGCAGCCCCACACCTACTGAATTATTACGTTACAATGCCCTGGTTCGCTAGCTTAATCAGTGGGTGAGCTATGAGGCTTTATTCACATCATCAGTGCAGCTAAGGGAAAACTAATATTATCAGAGTCAGCACGTGGACACCTGAAATGTTGTACTTACAAATGCAAACACCAATGGTAATAAAAAAACTCAACAGTTTACATGAACACATATAATCTGTAAGAAAATGATGAAAACACAAATACATGCAAGCAAATACATAAAACAATGGCGCACTGCTCATGAAAAATATATTAATTAAGTGCTTAAAGTTCAGTTACTAGCGCAATACCAAGTTCACCAACGCGAAGTATGGAATAGTTCGCGTGCACCAATAAGTTGAACTAGAAGTTGTCGTTTCTTTATAGTGCCTCGATGTATGGGAACCCAATCTGCCGAGTTAGCATATGACGTGATGCGCGGCCGGTTCTTTCCCGTTATCGGGCCGCGACCACCTTGCCAGCAGTTGCGTAATTATTTATTACAATTGCTGACTGCGTTGCGAGGTTACAAGCAGGAACTAGCCTGGTATACGTCCAGCGAAGAACGGTGACCACGTTGGATGGCTTCTTTATGCTGCTGCATAAAGAAGCCGCTTCTAGCGATGTCGGACTGGAACACTACAGTCTCGCTTCTGGGCTGTTTTACTTGAACAGCTTGCACCTTGGACTCGGCTAAAGATGCCCTTCTTATGCGGTTTGCACGCACAATACCTCAACCACTCTTTTAAAAGGTCGACCCACGCTCTTTATTAACTTGGGAACGCCCCAGGTGATCTGCGAGGTTCACTCACTTCAGCGCGAATAAGTCGATTCGCCGAGTTCGCCTACTTGGGCGCGAATGCCTTCCCTCTCTCAGCGTCGTTTCAATTTCGTGGCGTCTGGTTCTCCGAATTGACTTGCATTGTTAGCACATTTTCTCACGTAGTCCGAGCGCGTTACACTCGAAAACTCTATAGTTAGGGTTCAGGCACACAGCATTTCTTACTTATAGTACGATACTACGTAAATAAACATACGAACACATACCTCTGGGCCTTATTACTAATTAGTATATAATATTTCTTCTTCAGAATCACGATTTAATGGAGGCTGGTAATCGCTACCTGAATCTGCAAAGGGTTCTGCAACATATATCTCTGCATCCTCATAATGTTCACGTTCGATTCCGCCATAACGCGTTCAGCTTCCTTTGCAATTGTTTTTCAGTCAACCTCTTTTGCTACTTCCAGACTATATGAAACTAAAATCATAAACAATACACATATACCTGTGTATAGTAGCTAAAGCAAGTTACTAAATCAGGTAGCTAAAATTTAGTAGTTTAGTTAAGAGAGCACGTATGCACATATTGCATCATAATTGTTTAGTTGACTTTGATTTTTTAAAATGGCGCAACGTACAATAATTCTTTAGTCATTAATTTTTTTTCCCTTATGTGGTGAATTGGCGAATATAATAGCAAGTAGATATAATTTAAAAAAAACGCTTTGTGGTGCAGGAAATTGTTGTTGTACGGAAAGAAATACATGGCGCTTCTTCTATGTTGGTAAAGGAACTTGCAATTTTATGAGAATGTCGAAAGAACAATTTGACAAACTGCTACATCAAATTAGTCCTTCAATTACAAAATGCGATACAATCATGAGGGATGCCATTCGTGTTAGAGTGAAATTACAAATAACTTTATTACAGCTGACAACAGAAATAGCTACAGAATGTTGCAGAGACTATTTCGTATGCCGAGACCAGCAATTTTCAAATTCATTCTGAAGTCTGTGATGCAATTTATAAAAACCTGAAGGAATATATTAAGGTGAGCCGCGCTCTTACAAATTTTTGACTGAGTTCTTGCATGTATCAGTGGCGTTTTAATTAAAAAAAAACATAAATCAATTAGTTACCTGGAATGCAGTATTAGTAAGCAAAACAAATGGATAATACTAGAATAACTGGTAACATTTTTATTGTCTTTTATTACAAAAGTTATAAAATTACAAAAACTTTTGAGAATATAGCGAATATGTTATATAGTTGAAAATGTTCAACCTAAAATATCAGAAGAACAATTTTCCCTGTATTTTTTTATTGAATGTGAATTGCTGGATATGTTGCTGAGGCAAAATGCGAAGACCTGAATATGGCGGTGATTATGTAGGCCTTTGTGCAGCAGATATAGCCTGTAATAATTCTTGAAGTTTACCTGATGTTAGTGCATACTGTACGACTGTACGTTCCAGAGCTTGTATAGCATTGTATCGTGATAAAGTCATTAATTATGCTATCACGCTAAGTGCAAACATTTCATATTCAGTTTAACTGTGAGGTTCCTTCATAACTGTTCAACTTATTCTCTTGAGTTCCTTAACTACATTCGTTACATGTAGGACTTGCGGACGACGGTTTTCTGATGCAGGGCACTCGCATGCTGCTATTCATACTCCAGCAAATATGGATGTAATAGAAGATAATCGCATGCCGGTGTATTTCAAGGACTATACCACTTCTTCTAACATCAACCAATGAAAAACGGCAAAATGCATAGTTACGCATGTACTAACTTTTGATAATGTACATGGCAACTGACAATCACATACTTTCCTGATTAATAGGTGATAATCACACGCCTTCACAAACATCACGTTACCTGCTGTCAGTACAATTGTTATAACAACCACATTAACTGTACTTTTAATATTTAAAATACACCATTTAAACGTTGTTTATTGACTCGTGATATAATCTAGCCGAATGCAACTCGTGTCTTCTTGATTATCAAATCATTTCTGTTTCCACTTGATATATTGTTTTAGGCAATCACGCTCGTCCTTCGGACTCGCGCGATTGCCAAACAATATATCTCGTGTAAACAGAAATGATTATTTGATAATCAAGAACCCACTAGTTGCATTATATATGATAATTTTTGTTTGAAGCCTTAGAATACAATTTATTACCATTGGATTTTTAGTGAGAGATAATGCTTTTCCACTCAAGACATATTTGATGATACCTTACTCAGGCAAAGAGCAACACGTTTTCGATGATAGTTTATCTCGGGCTCGGTGAATCCACTATTGATACAATTATTAAAACATGTTGTGCATTACACAACCCGATGAGAACAACTCAGTAATAATTAGAGGCCACGAGGATCTCTAGATGAAGAAGAGGTCGATAGCGGCCAAGTCACGCCTGGGTGCTGGAGAAATGATATTAGAAATGCTCTGCCTACAGTTATTGTAGTTACAGGTAATCATTCATCAAGATATATAAGACAAATCAGGGATGCATTCTGTTAGTTTTTCATGTGAGAAGGTGCTGTTCCATGGCAGGACAGAATGCTCTTCTAATTTAGTTATAACATAGCCGAAAACCAGCAAATAATTGAAGAATTACTCTCAGAAGAGAACATCACCTGGCATTTCATTCCTACGCGATCCCCACACTTTGGTGGGATATGGGAGACAGCTGTCAAATCTGCCAAAAAACATTTACGAAAAATTGTCGGTGATGCCAAACTCACGTTTGAAGAAATGTACACTCTATTAGTAAAAATAGAAGCTTGTCTGAATTCACGTCCTTTAACACAATTTTCCAATAATCCTAATGACTTGACAGTCCTCACCCCTGGGCATTTTTTGATCGGAGATTCCTTAGCGGCTCTTCCCGAAAAGAATTTTCGGGAGGTCCCTACAAACCGTCTATCTCGTTGAGAGGGAGTGTGCCAGCTGAATCAACATTTCTGGAAGAGATGGAGCACGGAGTATTTAGCAACCCTTCAGCAACGGACGAAATGGAAGGACAACCCATTCAAACCAATTGGAGTCAACGACATGGTTCTACTACGGGATGATAATTCACCCTCCTACACGTGGCAATTGGGTCGTGTCCAAGAACTTCATCCAGGAGACGACGGCATAACTCGTGTAGTGACATTAAAAACTGCAAGGGGTGTAGTGAAACGGGCTGTGTCAAAGGTGTGCGTGCTACCAATCGAACAAGACGATGTTTCTAATTTAAGAGTGTAGGTTAAGAGAAACAGACATTTACTTTAGTTTAATTATTCATTAACGATTATTATCTATTGTATGTAAACATTTTCTATTATCTTGTGCAAGTCAATAATTTTACTATTGTCCAGTGAATTTTGAAACCTACATTTCAAGGTGGGCGGTATGTTTAATCTAAAAGACACCTCTGATATTTTGGGCTATTTTGGGCCCAGGTAGAAGAGCGAGGGCACACAGGAACCGAGCCGACAAGGGTCCACACACACACACATGTGCGGGGAGTTGCCAATTCACATTTGTCGTAACAAGTTGTTTTTAATATTTGGTTAAGTTTGTTGTGAATAAATAAGCGAGAGTTTTATTGGTGCTTCAATTAAATAATACGAGAAATTAAGAAGCAAAACCTACATAATCTATACCTATACTTCCATCTAAATAACAAAAAGGTACTCTCACAGTTATTAAATTATCCTGCGTAGCTATTTTATTACCTTTCAGGCAATGCAAAGACTGGTCCATTTATTTATACCATTTTAAATGAGAGACACATACAGTGAATTTATTATTAGTACGTACAGTAAAATTAGCTCCAAACCAGGGAATCCAAAAAAAAAACTAAGGTCTGACTGTCACAAGTTGTTCTCTACCCTTTGCTTTAAATGTGGTAAAAAGTCTCCACCGTCAGAGCGTCAGGTTTGGGAGGGGAGTGGGGGGGGGGAGTGTCAAAACAGTATGTTTTCTAAGTTTTTTACAAATATCTCGGAAAGCCTTAAGTTTAGAGCTTATCCTATACACTTTTAAAGTATGTTAAATTTTCAACAAAATTTGTCCTATACACTTTTTTGCTGCGCCCAATAGTTTACGAGATATGGAGGGGTAAAATTTAGTTATTCAGTTATTCCGTCCTTTATGATGCTGAAGAGGGTCGTATGAATGGGCAGACTCGCGTTATGGTCATGTTTGACCAACCACTCTTTGCCAAGGCCCACGGAATGGTAGCCAGTGCCCCTACCGATAGTTCCTTGAAAACGTAGTCACCAAAATTGTTGGCATATCATCTCGAACGTTGCTAAACAACACGATGGAGGAGGTGCTCTCCATCTACAACATACAATACCCCATGTGTTATCTCATCATCAGGTGGAGCAGTCCCTTCACAAGGTAACATTTTCAGCATGGACGATTTGGTGTCTTTCCTCATCAAACCACTTTCATCGAACAGTGAGGGAGGGCATGTACATAGTTCATAGCCAAATATTTCTTTTAACTGTTTATCCATCCTCAAAGTACAAACCATACGGTGAAGCAGCTGCTTGGGATTGACGTGGGTGGTGTTATTTCGGATGTTGACAGACTTTTTCACGGCTGCTAACGATTTGACAGTGTATTTTCTTTTCCAACTGATTTCACTGAATTTCATCCCTTCGATCTCTTGTATTGCAGATCCAATATCACGGGCGTCATCACAATTTGTAGTAATCCATCTGCAACCGATCAAACCACCTTTTGTTTTCATCGCTCTCATTACCACTTGTTCAACGGTCATATCGGTCCAAACACCACACCAAAATTTGTCGCTTCGGCGAATGGTGAAGAAACCCTTTGTTACAAATTTGTCAAATTCACCGTCAGTCAGAGTGCTCAAAAGTTGCAGGAAATATTTCAGGTACAAATGAGTTGTTTTAGCTTAGTTGAGGTGCCCTCTGACATGAAAGAAAAGCAGCATTTGCTGCACGCAGTGGAGATGGAGATAAAAATCCCCGCTTCTTTCTGCTTTTATGAACATCTCTATAAGATTCACCATTTCAATAAATTTGATCCACAATTTTTGTGTTCTACCACTCTCCTTGGAATTCTTCAGTTGCTCTTCCACAGTTCGTACCAAATTCTTGACTGCAGCCGATCCCACTATCTCATCAGGGCCCATTTCACACGAAATTAATGATGAATAGAGTGCCTTCAACTCTTCTTTGTGGACGTCCCTGATTCTGTGTCTCAATGAAAACCGCCATAAGGGCTTCTTGAGTTAGGAACAGGCCACAGATAACTTTGGAATATGTTTTCCCATTCATCATGGGATGCTATTTTTGGCATAAACTTATCTCCACACCTCTTCCAAACTACTTTCAGCTATTATGCGGCCTACTGATCCTATAAAAGAAAAGAGAAAGTGGAACCCTCCAAGCCGGATGGACAGCGATTTCAAGGAACTATCGGTAGGGGCACTATAGAGCGTCTCAGGGTGACAAGGCAGCGTGGAGAGGATAGGGAATGCTTTCCTTATGGGAATTTCGCCCCGACGTTGCCAGTTCTATGCAACGGGTGATGGTATAAGTTGACCGAAATAGACGAAAACCAGAAGTTCCCAATAAGTTCTCACGCAAAATTTTAATTCAGAAAGCATCATTTGTAGTTCAGATTAATCAGTTTGAGAAAGTATAATTTGTAATTCAGAAACCATTATTTATACAGGCTGATTTATAATAGGTGTAAAACACTTTACTATCTTGTTCCGGAAGTAATTTTAAGATAAAAATGTCATATGGACATAGGTCATATTCCAATTAGTTACAGAACTACAACAGATTTAAATTTTAGTGAATTAGTAATGATTATTAAAGAACAATTTCAAAACATAAGTAAAAACAAATTGGAATATGACCTATGTCCATATGACATTTTTATCTTAAAATTACTTCCGGAACAAGATAGTAAAGTGTTTTACACCTATTATAAATCACCCTGTATAGAAGATTATAAATAATTAATACCTATATCTTATCATTTTTAAAACTGAAGTAATTTACTGCACATCAGGTTTAACGTCTGCTGTCTGCATCAAATTGGTTCTTAATTACAACCATAATGAGGGTGACAAATTTGTACTTCCAAAAGTTTGAGTGATTCATAACTACTTTCTAATGCAAAATAAATTAATAAGCCATTAGGGTAATTTTTGTACAAAATATGTTTAGTCTTCATCTGTTCTCAGAGCCTGTTGACATATTCCATTTGCGATTATTTTTGCATAGTGTTCTATACATTTATCTATTGTTAGTGCTTTTATTGTTGTTTATTGTTGTTTTGACCGCTCAATGGAGGAAATTGTTAAATGGAAACGTGGACAATCTTTGCAAGTTTCAGAAAAGCAAATAGTAATGAATCTCGTCAGTTACCATGTAAATCAAACTAACGATTCGATATCCACTATAATCAAAAGAGTGACCGAAATGATGGCGTGGGTGAAAAGAAGCTTTACAACGTGAGACAAGAGTACACTTCACCAGCTGGACTACTTCCTCCAAAAGAAAGGCCCAAAAAGCGCAAAATTGTTACATCTCGTGAAAACAAATACGACGGAGAAATGAAGAGTGACATTCGCAGAATAGTGCACCAGTTTTATCGGGACAATATACCGCCTACAATAAATTCTGTGTTAGCTGCAGTAAATGGCAATGCAAATTTGCCAAATTTTTCGCGCGCAACAATGCATCGCATACTGAGTGACATGGACTTTGTGTATGAAAAGCGTGGCAGAAAATCTATTTTAATTGAAAAGCAAGAAATAATCTCTTGGCGTCATCGTTATTTACGCAAAATTCGTAATAATCGTGAAGTTGGATACAATATCGTGTATTTGGATGAATCGTGGGTAAATATCGGACATAGTGTATCGAAAGAATGGGTCGATAAATCGATTAAATCGCATCGGGATGCATTTATTCGTGGATTGACCACAGGTTTGAAAGCTCCTACAACTCGTGGTCCACGATTTGTCCTGTTACATGCAGGATGCAAAAACGGGTTTTATTGATGGAGCAGAGCTGACTTTTTTGGCTAAGAAAAATACCCAAGATTACTGTTGAAGCATCATATTTAATATTTACTTGCGAATAATCCTAGAAATTGTTCGTGGCATTAGGAGCTGCAGCCAGGTTAATTTAAGTCTTGCTCATCTCCCGCTGTCCAGCAATCTATCATACTTAAGATCCTAATCTTGGATTTGCATGTCATTTGTAAATACCATCTGCAATTTAAAACGGATGTCATTAGTTTATTGTTAGAGCTTTCGGCGAAATGCAGCTCTCTCTTGCGGTGGTCGACCATTCCTTCCCCCTACTCCTAAAGGGGTGGTTTAACGAGTGTCCGAGTTTTCTTGGGCTCGAAGAGACAGACACGACCAGAGTCACGTTAAGACACCGAGAGATATACATCTCCTCTATAATCAGTACCGGCAAGTTTAAATTTGTAATTATACAGTCCGCTTTTAGTGTTACATTGGTGCATATATTGTAAATAAAGTGTTATTACAATTATATTCGTTGTGTTCAATCATTCACGACCGCGACGACTTGCGTGATTCTCCGCCGGTATTTCGTTGTGCCCGTAAGGTTCGGGTCGCAACATATTTTGGTCATATCGAACCGAATTTCGAACCAAGTACACCTTGGATTCAACGTCTTCATCTGAAGAGGATCATCTGTATCCACATTTGCCGTGTATGGCATTCATCGGAGGAAGCTGCAGCATCATTACGAGGCCAGTGGAGTCCCCAGTACCTACAAAAAGCGTCAACTTCTTGGGGTGAGTGGTCTCCAATCCTACCGTTTGTTTAATTTCCCTTTATCGCATGTTTAATGTTGTGTACGTTCTTTCAACGTGAAGAATTGGTTCATTAATTACTAGCGTCGAGGAAAATTTAATTGAAGAAATTTCTTCATAATTGTTTGCTCTTTTTGAGTAACGTCAGTAAAATTACTTTATTTAGTTATTACGCTTGATTCCAAATGGCAGACATTAAAGCACTGCTTACCAAGCGCACAGTGCTAAAATCTAAATTAACTAAATTTAGAAATAAAATGAGTGACGAGTTAGACGTTGATCAGTTAAATACTATTAAAGATCAAGTACAACCTCTGAATGATGAATTTGATAGCATCCAATTTCAAATTGAAGAATTGGATGCAAACCAGGTAGATTCGATTTTTTTCGATCAATATCTTTCCCTTATGACGGATATTAATAAATTATTAAGAAAGCTGAATGGCTCCACTCGAGAGGTAGGCACCCCTCGTCCTGCGTCTTCAAATAATTCAATTGAGACGCAAGTTAAACTACCAGCTCTAAATTTACCACAATTTAATGGGAATTGTGAAAACTGGTTATCATTTTACGAATCTTTCGAAACGTTGGTACATAAAAACGAGACAATAAACGAATTGCAACGGTTTCATTATTTAAAATCGTGTCTAAGGGAAGAGGCGCTTCAGTTGGTCAGTTCTCTTCCAATTACCCGCGATAATTATCAAATCGCGATTGAGTTGCTAACCAACAGGTATCAGAATAAACGTATAATTATAAAAAAGAACATTCACGCATTGTTCCATTTAGATAATGTAATTAAAGATTCATCCAAGTCATTACGAAACCTGATAGATATATTATATTATATATACTTTTGGTTGGGTTAGTTCCCCTTTCTGCACTGCGGCCTAAAAGACCTATTGTGCACATCCCAGTGCTTCACCTAGCCTCACAGAGGTATTCCGATGTCCTCAAAAAAGCTTCCTAGTGAGTTTAGTGAGGTGTTTATCAGCAGTTCGGGTTCAATTGTTGTTTCCCCAAAGTGTTTATGTCGCAGAGTTATGAGTTCCTCGCACTCGCATATCCAGTGGATTGGAGTCTCGTCCTCCTCTTCACAGAATCTGCATTCTGTGTTTGTTGCCACTCCTATTGTGTGCATATGTTTGTTCATATAACAGTGTCCTGTAGTTATCCTTGTTATGTGTTTTATTTTCTCCCTTCCAT
Organism: Agriotes lineatus; assembly: GCA_940337035.1. Classification (NCBI taxonomy): domain Eukaryota; kingdom Metazoa; phylum Arthropoda; class Insecta; order Coleoptera; family Elateridae; genus Agriotes; species Agriotes lineatus. The sequence continues at coordinate 71,939,073 of OW679199.1, forward strand.
TTTCCAGGAGTGCCAGTGTCGCTTTCTTGGACGGTTCCCCTATGAAGTTCCTAGAGTGCCTTGCTTTAGGGTAGTCGTGCCAGAATTTGCGATGTTTATCTCGTAACCAGCTTCTAGTTTGCTCCCTGATCATGCTATAAGCTATGTTACAGGTAGGCTCTGGTCCTATCAGCTGGGTAGTGCTGGCTGATTTTGCTAATTTGTCTGCTTTTTCGTTGCCTATTATTCCTTGGTGACCTGGGACCCACAACAGGCTAAGTTTGTTGTGTTCTCCCAGTTGAACCAGTTTTTTATGCCATTCATATACCAGTTCTGAGTTAAACTGGTTAGATGACAGCGCTTTTAAAGCTGCTTGGCTGTCCGTCAGGATGTGTATTCTCCTGCCTTTGTAGGATCTCTGCACCATTAATTGGGCGCAGGTTAGAATTGCTGTTACCTCGGTCTGGAATACTGTTGCATATTGTCCCAGGTTTATGCTTATTGCATTTCCTGGTCCCGTACCATAAATGCCCAGACCTGTTCCATTTTCTGTTCTTGATCCGTCTGTGTACCAGACTTCCCCCTTTAGTTTGGTTAAGACTTCTTCCTCGTTCCACTCTTCCCGCTCTGGAAGATATACTTCAAACGGTTTTTGGAACTGGTAGGATGTCTTTATTTTGTCGGACTTCATCTGCAGGATGAGGTTTTCACGTAATCGGTTAAAGATTTCGGTATGGTATCCTCGATGTCCAGGATAACGATCATACCCTTGTGTTTTCAGCCTATATGCCCCTAGTCTCGCTTCCGCCTCTACCCTTAGGTGTAATGGGGGAAGGTTCAGCAAGGCTTCTAACGCGGCTGTCGGGGTTGTTGACATTGCCCCCGTTATTCCAATACAGGCCATTCTTTGTATTTTGCTAAGCAAGTTCTTATTTTTAATATTGCTTGCCTTGTGCCACCATACCAAGGATGCATAGGTTATCGTTGGTATAATGACTCTTGTGAAGAGCCAGTATACCATTTTTGGTGACAGTCGCCATGTTTTTCCAAAAATTCTTCTGCAGGTCCAGAATGCTCTGCAGCCTTTGCTTGTAACATGTTCCATATGGTGTTTGAATGTCAATTTGGTGTCTAAAATCACACCCAAATATTTGACCTTCTCCACCATCTGTAGTTCTTTTCCGTATAGTTTTAGTTTCCTATACTTGTTTTTCTTCCTTCTTGTGATTGACAGAAGCGAGGTCTTTTCCGGGTTGACCGATAGTCCCTTGGCTTCACACCATCTTTCCACAATGTTGAGGGCCAATTGCATTCTTTCGAATACTACGCCCTCAAATTTTCCGTGTATGTAGATGGTGATGTCGTCAGCGTAGCCCTGTGTGTATAAGCCCCTCTCCTCTAGTTCCCGTAGAAGGCCATCCACCACGAGGTTCCACAGTAGAGGTGACAATACCCCTCCTTGTGGGCACCCTCTGGTTACCGACACTTTCACGGTTGTCTTATAAAGAGAAGTGGTTATGACTCTGCTTTTAAGCATGTTTAGTATCCATCTGCTCAGGGTGTCGTTTATTCCCCTGCTATTCAAGGCTAGATGAATTGAGTCGAACGAGGTGTTGTCAAAAGCACCTTCGATGTCCAGAAAGGCTCCTAGGCCAAAGTCTTTGGATTGTATAGTTTTTTCCCCCTTGCTGACTAGTTCGTGTATAGCCAGTTCGCAGGATTTTCCTGATTGGTAGGCATATTGGTATCTATGTAATGGAGAAATCACCAGTACTTCGTCTCTTATATACCTGTCAATTAACTTTTCTAGCGTCTTCAGAATGAATGACGTCAGACTTATTGGTCGGTAAGATTTCGCCTGGGCATAGCTTTCCTTTCCCGGCTTTGGTATAAATACCACTCTCACTTTTCTCCAGCTTGCTGGTATGTAACCTAGGGCCAGACTTGCCCTTAGCATTGCACATAGACGGGTGGATAGTTCACCCCAGCCCTGAGTGAGTAGAGGTGGGTAGATCCTGTCTCCACCTGGAGCTTTAAATGGTTCAAAACTGTGTAATGCCCATTTAAGTTTTGTTATGTTTATCACTTGATGTGCTGTCTTCCAGTTCTCTTGTGTGGCCCTGCATAAAGGTATTTCTACACCGTGATCACTGGTATTATCTTCTTGTAATAGTATACTGCCTGGGAAGTGTGCCTGTAGTAAAACTGCCAGTGTTTCTTTCCCAGTTTCCGTGTATCCTCCTTCAGTTTTTTTAGTGTTTCCACTATCTGTGGTCTATCTTTCGCTAGCGCTTTTTGGAGTTTTGCACATTCTGGTGTCTTGTCGATTCCCTTGCAGTACTCCCTCCATGAGGATCGTTTTGCTTTCCTCACTTCGTTATTGTATTTTGTAAGGACTTCTTTATAAGGTTCCCACTTCCCTGTCCTTTTTGCTTTGTTAAATAGCCTTCTTGTCTCCACCCGCAGCTCTGAAAGTCGACCGTTCCACCATGGAACATCTCTGGTTTGACCTTTTGGAAGTTGCAGTACAACTCGAAGGCATTTATCAGTGATTCAGCGATGGCATCTGCCATTGTTTCTAATTCAACAGTGTTACTGGCCCTGGAGGGGCAATCCTGTAGTGCCTGCTTAAGGTTCTCTTTATATGACCCCCAGTTGCAGTTTCTGGGATTCCTGTACTCCAGGTCGGTTAGCACTGGTGTTTTGATGTCAAATCTGATGTATCTGTGGTCCGAGAGCGATGGCTCTTCAGATACATACCATTTTTCTACCATGTTTGCCATAGCTGTAGTGGCTATAGTTATATCAATGACCTCCATTCTAACACTAGTTACAAATGTGGGTTCATTGCCTAGATTCATTGTCAAGAGCCTATTTTCTAAAAAGAAATCAAGGAGTGACTCACCTCTGGGGTTGGTGTTATTGCTTCCCCACGCTATGTGGTGAGCGTTTGCATCACATCCTAGTAGTAGCTGCAGATTCGCCCCTCTGCAGTGTCCTACTAGCTTCCTCATCTCAGGAGTGGGTGGATCTCCTGGCTGGTCATATGGGAGGTATACGGATCCGATAATGAGTTCCCTCTCGTTCCCTTCCATAGCCATTTTGGTTTTGACTGCCACAAGATCCCTACAAGAAAGGTCTCTTAATGTGATCAGATTCAAATTTGATTTAGCAAGTATGCAGGTTCTAGGCATGACTTCATCGGAGCTGTGCAGAGTCCAGCCCTTGGTCATCCCTAGTCCCATTATTTTATTACCCTTAATCCAAGGTTCTTGAATTAATATAATATCAATATTATTTTTGAGCCACAGATTATATAAAGTGGCATTTTATCCCGCCTAGAGCCGCGCATCATGGTGGCATTTGGGAAGCTGCCGTAAAGTCGGTTAAGCATCATATTAAAAGAGTTATTGGTGAGGCTTCTTTCACGTTTGAAGAATTGTACACAATATTAACTTGTATCGAATCTTGCCTCAATTCCCGTCCTTTAACTCCAATCAGTAACGATCCTAATGACCTCATTCCCTTAACTCCAAGTCACTTCCTTATTGGAGACGTGCTCACTGCACCCGTTGAACCGGATGTGACTAAGCTCAACATTCATCGCTTGTCAAGATGGCAAGACATTGAGCAAATACGTCAACACTTTTGGCAACGATGGTCAGCCGAATATCTGACCCAGCTTCAACAGCGTGCTAAATGGCACCACGCTGAGACCAATATCGCCATAAATACTATGGTCTTGATCAAGGAAGACTGCGTACCTTCACTACGTTGGCCGTTGGGTCGCGTTATCGCTACCCATCCAGGGAAGGATGGCAAAACGCGAGTCGTGTCAATCCGCACCTCGAAAGGCATTATTATTCGTGCCGTAACAAGGGTGTGTCCGCTACCAGTCCAATAGCGATTGTGTTGGTGATTGAACTAATAAACAACTTTTTAAGTGCTTCGTATCAGTGAATTCCCGTGTCATAGACTATGATTTGAGACATTTGATCACACGTGTCTATATTTATGTTCTTTCATGCTTTTATTGTGCTCAGTGTCTTTTAAATCTCCTGTACATAGTAGGTTCTTGATAGTTCTTACATTTGATTAATTGCTTTGCATCTAATTTATCTCGTGTACTTTCTGTGTATCATTTCGATGTATTTCCTGTGTTTATTTTATAAGGTATTGTTATAAAGGTCCCCAGTTCCTTTATAGGGGCCGGTATGTTGAAGCATCATATTTAATATTTACTTGCGAATAATCCTAGAAATTGTTCGTGGCATTAGGAGCTGCAGCCAGGTTAATTTAAGTCTTGCTCATCTCCCGCTGTCCAGCAATCTATCATACTTAAGATCCTAATCTTGGATTTGCATGTCATTTGTAAATACCATCTGCAATTTAAAACGGATGTCATTAGTTTATTGTTAGAGCTTTCGGCGAAATGCAGCTCTCTCTTGCGATGGTCGACCATTCCTTCCCCCTACTCCTAAAGGGGTGGTTTAACGAGTGTCCGAGTTTTCTTGGGTTCGAAGAGACAGACACGACCAGAGTCACGTTAAGACACCGAGAGATATACATCTCCTCTATAATCAGTACCGGCAAGTTTAAATTTGTAATTATACAGTCCGCTTTTAGTGTTACATTGGTGTATATATTGTAAATAAAGTGTTATTACAATTATATTCGTTGTGTTCAATCATTCAAGACCGCGACGACTTGCGTGATTCTCCGCCGGTATTTCGTTGTGCCCGTAAGGTTCGGGTCGCAACAATTACCATGATGAAATGGATGGACCCAACTTCGAAAAGTGGTTCGAACATCAGTTGATTCCGAATCTACCAGAAAAAACTGTTGTTGTTATGGACAATGCGTCTTACCACAGTAGAAAGTTAGAGCAAATTCCGAACAGTACTTCAAATAAAGCCGAAATTCAGGCATGGCTTCGGTCTAAAGATTTATTTTTTGAAGAGGACTATTTAAAAAACGAATTGTTGGAAGTAGTTAATACCTTCAAACGAAACTATGATGGGTATAAAATAGAAGAAATTGCAAAAAGGCACAATGTGAAGATCTTGAGACTCCCGCCCTACCATTGCGAACTGAATCCTATAGAATTGGTGTGGAGTGAAGTAAAAAGGTATTTAATTTAAATATTGTCGTAAACACTGTTTAATTTTGGCATTTATTGAATTGTAATGCAGCAAAAGCTTCCAAAATGTCATTTAAATAAATTTTTAATGTTATCAAAGATCGACACCCAAGATATTATAAATACATAATTAAATTAAACATCCTTTGCTTAATTAGTTTATTGTCCATAATTTTCTTATTTAAAATTATAACATCCACGATTTATCACCATATTTTTTAATTATTTATTATTAATCTTTAAAAAGTAAATTTAATGCACAATTAAGCGGATTTTTTTTAAGGTACGTAGCCGGACATAACACGAATTTTAAGGAGAATGAAGTCCGAAATTTAATCAGTGAAGCATATTTGCGAGTTACGCCAGAAAAATGGAATAACTATGTAAATCACGTAATAGCAACAGAAAGGACACTGTGGGAAGTCGATAATTTGTTAGAAGATATAGAACCAATTATTATAAATATAAATGATGCAGATAGTGATAGTGACATTAATAGTGAAGCGAACAATAGTGACAGCGAGTAGTGATACACGAATTGTACAATTTTTAAACTTTACAATTAAAAATTATAATCAGTTACTGTTTTTTCCAATTTCTATTTTAAATATATAAACTCGATTGCCGTGAAACACATATTCGTTTTATTTATTTTTACCGGCTATCAAATCCACTAAATTTGGCGAATTTTATGCTTGTTAAAACCTAATTTTACTCATTAAAAAACTATGACAAGTTCCGATTAAAAGAATTATGTGTTTGTGATAAGTGAGATCCTACTGTACGTAATTGTTTCGTTCTTAAACTTGTTTGAATGCCACTGACAAAACGTACTAGGTAATGAGGGATTATAGTTAAGCTGTCTCTATTACAATAGCCGGATTTGTTTGTCTGTGATGGGGGCATATTTTCTACAGAACACTTTTGTGGAGACATATGGCATCGCTGTTTGCCATAAGGCCCTGTACTGTCTAGTCCCCCTGAGACGCAGTATAGCTACCATTCCCTGGGCCTTGTAAAGAGTGGTTGGTCAAACGTGACCATAACGCGAGTCTGTCCATTCATACGACTCTCTTCAGCATCATACAGGACGGAATACCTGAATAACTAAATTTTACCCCTTCCATATTTCCGAAATTATTAGGCGCAGCAAAAAGTGTATAGGACAAATTTTTTTGGAAATTTAACGTACTTTAAAAGTGTATAGGATACAATAAGCTCTAAACTGAAGGCTTTCCGAAATATTTGTAAACAACTTAGAAAACATACTATTTTGACACTCATCCCCCGCCCCCCTCCCAAACCCGACGCTCTGGCGGTGGAGACTTTTTACCACATTTAGAGCAAAGGGTAATTTATTAATTTATTTATTTCGCACTCAGTCAACAGCCGTTAGGCCAATTATAGGCGTCGCTGTGCATTTTTGGGGACTTCCAACCCCACTAACGACTGTCATGATGTTGTGACAGCCGTATCACGAGGCGCCGAGAGACCCAACCGTGGAACTCCCATCCAAGTTCTGACCAGAAAGAGCGTTGCTTAACTCTACTGATCGAACGTGGACGCTTGTTCAAGCTACACCACCCGGGACTTGTGAACAACTTGTGACAGTCAGAACTTAGTTGTTTGTATTTCCGGGTTTGGGCATTTTTTTGTCTAATTTTACTGTACTATATACCGCGCAATGTGGTATTCCCGTTTCCATGAGGACTTCTTTGTTACTATTGCTTTCTAAGGGTACGCCACGCCATGTGTGAATGCGTTTATTTTAAAATGCAATATATGAACCGCAATTTTATTGAAAAAGAAGCATCACAAATAACAACAGGGCATGTAATAACCCACATACTTGCTGTAAACTGAAGTCTTTATACCATTTGATCAACAGAATTCCTTCCTCCATAGAATATATTATGTTTTTACATACTCAGTAACGTTTCCATATTGCACGTTAAAATAAACGCATTTACACATTGCGCGTTATAATAAACTCCCTGTACATAATTCTATCATGTTCCTTTCCTAGACTCTTACTTTTTTTGAGAAGTTGATTGTAGTGCCCGTATTTTATTTCTTATTTCTGCAACTCCAAATACCACGATTCCCATAATTCACCCAATTGCTTTGTAAGCCATTTCTCGAGCTTGTCATTTCTTGTAAATACTAGCCCTGGTATTCCACAAACATTCTCTCGATACTCTTGTACAGATTTTAATGTTGTATCTTCATTCCACTGTTATAACCTAACCTATAATATCTAACATATCGTAAAAAACGTAAAGTAACAAACGACGTCCCGGATTGGACCGTGTAAGTATTCAGGTCGAAGAACTCAGCGTTTCGCCCACTTTCGTAAGGGGCTTCATCAGGAGGAAAAGCAAAAAAAGCACGGTAACTCAACGTGTAAACCACGCCAGAGGAGAAATTCTTCTAACGATCGGATGGAGAGAGGCGAGAATTTATAGACAAGTACCGTCGCGGTTGAGTGACGGTGGTGGGGCTGATAAATTAGCACTTTCCACATAGAAGGTAAAGGAAAGCTTTCGTCCTTTGTTCTTCGACTTCAATAATGGCACGGTCAAATGGTGTACCTTCACAAATATACCATAAGAACACTCTCACAGTGAACACATTTAAATTAACCTAAAAACTCAACTATGACCTCCAGCTCGAGATCATCGAGATCATCGGTTTCACATATGGGACCGGTATTCCCCTATACCGCAGTAAAATGTAAAATCGCTCCAACGCAATCTAAGTTAGGAAATGTTCATTTAAATTGATATGATTTGCATCCCATATATGAGGCTTCAGTCGGTAGAAAAAATCCTAATGAATCACATATGAGCCGGTTGGTAGCGTACATGTTAAAAAAAACAACAAGAAAGCTGTAAACTTTTTTCATAATCATAAAATTTAAAACATTTCAGATAATTCTTGAGGATATGGTAAAAATGCTGTAGCACAAACGGTGGCGGCTCATGGAAAATTTTGATGGTAGAGCCAACTCCCGAACGTAAAATGCATTTTCCACCCCCTCATGATATCCTGAGATTTAAATATTTTGTAAATGGATTGACAAAAATTAGCTAGTGAAAAAATTTACCAAACTTTACAGGCTAATAAAATATGATAAACTGAAGCGAGTATCTCTTTCATTTTCCATTTAAATGTATAATTCGGCAAAAAATGCATCTCCACTGTTTGAGACACATAGATGCATGCGTGATTGGGGTATATTATTTCAAGATGTGCAAGAATTTACCAATAAATTATGAGTAAAAAAAATGGTAACCGTAATTATTTTGCGAAAACCCTAACGTTGCACTCTTCTGTGGAAATTGTAGACACGGACGTTCGAATATGCTCGTAATGTCAGTGTCAGACCGAGCTTGTTGAAGTGTCTAAGCAATTTTGGTTCTCATTTAATGTTAAAATATCCTTATCTTTGGACGGTCGAAAAGCTGCGTGCCGCTACGATATGGTACAAATGCGCTTATTGTACAGCGAAATGAAATAAAAATTACTCGTGCGCTATTTAAGCATTAAAATGAGAAGAATTATAAAATATATTTTTTTAAGAATTCTTGAATAAGTGGTTTGTTATGGTAGATTCATGACTCCTTAGATCCTTATAGTGATCCGCTACTGGCACTAATTAACTTACTGGGAGAGGCTATGAATAGAAACAATATTCTCATTATTTAGTATTATAGATCTACAGTCCCCATGTTATTCATAACGGCAACAGTTTCCTGAAAAATTCCTGGGAAAGTTGTCATAATCTGCTACTGTATCTAGATACTTTTGTTGAATTTTTTTATGCCTTCGGAAACTGGTGCATGCTCTGTTGAATTTCTGTGGATTGAAATATACGACTCTACCATAATGTCCTTCTGTTTTGTTAAACAATGCATTTTGATACAAACAAAACAGTTTACAATCAAAATCGTTAAAAATGTTTACTATTCGGAATTTCGCATATAAGTGCAAATGCCTTCGGAACATACTATATAAATCAATATATACATTTGTGGATCCACCCTCTTTAAAATAACATTTAAAATAAAATACTGCATATATTGACGATTAAATGTTACCAGACAAGTGAACACGGAAATCTGGAATAAAGCTACAAACGCATTTGACCAACACCAGTCGGTGTACAAGGCTAAGGTATCTCGTATCCTACATATGCAACAATAGTAACAACAACAATAATGCATTTGTTTCGCCATTAGGGAAAATAAAAAAACAATGGGCACATACAATAATTGTGGAAGCTGCAAGGCTGTAGCTCAAGTATGGCAAAACCTATATTCTTTTAATGAAGAAATTAAGTCTAACATCTCATTTTAATCAGTTGTTTTGTTGATTATCACTTTACACGGCAAAAGTAACATGATTATCCGATGGACACACCTATCTGACGTGCGTCAGCACTCAGCACCATGAGCATGACATAGCTTCA
>OW679199.1:71948685-72000238 GCA_940337035.1 Agriotes lineatus
TTGAAGTATTTACCATACAAAGATGAAATATAATTGGAGATAAAAGTGCGTGCGATAAAATTTTTAACTATCAAAGCCACAAAGATGTTGATTGGGCAAAAATAAATTTAACTGGTTAATGGCGCATCAGCAGCTAGGCTATTAGCGCCCTATAAAGATAGTATTATAATAAATTATATTTTACATTGTTTGATTTAGCTGTTTACTAAATTATTAATTATATTTGGAGGTTACACCATTATTGCTTCAGGCTAATGACGTTAATGATTTTAATACTTATCGGCCATTCTTAACTGAATGTAAGGTGTTAAGTTAGTTTGCACAGAATCAAATTTTAGTTATAATAGATCCTGCTTTTATCAACAATATCACATATTTCACAAACGATTTCCGGGATTGAATCATGTCATTGTTGAGGTAGAATAATTCACATTTCCGCTCACTTTTATAATGGGGAATCAGGAGTGTGGGAAGCAAGACACGTTGACTTCTTCTACCTCAGCAATGGCACGATCACCTCGTAAGTCGTTCGTTAAATGAGGAAAATGTGCTGAAGTTAGTTTATTTATCCAACGTTTCCTAGTTATAAGGCTATAACTAGATCGATTAGACCTCTAAAGTGGCCCATAACCCACTAGTGAGGTAGAAAACCATAACCCACTAGTGAGGTAAGACCCACAAGTCACTCACTTATGTATTGTTGGCAGCACTGTCAGGTTATGTCAAATTCGAGATTTGCAGGTTAAGTTTTCGATAGTCTGTGTCAAATAACAAACAAAATCTAACCTACCAACCTCGAATTTGATATAGACTAACAGTGCCACCAGCAATACACTTCAGTACTTCCAAACGTATAACACGAATCACAGGCGACTCCAGTTATAAATTTAGTTGGTCTTTCGGTACTTTAGCTGACTCTCAGTTAATTTGCTCCTTTGACTTTTCACAGCTGCCAATACAAAATTTATGGTTTAGATATTTATCGATATGTTGCATAACATTTTGCTGCTTTTTATTGTATTTCTTAATTTACTTTCGCGTTGTTTTTAAGTTGCAGTTCATAACGTTTGCAATTGTGTGTTCCGAAATTTCCTGTAATATTGATCGTTCAGCTAATGGAAAAGTTTAATTTTCTTTTTCTCAGTGTGGATGCTATTTGTAAAAGAAGTAGCTCCATTGGAGAGAAAATATGCTTCCATTCACTATAAAATCCTATAGACAATTAGATCCGTTGATTTTGATCAACAGTTTCGATTACTTTTCTAAACTGTCTTATAGAAATAAATAGTGTCTTTCCTTCGATTGTTTTGTACCTACAAATCTTATTATCTTCATTTCTTGTACTTCTTTTTGCATTAGTGTTCACCAAAACTTTTGCATTTTGAAATTACTGGTCGATTAGAGTATGAGGAGAGTATAGATTTGACATGGACCTTTTTGCACAGCAATAAATGACAACACAAAGTTTATTAAAACAATTTTATGTTTCAAAATAATGCCCTTGCCGTAATACCCATTTATGCTAGAACTCGGGTAACCAGCGTCTACCGACAGGGGAAAAACTTTTTGGGTACCTGCAAAGCAAAATTTGAACAGCTTGCATCACCTCTTCATCCGACTTGAATTTCATGCCTCGCATAATTTGAGAGAGCGAATTGCCTTACGAGCATTATGCTCGACACTCATACGTCCGAAATGGGCTCGATTCCCGGTGACTTCACAGGGATTTTAAATATTGTACACTTGTACACCTATGGTGGTCGTTAACCCCTAAAAATGAAACCCTTCCTCAGTTTTGACGGGCAAGGCTAACCACCTACTCGGGCTACGAGCAAAGTGGGTTCAAACGTAGTACCACAACTTTGTTGCATTAAACACGCCACTGGTCTAATGCAAGAAGAAGAAGAAGAAGAAAAGCGTAATTTGAGTGGTGCCACTTCATGCTAGCTTATTTACTTTTTTGGACATAAATAATTTGTTCCAAAAAAATCGCCTGTTTCAACTTGAAAACCGTGAAGTTCTTGTAAAATTTGAACCGTTTCTGCCTTTGCTCATCATGCAGGTGTTTTGAAACCCACCGTGCACTAATTTAGTCAAGTTTAAGCTTTTCGTGGACGCTTATTTTCCTGAATAACCTTATCAACTCAATTCATGGATTGTGGTAGCGATCAATGGTCACTGGAACAAATTACGTCGGCTATTACGTAATATGCGTTGTCTAGGTGATAAAAAACGTAAATTAACAGACGCCATGACGAAATGCATAAAAAGAGAAGCCACAGAAAATTCACTATTTGCTTTTTCAATGCACATATCTGTGACCTTGTTTTGGCTTTTGCGATGGATATTTAAGCCTAAATCGGGCCCGCAACAAGTCCCGCGACAAAATGGGCCTCTTATTATCCGTTGGCCTACAGTACAACGTACCAGCCGCCGATGCCTTGCTTTCAACTTAGATGCTTTGCCCCACACCTAAGGCTCCGCTGCCTTTTACGAAAGTCGCTGCCTACCTCAAGCTTCTAGGGCTTCAACTAATTTCACAAGGGCCTCCAAATCAGCCACCGAAAACATCAACTACACTTGAAGCACAGTTGAACATTTACCCTCTGCAGAGGTGCCAGGAGTGAATGCAAAATTCTCCGCAGCTTATCAAAGACACTGTACTAAGTTGAAACACTCTTTATAATTGGGGGCATTTATTAACTATTAAATTAATTTTTCTGGGGAAGCCAAAATACACACCCAGAGGTTGGTTTTGCTGCCCCCAAACGTTCTTGTTTACATAGATCTTACATTGTTATTATAAAGTCAAAGCCCGCTCTGATTACAATTTCATATTCAAGTCAAGGCTAACGCTATTTTTAGTACGTTTTTACAAACTCAAATTATTTCAAGGCCAATACTATTTTATACAATTGCAAATTCAAATTAGCAAATTTATGGATCATTTTAAAAATAATTTATACCTCTGTAGTTATTACAGCTTGTACTGTCACCTCTTTTAAATATCGGTCTTATAAGGGCTATATTCCAGGGTACTACGTGACCATATCTTCAACAAATGTTGATTACATCTAGTATGCGAATAATTTAATTTTGAAATGACTGTAGAACATCGGTTACTTTATTCCTTTCAATTAAGTGTACTTGTTCAATTATGTCAACTTTTCTAGGCTTGTCCATGGTTGTTTATAATAATCAATTCACCCTCTCTTCAGTTGGGTTATAAGGTAAATGGTCCTTTCAATTCTTTTAAAATTCAAGTATGATCTTAATTCCTCTATTTTGTGATTCACGTACAGCACTATCAATGGCGTTGATATGTTAGTAGTTTCAGTTTTCTGACTATTCTTTTAAGTTAACACACCTCCAACTAGCTCAACGGGGCGGTGGTAAAAATGGCGGCAGTCGAAGGAGGAAAGGAGGCGTTACCCTCTGCTAAACAGTTGATTAATCGGAGAACAATTTATTATAGTTATTATTTTGTACAGATTAACTTAAAACTAGAGAATATATACATATAATCCAGAAACAGAAGATGGCGGATTGGTGTCCGTGGTCGGATGCTGGTGGGATTCTTCGGAGGCGGCGGCTGGAGGGCGCAGGGTCCTAGAAGCGGCTGGGGTTGCAGGAGCGGGCGCTTGTCGTCCTCTTGGGGGCGGCGGCTGAAGGAGCTCGACGTCCGGGGAACGCGTAGGCGGCAGGTGCGGGCGATGATCTTCCTCTCGGGGGCGGCGAGTGAAGGAGCTCAACGTCCTGGGAACGCGTAGGCGGCAGGTGCGGGCGATGCTCTTCCTCTCGGGGGCGGCCGCTGAAGTGGCTCGACGTCCGGCTGGTGGGATCCTTCGGAGGCGGCGGCTGAAGGGCGCAGCGTCCTAGAAGCGGCTGGGGCTGCAGGAGCGGGCGCTTGTCTTCCACTCGGGGGCGGCGGCTGAAGGGGCTCGACGTCCGGGAAAGGCGTAGGCGGCGGGTGCAAACGATAACTGTCCTCGGGGGCGGCAGCTGAAGTGGCTCGACGTCCAAGTTTCTCGAAAACGGCAGGCGGCTGAGTCCAGCGGAGACGGCGGTGCTAAGTCCAACGGAGGTGATATGCTCTAAGTCCAGCGTGGGCGAGAGCTCCGTGAACGGCAGAGTCCAGAAGGAGCAGCTTTCCTGAATCGCCAGAGTCCAAATAGGCAGCTAGTCTGGGAGCAGCAGAGTCCAGAGAGGCGGCTAGTCCGTGAGCGGCAGTCCAAGCTAGGCAGCTTCCTTCGAGGTTGGCTGGAACTCCTGGAGGTGGCTGTTGATCCTTGGATGGCTGCTTGTTCGACCCGCCGAGGCAGAGTGATTTCCTAAGGCCAGGGTTTCTCTATTTAAAGGGCCTGAACCCCGGGGTAGCTGCCTCCCTCGATGCTTATTGGCCCGTGGTGTGAAGACAGATTTCTGGGGGCATTCATTTAGGCAATTGTGCAAGGCGTCATGCTAATTTCCCGGCGCGTTTAATTAGCGGTTTGATTTTAGCTGCATCGTCTTGCCGGACAAAAAACTTAAATTTTGATACCCAACACGGCCTGATTGGGATAAATATAACTCGCCGCTTAATTACTCCGCGGCGACTGTGTAATTTCCAAACGTATTTCCCTCCGCGGCCTGCTCATTCGCCAGATTCTGGGCTGGGCTGCCGTCCGTCGGCTTCCTTGTAAATATTGCGCAACCTTCGATTCCCAACACTTAGAGTTCAATTATTTGTACAGCCTTAATTAAAATAGATATTGCTATTTCTGAATATTTACTATTTTACCCTTGGCGCTTTTAAGGCTGATTTTGGCGATTGAAAAGCGTGCGGCCGTTAGGGCGATTGGGCTCCGGCCTTTTCAAGTCTTCATTATGCCAGCCAGTTAATTTATGGCCCCTGGTGATCGGTGTTTTGTACCTCCGTCGTCGTGGACCTGTTGACCATGCTTGCCTTCCCGAGTTCCGTGAATTATGTAGCTTAAGCTTTTGTTTCCCTGCTCTATGGGATTTTTTGAGTAGTTTGTTCTGACGTTTTTGAAGGAGTCAACTGCTTGAGTTTTTAATGGACTTGTTTTATTACTTCCGTCCGCGCGCAAAGAGGAAACCCGGCTTTGTCCGGTTAAGGGCATCTTCAGCTTTATTACACTGGATACGGCGACTGCAGGGGCTCGAGAAATTTGTCATCTGTGCTTGTTATTTTAGAAATTATCAGCTCGCGTCAAACGGACTTCCGAACTCCCGTTTAACGGCGGTCGCTTGTCATAGAAAGGCGAGGCCCGAGAACGTTCGTTTCTTTAAGCTTTAGGGGCAATTTATGGCCCCCTCATAATTTTAACATCGATGCGAGTGTTTATGTGCCGGCTTAATTTTTAAATTCCGGCTGACGATCGTATCAATCCCCCCTTTCTCCGATGTTCTCGAGCCGCGCCTAGTTAAATGGCTGGGCCAGGGGAAGGGCGTAGTTGGTCGGCGTGTAGTCTGGAGGTCGTAGCTGCCACTCCCCAGGTCGGTGTAGCTCCTTGCCAAACCGTGCGTACGCTGGGGGTATTCGTAGCTCTGCTTCTTCCGATTGCGAAGTGCTGGGGCTCTGGGATGGTCTGTGGCGGGGATCCCTTGTTGGACTTCTCATCGTGGGCGGGCGCGTTGCCCTGGTGTGCTGATGAATGTCGTGTGGCGGTGGCAGCCGGCTGATGACGTCCCATGAGCGGTTTTGGAGTTTTTCTCCTACTACTGGCATCTCGGCGTTCTCTGCTGGTTTTCCCGATTCTGTGGCCAAAAGGGTTTCCGGAGCTGATGCTTCAGCAACGTGGGCTGGTTTGTGGGCGACTTCCACTGGCTGATTCGCGACGGTGGCGACCTGGTATTCGGAGGCGGAAACTACGAGCTTCTTTTCCACCTTCTGGGGCTCCTGTTCCTGGTCGGACTGGGGCTGAGGTGGGTGTTGCTCTAGTTGTGGCTCCTTCTTCTTCTTCTCGGGTTGGCGGGGCGGAGGCCGTTTAGGTAGCTCGTAGTTTGTACCGAGCCGGTGCTCGACGAACCTTTTGGTTAGCCTTTTCTCCTTGTGCTCGACGATAGTTCCTTGCTTTTCCTTCGGGAAACGATAGGGCGGACTCTGTATCTCGGGGAGGTCTTTCGTAACTTCGTAAAGTCGACCTTCCCGTTCCGGAAGGAAATGGTTCGTAGGTTTATCGGGTTCTAAGCTTGCGGTGGAGAAACGTTGGCTGGGGCTGAAATCGATGCAGTACGTGGTGGCTCTCTGGTGTCTGCCATGATGCAGGCAGCGGCGCGTAAAATCCCAAGTAACCCCTTGTTCCATTAGCCATGGTAGCCCGAGGATGAGATCCTCTCTTAGATCCTTCGCCACGACGCACTGAAGAGGGTACTTTTCTTGCCCTAAGTGGAGCTGTACCTGGGTTTCTCCTAGTAGCTCCATCGTGGCCTTTTCCTGGGCCATCTTAGCCGTGGGGTAGGGATGGGGTTGGAGATGCTTTTTCTGTACCCAGTCTGCATAAATAAAGTTGTGGGTGGCGGCGGAGTCCACCAGTGCGCAGGCCTCCTGCTGTTGTGGCCCTATCCTCACCGCGATGCGCAGAAGGGCATGACTAGTGGTTGTGCTTAATAGGTAACATTGGCTCGGGCCGCAGGCGAGGTTTCGCTGTTCAGGCGTCCGAGCCGCTCTTCGTTTCCCGACGGGCCGGCTTGGGGGCGAGGCGCTGAGGTGTCCTCTGGTGGTGGAGCCAGGCGAGGTGGGGCAAGGTTTCGTGCCGGGCCCGCGTCGCGTTGCTGGGGGCAGTCCCTGTTATAATGACGCCCTGGGCAGAAATGGCAGCGGGGCAGGCTGGGCTCTGGATATCCCCGAGTTCGGATCTCGCGAACCGGGGGCGGCGCTTGGTCCTCCAAGTCCTTTTCGACGGCTGACACCTTGTCCAATAGGTCGTCCACGGTGATTGGCGGAGCGAGCCTTAAGTAGGGGCGCAGAGCTGGTTTCAGTAGCTCCACCATTATCGGAATCATGGATGCTGGGGACTGCTGGATTTCCAAACGTCGAACCAACTGCAGCTTCCGCAGTAGGAAGATCTCGGCGTTCTCACGTCCTCCCTGCTTCTGGCCGTATAGCTGCGTGGTGAGCGAGGCTCGGATCTCTGGACTGTCGAATCTTCGCTTGAATCTGTCCACAAACTCTGTCCAGGTTAAGGGTAGCGAGGCGTACGGCCGCCACCACTGGCTTGCTTTTCCTTGTAGGGCGTTAGTTGCTACCTTGAGCAACTCAGCGGCTGAGCATTCGCTCTGCGCGCGGTACCGGGCGCACTCGTCCAGGAAGTCTTGTGGGTGGTCCAAATCTTCCCCTTTGAATGTGGGCGGCGTATCTACTTTCTTTGGTGCTGACAGCTTGCTGATCAGTGCCTGGAATTGTTCTTCTGAGAAAGTGAGGTGACTTGTTGTCATGTTTGGTTGTTGTGCTGGGCGCCACTGGGTGTTGTTGTCCACTCCCAGAAGTGGTTCTGCTGTTTGCCTCGTGTTTGTTGCGGCGGCGGAGGCGGCCAGACTCGCCTCGTGGTGTGCCATCAAGGGTAGCATCTCGGCTCCCTGAAGTAGACTGTTGTTGGGCGGTGGCGTCCTCTGTCCGCATTGGAACAGCGGCTCGCTGTTACCAAGCTCGGTGCTCTCCATACTTGCGCTTGGGTGCGCTCCGTGAGGCGGATCCTCGCTGTTTCGACTCGGGGTTTCCTCCATGTTCCTCTTCGTTCTCGACTTCACCATTGTGGGCGTGACTTCCCTCTGGTCCCTTCCAAAGGCTGGCCTCACGTTCCGGGCGTCAATTAACACACCTCTTCTAGCTCAACGGGGCGGTGGTAAAAATGGCGGCAGTCGAAGGAGGAAAGGAGGCGTTACCCTCTGCTAAACAGTTGATTAATCGGAGAACAATTTATTATAGTTATTATTTTGTACAGATTAACTTAAAACTAGAGAATATATACATATAACCCAGAAACAGAAGATGGCGGATTGGTGTCCGTGGTCGGATGCTGGTGGGATTCTTCGGAGGCGGCGGCTGGAGGGCGCAGGGTCCTAGAAGCGGCTGGGGTTGCAGGAGCGGGCGCTTGTCGTCCTCTTGGGGGCGGCGGCTGAAGGAGCTCGACGTCCGGGGAACGCGTAGGCGGCAGGTGCGGGCGATGATCTTCCTCTCGGGGGCGGCGAGTGAAGGAGCTCAACGTCCTGGGAACGCGTAGGCGGCAGGTGCGGGCGATGCTCTTCCTCTCGGGGGCGGCCGCTGAAGTGGCTCGACGTCCGGCTGGTGGGATCCTTCGGAGGCGGCGGCTGAAGGGCGCAGCGTCCTAGAAGCGGCTGGGGCTGCAGGAGCGGGCGCTTGTCTTCCACTCGGGGGCGGCGGCTGAAGGGGCTCGACGTCCGGGAAAGGCGTAGGCGGCGGGTGCAAACGATAACTGTCCTCGGGGGCGGCAGCTGAAGTGGCTCGACGTCCAAGTTTCTCGAAAACGGCAGGCGGCTGAGTCCAGCGGAGACGGCGGTGCTAAGTCCAACGGAGGTGATATGCTCTAAGTCCAGCGTGGGCGAGAGCTCCGTGAACGGCAGAGTCCAGAAGGAGCAGCTTTCCTGAATCGCCAGAGTCCAAATAGGCAGCTAGTCTGGGAGCAGCAGAGTCCAGAGAGGCGGCTAGTCCGTGAGCGGCAGTCCAAGCTAGGCAGCTTCCTTCGAGGTTGGCTGGAACTCCTGGAGGTGGCTGTTGATCCTTGGATGGCTGCTTGTTCGACCCGCCGAGGCAGAGTGATTTCCTAAGGCCAGGGTTTCTCTATTTAAAGGGCCTGAACCCCGGGGTAGCTGCCTCCCTCGATGCTTATTGGCCCGTGGTGTGAAGACAGATTTCTGGGGGCATTCATTTAGGCAATTGTGCAAGGCGTCATGCTAATTTCCCGGCGCGTTTAATTAGCGGTTTGATTTTAGCTGCATCGTCTTGCCGGACAAAAAACTTAAATTTTGATACCCAACACGGCCTGATTGGGATAAATATAACTCGCCGCTTAATTACTCCGCGGCGACTGTGTAATTTCCAAACGTATTTCCCTCCGCGGCCTGCTCATTCGCCAGATTCTGGGCTGGGCTGCCGTCCGTCGGCTTCCTTGTAAATATTGCGCAACCTTCGATTCCCAACACTTAGAGTTCAATTATTTGTACAGCCTTAATTAAAATAGATATTGCTATTTCTGAATATTTACTATTTTACCCTTGGCGCTTTTAAGGCTGATTTTGGCGATTGAAAAGCG
Organism: Agriotes lineatus; assembly: GCA_940337035.1. Classification (NCBI taxonomy): domain Eukaryota; kingdom Metazoa; phylum Arthropoda; class Insecta; order Coleoptera; family Elateridae; genus Agriotes; species Agriotes lineatus. Next base: position 71,957,961 of record OW679199.1, read on the forward strand.
TGCGGCCGTTAGGGCGATTGGGCTCCGGCCTTTTCAAGTCTTCATTATGCCAGCCAGTTAATTTATGGCCCCTGGTGATCGGTGTTTTGTACCTCCGTCGTCGTGGACCTGTTGACCATGCTTGCCTTCCCGAGTTCCGTGAATTATGTAGCTTAAGCTTTTGTTTCCCTGCTCTATGGGATTTTTTGAGTAGTTTGTTCTGACGTTTTTGAAGGAGTCAACTGCTTGAGTTTTTAATGGACTTGTTTTATTACTTCCGTCCGCGCGCAAAGAGGAAACCCGGCTTTGTCCGGTTAAGGGCATCTTCAGCTTTATTACACTGGATACGGCGACTGCAGGGGCTCGAGAAATTTGTCATCTGTGCTTGTTATTTTAGAAATTATCAGCTCGCGTCAAACGGACTTCCGAACTCCCGTTTAACGGCGGTCGCTTGTCATAGAAAGGCGAGGCCCGAGAACGTTCGTTTCTTTAAGCTTTAGGGGCAATTTATGGCCCCCTCATAATTTTAACATCGATGCGAGTGTTTATGTGCCGGCTTAATTTTTAAATTCCGGCTGACGATCGTATCAAAGTATTGCAGTTTCGCACATACATTCGGGCTTGTTTTCTGGTGTTCTTTTAATTAGATAGATCTTATATGCTTCCCTTTTTTATTGTTAATTATGCTTTCGATTTCTTTATTCTATATTTTTAGTTCTTTTCCGCTCTTCTTTTTCTTGTGTCTGAAGCTTCTGCGTTTTTGTATGTTTTTCCCTTCTAAATTTATATTATTGTTGATTGGTCTGTGATCTAAGCACTTATTTAATTTGTTGTATTATAAATGCCATATGCCGTCTTTTGCTAATAGGTGTACATTGTATGTTTCCCTTGTCTTCTTATATATTTTATTTTTGTATGTTGAACATATATGATACTTATAGTTCTACTTGTCGATCAAATATATTTATGGATATCCTTATGCCTGAATACCGCAAATCTTCACTTCCTTGAACTTGTAAAAATTAATTTAATTTCTACCATTATTGTCTTCGTTGCCATATTTATGTATACGGTCTAATTAATATTTCCTTATTATTAACGAAAATTCAGCTTTCACTCTTTTCTCTTGCGTTACTCCGCTATATTCTTGAAGTTTTGTTGCCTGCTTCAAATTTTTCTTAGTTTCTGGTAGAATGGCTATGTTCACTTTGATGTTTTTTAATTATTTCTGAAATTCCATTTCTTTATTGTAAATACGTACTATTTACATTCCATGCTCCCAATTTAATTGTTTCCGCAACCTCTAATCATTTTTCTCATTTCTTCAGCAATTCGGAAATGTATATGTTGCAATGAGGAATTTCGGTCGTTGCAACAGAACAAGGAAAACCAAACAGCCGAGCTTGGGTAACTGGGAAAATTTTTATCTCTGGGATTGACATAGTTGGACTCGGAACGGTTTAAAAATCACCATAGCTCTGTAATAACCTACGGAATACAAATAGCAATACTTAGAGGTAAATTAGTTAAGAAGTCCAGAACAACACAACTAGTAATTTAATGGATTACACTTGCAATAATCTAGGAGACGCGTTTGTAATCACGAAGAACATCAGAAAAAAAGCTATAAAGGGCTTCCCTCGCAAGTGGACATTGTGCCACTATATAATTTAAAAATTGAAGGACACTAGGGGTAAAATATCTTCACGTTCCTAATAATACTGGAACAATAGAAGAAAACACTTACTTGGAAATGCAAATTACATACATTTTCAGATAAAAAAATATTACCTGTGATGGGATTCGAACTTCAGCGCCTACAAATGAGCCTGCGCATTCGATTTCATTGTTCAGCACTAGCCCACGGGTGAAACGCGCGTTTGCTGCGTTAGCCACCGTGACCGTTCGAATTGGTGCGATGCAGCTACATTTATCGTAACGCACTTATTCGTTTTTGGTCTTGTACAACATTTATCTTGTATCTATTGGATCTAATTTTTTTAAAAGGTATCATCCTGCAGTGAAAAACGGGACAAAACGAAAAAAGTAACAGGGCATATATGTCGAGAAATGGATAATGGCAGATACGGAAGCTGAAAACGAAACAACACTAAGAAATGACTAAAATAAGTTAAATAAACAACTAACGTCACTATATATTTTCTAAGCTATGACACAAACATAAAACTTTCGGAGTAATTTTGTTGCGGGAGGATTTATAATAATCTATCGTTGCTCACTTCTGGCAACTGTACAAGAATATTTGGAAAGTACGTTCAATGCGAATTTCGTGAATATAAAGGCACATTCTCGCGTGGCTTATTATAGACTTCCGCCCAGGTGGGGCAATAATATCTGATTCGTTTCCAGCTGCTAGAACTGCTATTTCCAAGTAGCAGAAATTGGGTTAGGAAACTAAAAAGCGTCGAAAATTATGATCTTGTTTGTTCGTTGCCAGATATTAATAATCTACGCGTTCACCGTCGCTTCCAGCACCGTCTTAATTAGGTGAAATATAATTGGGTTCTAATTTGTTTAATTTTACATCTGCCTGCTCCATCCTGGCTTCTGAAAGTGTTTAAAGTATCCAAGCAGTTTCACAGCTGTACGGTAGTAATAAGTGGATGCGTCGTCGGTTAGAATTTCGTTTGTTTACAGTTTTCCAATACCTCGCGGAAATTAATGGCTTCGTAACAAATGTTCTAATGGAAAGTAATGAAAATTGCTTTGTTTGCATGTTCGGAATCCGCAATGGAAAATTTTCATGCTCGCCGGAGGACATTTGTGGCAGCTTTCGCAGTACTCGTAAATCATGTTTAAGTTTCTTTTTAACAGGAATTGAAACAAAGAGGGCTATGATTCACCTGCTCAAAGAAATAAGGCGGCGATAACTTGTGCTAACAACTTGCAGTAATTTTCTGTCGGTCATTAAAAGCACTTAAATTTACAAACAGATGAGGTTTTCAACTTCAGCTTCTGGAAAGTAACAGTAGCCTGTCTTAAAATTAGTAGAGTGCATTGCTTCAAAGGTTTCACAGAAGTTAAACAAACATAAACCCCTTAGAATTCATTAGAAGTACATACACATGCTCGTTAATGTTAAAATAGGAGTTTTCTACATAAAAACGCGGAGTCGATAGATATGAATTTAATATTTTGTGGATTAATATTAAAATGTCAACTAGCAAAAGAAACCTACAATAACAGATAAGAACAATAAACTCCGATCAGCTTAACTTATGCCTTAGGCATACATACATAATCTTGACACTCTTTAACCTCTCGGTGTCGAAGACCATTCATACTGCGCGGGAAGTGCAAGGGAGGTAATAGGTCACATTCGACTTGCATGACGCACCCTCGTATTCAGCCACACACTACAATTAATAATCAACATAAAGCTACCTTAACTAATGAGTTCAAATTCATTGCTGTTCCGTAAAATTCGCATTGAACCAATGAGCACCTGGTTACTAACCTGGTGTTACCGAACGAAAACGGTATTACGACGTAACAACTAGCCCCTCAAGTGCAAAACAAGGTCATACGCTTGGGAGCCACACCTGTTACTCACGAACCGACTTTACGACACAATCGGGAATTTTAACCGGATACGCAGCTCCAACACTCGTTACGAGATGGTCCGTAACAAAGGTGCTCGGCTTTGGCATGCTCAGGGAGAAAGTCGTGGTTCTTTACTACCTTAAAGATTAGGGCTGCACTTCGGCACAAGGGGTAAATGATAGTAAAATTGATGCGCCACCATATTCGGAATAAATCGGGAAAACAACATCAACAATATTAACAATAGGTAGGCTCACTTTGAATGTGGAAGTAGTAGGCCCACCTTTCTACTTCCAACTTGGCAGAGTTTGGTCGACGAACCACGTACAACACTCACTTACCTTACAAAAACAACTCAGTGATGCAGCTGTTGAACTCCTTTTACAACTGAAAAATACATACATAACGCATGCAAATATTGTAAACAACAAATGAAAAACATAAGTACTTGACAATGGACTGTATTGAAATAGTAAAAAGACAATAACAAAATTTAAAGATTAAATTGCGTAACACTTTAACTTAGTTACAAACACTAAACTTGACTGCAAATGCATAAGGTGGCTCAAAAACGAAATTACCACAACGTTACCTTAAACAGCGACAAGAAAATATGACAATATGACAATAAAGGTAATATTAGGCAGGACTGTTTAACACTTTTGACGAAATATTCGTTATACACAATAAAGTTACAATACAATAACAGGTTACCTGAAGAAGATCAGCTGACTGCATTTGACGTGCGGCATTGTAGGTGGTCGCCTCTCCCAAACAAACTTCCCAAACTGTCTGAAGAAAAGAAAGACTGGGAAATCACAAGGTGTTGGCGAGATGCGGAAACAAAGCCTCGATGATGTGGGCGGTAGTCAGGGGCTGAAAATACGATATCCCCATAGCGGGTGAAGACGTACGGGACTTCCAATACAGGAACAACGGGATGAAAGTCTTGACGTGCGAGATACGACATGACGTCTTAGTTAAGTCAGTGTTGGTCTATTTGGGAGTCCGTTAAAAGATCCGCCATAGCGAAATTTAAAGGTCTCCGTTACGGTAATAGACTCCAACCACACTAATTAGTTTGCTCCACTTGAACCCCCAATGTTCACATCACACCGCACCCCAAGGATTGCCACGTAAACGAACAGTTTTATTTCTTAAGAAGGCACTTCGGTAGTTCAACAGTTCCTCAGAAGACACGAAAAATTAACGAAAATACACACATTATTCGGGAAGCGGGAATGTAATTTCTTCAAAAAGCACCCCCCGGGCCGACTAAACCGGAACCGCGAGGGCCGCAAACACACAACGTGCTTTTTAGTTCAGAGACGGACGGGAATTGAATTCAGAAAAGTTATAAAAATTTTAAATAGCATACGCATTTAAAATTTTGCAAATTACAATAATTGACTGTTTTACTGCTAGCCTGTCCGTGATAATTGAAACAAAGCAGAGCAAGCACAACTCTTGAGCTGGTTACACGCCTTCTGCTCGCAGTGCAAATACCAAAAAGGTAAAGTTCTTCCAGGTATCCTTGTTCAGAAGTCTGTAACAACATATACCAAACATAGGCACATTGGCACAAAACGTGAAAATACAGATTTTAAGGTAAAACTATTTTTGTTGCAGTTATTGTTCACACTTTTTTAAAATAGTAGATAGCTTAGTTACTATATAGCATGTTAAGAGAGATTTTTTTGTCGCACCTCTAAATCAATCACAATCAACCCAAAGTTATATGAAAGGTTTTATGAAACTACATAACTTTCGTGAAGACAGTAGCTTTAAATGAAGGTCGGACAATTAAGGGAAGTGGAGTATGTCACGCCGGATGGATGTAAACATGCTCGTGAGCGACATAACGTATCAGGATGATTTCTTCACCAGTTTGTGTGAAAAATTAATGCAACTGAAAAGCTTTGGACATGATTGGTATCCTTCCCTTGTAAGCGTTATTAATTTGTATTCACTCCCAGTGATACACATTAAGCGGTCGTGTAACTATCTCGTCAGGGTAGTGTTGTGGCAGTTTGCCGGACTGCCAAGTCTCAGGTCTAGAGTTCGAATCTAGGTCTTGACCAGATTATCTTAAAAGTTATCGAAAGATGTAGATGCAAATTTCTATCTTTTGTCATTTTTAAAGCTGAAATGCCACATCATTGCTGTTTTATGCCGTTCTTAGTTCTCCGCTAACGGTATTGTTAAATCGTCGACTTGATTTTACCGATTTCCTCTGTATAGGATTAGCAATAATTAGTCCCCGGTTTCTTGTCGAATTCTATTTAGCCGAAGTCGTCTGACGCAATTATATAGATATTATAATGTTATAACGGCCATGCCACATTGAAAGCACCGGTTTAAGAAATTACCAAGATTGAGTATGTCTTAAGGAGCGCGTGCTATGAAAAAAACCTCTCTGCCAACAGTGTGCCGAAGTATCGAAGTCATTTACAACGCATCAGAAATATATACAGGGTGAGCACCTTACAAAAATTTTGTTTATTTTTTTTACCTGAGAAATAGATACAAGTAATAATTTTGCACCTAGCTCAGGCTTTATTATTGGCAAAACCTAACAAACCTAACAAATACAGGGTAAACATAACAAATTAGACAGAATAGTATGGTGTTTTATAACGCAGCAGAAACTCGAGCACGCCCATGGCTCAGTTATTTTAGCGGCGAAGCGCGGAGTGCGAATCCCAGCGCACTACATTTTTACTGTCCCCATCTAACAACCGAAGGCATTTTTTATTTGCCAAAAATAAAAGTAATAGTTTGCACACAGCTCAAGCTTTATCATTAGCAAAAATGAGACCTAATAGATACAGGGTAAACATCACAAATGGGACAGAATAGTATGGTGCTTTATAACGCAACAGAAACTCGTCCAACTCGAACACGCTCGTGGCTTAGTTATTCTAGTGGCGGACAAGACACTGGCTCGAAAGATTCGCCTCGTAGCGCGGAGTTTTTTTTATTTGCAAATTGTTCAAATTCGCGCGTTTGAAGTTCCGTGTAAACCCCCTTACAGATTTTTCTTTTAGCGGTGGCACTATTTTTAAAATATTAGTTATACATTCAGTTAATTGTAAAAAATGGGATAGTTACAGTGGTCTTTTTCTGCAATAAACTAGGAATTCCAAGTATGGAAATGTTTTATTAAATTTATGTTAGTGAAATTAACGAGAATATTGCAATTTACGTCATTTTCTTAGAGTGGGTGCCACATCTGAACGGAGGTTAAATATCGTCATGGCAATTTAAAATTTTAATGCTACAGATCTTATTAAGTCTAATCGCTCCAGAAGATATTTCAACCAAGATATCCTCCGATGGTTTTTCGATCTTCAGTCTTCAATATCCTCTTCTATGATCAATTGTAAAAGAGCGATCTTTCTCAATACGTTCCCGGAATATTCCAACCTCATTTTCTTGATAGTAAAAGGTACTTCTTTTGCTTTTTTATCGTTCGCATTATCTTTTTTTTTGTTATCAGATATACCCAGCCTACTTGCGTCCATGCACCAATAATTAAAGGCTTCAGCTTTTACATTTGCTTACATATTTCTGTGTCCATGGTTCCACTCTATATAAGTATTGAGAATACGTAGCAGAGAACCATGCGTACTCTTAGTTCTAGATTAATGTGTTGATAAGGAGTTATTTCATCCTGACGAAAGCTGGTCTGTCAAGCTCAGTATATTTGTCTGATCGCCATTCTCTCGAAGCCACGAACTTTTCTGTTCTAGTATTTTCAACTCGTTTTGTATCCTTATCCTGCGTCTTGGTGATGACTATATATTTGCACTTCTTCAGAATCATTTCTGGCCTGTATCTTTGCGGATATTGTTGATTTACTTGCCTTTCCAGGCCTTATGCCTGCTGTTTGGTTTTGGAGAACGTATCTGATTATGTTTTCTGAGTACATGTCGAGACAAGACACGTCTTTGTCTAACGCCCTTTCGAATTTAAACCTCGACAGATATTTTTTCTCCTTCAGCTAAAGGTAATTTGTTATCCATATAAATTCTTTATAAATTATATATCCTTTGCAACTGAAAATTTCGGTTTCAGAATCTGTAATAAGCGATAATTATTTACTGAATGATTTAACGATGAACCATAAATACACGTCATTATTATGTATACATTGTATCTTAGATGTTATCGCCCTCTATCGGCTTTAAAATTTCTACTGATACAGCATCTGGTCCTGTCGCTTTTCTGTTGTTCCAGTTTCTGATAACATGTTGTACTTCTTCCTGTTTCATATGTCTTATTCACACCCGTAGATACATCTGGTTTCAACATTAGACGCAGAATACGCAAACTGTAAAGTTTTAAAGAGAGTTTTGCTTCTGATATGTGTATCTCGTGTTATTTTTAGCTTTGATTTTTGCAAGGAGTCGTACGAGATCTTCTATATCAAAAATATTCCAAAAGTATTTAGTATTGACAGTTACTGCGTCTCAAAATCACCTGACATAGTCTTTAGCAAAATATTAAAAATTTCCTTTTGTACTTGACGATAATTACTACAGTCACTGCAAAGAAAATCTTAGAATTTGTATGTTACATCAAGAATTATGATCAGACAAAGTTCTCTGTTAGAGCAGTAAAACTTGTTAATATTATGTGACGATTTAATTATGTCTGGAAATTCTTACCTCGAATAGGCTTCATTTAGTTTCCATCATGCACTCCTCAAACTTTTATATTTTAAATAAGTCATTAGTTTATCCGTGATTAGCTGTCTTAATATTTGGTTGCGTAACAGCAGCCTACGTTGCTGACGTCTGGAGCCGACTCTGGACTTTCTCTAGACTTGAGCATCGATTATTTGCACAAGAGCAAACTAAATTTAAAATCAAGTTTATAATTTTAAAAGTGTTGTCTTAATTAGAAATTGCAAAATCGTAATTGTGTATTATTTTCAATAAATCTCAACCAAACATTTTTTTACAATTATGTACTATTGCGGAAAAAATATTTCGCACGATACTTAATCTAGTTACTTGGTTTTATCCACAGTGGCTTAGTGTGTATCCTACTATTTGTCATTTTTCACATTTTGGGGTTATTGTCGAATTACTAGCTTTTTCAGGTTATGTTAAGAAATGGTTTTTCTTCCGCAACCAACTTCATCGGCCACAGGTTGCAGTGACCATCCCTCTTCTAGCTTTGCGATAACAAAGCCTTTTTCGGCCTCGCTTAGAACGTGATTCGGCATTTTAAGTTTTAATGGCAGAATGTCAGTTGTACAATTGACAATTTAGTGACTTTAGTCCACTTGATAAAACCATACATACACAAGGCAAACAAACCGTGCGTAATATGTTTTCCGCAATAGTACATATCTCATGGATACGAGTATAATTATTGCTTTTTTTCTATTTTTAAATTATAATTTTGAAAGCAACTATTCGTATACGCATACTGAAATATATACTTTACGTGAAGAAAGATCTAGTAGTTTTGCAAGTAGGCGTTTAGTCACTTAATCACAAAAATAGATAGAATGTGCCAAGTGCAAATGCGATATAACAGCACGTATTAACTATCAGTATAAACCGAATATAATATCACTTCGGCACTAGGTACATTACTTTCGCAGCCGGCCAACCCAAAACTTTATTAAAGGTCTCATGCAACTACATAACTTTTGTGTCGACAGCAACCACTTTAGCGTTATAAAAAATTCGGAAAATTAATAAATACTGAGTATGTCAGGCCGGGTTGCTGTAATGACAATACTCGTGGACTATCGAGCTTGGGGTCGCGGGTTCGAATCATGGTCGCAGTTGTAACGTTTAAAAATTAAATAATAGGAATTTTTCGCCAACTCATTAGGCAACCAATGAAGACGACAAATATCTGATTTACAAGTCAGTAACTCAGGATTTTTCTGGTTAGTATTTATGTATGTTTGGGGATTTTAACGAGGTTGGCAACTTATTTCGTTTCCATAGTGAAACAAGAGAGATGTGTGAAAAATAACAAAGGTAAACATTCGTGTACAAAAATGCTATTTTAGCAAACTATTGCTAAGGGCTGAGTCCCCATTTTGTTGGTTTTATGTCGTTAGAGATTCTCCTGTAAGGCATGTAATGTTTATTAAAATATAATAACCCAAATGAAATACTCAGGGGTAAGACTGTACGGATTGCTGTAACATTTATTTCTCTACAGCTTTTTATAGCAGTCGAATATAATAGATGAAGCATTTCGTTGTGAGCAATTTGATGTGATTAAAATACGTTAGCATTTTGTTCGTTGCTGGTGATTCCATCAATAGGTCGTCTTATAAGCGAAACATACCTACAATTGTTACAGCATGAATTGACAGGACTTATGGATGATCTTCCTTTGGCGGCATAGCATGGAATATATTAGCATGACGGAGCTCCGCCACATATTGCTCGTGTAGTGACTCAATGCCCAACCAAACTTTCTCTAGGTGATGGTTTGGTCGTGGTGGTTCCATTCACTGGCCGCGACGATATCTGGATTTAACGCCTTTAGATTATTGTCTATGGATATGGTTGAAAATGTAGAAAAGAATTGATTGCTCGCATTTTTTATGTTGCTGCTCGTATACGGACAAGGCATACTTCACTCAGAAGTGTATAGTTCAAGGTTTAATTTTTGAACAGTTGATGCGAACCTAACACAGATCATGTATCTTATTTCACAAAGTTCAAACAGCTGTAACTCTGAAACCATTTAGAATAATAATTTTAACTGGTTTTGCCATGTATTTCTCTTGGTGTCTGATTCTTTTGTAACGTTTCTTCTCCACGTCTTATTGGAGCTACCCTTCCTTCGATTTCATTGTGGATTCTAATCAAGTACCATTTGAACCATTTTGTTGTGCTTTTTTCTGAGTGTGTGTCTTATCGATTGCACTTGCGTAGTATCTTAACTTTAACTTCATTTTGCATTGTATTAAGTCATGGTTCCTCATTTGATGCATATTTTTTCACCTGATTTTCGTTATCCTTCTAAAACATCAGTTGATGAATATTTAGAGATTTTTTTCTATGCTTCCCTTGAAGTAGTCCAAAAGCTTGTTTGGATTTCTTAATTTTGTGTTTCACATTTAGCGAACTAGAGCAAACTTTCTAGAAACTTTTCTTCACGTGCAAGATCGTAAAAGTGCCCACGATTGAGTACAAAAGACACTAATAAAAAGTGAAATTAGGTGTTCAGCTGTAGCAGCTAAATTCAGTGGTTGTTTTGAAAGCAATTGCAATGCAGGATAGAGCAAAACTTTTTAATGTCAGAAACTGATTTGTGTACGTCGCACTTCGAGCACAGGGTGATAAATTGCTTCCGTCGTTTTAGCAAATTGTCAAGCTTTTCATTTACACTTTCCAACTGACTGCATTACCCAAAAAACTGCTCCATATCGTTACAGCATGGATTCACCCAACTAATAGGGGTACAAAGGAATAATCACGCCTCCTGTAAAGTAAGAGGCTTCAGCTATTTAGCTGACAATTTAGTCGACAATAATGACGTGTCCGATCTCCGGGGCCTAGATCTTCTACTCGACATACAATGGGCAACTGTAAGCTTAAAATGGCACAAGGCAGCTAGGGATCATAAAATCCCTTCTCCTTGCATAACAGACAGCTATATAACGACAGACGGCCTGACGCCAGGACATTACGTATTACGATTCCAGTCTGCTTACTTTGAGTTTTTTGAAGGATCTGGGTAGCTCCCAGATCCAGGTTGCCCTTCTAGTTCGATCAATTTCATCAACAATAGAGAGTTGGTTATATTCCATGCTATTAATCTCGATTAATTGTCCTTTAATGTCACTTTGGCAATTGTGTAAACTTCAAATCGAGCAGTTAAAACTTAAGTGTTTTATGTAAAAAGCAATGTGTTCGTGAATATGGTATACAATTGTACATTTTCACATGTATTTCTGAACATTTTATTGCGCGTTCTCAAAATAATAAAAGAGATGTTTTTGTTGTTTACATCGATTATGATTTATTAAACCTACAAGTAACTCTTCACCGATACTATACAACCTTCTTGCACGTAAACGTCTGTGTTTCCATCTTTTCTGACTATTCTGTCTAGATAGCAAAATTTTTCAATGTATTGTATGGATTCGTGGTTTATCATCATAAGTGAATTGTGGGTATTTGAGCCAATACGAATAGACTTTGTTTTTGTATATTTATTTAGAAACCTACTGGTTTGCATTGTTCGATAACGTTTATTTTTCTTGCGTGTCTGCAAAGGAGAGCGATAAGAGGCAGATGTCACCGCATAATCTAGGCCATTTAAATATATCAGTGTTCCAACTTTGTGTTATTGGTTGTCTAGTCTAATGCAATGTTAAACAGCTACTTGTGGATGGTTATACTTATGTTGTACTCCCATTGATATGTATTTTTTATTTATATGTTTGACATAAGCATTATTTCATCTTTTCTACCTCTTTGTTTAGTAGCGCAATATTGTCCTCTCCTGTTGCTTTTCCGCTGTTCATATGCTTCGTTTACAACTGCTCGATATATTTGCTTTTAATCTCGTGTATAATTTTATGTAGTAGTGGGCGTGGTTCATGACGTGCTATCTCTTCGCGGTTTGAAGTCACCGGTAGTTTCAGATGGCTCAGCAAAGTAGCAATTGTAGAAAGTATTTTATTTTGATTCAAATGAGGTTTATACATACTTATCTGAGAATAGGGAATGTTTGTTTTTCTGAAAATATATAAACACAAGCTAGTGTTTTCAAACGTGCTCCGTAACTAGCATAGTTTTTTTGCAAATATTAATAATCACCAGTTCCTGTTCAACGGCGGCAATATCGGCACGCTCGCGAGATGTTTTCTAAACAGCAGTGCAATAAGGAATTTCAAGGCTGCTGTAAACATCTCAGTAAACTCATGTTTGCGTTATGTAGGCCTCGTGTCGCGATATAATAATTGTACCTGCTAGAGCTCTGCACACCTCCATTGTTCCAAGTCAATTAACTGGCAGTAACCCCGTTAGTTAAACCAACACTGATAAGAAATTCCCGGACTTAGATAAGACAGGATGTTTATCGAGCAAATAAGCGAAGGTGGCTTGGCCGAGGGTTAGTTCAATAAGCGGAACGCGCTCATTAATAAGCAGCAAATAATAATAATTAGTTCGTAACGCGCGGAAAAGCTTGTGAAGTCGGAAACGCATAGCTCGATATGAATTATTCATGCTGGAATCGATTTGAAGCTACACTGTCACGCGGTTGTTGATGCAATGCATCCAATTCAAAACCGTTAAATTAGTTCCCTCCCGTAATCTTTTAATCGGAATCGGTAATTGCGCCTATAATTGTGTCTGCCGCCAAATATGTAAACAAGAGTGGAAAAGTTCATGGATCCAGTGGTAAATCTCAAGCACTTCCTTTGCCTCTAATTTTAGCCGGTTAAATTTAAATGTGCGGACATGATTTCATAAAGAAAACCATTAATCTGTCGATAAATAGACGCTCTCAGACGGTATTGTGGCAAGCTTGAGCGGAAAGCTGACTTATGAACATGTGCTGTCAAGTAGGCACAAGGTGTGAAGAATTTGTGCAGTTTTAGTGCTCAGCTATGTGGGTCAAGATACTCACTACTGTTCCAATTTACTTTGTACTATTACTAATAATACACACATTGCAATTCTCTTTCTAATTACATATATACATTTTAATTGAACTTTAAATGAAATATTATATTAAATATAGGTATATGTACTAGCTCATGTCAAACTTCGATAGATGATGCTATTGTAGAAAACAAATTGTATGTGGACATATGCTCGATCGGCTTAGTTAAGGTGTTACAAGGCGTTCGATTTAACAATTGTGTAATTGATAACGATTATTATACAAGCAAAAAATGTTTCAAAATGATATAAATATTGGAAATGTCTACCTTCCACTTGATTGCATCCTCACATTCGCATCCGTGTATAATGGTGTCAAAATGGTAGATGCTACTCACCTATGTGTAGACACATAATTTCGGGGTACCGAGCTAATTTATCTTTTCTTGGATTTAGATCGGTTCTTATGCATAATTTCACGGGCTGGCGACTTACCAAAAGTCCAAAATGCCCCTTAGGTCTAAGAGTTATAGGCCAGAAACATGAAACTGGAGGAGTGCAAAGCAGGCAGCGGGTCATTTTATGTGGCAGATAGTTACACACACTCGCACACAAAACCAGCCACAATTAGACATGCAAGCAAAAATAGCAAATACTGCAACGTTTAGCAGTATGTATTCATTGTCATAATACTTAGGGGGGGATCTGCGCCCCCGGGGCGTTTCCACGTATCGTCTAGCAGAGTACCTGGCTCAGGAATAATCTTCAGTGAACGTGCCTGTATAATCCCGCAACACGCATGCTTACCGTATCTAGTAGCTATTAGTCGAACGCTAACTAAATCAACAACTCATGTCATTATGAGATGCATTTGCGGTTACCGCTTCAACCGACCAAAATCACAAGGTATTTCTGGGAAATGAGCAACTCTGGCTATCCAGAAGCGCTTTCTGGGATCACTGATAAGCTAGGTGCTTATCAAGTTAAGGATTACGGCTCATATCGCCCCATGATCGCTAACCCAGGCACGATAACACTATCTCTGCGGTAACTGGTTGGGCACCAACCCAACAATATCAATGCACAACGATCTAAACAACAAAGCTCTCTACAAGCAATGTCGACAATTAAACAATGTCCAGCTCAGCTGTGCCATCAAACTGCATACAACGTCCACTGCAAAGCTACTCAAGAAATAATATCTATTACGCACCTTATTTCACTTCTTTTTTATTAACCCACATAATTACATAAGTAATACTGCAAACGCACATAAGGGCTCTTGCTTTGGAATGTTACCTTCTGTGGTAGGTATATCAAATTTTACAACATTCACACATGCACGCTCCCGGCTAAATGCTCGTCAGGCCCCCGAGGTTTTAAAGCTATCCTCGGTTCGTTAAAATAACTTTCAGCGGTTATTTAGTCAAAGGCCCATAATTATACGAATACTAATAAATAATAGAATATTTTCAAACAACTCAAAGAACATCCTTTATCTAATAGACTTGTCTGTCCGTCCGTCCGTCCGGGACGCTGTTTCAGCAGCCAAACCGTAAGAGATAGAGAAAAAAGTTATGACAGTTATATGTTTGGAATGGTCATGTCAGCTCAGGAACCGAATTTCAGTCACGTGACACTTTCGGTTTTCGAGAAATCACAAAAAGACCGTTTTTCAAATAGAAGGCGTATTAAATAAAAATGTTTTAGCAGCCAAACGGAGCTGCGACCATCTGCGCCTTAAAACGTCGATCGGTTGGGCAACCACTTTGACACCTTCCAGGTCTGGGTACAGTTTTTATTTAATACGCGTTCTATTTGAAAAACGGTCTTTTTTGTTTTTTTAAATGAGACATTTGTCTCACTGGGTTGCTAGTAATAGTAAATATGACTACACATGACCATAAGGCAAGGGCAGGGACAAACAGTACAAGTGTGAGCTTTCATTGGCCCAGTGGCGGTGGCAAGCGGTTAATGTAAAAGAATATAATCTTCGGCCTTGCATCAGTCAGCATCAACCCCGTAGCACATTGTAATTACTTTCACTGATTGCGTTAGTTCTAGGTACTTTTCGCTAGTACTGCCCAATAGTAACCCGCCCGGTTAGCTATTGTTACAACCCCTACAGAGTCAGTATGTCTTGGTCCCGCTGAACTACTGGTTTTTGACAGTACAGTACTCCGCTCAAACGCATGCAAGAACCATCACCGCAGAACAGCATACATTTCTCGGGATCCACCTTCTCAATTATCATATCCAGCTGTATCTTCCAAACAGCTACCGAACATTATTCAACTGACTAGTACATATATTCTACAGTAGTTATCATTTAGCTCATTAACTAAGGGTATGCATGGTAGCGCTCATACGTTCCCATCGCATTGTTTTAAATTATCACATTATAATTAATTATTTGTTTGCATAATTTTGAATGCAGGTATTCAGCGGAGCTGAAAAGAGCTAAAGCTGGCGTTTCCCTAATAATAAAAAACTACTATCAGGAAATATAAATAATAGGGAAAAATCCAAGTTCATATGGAGATACATATATTGCTCACGTGCCGACAAAAGACAGAAACAAGATAAATAAACGTTTTATAAAATCTTACGCATAGACTGGAAAAAGTAAGTAAACGAACGGAAATAGTTTTGATGGGAGATCTTAATAGCAGGACCAGCTCCATTACAAAATAGTTACAGATATTGAAACCATTTTTCGCGCCGCTTAATTGTTTTCTCTATTTATCCAATTATTTTTGGTCTATCCTGTATATTTTTATTTGAATTATAATTCATTGTATTTCGAATTATTTCAATTTATTAGTGAACTCTTTTCGTACCGATTCTGGAAAGCCCCAAAAACATTCGCTGGCTTATCGCGGGATCGCAGCGTTCAGCTGTCTTTGTTAGTTGGACGAATGCGCTAGGATTATTTTGTTCCACCTCGACGAAGTAACTTGCTTCTAAAAAGGTCCCGTTCGTGCTTTATTACGCCACGACTATTAATTTTGAAGGGCTGACTATAATCAGGTACGTTTTTCTGTTTGTTATTCTCCTATTAATTGCATTTCTTTAGCTCTTAATCGACAGTTTTACCCGAGAATTTAATCTTGGAAGTAAGGTTGCCGTCCGATTTAATTTTCAACACCTGCTAACGTCCTACCTACCTCCTGCGGCTTGTGAATGACTTTTCTGCAATTACGGACGCATCCCCGGTGCTTTCTCCCCCGGATATAGCAACTCCTGGCCAGCCTTTGGTTAACAGCAGCCTTGGGCGTCGGAGGTTAGTGATTGTTGATGTTATATCATACTACTTTAAAAGTGGACGGTCTTCCTGCTTTTAAGCAGATTCGGGCAGTTTAAATTTGTACTTTCCGTTGTTATTAACATATAAAGTTTAATCTCATACAGTCAATCTATTTTAATACTTGAAACTTAATGCGTATATTTAATTACCATTAATATTTAAAGCTGCAATTTATGTGTGTAATTGAACCTTTGTAAAAGGAGCATTCACGCTTTTTGCTTTCAATAACCTGAACAGAAAGGTTTTTTAAATGACAGCGATATGCATATCACTCGATTTATTTGTGGTTACAATTAATTTAATAACCTGAAAGGGGTTCTTGATCTTGGTGCGTGTCGCAACCTTCAATTAATTTGCACATTTCTATCACTATTACATTCTTTATGACCAAATTATTCTAATTATTTAATATTGAATTACCATTATAGACTGCAAGATTATCTAGCGTTAATAAATAAATGCTAGTCACTTGTAGTTAGTTATATTATTCGAAACCATTTGGTTTCTGGCGCCCATTTGTTTTTTGTCTTTGAAGCATTTCTAGGGTGGTACAGTTGATAAGAATCTACGATCCAAGGCCGCCGAAATTGAGCTAGTTTGGCCTGCGCGGTAAGTTAAAATTTTTAGAGCTTCCGTGTAGTGCGTAATCTGCGATTTTTTACTACCATTGATTATTTTAAGTAATTAACCGCAGGTCAGCTTCTTTATTGTTTCAATATGATAGATATGTGCAGGAGTGTGACTTGAAAATCGATTAAGGATTTTATGAACACAAAAACATACAAAAGCTTACACGGCTGCCGCCTACTCGTCAACTATAATCTATAATAAATTGATCATGTAATTTGTAATCAGCATATAAAAATGAAAGTAGATATATAAAAGCCTACGGAGGTGCAGAATGTAATAAAATAAAATTAAAAAAATGTAAATATCTCAAGATACAACTTACATGGATTAGAACACGACCTTACTGTCTTTTCACTTAGGAGAAATCATAATCCTATTACTAAGTGCAACTCTTAATTTTATTTCTTCATTCGCGTGAGTCTTCAGCATTTTGCTGTTTCTAATTGGTCAAACAGCAATCTGGTTGGCCATCTTCCGTTTGGTCTACTACCTTTTTTTGAATTATTAATTTTTCCAGATTACTTTAATGTCTTCTAACTAGAATGCACTGCAGAACCCGACGGCGACAAATCGTGTCTACCAAGTGCTTCAATTGCCCATGTCTCCACTACATATGGGAAAATTGAGAATAATTACAAGCGATCTAACTAGCGTTTGGTGTCATTACACTGCTTCTTCCTTCGCCCAATTTTCTTGATTGCCTATTGGCCCTAAGTACGTATATGAATTCTCTTATCCTCTCAAATCCAACAATAACTTCTGGTTTTCTTATGACTCGCTCCAACATTGTTCTTATTCACCTTCGTCTTTTGCCAGTAGAGTTTTGTCATCTGCGTACGTCAGATTGGCGAGTTTTTTCCTCAACTTGAGACATTTGATAAAAATTGTGCAATGCTCGTGTCATTATGTTTTCACCATATCCATTTAATTGATTTTACTGTATTTATTTATATACACAAATTGTTTGTCTTTTAAACTAAATGAAGTATATTATTCGGCAGCCTCAAAAAATGTACAAATCAATTATAGAAAAAATTCGCAGCAATGCTCAAGAGCATTTGTGTAAAATGCATATGAGACCAGCTGAACATATATCACCATGGATGGAGCAAGAATTTAAAAAGTTATCCATGGCAAGATCCAGGGAAGAACAAATAAATAATATCTCTATACCTATCGATTTAAGGGAAAAATAAATTGTTTAAATAAAGGCAATTAACACCTTTTGAGAGAGTTCGCCGAACTCAATCAATACTGCATGACAAATATAATGAGATTAGGTGAGCATAAACCATTTTCAAGATCACAACAATCATAGATAGTTAATACATGAGGAAGTGATTATTGACGATTCAAATTACATTTTAAACAATAAAGGAAAACCGCAATACAACTAATTATTTGACATAACTACTCATTCAAAGGTTTTCATTAAAAAAAGAACAAAATCAAGTAATTCGCCGACAAATAAGGTCAAAGAAGAGCGAATACTTAATACTTTGATACCGATTCAAACTAAAGGGGATGGCTATCAAATTACATGAAAAATATCAACAAGGGGAACAAAAAACCACAAAAAAGGTTGGACTAAACTAAACATGTAATACAAGCAGTAAGGTTTTAAACTAACACAAACCAAAAGTACAAATTAACAGATTGTAAACTGATGTTACAAGAGAAGTTGTATGTGACCTTTGCAACAAAACCATTAAAGAAACTAGCAAATAAAATAAAGATGAATATTAAAACAGAATGTGATCCTGTTATATAAAAAGTTGTCATATTTTATGAAAAAAAAATTGCCTGAAGAAGCTACCTTGTGATTTAGCGAAACGTAACGTCTTTTTATCTATTTTTAATAATAAATTTTAATGTATCTTGACAAAAACGAAATTGTTTTCACGTTAAACCTTTTAACTTGGCTGATATTATCTCTCGGATTGTAAGATGGAGGGAGTTCTGGTGAATATGTAAACCCATCAGGGTAAACATAATTGGATCCAGTATATGCTTATCTACCTTACAAATTCATAAATTCTTCGAAACTGGCTTGGTTTCAAAACGGGCATTTGAAAATGTGATATTGCTAGTCACAAGTTCCGAAACTGTTACATACAAATTGATTTGCTTTATTTTAACTCCAGACCCCAATGACTTCCAATTGATACAAATAGTATTCGTCCTAATGATTCAATTTTATAAAATCTACAGCTTCCAATTAAAAACAATCTTTTACTTTTGAGCTACTCTACCAAAACTATTAGTAATAATTTCAATCAATAGCTATGAAATCAGTCATTTTAAAGCAATACGATAAAATGCATTTTTATTTTGGGATTAATTTATAGATGTATGTTGCAAGATCGTGAAGAATTATTATTTTTTTCGACATTTCCTTCAGCTTAACCTTACAAGCTCTTTACAGAAAATCTATAGTTATTTTTAAAAGGATTCCTAAATTGAACCTACAAACACTAATGTAGAAAGCCCACTCTCATTACGTTGCTGCGTGCTAGCCATAGCAACGATTATAACTTTTGCGTATATTGCGTTTCGAGTTACATTTAATTACATGTTCTGGTTTTATCAGAGATTTTATATTCTATTACTATGATAACAAGGTATTTCTAATCTTGATCGCTTTAGTTATACGGTTTGTAAATATAAGGTTTTTCAGACAATTAGAATCTACCAGTTTTTAGCCCACCACATAAGGTGGCTTTGTGCTGTTTTACGGAATTTGTGCACTTTTCAAATTCAATTTTAAATGAAAAAATACAGAAAACGTTTTTAATCAAGAAAGCGCACCCCAAACAAACCACTTGACCTAACACGTACGCTTATCGTGGTATTATGAAGGAAATGGTGACGACATAAAGAAGTAAGCCCCTTCGCCGACAAAATAAATCCGATCAGTGGGGAATTTACATTGATACACAACTTCTTCTGTATCAGGCATAGAACTGATTCTGTGTTAGGCTAAGAACTTATCAAAACATCTTAAACTTCTTAACTTTACACGAGACTTTTAGATTTACAATGATTAATCATGCAGTTTATCAGGGAAATTTTCTTTAAAAAGGTATCACGCACAAACAGAGGGTAGTTTTTGCTTAAATTAAAGTTTTAATTACCTGAGCTTCTGGAAGTTTTATTAAATTTTAAAACTCCATAATTGTCAGCAGCGTGTTATAAAGCGGCAGCGCTTTTATAACCCCAAATAGAATGCTCAACTCGAAAATCTATTCCAGCCATATTTTATTACCTCCGTTCGATATTTCATTTTCGTGTCTGGTGCATCCAGAATAGCAGTTTGCAGCGTTCCCTCAACGAAATTTTGTAGAAAGTTGAAAATAGCTCGACCGGCTTCTTTCAATACATTCTCCTACACCTGCACTTTATTTTCAGGTCTAGTCATGCATCCCAAGATAGTACAAGGCCTGTCCTTATATTTTTCGCTGTTCTCAGCACCTTGCCGAACTGTGCTTCTGACTTTGAAATCGCTGAATATCGAGCTTCCACCTGGAGGAATGAGGCAGGTTAACGTCCACGAGAAGTTGGAGCATTTGGAGCCTTGGTTTGAAAAGGTTAGTAAAATTTCCTTATATTCTTGTTGACTTGTTTGTGCGTAACAACGGCTTATATGTGTGAATACAAGTGTGCTTATTTTAAAGAGGTTCTAAGAGTGGAGACATTGTTCTAATATTTTGCTAAAACTGACAACAGTACTCTTGCTGTCTTTATTTTAAAATTGTAATTTGTAATGCAAATCTCGGTTTTCACCTGAGAATAATAGTGCGTCATTGAAAGCTGAGGATATTTCCAATATTTGATTCGCAAGAAGTAAACAAGCTCGAGTTACTTTGAAATATGTTTATTGCGAGAAGAGGCAAATATTTCTCTGTTCCAGTTTTCGCTTTTATATTCTATCTTGTTCTAGGCTGCCATTTTTTTATCGGTTTCCAACAATAATATGAGAAGGCTTTCTTGGCATATTCGAAAATATTCTCCTAACTTGAGAACAAAATTAGTGCTGCTTGGAAACACCCAGAAACGAACGCTTTGAACATACAAGGTAGTCGAGTGGTATTCAATTAGATTATATGATTTCGTTTAACTAATAAACAATATATATCTGAAATAGTATCTGATGATGTTGACGGTTGTTCGATATTATCTGTCGGTTTCATAGGTTCATTGATTTTATTTCGTTTTCTTTAACAACGAAAATACGAAAGTGAAAATAGCGAATCAAATATACCCCGTTGCTATAAAAACAAAGTAATTGCTTGAAGTTTTGAAAATTAAAGATGTTTATTAAATAATGTAGTGAAAATAATAAAATCATACGAACCTACCATAAAGTTCTCGTAACTTAATTTCGCACGGGATCTAACGGTGTTAACTACACATCTTCGCCAATACTTTTCAGTGCTAAAATTGCTTTCATCTATATTTTATTAGTTGTTCATACTTCGGATTGATAAGTTGCACAGTCCATCAGCCCAAGGGCGTAGCCAGGGGTTGTGCTGAAGGTGCTCCAGCACCCCCCGAAATTCTCATCAAATTACGTTTTTAACAATGACTAACAGAGGCTTCTTTAACCTACTATCTGTTACATCCTTATAAACCTTTCCCCCTGGTTCGGCACTCCCCAAAATAAAATCCTGGCTACGCCCTTGCATCAGCCGTAGAAGCTCTGAAATATTTGACGTTGTTTTTGCATTTAAAAATAACTGCATCGGCCATTATATACTGCCTTTCCACATCAGTTATCTTGTATTGAGTCTTTGCCATATTTATTTACATCTTTCTTATTTTAAGAGCTTATTAAGCGTAAGTAGAAATAGTCTAAATTAAACTGACTTTCTCGACTTCTTTATCATCAAAGGAATTTCTGCAAACTATACAGACCTCTTGGCAAACTACGACCTTTCATCAGACCACACGCCAATCATTGCAACAATTAGTGCAAGTGTCATACATAAAGAACCTCCCAAAAAACTCCATAACTCCAGAGCAGATTGGGAACACTATCGATGCATCCTTCAGGAAAATATAGTCTTGAAATACAGACTAAAGAATCCAAAAGAAGTAGACGACGCAGTCATTTAACTTAAGACAATGTTAAAACAGCAGCGCAACAAGCCACTCCCCCTATCGTTTACAGGAAAACTATCAGCAACATCTCCCTAGAGGTAAAACAACTAGTTGCTCAAAAACGGAGAGCTAAAGCTCAGTGGCAAAGAACTCACCATCCGTCAGACAAAACAAGTTTCAACAAGCTAACCAATCAGCTAAAAGCAAAACTCAGGAATATTAAGGGGAGACTCATACAAAAGTTACGTGTTAACTTAGATATGATAATTCGATCTGGAGACCTATCAAATCCTCCCAAAACCCCAATCTACATCACTACCTATACGCCACCTACCTCCAGCTCTTGGATGGGCCAAAAGTGACAAAGAGAAAGCAGACCAGTTTGCATATCACCTATCTAACGTATTCCGACCACACGAAGACATAACAGACGATCCACTACCAGAAACCCTTCCATTACCCGTAACACCTTCCACGATCACACCATCAGTTACTCCCATGACCATCAAATCTGAGATTCAGCGGCTAAACCTCAAGAAATCACCAGGAATGGACCAGATCACACCCAGAATGCTCCGTGAACTACCAAAAAAGGGAATCGTACTATTGACTTATATATTTAACGCGATACTGAGACTCCAGTACTGGCCAAAAGAATTTAAAAAAGCTGAAATAATACTTATCTCCAAGCCGGGTAAAGATCCTGCTTATGCTACATCATATCGTCCTATAAGCCTGCTATCGGTGATTTCCAAACTCCTTGAGAAAATAGTGCTACGAATCCTAGACCCAGAGTTTACAGGTGCAAACTGGATTCCTGACTACCAGTTTGGTTTTCGCAGGTCCCACTCTACAATCCAACAGTGCCATAGGATCACTCAAACAATAAATACTGCCCTAGAGGAAAAGGCCTACTGCACAGCCATTCTACTTGATGTTAGCCAGGCCTTTGATAAGGTCAGGCATATAGGACTCATATACAAAATTAAACAACTATTACCACCTCAATTCCATAAACTATTCGAATCCTATTTAACTAATAGACAATTTAGAACGCGAGTACACGAAGATGTCTCACAACTATGCCCAATCCACTCAGGAGTACCCCAGGGAAGTGTCTTAGGACTTTTTCTATATGTACTATATACTTCCGACCTACCAACCACACCTAACACAACTATCGGTACTTTCGCTGACGATACAATCATACTCGCAAGTCATATAGACGTAAACATCGCATCAGAATATGTCCAAAACCACCTCAATCAACTTGAAGACTGGCTTAAGTTATGGAAAACTAAAGGGAATAAATCCAAATCAAGTCATGTGACATTTACCTTATGTAAACAGCAGTGCCCCCCAGTCTACCTCTACAACATTGAGATACCTCAATCCACCACTATGAAGTACTTGGGTCTCCATCTAGACAATAAACTCACCAACATATAGAATTAACCTTTGAAAGTCTCTATTTGCTACTTGGACGAACATCGCCTCTACCATTGGACAACAACTTGTTGATCTACAAAACCGTTATCATGCTCATTTGGACTTATGGAGTGGAATTATGGGGCTGCGCCAGCAAGTCCAACCTTGCCATCATTCAAAGAAGTCAATCAAAAATATTAAGAACAATAACCAACGCGCCATGGTACATAACGAACCAAATGCTACACGAAGACCTTCGAATTCTGCTAATAACAAAAGTTATACATGACAAAACAACAAAGCACGTCGATAAAATTTTGGCGCACTACAACCTCTTGATAAACGAACTCCCAAACCATCAGGTCATCAGAAGACTTAAAAGACGTTGGCCCACTGATCTAAACTAAAGGGGACCCATCAATGGAGGGGCCCTCATCACGTCATTATCAAGACATCACATTAGCCTTTTTATCAAAATATTTCGTCAATTTATCTTTTCCAATGTGAACACTCCACTGATGCCTCATTTTCTATGGTTTTACTATTGCTTAACCATTTTATGTTCGTGCCGAGTCATTAGTGAAAATTCATCTCTGACATATCATTCTCTTTTCTTCTCTTTAAGAAGCTGTCTTAGTAATTTACTACTTGTTTATCTAATTTCTAGTTTGATAATTTTTTTCTCATGAAGCTACTTTTACAGATTAATATAAAGTTCGGTTAATTTATTTTCTCCCGCGTACAATTTGAAACGCACGCCACTGATCCTAAACCGTTGGAATCTGCAGTGAAGATATAAGGTTGGCCGATGCGGATTACGTGTTTTCGATATCGTGATGTCATAGCAGACATAACTAAGTAACATTACGGTGGTTCCGGATAATCAACTCCTGTGGGGTTCCCTTTCGTTATTTGAATTACGATCGATTTTCATCGGAGCAGTATCACGCATCGCATCGAATCTTTTCAATGGTTTTGGTTTCTTCTCAGCACTGGCTGATTTCAAATTGTACTTTGACCAGAATAGTTTTCATGATTATGTCTTGGAATGGTTGGATTGCTTCTGTCGGTGTGTATATGTTATCTGAATTTTTATTTAAAAGAGAAATTAGACAGAGCTACGTCATCACAGTGAGTGAGAGGGTCAGGAATGAGTCAGGAAATTATTATAATAGTAGGTATATACTTCCCTACAGATAATAAAGATAATTTCTTTGTAGAAATATACACGGTAACATGATGAAAGTACCACTTTTCTATAACTGAATACATTAGTGATTTTATTTTAAATTCCCTAAATGTAGTTTGATATTAAACTTGGTACACGCCAAAGCTAGGAAAGGTGAATGTTATGTTATTAATGAGTATCAACTAAGAGTATGATATTCTTTTTTTTTGTTCTGGTCCAAACCTGGACTAAAATACTGGCAAAAGCAATTTAAGGCGTATCTTGATTTAGGGGTAGCAGATATATTGCATATTTGCACGAAGCCATCTCTTTTGTGTGGACTGGTCTATTTAAACAATAATATCTTAAAGAGCCAAACATGATTTTCACCTATTTCAGTAGTAGTTCTTCGGGAGTAAGCCCTCAGTGAAGTGTAGCGTCTCGAACTGTACTTTGCTTTTTACAACACTAACATTCTACTATGCTGGTTACTTTTTTATAATGTGTACGCGATTTTATACCAAAACAGTTAGCATTGTATTTTTGAGATGATATGGGAGAAGATAATTTGTATTACTTAATTTCTTGAAGTAGATGTAGAAAATAACGTAATTTAAATAGGTTTCTCGGGATTCCAACCTGTTACAATAACGATAAACGGATGTGGCCACAGTTATACAAATTGGCGGTGGCTAGCGTGCCGCTACGCTTTTGATTGGTCAGAATTAGTTTGGGGTAAACGGACACGCGCAGTGGCGTTTTCATTTAAAAATATCTGTGCGACGGTAAATCAATAGTTATTTACTATACAAGTGGGATAACAGCATTATTAATATACGTGTATGTAAGCACACAAGTATATTAATGATGCATTATCACGCATGTACCTATTGTACAAAATTTTATCTACAACTGCCTAAAATTCAGAAAAGTGCATTAAGAGAAATGTCAGATCTGTCATTTTCAAAAATATTTTAGTAGGCAAACGTCATTATGTCATTCATTTGACACTATTTCAGTTAGGCAATGAAGCCATTACACCACTCAGTTAGGTAATGAAACCCTTACATACCTGAGTGGTGTAAGGATAACGTGGGTTATGATTACGAAGTAAACAAGGTAAATAATCCACGGTGTCAATGGCAACGTGGGTTATGATGTAAAGATGCTAGTCATAGCTCTGTTTACTTATTTAAAACGAACTAGTAAAATACCATATTGAGTACCTATTGAATAAAAATAGTTGTGTATGATACAAGTGAATAAAGTGACATTTTATCCTTACGGAGAAAACCTTAGCTTATCCCCGAATGGAGTGAATTATTTGTAATAACACACGCTTCCCATACAAAATTTTATCCAACAACTCTAACCTCTAAAAACATACATTTTATATCGACAGGCTTGAGAAGTTATAGTGACAATTTAATGCATACACAAAAAATCCCATAAGCCGCGGATTTTTTGTCACTATGACAGCGGCAAAAGTTAGCCCTAACTTTTCCAGCGACAAAACGGAACCTAACTTTTAAAACGGTCTAAATCTAAAATAATTTTTGCCTTGTTTGTTAATTTAGTGACTTCGAGTTTTCTTGCTTTTGGGCGATTCAACTCAAAAAAACTGCCAGAAAAAATTACTCGTTCTTCGGAGGCAGTTTTTTCGTTAAATTGCCAAGCAAGAAATTCTCATTAAAATGTCAAGTTTACTTCGACAAAAAAAAGCTCTCTTGTAATTATAAGTGACAAATTGAGAAGTATCGTGGGAAAAAATATAATTAGAGTCGCCTGCGATTCGTGTTATACGTTTGGCAGTACTGAAGTGTATTGTCAGTTTATGTCAAATTCGAAATTAATAGGTTAGATTTGGTTTGTTATCACAGACTGACGCAAAACCTAACCTGCTAATCTCGAATTTGATATAGCTCGACAGTGCTACCAACAATACAGTAGTTAGTAACTTATGGTTTTTATCTCACTAGTGGGTTATGAGCCACTTTAGAGGTTTAAAATCGATTTACTAATAGCGTTATAAATAGGAGGTGTTGGGTAAAATCTCATTATTCACGTATGGCATACACAATTTTTACCAATGCCTTCATTTGATTATATAAATAAGCTTTAATACAGCTTTCTGTGCTATTTACCAAGATACACGTATGTATTTTATTCATTGCTATGGATTATGGACTGTTTTATTCGCTAGTGAATAAAGTAACATTTTATCCATTCTCGTAATTAAAATATTACTTTACCATGGATATTTTAATAGGATTTTGTACAAGTAGGTATTGGAAAAAATAATGTATTCTACGGAAGAAGGAATTCTATTGATCAAATGGTATGAAAACTCCAGTTTACGGCAAATTTCTGAGTTATTACGTGTTATATTCCCCGTTGTATTTGGTGTTGTTGATTTTTTAATAAAATTACGGTTCCTATATTATTGGCTTTTAAAATAAACGCATTCATGCATTATGTGGCCGTAACGTATCCTTAAAAACTAGGTAACATTCAAATCTCCATGGAAACGGCAATACCACATTGCGCATTAAAATAAATTAACTGCACAACAGCAATAAGATAGAATAAACAAGAAAATAGAACGCAATGCTTGCGTAGGAAAGAGATAAATATAGAAGCAAATAGTTGAGTAGGCTTGACGCTCATTTCAATTATGACAGACGTCAACTAATTCTGCCTACTAAAATAATGTTTTGTATGACTATCTCTTTCTTACTCCCGCATTCTGTTGTCTTGTTTATGTTACGCATTGCTGCTATATACAGGGTGTTCATTTAAATTTGTGGTCTAGTTAGTTGTGATCGCTTATGAACGTCGTATCGTATTCTACCAGCACATTTTAACAATCATAACACGTAACTGTTAGGAAAATTTTTGACCTTAAGTTACTTGTGGCTATAATACGATTAATAACTTTCCATTACTACTAATTTGTGCATTATTTGAAGGAAATATGGAATTAAATCTGAGGTTATGCGTTTAACCATATGATATAATGCAAAACATGACTTTAACAAATCCAAATAAACACCCGCTATGATTATGGCCCCATCGGTATAATGTGTAAATAGACAAATTATTACTATTACCTTACTTAAAATGGTTTGTATAATATTGAAAGAGTTTTGCCTACTGATAAATGCGCGATTACATCCTCAGTGTTAATGGGAAAAAGTCTGCTCCACAGTATTTAATATTTAGAACTTGCTCGGTTGACTCAGCATGTGGTCGGGTTTTCCACCTACTCATTGCGTGATAAAATGGTATTTGAAGTAGTGATTTTTATCTGGATAAACAAACATTATTGTTTATTGATATTACTTCAAAAACGATTGTTCTATTTTTTGCTATTTATTGAGTCAATAGTGAGTTCACTGTGGCTGTAAAGAAGTATAAGTCTAGATGAGACTAAAACCTAATCTTTTTGCAATGTTTTATAAAAAACTCTTTTTGTTTTGGCAATTAAAAAGTCCGTCATATCCGTTATTTGTCTAACTAGTAGCAAACGTTCTACAATTTACAGCGAAAAAACAAAACGTTGAAATTCGCGGTTCTAGTTATTATATAAAATCAAATTGAGATCGGAACAATTTCATGTCAAGTAACAATAATTATTCTCGTTAATGAATATATGTTTATTTTCCATGATCTTTTCAGAACTCATATTTCGCGTATCTTATGTAAATATAAAGAGATTCGTCTGGTATGATTTCAATTTTTTTAATACTTTAGTGTTACGAAAAAACGAAATCTTACATTTGAGTAAAATTTTATTTGTTTTAATTTTTTGAAAGTTGTAGTATTAGAAATAATAATAATCATTTAAAGGAAATACTTTTAACTCAGTTAAGGTTTTTGGGAAAAAGGAAGAATTATAATTTTTTTTAAACGTTTTGTTAATAAAACTTTCAAAGTTTTATATAATTTCATTATTAGAAGGTCTTCTTTATAAGA
Source organism: Agriotes lineatus (assembly GCA_940337035.1). Taxonomy (NCBI): domain Eukaryota; kingdom Metazoa; phylum Arthropoda; class Insecta; order Coleoptera; family Elateridae; genus Agriotes; species Agriotes lineatus. Next base: position 71,986,711 of record OW679199.1, read on the forward strand.
AAAACTATTTTTATGCTTTTAGTGGTACGAAGCACCCAATTTATATTTCTTCAAGTTCTAGCTTGGGCTTCAAACTGTATTCTCTTCCTTACGTTATTTCGACACAAGTAGCTTAAGTATTACTTTCGACCGCCGCGCCGCCATTTTTACAAATTTACCATTTTTGTCGCAACGTTGCAATCACTTGCAACCGATCAAAAGGTCTCGTAAAACATTAATGCAATAAAACGTTTGTAAAAAAATTTCTCAATAATTTTAGCAGGATCAGTTCTTGTGGAATTTTCTCGCTTCATTTTTTTAGGAAGAATCAAATTTTTTTTCGCTTTTGAAGTTGTGGTGTCATATGCAAATTTTTTGCACTCTTAGTTACGATTTTATTTTTAAGAAGTTGTAGTGGTCTTAAAATATTTTCTTCAATATTTGCTTCTACTGAACTCTTCTTGTTGTCGCTGTGTGTAACATGTTGCATGTGCAGTTTTTCGAGTTCGGTGTCGACGTTCTTTGTATTTAGAGTGCGTGGTGAATTTTTCGTATCTCCTCGTGGTGACATTTTGAAAGCGGCTTTATCCTAAAAATAATCAGTAATCAGGTGAAGATTTGGTGCTATGGATTATTGAATGACACCTGTCTGTTGAATTCAGAATATTTATGCTATTTTGGCAGTAAAGCCACCTGTACATTGTCCGAAACCGTATTTATGCCCTGTGATTTTTACCTTCATGTCGGCTGATGTTTGGTCGAGTTTATTAGCAGACCGTTCTTTCGTTTTACATTTTTCTACTAACTTTGATGCTCTCCATATTATATTTGAGGAACCCTTAATAATTTTTAAAATTTTCATCTATTGATCTACGCGTCGCAATTTGGTGAAAAACCATAGTACCTAGTGGTGCAATTAGTCAGGGATGATTATATTACATCTTTTGAATACCCGGGGAGCAGTTACTAACCTTGTGCTTCATGCTACGTTCGAAAACTGCATTGGAGGTTACTCATTGGAAATTTTAAATTTATTCTAATTTTAGTAACCAGTAATCAACAATCAATTGTTTACCAATTTTACTTGTTTGGCAATTTATATCAAGCAAACAACCATCAGTTGTTTACCAATTTTCTTTGCTTTGTGTACGTTCTGAATTTATGCTTTAATTTTTAATTGTCAAGAATGGCGATCGAATAATTTCACTGATATGTGTGAAGTGTTTGTTTTTTATTGCGATGAACTTTACCTTATTTATCAATGCGTCGTGTTTGCTGGGAGCCTTATTCGATTGCTGCCATGAAATGAGTGAATCATTTCATTAAATATATTTTTTACCGCTGGCTGATGATGACTTTAAGCAAGGTTTTATAAACTTTACCTGAATCGGTTCCGAGCGCTGCCAGTTAGTGAAAACCGTTTTGCTTGCATATTCTGCGTATACTATTTAATTGATTTTTTGCAAGAATTCTGGGTTCATTTAAAAATAACGAACCTGGTGTTATTTATATCACAATAATTCGAACCTGTTTAACTCCCAAATTTGTTTTACATATATGGATTTGGTGTGTTGCATATTGCTAAAAGGTTTAGCGTTAGTAGAAGCTATAGTTTCTAAAGGGACACCTTTTCCATGAAATTTTAACTTTAATTTTCCATTTTCTATTTTTTATAAAGGATAAGTCGTATGAAAATAAAATTTTTGTAAAGAAATACGGAAGAAGCAAGTTTGTATTAACAGAATTTCTTCGATAAACAAACCTCTGCATGTTAGAACCTTAATATTTGATAATATTTTTGAAAAGTCTTGAATGCAGAAAAAAATTATTTTGGATAAAGAAAATCCATTTGATAATTTTGCCTTCATGTCTCCGCTCACGTCACGTATTTAATGAATTGTTTTCAAATGTTTAAAATGCCTTTAATATTTAAAAGAAACCAACTCGCATAAAGGTATCCTTGTCATAAAGTTTGGATTTTATTTTTCCCAGTTTTAAAATGTACTTTTTGTAGTAGTTACATTATAATGCAAACCGCGCCTTCCTTAACTGAATTCGAAACCAAATGTTAGATGTTCTGAATCACGAGTAAGTATTTAACTATCAACTCTAAATACGTTCTATAATTAATAGATAAGATAAATATAGAAGATTTATATGTAGAAACCCTAATTCAAACTGTGCAAGTTCAATAAACAAAAATCATAAGTGCAGTGCATAGAAAAATAAATCAGGACGGAGCGGCGAAAGGACTGAAAGTATTTTAGGATTTTATCCGGCCACATCACTGTCACTTTCCTAGTAGAGAAGAGTGGATTGTTAATAATAAGCACCCATAACTTACCTTCCAACAAATTTCGTGGCTCCAATTAAGAGGTCGAAAATAGCAGCCGCGATGCAGGGAAAATTAAGTAGCGGGTCAGAAATGTTTAATGGGGGGATATTAATTTATTCGCCCGTAGTTGAATTGGTCGGCTATTACAAGTCGGAGTTTCGCGATTTGTGGATTGGCTCGGTGCCACTGCAAGTTTTCCGCACTGGCCTAAATATATGTAATCATAAATTGCAAAAGAATCTGGACTCTGCATTCTGTGGATTTTTCTCGGTGCGGCGGCTCGGCGTGTCTGCAAGCTGTAAGATTACATTTCAGCAAAAAATTAGCGGCTCTCAGACGTCGTAGACGTCAGAAACTGCTTTCATGAAACCTTCTAGTCGTAACTTCTAATTCAAGTAAACATGTACCTAAAATAGCATCTGGGATAAAAATTTAAGGATGGATACCTTGAAAGACGCTTGAACCGCGTACAGTGAACTCTTCTTATTATTTTAAGTAAAGATGTGTTAATATTCAGTGTGTATTTTAATATCGCCGACAAACGAAAGGTGGAAATTCTATGTTCAAGAATAATATAGATATTCTTATGTTATTAATATTTTTTCGAACGATATACGCGGTGTTGAAAAACAAAAAGATTTTTCTCAAACTAGGCCAGATATTGAATTGATATATGGTGTAATTGAAAAGCGATTGACCGAAACAGCAATTGATCGAAATATAATTGACCAAAAATCTAATTTATCTATATATAATTCACCGAATAAATAATTTTTGGAATTGAAACTAGTAATTCAACATCCATTGATTAATTATTGTATGCTGCTAATGCTAAATTTATCATTATATTGGTTCTCTACTTCTACCGATGAATGTGCTAAATTTGAGTGTACACTGTACAACCAGTTATTTTGTGAAATTTAAATGTAGTTTGAAGGCTGGCAAGAGGTTCCGAGCACCAAATTGTGGCTGTTTACCCAAAATATACGGAAATTTATAGGAACCATTCAGAGGGAACATAGTTTACGAAGTCTTCTAATTGATTAATACGTAAGTGGTCAAGGAGATCCCCTTCCTCGTAAAAAATACAGAGATTGTGATGAAAGAATGACAAGATGTATTGCAACATAGGTAACATCGAAAACTTTATGGGGCATCGCTCACAACACAAGATTTTGATGTAATGAATGAAAATGAAAACCAAAACAAAAAAAAATAAGAAAACAAACAGGAAAGATATAAAAAAATCTGTAAAGGGCTTCACTCAGAATTTTCCTTGCAAGTGAAGGTTGTGACACTAAACAATTTTAAAAACCAAAGGAAAATAGGGGTAAAAATATCTTCACGTTCGTAATAACACTAAAACAATAAATGGAAACACTTGGTAATGCAAATTACATCAATTTTAAAATAAAAAACATTACCCGCGATGAGATTCGTACTGCAGCACCGGATAACGCAAATTTAAATCCTGCCGTTTCATCCATGGGTCCATCGAGGACCTTTCCGGCTGTATTTAACAGAACGGACTTATTGTTGAAACTTTTTGACTCTTTTACATTACCTTGTACCTTTTGGGGCTCATTTTCCCCAAGTCTAAAGGCTGACCTATGTGCAAATTATTACTTTTATCTGTTTCTCAGTTAATGTAAAAATACATTATTTTATTTCTTAAGGTCCTCACTCTGTACATATTTCTCCGAACATTTTTCGGTTTTATGACAGGTAGACCTATAATCTGCATGCAAAATATCGTCGTCCTCCAACAATAAGTTTTGAGTTATAGAGCCAATAAACAGACAGGCAGGCAGGCAGAGAGACAGACAGACGCAATTGAGAAAACCTGTTTTTCGTCATCTAGGGACCCTGAAACACGAAGAACTGAAGAAATCTCAAAGTGATTGTTTCACGATTACAATACAATAACAAAGGCATCACTTACTGACTCAGTCCTAAGCCTGAGACAAGTGTGAAGGAAAGTCTTTTAATTTGAACAATTATTTATTCGGTGAATTGTGTATGGATAAATTACATTTTCGATCAATTGTACTTCGATCAGTTGCCGTTTGAATCAATTACTTTTCAATCAATTTTCCTTCGGAAGATTTTCTTTCGATCAATTATTTTTTCCGGAAGCGATTTTGTTCAGGGTCTAAGTGGCATATTCGACAAATGTCCGAGGCGATGCATTTATATTAAAAACACCAAAGCTGCAACGATGTCTTGGTTTTTCATCTGTCAGTTCGGGTGATTTCGTAAATATTATACACCAAGTCACTTAAACATATGTTTATTCACGAAAAGATGCTGAGCTCACGAGGACGTAGTGCGAGTGAGATCATATCTTTGAGTTAATCAATGTTTAATTCACGTGGCGTATATATGTTTTTATTCAATTTTGAAGAAATTTTGAATAAAAAATTAAAATATATTCCAATTAAGATATCAATTTGCCTATTCATCGTCGATTTGATCTAAATTTTAGTAATTATATATTACACACTACAAAGAGAAAGAATAATTGAATGTAAATATTTGTAGAAATAATAAAAATATGTTGTTCTTCATTGAAACTTTTTAAATTCTCTAGTGAATTAAAACACTTTTACTTCACTTGTGAATCATAGACTGTTTATGAAGGTTGTTATGGAGTTAATAGTGCCACTGTCAAAATTGAATAAAAAAGAATTATGACGCGTATGAGTCTTGATTTGTCAGAAAAGAGCAACTTCGAGAGTGATGAAATAAAGTTATTGTTGTCTCTCTCAGCCCAATTTACATTGTTTTAATCATTTTATCCCAATATCTTTTCGCTTATAACATTTTTATACGATCTTGTCCACCTTACCAAGCGAAACACGGTGTCTAAGCTGTACATACGAGTCATAAAAAATTAGATATTTCTACATATTTTATCGATATAGGTACTCAACTTCTCAACTCCAAATTCCTTTGCCCTATTAGTATTCATTTTTGAATATTTCTATTACAGCGTCGTAGCCATTCACCTCCATACCTCCCCCGGGAAAGGTAGGAGATCAAGTTTCTTGGTTGCAATAAGATGTGACTAGAGTGGACAGGCCTAACCACCCTTTTAAAGACTATTTTGGCCTGTCTTCGTCACAAATGAATGCACCTCAGCGTTTAGAAGTATATTGAATTATTTAACAAATACAAGTCCTTATATATAATTGAATGTGTGTCGTATTTGCTGTTTTTGAACTCATAACCTATTATTGGCATAGGCCCAAAAAACACGACGTTTGCATAATAATACCTCGCCGGTACACAATGTGTGTGAAATCTGACCCAGCAATAGCATTATAATGCAGCGGTCTGCATAAAGCTTCCTTATAGTATTGAAAGGTGACCCAGTAAATTGACGCTAATGTCGCTAATGCAGAGTTTGTATACAAATAGTTTAACTGGCACATGTCGCGAACTAGTTTTTATGTTCTAATTGAAAGCACTGTTGTGTCCGCATGATTTCATTTAATTCCACTAAATTATCTTGTCTCACATCAAACATTAGTTTAAATACTCCGATTTTTTTATACCGTACTAGTAACTTTTATTTTTCGGCAGCAATAATCATAGTAACAAAAACTAACAACCATTTCTATTGGTAGAAATCAAAATAACCACTCCCATTCTGGGGTATGTGTGCCCCATGACCGAAACGAGGGCCATACGTTGTGTGTGAAAAACGCTAATTTTGCAACGGGTTTCATCAAGGCGGTATATATTGTTCCAGGCCATGACACTGGCTCTGTTGCCAGATTGTGTGCTACGCCATTCCAAGACACACTAAGTTTGTTTGTTTGAAATATATTTGACATTAAAAACTATTTTGACAAGGCAGTTCATGAAAGTTCCAAAAATGCCTTTGAAGTGTTACTACATACCAAGCTGCAAGACAACTTACGCTTCATCAGTTGCTCCATATGTTAGCGTGTTCAAGTTTCCATCTAATGGAACGGTGGCACAAAATGAAAAGACATTTTGCATTTAGAGAACTGGCGGATTGAAAAGGCTAGTGTTGTGTGTGAAAAGCACTTTAAAAAAGCAGATATAAAGGGTAATAATATGAAGAGACTTGTTCTGACTGCAATATCATTAACTTCCAGGAAAGTTATTTTGAAAAAATTACTGTTTTAGATGAAATCAAAATTATTAACGGTTTACTTCCAATGGAAAATTAGGTACCTACCCATTGGAAATTGTTTTTAAATTGAATATTACGGTGAAGTGACACACTGCAATGTAAATAGCAGTGATTTTATAGATTTTTTTTTCAACTGGCATGCATTACAATGACAGGGATAGTGCACTGACAGATTGTTCATTTAGTGTCCAAAACTAGTAATTTTTTGTTAAAGGTTGGCAAAGCCACGTTGCCAGATTGTGGAAGGTCATTCCAAAGGTCACTTTATAGGCCCAATGTCATGGCCTGGATCAATATAGACCGCCTTGGTTTCATACAAAATTTTCTATAATTTTGAGTCATATTAATTTTTATAGTAAATGAATTTACTTAAGTCTACAAAGTTGTTCTAAATTTTCATATTAGCACTAGTGTCAATATGAAATCTTATATTGCAACTAGTACGAATATATGCATCATTTTGACGTTGAAAACGACAATAAAATGTCATTATATTAGGTCAAAATTGCAGAAATTATTTTTTTAATACCAAATCTGTTATTGACATTGTCTGCCAGTATCTTGCATACAATATGCAGCCAAAAGTTTTATCGTTAACAAGAAGAATAATGAAATCGTACATTTTATGAAGCAACTTCAACTAATCGCCTCACGATTGACATTGTTAGTCACGGGCAACTATGTTGTGCAAGTCGCGTCTTGTTTGCATCGCAGTTGCTTCAGTGTGAAGTGAAGTACGTAAACTCATAGAATAATCACCACGCGATGATCGCTTATGAGTTTTTTGTCAGTTACGTCGTAATCGCGTCGTCTCAGTGAGCGAACGGCATTAGTAGTAAAGTACCCAGATGACATTTCTGACATAAAATCTTCTTAATTAAATGACAGATGACATCCAAGTCCTCTACGTAGTGTTTGTAAGTCATCTCCCATTGATAATTCTCTAAAAATTTTAATTTGACGTACCTACTTAATATTTGGTGTTTACAGTGGTTGCAAATAAAATTTTTTGCTCGGTAGTAAGCATCTTGTTTAATACAGTTATTGCATAATTTTAAAAGCAAAGTGTCAACAATTGGTCGGCGTGACATCTACAGCAATTTCGGTATCCAATATTTATTGTCATATTGTATATCGTGATTATAACGGTTATTTATGGTATAAGTTAATAAAGAGGCATTTTGTTTATAAGGGGAAAATTTTAGCTCACGAGGCAAAGCCGAGTGAAAGAATTTTCCCGAATAATGCATTCTCTAATGGTTTAGAAGTCGATGCATAGGGAGAGTTGTTGCACCTAATCACTGCTATAGTGTTGGTTATACAACAATGATAAACAACTTGTTAACAAATGATTCAATGTTTAATTAAATTTGACAACTAAATAACCTTTCTAGAAATAAAAGCGCTAATAAATAGCTTTGGATTCATGGATAACCGGATAATATGATTTTTCGTGTATTTTTTATAGTTGGGGAGAAGTTAAATATATGTATATCTTAAAAACAAAATCTTCAATAAAAAAGAGAAACCAAAAATGTGTATCTGTAACTGGTATATTGTAATTAATTTCTCAAAGTTGTAATGATACAGGTTGAGGCACAATATTGCATAAATTTCCAATCCATTAAGAGGGTGTATAATTCAAGAATAGATACATATGCTAAATAGTTATGAGTACTCTGCGTTGAAGCATTCTTGATCAATGAATTTAAATGCCTTTTTTCTTCTTGACCTTTAAGGGATTGTACGTCGATAAGGGTATTACTTTGTATTAAGGTATGTTTGGCTTAATCTTCTTATTCTGGTTCAAGGATATACACGTATAATTTTTTCACCTAGTTATAAATCACCCTGTATAGGTTCTCCGCTCTATACAAAATTCAAATAAGAATGCAGTGGGTGGCGCTCTATACTTAAACTCAGTTTTACACTAGCAAAATATAAGTGCAATAAAACCTTTATTAAAACGTCTATGGATCTTCTTTATACTGCCCTTCTCGTCAGCGTTCACTATTTATCAGTTGTCCTTTTATATTTTTAGGAAGAGATATATCGAATGCCAAATTGACAGCTTTGAAACAATGCTTCATTTTCAGATGGTTGTAATGTTTACTTCAGTTTGACCAATCACGGCCATAGCTATGAGTAGTACTTAGTTCCAAGTGCTGTATACTTATTTGAAATTTAGTATAAGTACCATAAAAAGATAATAGTTATTTATGTATTAAGGGCATCAATTGATTATGGCACGAAGGAATGTTTAAAGAACGACGCGAAGCGGAGAGATTTAAATTTACCGAGGGCTATAATCGTGATCATGCACGTGGTACATACGTTTTATTTTATTTTGGTTCTCAAGATGGACAAAATTCACGAATTCAGTATTTTGACTACAGACTACTGGGTCATCGTTGTGAATTTTCGGTGTGCTATGGTTTCTATGCAGATTTTTGGTGTTGCAATACTACATTCTTGGTGTTTGTTATACTGCTTGGCAACTTTTTAGACCTTATGGCCATAAAAGCCATATTACGGCCTCTATCAAGGGCCAATAAAGATGTGTATGATTCAAAAATGAAATAAAGAAGATTCATTTAATAATCTTCATTGTGTAACGTTAGAATAGCTCTATATTGTGATTGAAATGTGTATATGATATGTGATATTTTTTTTGAAAAATCGTTAATTACAGAGTGTCTATAAAAGATTGTCGGGTCAAAACGGCTATGAATGATGCCGCCTTTTAAGTATTGTAGAATGTGTTATGGATTTTGTTGGCATCTGTATTACCGGTCATCTTATTTCTGACAGCTTTGCAGATTTCCTGCATTTAACCTAAAAATTGTAAACAAATTTGTTCCCATTGTAATAATTTTTTAATTGGATTAGTTTCAACTGCAATTGTTTGAGGATTATGTTGGTTACCTTAAAAGTTACACATATATCCTTCCAGAATGTCTAAAATTTGTTTAAAGGTTTTTTTTTTGGTTAATCTTAAATTACGGCAAAATTACCCATTACATGTACCTACTTTCAAAGCCCTCTTCACCAGACAATCTTTTATAGACACACTGTATAATTATAGCCCCATCGATAATTACGATTTTTATTGATTTATAAGTTTGTCTTTTGAAGATGTGAAGCCTGAGCAGGAAAATAACAATAAAATTGACAATACAAAATTAACTCCTGTTCTAATAATGCTTTTTGACACCTGCAGTTGCTTTGAACTCATTTTGGCTTGTTGCCTAATCGTTGTCATTGCTCATTTTTTGGAAACAATAGTTAGAAAATGTGGGAGAAATTTTGGAATGTGGCGAATCATGCTTTATTTCTGAATCTTTCAGATCTAAACAATTTTTTAAAACTACAGTCAGCACTCCTTTAGCCCTGCAGAAAGCAGAAAATTACTAAATGCCTAGGAAGATGTTTTCTCCTGTGATGTGTCAAGGCTGACGGTTCATCGTATAATTCAAGGTGAGCTAGCCGCTGTTGAGCTTTAATTTTTTATCCGTCAAGTTTCTTAATCTTGTTAAAGCTTCAGCATCGCAGTTAAACGCATCTGCTATAGTTCAGACCTTTTATAAGTAATTTGACTTCTACGAGACCTTCCGAGATTACCTCAAACTTGAAAGCAACTGGAACTTCCGACTTTCCCATTCTTCAATCAGTTTCTCCCACGTTTGGTAATAATCTCGGAAAGCCTTGGAACAACTTTAATTATTCTAAACTGTTCCCCTAATTTGAAATTCGATGCTGGCGGTGATTATTTATTTATCTCTTGAGAGACGTTGAAACTTGATTACTATTGAAGTTGAAAAATTACATTTTCGGGCTGAACTGTCAAAACTGCCTGTAAAATTTGTTTAAATGTAACTATTGTGTGGTATTCTACAAAGTTAATTCTATCTAGCGACAATTAGATTGACTGAAATACTAATTTTACATTATTATTAGTAGGTTTTATTTGTGGGTATCGTTAATGCCTGTAATAATAGAACATTTAATTTCTGAAACAATAAAAAGATAAAATTGTGTACATATAAGTGAATATTTTTTTAATATGGATCGTAAACATTTTTGGACAAGGGCGACCATGGAAATCGAAATCAGTGTCTTAGATTATTTCATATCCTTCATCTGTGTGTTGTTTAATGCCGTTCTTATCAAGGAAATTAAGCGATTTTAAGAAAATGGTGGATGGAAATAAAGCCTTCAGTTTGTGTTTCAGAATTTAGACATAGACCTTTGTCTCCGCCGTTTTTTTAGCTTACTCCTTTTCCCTTTGACCGCTACAATACACTGTGACGTTTTTCTTAACCAGCAAGCGCATTCTTCATCATATTAAAGAATCTTCTCTAAATTTCATATTACGCTTGGAGAAATATGTTTCATTATCAATCCATCCATCTCGGTGTTTAACCATGAAGAAGGGTATTTTATTTTTTATTTTTATTTTATTTTATTTTGGTACTCAGCCAACAGCCGTTAGGCCAATTATAGGCATCGGTGTACATTTTATGCGGACTTCCAACCCCACTAATGACTGTCATGATGTTATTATGATATCCGGGACCAACTATTTCCATGACAGCCGTATCACGATTGCTTAACTCTACTGATCGAACGTGAACGCTTGTTCAAGCTACACCACCCGGGACCTAGTATGGTGAAACTATTATGTTGATGCATCTAGAATCTTCTTCCATGCTGGTCAATCGTGTGCTGTGAAGTATAGTATGATAAAAAAGTATTTCCATCTAGTATAGCCATGGAATAGCTCCTGATTTATGAATGCAACTATAACTCACAAATTCCAAATTTAAGAGCCTGTCTTACATTATTTGTTCTTTTGTATCTTTTCCTGGTATACACCCTGCTTGCGCCTTCTAAATCTAAATAAAAGGAAAAGCTGGCTACAAGTAGTGCACTTTTTGAGCAATGATATAAAAATTGAGTGGCACCAATCAACCGGGCGTACACATATTTTCTGGCAAAGAGAATATAATGCAACAACTACTTTAGATTACTTCAACTGTCATTTAATACTGATGTTGGTACAGATATATCAGCAATAACATAAACATCAACACATTACAATATTTAAACAACTTAACAACAGAGAACAGAGCTGTATAAACATACACGATTATCCGACATTACTAAAAGTCAAGTACGAACTCTAAAGCGTCAGATCTGGGCAGAAATGTGCAGTAAAAGATGGCATACATGAGTATCAAGAACGAGCTTATTAAGCCATAAAATACTTAAACGTAAGCACCAATGACCGACTGCAGCTTGACTCAGTTCTACTGAATAGTTGAACTATCAACTATCAAAACTTATAGACTAACCCGGAAGAAAATACTGACGATAAGGTAAAAGCAGTATTAACGAACATGTTGAACTGGTAAATAACGAGGAGGTGATGGAAGCTGTAAGAAGTTTGAAAAATAGAAAATCCTTATGATCTGATAACTTAAATATAGAACTGTTTAAGAACCCCTTTAATACATTTAAAACGCATTGTTAAATCTTGTTAACAACCTGCTGAAAGATAGGTTGTGTCCCTGAAAAGTGGGAAGAGCAATAATAATCCTAATATCTAAGAAAGGCGGGAGAAACAAATGTGATAATAACTGGAAAATAAGTCTTGAACTCGGGTTATAAAATATTTGTAAATACCTATTGTGACAAGACGAATCAATACTATCATTGAACACCTTCTTGGTGAAGCCCAACATGGATTCAGGAAAGGACGTTTATGTTCAGATTCTCTGTAGTCAAAATGATCGAGAAAAGGCGTGAATACAACCTGCCAACACTTATATGTTTTTGTAAATTATGCCAAAGCTTTCGATAAACTTATCAGAAACACTCCATGAAAAATCATTATCCAAAGAGGCTCTCAGCACTTTATTAAAATCGCCCAAAGTCTCCATGACCAAGAAGAGTCTGAGGAAACAGTAGAAATAAATTGTGAAGGTTATCTGCCCAACGTTGATCTACAAAGGTAACCATATAAATTTAATCAAGTAGCAAACGAATACAACCTACACATTTCGATAGAAGGGACCAAGATAGTAGCGTTCAGAGATTCAGAACACTTAAAAGCAAAAACTGCCCTTAATAGCAAACCAATTGAGCAAAAATACAATTTTACGCACAACCGGGCCGAAAATGAAAGTTTACATCTTTACGCCCAGCGGTCGACAAAGTAATTTGCGGACGGTAAAGTAACTCCTTCGTGGGGCCTCAAATTTTGGCTGCGGGCGTAATCTTCCGCCGTTCTATGCGTAAGTAACTATTATTACCTGGAATATAATGTATTATGCATCAAAAATATACAGTGTCCGCCAAAAGTCGGCATAATACGGAAAAAAATTTTTGTGTTATTTTTAGCTAACTGAACAATATCAAGGCAAGAAAACCTCTATTTTTTAACTTTAGCTAATAGCTATCTATGCAACAAGTGCTAAAAGTCGACGTTTATGCACGCGTTGCATACAACATTTTATCTACGACCTTAATTTTACCGTTATTAATCGATAAATATCGATTTAACAAATGTTTGCATCTACGATACTTCTGATTTATGTCATAATAAATAGTAGGCCACGCGCGGGCGAATGTTTGCGAAGCCAGTGCCATCAAGGTCAGTTACGAAATGTAATTATTAATACTCCACGTATGAGTGTATTCATTACATAACGCTTTAGTTATTTCAAAAACACTTTACCTGTAACGCAAGAAGCAACTAGAATAACTTTACAACTTCACTTCCAGTTCGAAATTGTAGTTTTATAACCTCACTTCACTTTTAGCACTAGAGCTAAAAGTAAACAGCTGATTTCTTTAACCACGGTAAGCTATAAAACCTCACTTTTAGTGAAACAAGCTAGCGCTAAAAGGCCTACTTTTAGTGGTGGTCGTAGATAAAAATTATTTTATAAATTTTTTTTAATATTTTTCAAAATTTCACATACTAAAACTTAATATTAAAGTTCAATTTTTTTTATGTGAAACTTTAAAGATTTATAATTTTGAAA
>OW679199.1:72000338-72288263 GCA_940337035.1 Agriotes lineatus
CTCCTAACTGGTTATATATTTCTAATTGCGTCCTCTCTTTTCCTTATCGCTCGTAACTTATCGACACACCCCTCCATGGCGAACACACAACCGACCAGAACTGGCGTCAAATGAAAAAGACCGACGAGCTGGTAGTCAAAGAGGAAGCCCTAAGAGCTGGTGGTCAAAGAGGTGACACTAAGAGCTGAATCAAGGAAAACCCTCTATTACGATTTGTATGTATTAGTTTGCCGTCTACCTACCAGTTATATAATAACTGCCCTTTTCAGAAAGAAAATGTTTGTGGAATTTATCCTATCTGCCTGAAAAATTATTATGTTTTAATACTATGCTGTACGAGTTAAATAAAGGCTTACTATTGTCTGCTTGTATCCTTTCTAAGCTAGGATTTTCAATTTGCTTCGCTTCTGCATAGAGAAGCGTCCTTTTGCTTTCTCAATTAAACAGGAAGTAATAATTTTTGTTATTTATTGTTCTTTTATTAACGTAACCATGGGCCTTCTAAATTAAATTTCAAAAAGGGTAGGCAACCCCTCCTACTGGTCTTGCGCTTAAAGTTGCCTATCTATTAGGATTAATTAATATTGAACGATATTCCTGTAGAAGCTACGATATGTACTGCTACACTATCTCCCTTCTAGAATTAATAAGAAAATTGAAATCCTCCCCTTTAGACAGTTGGCTAAAGTTATTATAACACCCTTTTTAATATTTGCTAATACATTAACTTTAAACAATCTTTCTTAATAACATTGATTATTCATTATCTATGTACACTAATACCCTATCTTTTAAACTAAGTTATTACAATCTATGAACTCTAACTATTACCACTGAAGTTACTTCAAGTTACTTTTCTAATCTTAATTGTCCATAACGAAATCCAATGTATCTATAATTCCATCATTTATTTCCTTTCCAGATATGAAACATTTCTGTAAATTCTTTTTAAGAAAAGGAATTAGCTTTGGAGGCATAGTCCATTCTATAAAGCTACTTTTTATTTTGTCTGTTTTTCTGCAGAAGTAATTGTTAACCTCTTGCATTTAACAGCTAATTATTAACTTTACACTTTGAGTAAAATAATTTAATAGATAACTAAGGACAGCACCTCATAGGACACTACCTAAAATTCAAGATCTTCAGTCATGCGAGACTGGAGTCTTTAAAATAATAAACCGCACCTCATAGGACACAGTTTCGCTGAGGAGTGCTATGCCACAACTCAATGACATCAAGTTAGAAAAGTCGTTCGGTTATACAACCTAATCCTTTTGAAATAATATCTTTGGCAATTAACAAACTACTTAATTATACTTATTTATTTACAAGCTTAAACGAAACTTCATAATTCTTCTTCTATCAAATCTGGTTGACTACTGGTTCCAGGTTTGATATCTTTTACATGCCAGATTCCTAAATTCCTACCGTCCAAATCTACTAACTTGTACGTTACAGAACCTGTGACTTCGGCTACCTTCGCTTTTATAAATTTCGGAGCTAATTTCTTTGCAAAACCTTCTTTCGCATTTGAAAGTACCATGTTACGTTTCCAGACTATGTCACCCTTCTTGAAATGTAATGACCGTTTTCTCAGATTATAATAATGCTTATTCCTTTCATAGGCTTGATTAAGACATTGTATTACCTCACTATAAATAGGAGATAGTTGATTGACATCTTTAACTAACTGTTCGCGTGTTTCTAATGATATGTCCTCCTTTGTTAAATTTTCTAACCGACCATAATAATCACCGTGAGCAGGAACAGTTCGGCCAAAATTTAAAAAGGATGGAGTATAGCCCGTAACTTCACTAACAGCGTTTCTTATGGCATGTGCTATCTTATAAATTTGAGCATCCCATATTCTATGATTTTTTTTTATATAAGAGCGTAATGCAGTAGTAATGATTCTATTCGTACGTTCGACCGGATTTACTTGCGGATGATAAGAAGCGTTATACCAAACCTTTTGTACTTTATACTTTTCTACTAACTTCTGAAAAAGTCCACCTATGAACTGAGGTCCATTATCACACATAATGATTTGAGGAACTCCAAACATTAAAAAGACATCATTTTCTAGAAACTTAACGATAGAAGAGGCGGTTGCTTTTCTAAGTGGTTGTACTTGCACAAACTTAGTAAACCAATCAGTTACTACTAGAATAGAAGTGTAACCTTTCGTTGATCTTGGTAAAGGACCAATTAAATCTATTGAAATCAGCTGGAATGGATATTTAATTTTCTTTTGATTTCCCATTAACCCGGGACGAAGTTGAGAAGACGACTTACTGGCTTGACATATATCACATTTTCTGACATACTTAGCGATATCTGCTTTCATCTTAGGCCAATAATATATTTCAGCTATTTTTCTAAAGGTCTTAAAAGATCCTAGGTGACTTGAGGTAGGTTCGTCATGAAATTGTTGTAATATATCTAACCTTTTAGCTTTAGGAACAACTATCTTCCATTCTATTAAATTAGACAAGATATCATGTTTATTGCTAATGTACTTATATAAAATGTTATCTTCTACTCTCCACAAGGGATAATTCTCTGGATGATCTTTTATTCTACCAATCATACTTTTATACCACGGACATAAATCTGTTTCCTCTAACGTCATCATGCTAATATTAACAACAGGAATAGGATTTCGGGATAAAGCATCTGGAACAACATTGAATTTTCCTTTACGATGTTCTATTTTAAAACTATATTGTGACATCCTAGCAGTCCAACGAGCTAATCTACCTGTAGGTGATTGTAATTTATGTAGCCATAAAAGAGCATGGTGATCAGTAACAATTTTGAAATGAGTAAGTTCAATATAAGGACGGTATTTTTCTATACCAAATAAACATGCTAAACACTCTTTTTCAGTTACCGAATAATTACGTTCTGCACTAGTCAAAGACCGACTGGCATAGGCAATAACTCTTTCTTCTGACCCTTCACCTTGTAGTAAAACCGCGCCTACACCTACGTCACTGGCATCACATTGTATAATAAACATTTTATTGAAATCTGGACTACTCAATATGGGAGAAGAAGTTAATAATTTCTTAAGTTCTTGAAAAGAAGACTCGGCTCGCTCATTCCATCTAATAGATTTCTTTTTCTGATGGCCTTTATTTAAATCTAACATAGAAGAAGCTAATGTTGAAAAATTTGGAACAAATCTCCTATACCAGCTAGCCATTCCCAAAAATCTTTTTACTTCTGTGGAATTCTTTGGAGTAGGAAAAGAAACTATTGCTTCCACTTTGGACGGATCTGTTCGCAAACCATCTCCATCAATTAGGAAACCTAGATATGTCAATGAAGGTCTACAAAATTCACATTTTTCAATATTGATAGTAAGTCCCGCATTCTTTAATCGATTGAAAACCTGTTCTAACGTGTTTAAATGTTCTGAAAATGTCTTAGAAATAATTATGACGTCGTCCATATAAACAAATACATTATTCAATTCTGGACCAAAAATATTATCCATTAGTCTCTGTAAAGTTTGAGCGCTGTTATTAAGACCGAAAGGGAGAACTTTAAATTCAAATAATCCTCTACCAGGAACCGTAAAAGCAGTTTTTTCACAACTATCTGGGGAAAGTGGTACTTGCCAAAATGCTTTCTGAAGATCAATTGAACTTAAAAACCTAGCATCTTGTAATCTATCGAGAATACCATTAACATAAGGTAAAGGGTATGCATCTCTCTTAGTAACCTTATTAAATTGACGACCATCAAAACAAAATCTTAATGAACCATCTTTTTTCTTAACCATGACAATAGGAGAATTCCATGGCGAAAAAGATTTTTGAATTACCTCTAACTTTAACATTTCATCAATTTCTTTATTTACTGCTTCTAGCATAAGAGGTGACATTGGATAATATCTTTGTTTAATGGGTTTAGCATCACCGGTATCAATGCGATGAACTACCATATTTGTACTACCAAGCTTAGGACCACTAATTTCTTGAAATTTATCTATAACTACTTCCAAACCACGGATCTGTTCTGGAGATAGATCTTCCCTTGCTAAAATGACTTTATTTAAACTATTCATGCCCGAAACTTGAAATTGACCTGACCGAAAATCTGTAATATTCAAATTAAACACATAGCAACTATCAACTCCAAGAGTAAGAGAAGCCGAAATAGTATTGGAAACTAAACAACTAACAATTCTAGTTATTCCTTCTATAGTTATCGGTAATTCTACTATTCCCATAATAGATTGGTAATTTCCATCAGCTGTTTGCAAGTTCATCTGTATTCCAGGCTTGGTTAAAGGTAATTTAAGCTGATTAATCAAAAATAAACCCTGCCTGCCTATTATAGTTTGATTAGCAGCAGTATCTAAAAGAGCTAACAATGACATGTTTTTAATTTTAACCTTAATAAAAGGACGATTATCTTTATGATTATGTGAAAACGTATAATTAGCTTGAGAACTTTTACAAAATTGTGAGACTTTTTTTAACCATTCATTCCATTTCAATTTTTCAGCCCTTAGAATTGTTGGACTTAAGCTTCGCGGACTGCGGACGATGCTTGTCTCTGTTCGTTTTTTCGAAATTGACCTTTACATTTATCGCAATTATTAGAATTAACATTGGGATTCCCACAAATGTAGCAGAAGAAGGTACGTTCTTTATTGCATTTATGATAGGTGTGACCTTTTTCATTACAATTCCAACAAGTTACATTCGTAAAATTTCTTATAAACTTTCTAGATGATACTTCTCTCTTATCAGCATTGGTTAACTTATTTGACAACTTGTTACCAATAGTAGAGGAATGAATTTGACGTTTTACTTGAGCTTGTACTTTATATGCTAAGTCAGGTTCTAAGGGTGTTTTAATTAAGGAAAAATTTGGTCTAAATTTTTTATTTCTTTCTTTCGTCTCTTCTAAATCTCGACAATAATCAATAAGTGAATTTATGCTAATGACTTGGGTTAACGTAAGGTGACTACTATAATAAGGTTGCAAGTTTTTCCTAATATATTTTAACTGAATATCTTCACTGGGAACTGAGTTTAATCTATTGAACAAATTTATCATAACCGCTATGAAGATGTGAGGACGTTCATCTACACCTTGTACTCGAGATCGAATTTCATCCCATAATGCTTCATCGTAATCACTAGGTAAATAATGTCTTTTTAGTAATTCTACTATTTCTTTCCAACTCCCTATCTTACTTCTAATTGACCTGAACCAAATTAGTGCTTGATCCTCAAACAAATCTATTGCTTCTAAGAATAACTGTTCATATGACAAATTTCTGGCCACTCTTAGTTCTTCTACTCGTTCTAAGAATGAGTTAACACCTTGATTAGCTGTATTACCTGAGAACTTAATATTCCACTTGGATACACTAACTGAATTCATTACAAAACCTGTTTGATAATTGTATGACGGAGCTTGTGATATATTTAAATTTTTCATTCTCTCTGTGTATTGATTCATTGGTTCCGAGATATCAAATTCTACCTTTCGACTATTAATGTTAGGTGAACTATGAGATGGTTGATTAATTGTTTCTGTTGGTAACTCATAATTAATGTTAGGTAACGGATCTGTACTTCCTACTGGCAGTTCTATTTTAACATCACTTTGATTAGGTTGTCCTGAATGATCCAACACTGCTACCAAATCATTGAATCGCATAGCATCATCCTCAGCTACTTCTGAAATTGTTACTGATAATTCTAACCATTGATCTTTGAGGTGAGTCCATTTAGTTTTAACTTGATCATCTACTGAAGTCGCGATATATTCTAACCTACGATATAAATGTTGTAGTTTGGTAGTTAATCTATCATAAGTAGCTGATAACGGTTTATCTTCAAAGTTCTGCACTAATGTTCTAAGATATTTTATTCTGTTACTGCAAAAATCTATTTCTTGAGAAACCTCCAAAGCAACTGGTAAATATGTGGAACTTTTAGATACATCACACTTCTCTATATTCAATTGTGTTCTTAATAATTTCCTTTTTTCCTCCACATTCCTATTTTCAGTATTGATATTTCTAGTAACCAACTCCCAATCTAATTCATCTGAGGCTAAATAATTTACTTTTATCATATTGATTTAATTACTATGCAATTAATGAACTGTATGATCGAATACAATGCAACCTATTAGTAATTGTTAAACTCCGGAACTATACTTTTTATGATAGTGAAGCGTTAAATTTTCTTTTAATTGAAATGGTCCCTTTTACTCGAGCCTCCACGTTGCGTCGTCACTTCGTGTACCCCTCATCCTTACTTACCTTTGAAGGCTTACACTTCACCGACTAGCTCAAGATACGGTTTCTTATCAGGGTTTAACAATTGTGGGATTTTTAGTTCGTTTCACTTTCATATAAAGGTAAAAGTTCATTAATCAGAAGAAATGGGCGCCATAACTTTATTTAAAAAGTTTTAAATTCAATAAGTTTACAAAGGTTACGTATTCTTTCTAACAGTCCACAAATCAATTGTTATGCATTAGAGGCTTATACCTTTCTAATTTTAATACACATTATGTAATTATTTAGCAAGTTTTATTCTTCTCTGACAAGTTAGAATTTGTTCTAATAAAACGTTAGGATTAATGAATCTATCAGTATCTAAGAGATTTCTTATACCTATTTAATTAATAACCTCCGGTTCGTAAGATGAAAATATAAAGAGCTCTCTATACCCTCGTATTTCTCTTTCCTAGGTCTTAATTACGATTAATGATTGGTATTAAGTTTAATTGGTATCATTCCATGTAGTATAAGAAAGGTCCTTTATGAAAAAAAAACTTATTATTTGACAAGTGACCCAAAAACCAACTTGACAGTCATAGAACGATTTAATCTCACTTCAGGCCACATCACCTGGTAAGTAACTATTGTTTTTACTTGAAACTAATCTGTTATTGAATATTCTTAAGGCTTACGCCCTAATTTAATTATATTTAAGCTATGACGCGGGTTTAAGTCTAACTAACGATATTAAACCCTTTCAGGACTAACATACGGTTAATGCAGAGAACCCTTGAACCTGGACCTCTCCATCTGCCAACATTAACTATGAAGAACTCCTCATCGAACCAAAGAAGTTGCCCTTGACTGGTGAGTGATCTCCTAACTGGTTATAGATTTCTAATTGCGTCCTCTCTTTTCCTTATCGCTCGTAACTTATCGACACACTTCTCCATGGCGAATATACAACTGACCAGAACTGGCGTCAAATGAAAAAGACCGACGAGCTGGTAGTCAAAGAGGAAGCCCTAAGAGCTGGTGGTCAAAGAGGTGACACTAAGAGCTGAATCAAGGAAAACCCTCTATTACGATTTGTATGTATTAGTTTGCCGTCTACCTACCAGTTATATAATAACTGCCCTTTTCAGAAAGAAAATGTTTGTGGAATTTATCCTATCTGCCTGAAAAATTATTATGTTTTAATACTATGCTGTATGAGTTAAATAAAGGCTTACTATTGTCTGCTTGTATCCTTTCTAAGCTAGGATTTTCAATTTGCTTCGCTTCTGCATAGAGAAGCGCCCTTTTGCTTTCTCAGTTAAACAGGAAGTAATAATTTTTGTTATTTATTGTTCTTTTATTAACGTAACCATGGGCCTTCTAAATTAAATTTCAAAAAGGGTAGGCAACCCCTCCTACTGGTCTTGCGCTTAAAGTTGCCTATCTATTAGGATTAATTAATATTGAACGATATTCCTGTAGAAGCTACGATATGTACTGCTACACTATACCTACTACATATTTTTTACTTTTACTTTATTCTAATATACAACTGTATAAAAGATAAATATAAATGATTTTTGGGTAACTTTAAAGTTGTCATTGTATTTGGAAAACTGAAAACAACCTAACCTAACACAAAAAGTGTCTATTTCTATTAGGGAGTTTAGTTGCCACAGAGGTACTGCCAACAAAATTACTAGATGGTCATAGCCTCACCTGACCAAAAAAGATCGTTTTTATGAACAATTTACTGCTGCAAAAACCTTAAATATATATATAGGTCTATATTGTCTCTTTTTTAGCTATCATGTCTAAACGATCGCGAGAAACTATTATTAGAGTCAACATAAGGATAATTCAAGGAATCATAACGCAGATGTCCATCGAGGTACAACATTTGATGGAAGCATTGGAAACGATCCTTACTAACATGCCGCCGGACGAAGGGGCGCAGGCGATGCCCAACCCACGAGCCCGCGCCCGCGGCCGCAGATATAATCCCTCGAAATCAGAGAAATGCCGATAGGTAGAGGGATATACCTACTATTTATTTTTTACTTTTACTTTATCCTAATATACAACTGTATAAAAGATAAATATACATGATTTTTGGGTAACTTGAAAGTTGTCATTGCATTTGGAAAACTGAAAACAACCTAACCTAACACAAAAAGTGTCTATTTCTATTAGGGAGTTTAGTTGCCACAGAGGCACTGCCAACAAAACTACTCACCTGACCAAAAAAGATCGTTTTTATGAACAATTTACTGCTGCAAAAACCTTAAATATATATATAGGTCTATATTGTCTCTTTTTTAGCTATCATGTCTAAACGATCGCGAGAAACTATTATTAGAGTCAACATAAGGATAATTCAAGAAATCATAACGCAGAAGTCCATCGAGGTACAACATTTGATGGAAGCATTGGAGACGATCCTTACTAACATGCCGCCGGACGAAGGGGCGCGGGCGATGCCCAACCCACGAGCCCGAGCCCGAGGCCGCAGATATAATCCTCGAAATCAGCGAAATGCCGATAGGTAGAGGGATATACCTACTATATATTTTTTACTTTTACTTTATTCTAGATTACATTAGATTACATTACACGACTGCCTTTTGCTGGCATGCGCACGTCAGCCCTTAGGGCTTTTTGTACTGTTACTTTATTCTAATATACAACTGTATAAAAGATAAATATACATGATTTTTGGGTAACTTGAAAGTTGTCATTGCATTTGGAAAACTGAAAACAACCTAACCTAACACAAAAAGTGTCTATTTCTATAAGGGAGTTTAGTTGCCACAGAGGCACTGCCAACAAAATTACTAGATGGTCATAGCCTCACCTGACCCAAAAAGATTGTTACGGTATTAAATGAACTTTACGACACCCACCCAAGGTTAGCATCGCACCACGGAATCAGTCCTGAAAAACTGGCACACTTGCCCTGAAATCGGTTCAAAATAGGCTAAAGGCCACGGCTGGAACGCTCAGGGAGTCGGGCGTGAGTCACACGATACGTTCTGGGCAAGCGTGTTGCGGCATAATATATATATATAGGGTATGTCAGAATTATGAGGGCGCCACCAAGCCTGTCTTAACCCGACTAACCGGGCCTGGACGGTTAGACGGGAGCGAAGCACGCAAAATACTCCGACGATAGGATTACTTAAGAGTTGCAAGGTCAAATAACAATTTCGAGATTGCCTTATGCAAAGATTGTAATTAGGTGCCAGTCCGACCGCGACTACGCAGCTGTCTCACCCACCTGTACGCTCAAAGCTCCCTCGTCCCGTCGCACAATAATCAGTACACTGAAGGGGGCGCTTATCTGAAACAGAACATGCACAAGTCGAAACAAAACAATAGTTCCCTTAACTAACAAATCATGTATTGACTCACGGGTTACAATGGGGCAGCAGAGTGCGTCGCCCTATATCTATAAATAGATTATATCTAAGAACACCAGCTGGCGCGCGCTCTTAACCTAGCGACAGATGTTGAACAGTAATGAACAAAGTAGCACTTGTAACATAGACAGTCTGTAATTTGGAATGAATGTACAAATATGCGGGCGCGACGCCTTATGCAGCAAACAGTAATGAACAAATTAGCACTTGCAACATGGACAGTCTGTAATTTGGAATGAATGTACAAATATGCGGGCACGACGCCTTATGCAGCAAACAGTAATGAACAAATATGACGACAGTGCCTGTAGGCACAAGAGATGTGACGGGCTCGCTCGCGGCGTCCCAATACAGCTCGTACGCGGGGCTTAAATGCTCTCCGCGGGACAGGTGCACTCGCGTTCACAGCGGTAATCAGTTCAAAGACACATACCTTAATATGTAGGCGGTTGGGGAGCCTGGTACAGTTGAGTTGCGACAGGCTGCAGTCTTAGGTGGCAGGTACTTTCGATGTTCGACGGCTATAGGGATGAGTGGACATCCGCCATAATGGCGACGTGAGACGCGTCAGGACGCGTACAACTGGACGACGAAAAATGGGCCACTTTCGTTCTGCGGGACAGATCCTCGAAGTTCGAGATGAAGGGGGCACGATCCCTTACTTACGGGAGCAGGAACTGGGCTCAAAAAGCACCCACGCTACGCCGAAGACAATTCGAAACTCACACACACAACCACCACACGAAGGTGAAACAATTCTCGCAGCGCTCGCTGCCACAGCTCGAGACGGGCAACACCAAAGGGGGCCTCCACGGCAACAATATTAAAAGGACAGCGGCAGGCGTCCTCGGGCACCGAAGGGGCCGAAGGACGCCGCCTGGATAACACAACCACCAAACGAACGCTTTCTGCAACGGGCTGCGATCAACTCCCCAGAGGGAAGCGCTGCCACAGGTCACATCGGTTGCGTCCCCACGTGACTAAACCTCGGCAGCCAATCGCGAGGCGATAAAATGAAACAAATTAATGCCGGCGGCAATGGTATCACGCCACAACGGCGTGTTTTCTAGAAGATTCGGAATTCTTGCGAGCGATAACGCTCGGCTGCCAAAGCGCCATCAGAGGGGGGCTCCAACCGACGAGAAATACTGCGTTTGGGGCCAAATATGTGCGAAATCATGATTCTGGAATTAGGCGATGGAGCCAAATAAAGAACTAAAAGGGTTTAGCATACGGGCACACTGCCCTAAAGCCTAGGTGGCTATTTAAAATACCAAAATGACCTGAATCAAATGTGCGGAAGATGAGATTGTACTTGTGCGCAAAGATTGAAAATGGTTTTAACATAGCAACAAGTTGCCCTAAAGGCGTGAAATGCAATTAAGCATCTACAACAGCAAAATGACTTAACAAGATGGTGTCGTGTTTATTTAACAGCTGCCGCGAGACGTCATTTGATCATTTGTTTTCGATGTAAATTCCAGGTACATTTTTTGTAAGCTCTCGTTATATATCTTTTTTGCTAAATTTTCTCTTTTTCTAGTGAGATACCTATACTAAACCCAATATGCGGCGGCGGACGCGTACTGGCCAATTTCGACAAAATATGGTTGCGCTTAGAAATTTTCTAGTAAATATATCAGTAAATGTAAATCGTGCGGTGGAGGTTTTGGACTTAATGGACGAAATTGTAAGTGCTGTAGACCGAGATGCCTTGATAAGCAACCTACGAGACCGCTACCATCGACCAGAAAACTTTGTTTAGTTGTCAACAAAATTACTAGATGGTCATAGCCTCACCTGACCCAAAAAGATCGTGTCCTGTTTTCTTCACAACTGCCGCGAGACGTCATTTGTTTTCGATGTAAATTTCAGGTACATTTTTTGTAAGCTCTCGTTACTTATATATCTTTTTTGCTAAATTTTCTCTTTTTCTAATGAGATACCTATACTAAACCCAAGATGCGGCGGCGGACGCGTATTGGCCAATTTCGACAAAATATGGTTGCGCTTAGAAATTTTCTAGTAAATATATCTGTAAATTTAAATTGTGCGGTGGAGGTTTTGGACTTAATGGACAAAACTGTAAGTGCTGTAGACCGAGATGCCTTGATAAGCAACCTACGAGACCGCTACCATCGACCAGAAAACTTTGTTTAGTTGTCAACAAAATTACTAGATGGTCATAGCCTCACCTGACCCAAAAAGATCGTGTCCTGTTTTCTTCACAACTGCCGCGAGACGTCATTTGTTTTCGATGTAAATTTCAGGTACATTTTTTGTAAGCTCTCGTTACTTATATATCTTTTTTGCTAAATTTTCTCTTTTTCTAATGAGATACCTATACTAAACCCAAGATGCGGCGGCGGACGCGTATTGGCCAATTTCGACAAAATATGGTTGCGCTTAGAAATTTTCTAGTAAATATATCTGTAAATTTAAATTGTGCGGTGGAGGTTTTGGACTTAATGGACAAAACTGTAAGTGCTGTAGACCGAGATGCCTTGATAAGCAACCTACGGGACCGCCGCCATCGACCAGAAAACTTTGTTTAGTTGCCAACAAAATTACTAGATGGTCATAGCCTCACCTGACCCAAAAAGATCGTGTCGTGTTTATTTAACAACTGCCGCGAGACGTCATTTGTTTTCCATGTAAATTCCAGGTACATTTTTCGTAAGCTCTCGTTACTTACACCTATATCTTTTTTACTAAATTTTCTTACTTTCTAGTGAGATACCTATACTAAACCTAAGATGCGGCGACGGACGCGTATTGGCCAATTTCGACAAAATATGGTTGCGCTTAGAAATTTTCTAGTAAATATATCTGTAAATGTAAATCGTGCGGTGGAGGTTTTGGACTTAATGGACAAAATTGTAAGTGCTGTAGACCGAGATGCCTTCATAAGCAACGTACGAGACCGCCTCCATCGACCAGAAAACTTTGTTTAGTTGCCAACAAAATTACTAGATGGTCATAGCCTCACCTGACCCAAAAAGATCGTGTCGTGTTTTTTTAACAACTGCCGCGAGACGTCATTTGTTTTCGATGTAAATTCCAGGTACATTTTTTTCCTATAATAATTTTCAAGGTCAACTTTCTAGGGGATAAGTTGCATTCCTGCAGGGTCTCTAGTTTTAATAATGTTGATACATAGATTTTTAGTGCTTTTTTTCCACTAAAAAATAATTTGTCATTTTGAAAGATCTGTCATAATAGTAGATAAAACAAACAGCATAGTAAAATATTGCAAATTTATTAAATATTAAACTTACAATATTATCATTTCCAAACGGCTCGGCTGCTGGTCTTGACGGTCTTAGACCTCAACACCTTAAAGATTTGATTAACAAGTGTACTGGCGAAGCTGGGCAACAGCTTTTACATTCGATTTCTCGCCTTTGCAACTTAATGTTGTCAGGGAAAGTAAATCGTGATATCGCGCCTTTCCTCTATGGTGCTTCTCTTTGCGCGCTCTCAAAAAATGATGGTGGTATACGACCTATTGCAATCGGTTCAACGTTTAGACGTATTACATCTAAATTAGGAAGTTATCACATTAAACACAAGTTATCTTCTTTCTTTCATCCTATACAGTTGGGTTTTGGAATTAAGGGCGGTTGTGAAGCAGTAGTTCACTCCGTCAGATCATTTATTACAAATCATTCTAATGCTGAAGTTATTTTGAAATTAGACGTGAAAAACGCTTTTAACTCCGTTGAAGGAGACTCCCTTCTTTCTTCAGTTAAAGAAATTATTCCAGATCTGTATCCATATCTCTGGCAGTGTTATGCTTTCAAGTCTAACTTAATCTGATACCGACTCATAATTTATTTTTGTTTTTGTTATGGTTTTATTATATACTTCACCTCAGGGAAATAGAACCCTTTTTTTAAAATTTTTTATTTATTAGTTCCAAAAAAGCTTTATTTTGGTTAAATGTAGTTACTTTTCATACATCTATTTATCCTAATCTTATGTGTTTTCATGATTATAATTTTGTTATATTATTTTTAAGCAATTATGTATTCTTTAAGCAATAAATTTACTTTACTACTACTACTTAATTTTTAATGATAAAGTCATTGATTCTCTCGTTGGTTGTCAACAAGGTGACCTCTTAGGTCCAGCCATCTTTAGCCTTTCCATTCACAGCATTATAAAAAATTTAATTTCTGATCTTAATGTATGGTATTTAGATGATGGCACATTAGGAGGTAAGGCAGTTGATGTCTTACAGAATTTAGAAAGGATAATTGTTGAATTTGAAAATTTAGGTTTGGTTCTTAATTTCAGTAAATGTGAATTATATTTTTTAAGTTCTGTCCCGAAAGATGTTCAATACAGTATCTTAGAGAAATTTGTATCTTTAACTGGAGGTATTTTTGTTCGTTCGGATGACGATTTCTTCTTATTAGGGTCTCCTTTATTAGAATCAGCTTTACCGTAAATATTTTCTAAGAAATTGGAAGAATTTTCTGTGTTATCTACAAATTAATGTCAAGTCAATCCACATATTGGGTTATTTTTGCTTCGTAATTGTTTTTGGATGCCTCGTTTCAATTTTCTTCTCAGATGCTGTCCATTATGGAAATTTGACAATATTTGCCAACATTTTGACAATAAGATTTATTCAACATTAGAATCTATTTTAAATATTAAATTTACTGAAAGGTCATGGAACCAAGCTAAATTACCTGTTCGGTTTGGTGGTTTGGGTATTCGCTCTGTTACAGATGTTTCTACCTCCGCATTTTTATCTTCTCTTTACGCTAATTCTAATCTCATTAAATCAACTCTTTTTCCAAATTTACAGAATTTTGAAACAATCTCCTTCGCTGAAGCTTTTGAAAATTGGTGTGTTAAATCTAATAATACGACAATTCCTCTATCTCCATCTACACAAAAGAACTGGGATTTACCAATAACTTTGTCCCAATATGCAAAATTAATCTCAGGTTCTACTGAACGTCAAAGAGCAATCCTCCTTGCTGTTTCAGAACCCGAATCGGGTGATTGGCTTAATGCTTTGCCTTCGCCTCAACTAGGTACTTTACTGCACAAAACAACTTTGCAAATTGCTGTTTCTTTAAGATTAGGTCTTAATATTTGCCATCCTCACACGTGTATTTGTGGCTCTTTGGTAGATCCACTTGGTCATCATGGGCTTTCCTGCATTAAAAGTGCTAGTAGACTTTCCAGACACGGTTCCCTTAACGACATTATTAAACGAGCTTTTTCTTCTGCCAATATCCCTTGTATTCTCGAACCCAATGGTATCTTGAGGGATGATGGCAAACGACCGGACGGTATGACAATCATACCTTGGAAAGAAGGTAAATCGCTTGTCTGGGACGTAACCTGCACGGACACCTTGGCACATTCACATTTATATGGATCATCTAAATCATCACGAGCCGCAGCTAATAAAGCAGAACATTTAAAGAAACAGAAATATAAATCTCTAATTAAAAATTATTTCTTCGTTGCCTTCGCAATAGAAACACTGGGTCCTTGGTGTAATGATGCTAAACTTTTGTTCAAGGAATTAGGGAAAATGATTATTGATTGCTCTGGTATCCCTCAGGCGACAATTTATTTAAGACAGCGTATCAGTATTTCCATCCAGAGAGGCAACGCTGCTAGTATCCTGGGAACTGCACCTGTATCACTACCTTTCGACGAAATTTTTTATTTAACTTAAGGCTCTATCCGTTGCAACAAATTTATAGTTGTAATTAATATTAAATCATAACCTTTTTAATATAAGTTTCCAGCAGAAATTTATACAAAATGTTTAAATATGAAAATAAATGAACGTTTGATTCTATGTAAAAAAATGAAATTTGTCAAGAGTTCAAATTAAGTAACTTTGACATTCAAAATTGACACATAACCACAATTTTGATAAAATTCTACCAACACGAGGTATAAAAATTTCCTAGCGTTTTACACACATCTACCAACATTGTAACACTTTGACAGTTATTACAAAAAAAAAAGTATTTTACCTATTATTATTATATAATTATAAATTTTAATATACATATCATATACCCAGATAGCACGTACGCTTAGGGCAAGCTTGCTTTTTACTTAATTTACGCTTTTCATGGTAGTTTTACGCGACAAGCGATGCAAAATCTTGAAGCAAGCTTAGTACCTAGGTATTTAAACTCCCTATTGAAATATCTCTCCTCTAGGGAGTAATTCATTATTTCTCTCACGATTTTGGTATCGTAGAAGCCGTGTTTTGCTCCCAGACGTGAAAAATAGTATATTACTTTACAAGGGATGTAGGTAAGAGTTACACTACCGAGGACCGTTTGATGCTTGAGTGAGCGAAACGAACGAGGGTAGCAAGGTTCGAGGTAGTGTAAATCTTCCTACATCCTGTGTAAAGTACATAATTTTTTTCACTACCAATATTTCTTTTTGTAAAGTAAATGGTAGGTAATAACCTGGCATAAAATTATGACATTTGCTAAATTATAGTAGCCTTATAGCGCTGTGACGTTTTGTTTGACAGTTATACCGTGCTGTGAAAAATTCTTGAAAAAAATGCGTGAATATGATTGCAAATGCTGTTTTGTGAGCTTCGTGCTTGTATTCTGATTAAAAATGGATAATAGTACGAACAACAATGGTTTTCTTCGTGTTAACCAAGTGGCAGACATGGCATCTTATCAGTTGTTAATACATGCGGGATGTATGTAATTCACTTCTCTAGGGAAGTAAGTATATTGTCATGGAAACTGTAACAATGTTTGTAAATGTAGCCTACATCCCTCAAACTTGACAGTGTAAAGATCACTTACAAAGAAGGTAGTGAAAAAATTTGTTTATTCAGTATTAAACAACTGCTGCTACATATAAGTATCGGATAGAACGTCATAATAATTTTCCCTTGCGATACTTACAAGTACCGGGCATCTTAAAATGAATTACATCTAGTATGCTTTGAATTTTCCAAAATGCAATCTAATATTTTACTTGAAATTGGCAAGACTGTAAGTCTATGTCAAATTCAATGTTTGCAGGTTAGGTTATACGTCATTCTGTGTCAAAACTGACGCAAAACCTAACCTACTAACCTCGAATTTGAGGTAGACTTACAGTCTTGCCAATTTCAAGTAAGATATTAGATTGCATTATGGAAAATACAAAGCATACCAGATGTAATTCATTTTAAGACACTCTGTAGATATAGGTAGGTACCTACCTTAAATGTATGTAGGTCTAGATTCTATCTTTTTTCTAGCTGCCAATATGCCACGAAGGTCGAAAGAAACAATGTTTGGAGTCAATTTGAGACTAATACCTGAAATTATTAGGCACATGTCAATCGAAGTTCAACAACTGGTGGAAGCTTCAGACAATATGTTCGACAACATGCCGGGATCCGCCGATGAAGTGCCTTACAGACGATGTGGTTCCGGCAACCGATATAATCAGAAGTAATACTATAAGTACTTCGTTATTATCGGGTTATATGTCGATAACTTGTTGCACAATAATAAAAGAGTGTCAGTTTGACAGATTAAATAATCCGACCGCGTCAGCGGGAGGATTATTCTGTCAAACTGACACGATTTGTTATTGTGCAGGAAGTTTGAGACGTATAACCTGTTCGAAGTACGCATTGTATTCGATTTGATTATTTTTTGAGTAAATTTCAATATTAGAAACAAATAAATATTTTATTAGCAGTTCGATTTGTTTGTATTAACCTAGCTGAAAGTCATCTCCATGAAAACAACATCAAGTTGACAAAAGTTATGTATTGCGTTGCCTAGTCAAGTTACTCTAGTATAATCGATTTTGTATAATCAAGGGTAATACCACAAGCAGTGGATATATTTTTGACAAATATTTTGTCGTTTCCATGTAAATTATTGCGTTTAAATTTCACGATACAAAATCACATCAAAAATGTCACGAGCCGAAGCCGAGTGACATTTAAATGTGATTTTGTTGAGTGAAATTTGTAATAATTTTTATGGAAATGGCAAAATATTTAAAAAAAATATATCCACTTCGAGTGGTATTTGGGACGACTATTTAATGTTTAATTAATACATAACGATTAACTTGAAAAATAATCCAACAATTAATATAATTATTCATTCTCAATTAAATTCAGCAGAATACTTCCAAAACACAGCATTTTAAAATTTTTAAAGCAAGCCACACAGTTTGTTGGGGTTTAGTGTTACGTAACCTAGCGATATCACTAAGGACAGAACATCGTTGCTAAGCGATACTTCGCAACAAGGCTATTTATTTTTTGAGTACGTACATTGTTTTGTGAATATTTTGCATGGTGCCCAATATTCAGTGATATACTGCTGTTATTGGTTGAAAAAAGCAAATGTCTGCAATGTGATTGGCTTATATGTTATAGTGTTGTTGTTTCTAAAAGTCCTGACTGACTCACTCACTCACTCATCAACGCCCAGCCCAAACCCTTGGACCTAGAAAGCTGAAATTTTGCACAGAGGTTTCCTTTATGATGCATACAAGGACTAAGGAAGGATATTTCGAAATTCAACCCCTAAAGGGGTAAAATGGGAGTTCCAAATTTGTATGGAGAAATAATATTAAATAGACATTTCGACTTGAAACTTCGTAGGAGTACTCCTAAAAACAAATAATCAAACACGTATTTCGTGATTTTCCGAAAATCAACCCCTTAGGGGGTGAAATGGGGTAAGTAAGCCTAAAAATCGATATGGGTGTCGTTATTGAGGTTTTTTGGGACGTTGATTGCGAAAATTACATTTATTTTTAAGTCCAAGACGGTGAACATGACATAAGGGAAGAAACGGGACGGGACGGGACTAGACTGGACGGAACGGGACGGACTGGACGGGACGGGACTGAGCGGGACGGGACGGGAAGGAAAGGGACGGAACGGGACGGGACGGGAAGGGAAGGGACGGAACGGGACGGGACGGGACGGGTCGGGGCGGGGCGGGACGGACGGGACGGAAAGGGAAGGAAAACGATGGAATGGAAGGGGAGGGGATGGGATGTAAGGGGAGGGGCGGGACGAGACGGGAAGGGACGGGACTGGACGGGAGGGAAAATGGCGGGACGAGACGGGACGGGAAAGGTCGAGACGGGGCGGGGCGGGGCGGAACGGGATGATACGGAAAGGAAAGGAAAGGAATGGGATGGAAGGGGAAGGGACGGGACGGGACGGGAAGGGACGGGACTGGATGGGACGGGACTGAACAGGAAGGGACTAGACGGAAAAGGAAGGGACGGGACGAAAAGGAACGAGACGGGACGGGACGGAAAAGGAAGGAAAAAGAAGGAATGAGATGGAAGGGGAGAGGACGGGACGGGACAAGACGGGACGGGACGGGACGGGACGGGACGGAATGGGACGGTACGGAGACGGGGACGGAGAAAGGGACGGGGACGGGGATAGGATGGGATGGGATGGGATGACAGAAAATAATTAGTCATTATTTAATACACAAATAACGAACCTCGCGCGAACGAAGTCGTGGGTAAAAGCTAGTCAGTTATAATATCACAAGAGCATCGAAAATAATCATTATTTTCGATTGCTCGAGTGGTATTCGTTACGATTATATAATGAATAGACCGATAATAATAAATTATTTTATTTCTTAGGTTGGCACTGTTTGTGTTAGTGGCACTGTTTATGTTGGTGGCACTGTAAGTCTATGTCAAATTCAAGGTTATCAGGTTAGGTTTTGCGTCAGTTTTGACACAAATTAACGCAAAACCTAACCTGATAACCACGAATTTGAGACAGTTATTACATCATGGCTCTAGATTTAAATTATTATCCATCATTTTTGCTTTGTTGGACCCACCGAAACACCGAAGTGATTATACCACGTCGTCAAGGGTATATCCGTTTATCTATACCTTGTAACTAAGAAAAATTCTCAATTACTATTGGCCAAATTTATAATGAGTTGTATAATCGAAATTATACAAGATAACTTAACTAAATCCAGCCTTCTGATTGGTTGAAATCGCTACAAAAAAAATAATCTTAGAAATAGCACTAGGTAGAGGAAGTGGGAGACGGCATACTTACTTATACACATATTTTATATTATTGTAATGAACTATAAATTTTAATATACATATCATGGAGGAGGTGTATGTTCGCATGCAGACGCTCAACGCTGATTAAAGAAGAAGAAGAAGATACATGATTTTACTGATTTACTGATGTCAAAAATGACATTTTTCGGATTATTTATGAAACAAAAAAATGGAACATCAAAGGGTAACAGTTTAGTTTAGCATGAAACGCCAAAAACCGAATTTTTTTTGAAATCCTTATAGAAAAAGGCCATACAGAACAAAAGGTAAGTACAGAGAAGTCGGCGGAAAGGCGTTTTTAAATACAAAACTTACAAAAATCCATAAAAACCTCCGAAAAACACGAAAATCACCGGCGAAATGACATAAAAACGTCATTTTATTTCGATGCGCACGCAACGCAGATTGTAGCTCGAATATGTTACCAAAGCTCGAAAAACACCAGGGGCGGCACTCATTGATTTAAAATAAATAGATAGAATGAGGGAAAACTCTAATATAGTAGACCACAACCTTTTAGTGAGTACTAAGTACACACAAATCTTAAACTGCAGCTAACCTAAAATAGCTCCTGAGCATGAGACAGAAGTAGTCTACGATACTGCATGTTAGCCAAAGTATTTACTAGAGGCCTCTATACTTTTATACTCGTTGGGGCTGCGTCACTCCGTCTAGGGTATTTTAACGACAGTTGGCAACGTAGCTATCGCTGGAAGTGTCAATTGTGTTAGTTAAGGTACAGTCGCGTGCAAATAAATCTGGGACAATGGTTTTTTCATATGTAAATTGAGTTAAGATTTGAAGCATATCTCCATGGATTTCCTGCTATCAGAAAGAGTTACATTAAACTTTGACAAGTAAATAAAAATGTAGCTCTTTCTGGTAGCAGAAAATCCATGGAGATATTCTTCAATTCTCAACTCTACCTACATATGAAAAAACCATTGTCCCAGATTTATTTGCACACGACTGTACATTTTAGTTTGGTATTTACTTGCTGAAAATATACATTTTTTGCCTCTTCCGACAACAGATTCGAGTTCAGCAGGACGTAAACCATAGGGATAGTGCAAAACCACTTCCAAAAGTTGCAATTTAAGCGTTTCAAGCTAAAGTAAATATTTACCCATTAAAGTGTTACGCCCAGTTTCATAACCAACTTTAAATTTAAGTCAACCTGAAGTGAAAAATCGTATTTCATAATACAACTTTAAAGTTAAAGGCGAATTTAAAGTCACTTTAAGCTAAAGTCCCGTCAACCTTCCTTTAACTGCTTAAAGTGTGACGTAACCTCAAATTATACATTGTTTGTGTTCATTGACATTTAGTGGTGAACCGCAGAAAAATGTTATTTTCAAGTTGTAGCTCAAGTTCCAGTTCATCTGATCATAAAGTTATTGTACGGAGGCCCAAGGTTTATTGAGATCGTATTCACCATGGTGTAAAGAATATAAGGTGAAACGTTCCCGAAGATGCGCAATCGTTCAGAAGGTAGAGGGGAGATGTCAGCCAATCCCCCATGGGCCTACACAGGAAATCTATTATGGCCGCGATCATGGTGTAACCATGGCCGCGATCGTATATTGTTGCTGACACTGTCAGTCGATGGCAAATTCGAGGTTAGCAGGTTAGCTTTTGCGTCAATCTGACACCAACTGACGCAAAACCTAACTTCGAATTTGACATCGACAGCGTCTTCGACAATACACTTCAGTACTACCAATCGTGCCATTTGTCGGACCATGTCCTATTGGTTGAATTTGAGGTCCGCCCACATTCTGCGGAACGTTACACCTTTTATTCTTTACACGATGGTATTGACCATATAAATAGGTGGAATGATACAGAGTTTTTTGACGGATTTCGATTAACCAAACCCACTACGATAAATTTGTTGGGGAAAATTGATAATTTAATTAGATTACCAACAAATACTTCTCTCTAAATCTGCAAACGGTGTCTGATGCACAATTGAAAATAAGAAGCATAGTAGCACGTTGGCCAGGGTCTGTACACGACCAAACAATTTTCAATAACAGCAATTTGAAAAGAGATTATGAAACTGCAAGGTATCTAAATTTTTGGCTAATAGGAGACAGTGGTTACACCTTGCGTGAGTACCTTATGACCCCTCTTCAAAATGTAACGACAATATCAGAGAATTTATATAATGAGTCATTGATTAGGTCACGAAATACCGTAGAAAGACAGTATGCTGTATGGAAACGGCCCTTCCCAGTATTGTCCGTAGGTATGAAAATTAATATTGAAACGGCTATGGCAGTGATCGTGGCCTCAGCCGTTGTACATAATATAGTCATTGACATGAACGATGATTTCTCCGAAGAACCAGTCGAGATTGAAAGGAATGATGGAGTCAAAAGGGGAAGATTTCCCGAACAAGAGGAGCAAAGACAAGGGCATTTTACAAGGCAACTATTAACACATTGGCTGCCTACAACGCAAGGTATGCGTTGACTGAGTAGTCATGCTGAGTGCCGTCAACGTTACTTGTTTAGTGTACACATGTTGTAATGTAAATGAATATTTTTAAATCGGTTTTGCAGTTGGAGCTTGGCAATCTTAGAGGTGTGTTGTATGAGTGTTATCAAAGACTTCATGGCAGAAAAACAAGTGTTAACGTTATAAGAGGTGGTCGACGTCCAGTTTTTACCGACGAAATCGAAAGTGAACTGAAAAACTGCATACTAGAACGAGCAGAATGGGGATATCCTGTAGACAGAGAAAATTATTTGATCTTGTAGAAGATTATGTGACAGCCAATGACATAAAAACGCCATTTAAAAATGGAAGACCCCGTGAAGATTGGTACTTGAATTTCATGAAAAGAAGAAAGCTTCTTACTTTAAGAAAGCCAGAACAGTTGCAATAAAAACGTGCAGATGCTGCTGATCACTTTGTTGTAAATGATTTTTATAACAATTTAGGCAAGATCATTCGCAGAGAAGGTCTACGTGAGTTGCCTGAACTTGTGCTGAATTGTGACGAAACCGGATTTGGAACAGATTCTAGCCAAGTTAAAGCAATAGGGAAAAAAAGGAAGCAAGAGCTTTTATCGTAGAGTAGCTGGTACTGGACGAGAAAACATCTCTGTTAACTGTTGCGTAGCTGCATCTGGCGTTGGTTTATCACCGCATATAATCTATATATATTCAAAATATATAGCAACTACTACTCCTGTCCAACCGTTCACCTAACCTCCTAGGAAAACCTCCGTAGGAGGAAATTTCAAGAAATTGTATAAAGAAAA
This sequence comes from Agriotes lineatus, assembly GCA_940337035.1. Classification (NCBI taxonomy): domain Eukaryota; kingdom Metazoa; phylum Arthropoda; class Insecta; order Coleoptera; family Elateridae; genus Agriotes; species Agriotes lineatus. The sequence continues at coordinate 72,023,380 of OW679199.1, forward strand.
GTGCAATAAACTCTAGCGAAAAAACTTCCTAACTAATCTTGCTGTGTACCGGTGGAACTCACTAACCGAAGACACTGTAAACTCAGAAACTGTAAATACCTTTAAAAATAGACTTGTCAAACAAACAGATCAATATTAATTAATACATACGTACATTACATGTAAAAATAGTGCTGTATTGTGATGCCACTTACAATAATCCTAGAACTTAAATAACCACCGAAATGGTAGTCCAACAGTATCATCGGCTTAGGCCGCTCACTGTTGCTGTACAATAATAATAAAAATAAAGCAAAAGGTGGTGTGCAGGTTCGATGGACCAGTCCCGAAAATGAGTATACCAGCACTATTTATTCTACGACTGAAAATGGATACATGGAAGAATCCGTTTTTTATTCTTGTTTTAATACGCTCCTTATACCATATGTCCAGTCAGTAAGAAGAAATAAGGGAGTTTTGAATAAAGCCGTTCTTATAATGGATGGATATAGAAGCCATATAAGTTTCCGTGTTGTAAATGTTGCTATTAAGGCTGTTATGCTATTAAAACTACCTAGCCATTTGACGCACCGAATGCAGCCTATCGACATATGTGTTTTTGGCCCTCTTAAAATTGAATGGGAAAAAATTCTTGTAGCCCAAGGGCGTCGTGCTCTCTTGACATCCCAAAATACAATCAACAGAAAAACATTTGTCGAGCTGTTACCAAAAGCATGGAGGAGATATTTAACAGCAAGCAACGTTGTTTCTGGGTTTCGAGAAAGAGGCTGCTTCCCAGTAGATGCATCAAAATTTCCCAAGCAAGACTATGATCAAATGAAGTTAGAACGCTTCAAAGTAGATCAAAAACAGAAAGAACAAAATCTATTAATGAATGAAAATCCCCAAAATCAAATACAAGAAATTCACGAAATACGACAAAGCATTCCATTCTTAGATATTTCTACAACCCAGGAAACTCCACCACCTCCAACTGCAACAAATTCTGTGGATATGGAAAATAAGGGCATAAACATAAATGTAGAATCTGGTGAATTTGTAGGGGCTAATGGAAATTCTGTAACTCAAAACCCGTCGGAGTTGCAGCAACCTACAGCATCAGATGGACGGCGTTCCATGATGGATATATTTATCAATAAATTAAGAAGAGAATTTGCACCACCAATTCAAAAATCCACTGAACGACAAATTAGATTGAAGAAAGATTCATATGGAGCAGTTTTTAGAAGTAAAGAGGTACTAATTCGTTTAAAAAATGAAGAAGAGAAAAGGAATGCCAAAATGAGCAAAAAATCCGCACCAACAAAAGTTAAAACATCGTCGAAAGAGTTAAAAAAATTATCTGAGCCAAAACGTAAAAAGTTAAAAAGGAATGTCTTCTATGAAGACACCTCATTCGAATCAGAAAATGAAGAAATTCGAAAAGAAGTTGAAAATTTGCCATCAAGCAATGATGTTAATCAAGGTAACAATGCCTGTGATGTTTTAAACACCATTGAAACTGAAAGCTTTATGCTGTTGACTTTGTATCTAAATGGTACATCGCCAAAGTGTTGGAAGTTCAAGACCTTGATATAATAAAAATGAAATTTTTGGAACACACCACTAATAAGCAATTTCGTTGGCCAAAGAGAGAGGACGTTTTAACGTTCACACTAGCGCTCCCTTTGTTCGAGTAACTGTGAGAGATGATGGGGATACAAGGTACACTGCTAAAGTTCGCGGAATCGAGTACTTCTTGCATTGCCAACGTTCTGAAATTGTCATATTCGTGAAATTTGACGTTTTTAATCTATAATTCAGGTGACAGTTCGATTTCAATGTGTGGAAAAACTTCGTTATTTGGAGACGAAGCACCATCCAAAACTAGGTTTACAAATAGTTTGCAGAATTCAAGCGTGGAAGACCAACGTTTGATGACGATCTTCGCGAAGGTCATCCATGCATCTCTGTTGTCGCGAAAAATATCGATGCTGTGCGTGAAAGTATTTTATCAGATCGGCATGTGACATATAGTGAGATAGAGACATCCTTAGGCATTGCGGCGAAACAAATACATACGATTTTGCACGATCATTTGCATGTCCAGAAGCTTTGTAGTCGTTGGATCCCTCACAATTTGAAAGAAGAACAAAAACAGGCACGTGTCAAGTGTTGCAAGGAAATTCTAAAAAAATTTGAAGGTGGTCGTTCAAATTCTGTATATAACATCGTATGAATGGGTCAATACCGCACACCAACTAAGGTGGAGAAACTACAATCAAGCAACACACTGCAAAAGATTGCTAAAAACTCCGGATCCACAAACCACCAAAACCCTGTTGAGACTGAACAGAACTTGAATCAAGCAAGTAGTCAGTCTACTAACAAGCACTGGAGCATTCAGAGAATTTATGCACAGGATCGATATCTATAGAGATGAAACTGTTTGCAGACTATGCCAAGAGGATGATGAAACAGCACATCATATCCTCTTTGAATGCCTAGCATTAGAGCGTAAAGGACACCAACTTGATTGGAGCCTTAACTCTATTGACAACCGCAAGCTAGTAGAGGACATTGCAAGTCTAGTAAAAGATACGGATGTCGGCCTGCTAACTTGAAAACTCCCGACAGTACAAAAAGCCCAAAGGGCTGACGTGCGCATGCCAGCAAAAGGCAGTCGTTAAATTTAAATCTAATCTAATCTAACATCGTAACAGGTGACGAATCTTGGATTTATTCATATGATCCTGAAACTAAATAGCAATCGACTGTATGGGTGATTCAAAACGAACCTAAACCAACAAAAGTGGTGCGTTCAAGAAGCGTTTCGAAAAGAATGATTGCTTGTTTCTTCGGAAAAACGGGTCATGTTGCAACTGTTGCATTAGAAGATCGCAGGACAGTTAATTCTGACTGGTATACTTCACTTGTTTGCCTGAAGTTATCGCTGAAATCAGAACAAACAACGTAAACCGACGAATAATTGTTCATCATGACAATGCAAGCGCTCACACAGCACGACGAACTGTCTAGTTTTTGACCAGTAACAACATCCAATTAATGACTCATTGCCTATATTCACCTGATTTAGCGCCCAATGACTTCTTCTTATTCGGATACATCAAAAATAAAATGCGCGGCGAGCGTTTTTTATCGCCTGAAGAGGTCGTTGAAGCATTTAAATCACTTGTTTTGGAGGTACCTTGCTCAGAGTGGAAAAAGTGTTTTGCAGATTGGTTTCATCGGTTGCAAAAGTGTATAGATTTTAAAGGGGAATATTTTAAGAAGTAATAAAGCGATTTATATAACGTAATTTGTGTTTTGTTTTACATTTTCCGCAAACTTTAGCAGTGACCCTCGTACTATAATAAGATGTCAGTATGTCCAGCTCCAGCAACAACTGAAAAAATCTGGGCTAATTACAAAAATACATCTGGCCAATTTTGAAGATCTTTTCATAAAACACGTTTCTAACAGTTTTGGTAGGAACCTCAAATTTATTTAGTTTTTGTTATACTGTTAAATACGTTTTGTTTAAGCTTTTCTATTTTTCTGTCGAATATAAGTAACAGAATACAACTTGCAACATATGAAAAGGACCACTTTTGAGCTTATCTCACATTGCCCCACATACTTTAACATTGAAATAGATGTATATTACAAGCCCCATATACATTTACCCCAAATTATGTGGTAAGCGTAGACACTTGCCAAAATTAAAAAACAAAAATGTACAAAGCGAATGAGTTGGATTTTTTTCGTTTTGGTCGTATGTATTTAGGGCCGAATGCTAAAGGTTGGGATATGACAACTGGCGTAATTTAAAAGTAAACAATTACCAAAAAAATTGTTCTCAAAAATTGAAACTTCAAAAAGTGTCTACAATTACCCCACTTACCCCTAAATATGTCTATTGTAGTTGCATATTAACAGCTTAGATCAGATACAGTTACAGATATAAATAACACAAATAGGCGAATACTTACTTAGGATATACTTAGAACAGCAAAGCGTGTACTCTTGGACTAAAGTTGGAAACTCGATGCACCTGTACCATATGGATATTTTTTTACAATTCCCAGTCTTGTGTAGAAAATGACAAGCAGGTAGTAGATTTTTATTTAGTACAGGTATTGCTTATTTTTGGCTGGGACACTTCGATCTGCAACCCGAGAAGTTTGGTTGCCAATTTTATAGTATGTAACTTCAGATTATCATATCAATGTGTATTGTGTGGTCAGGCTACTATTCCCCATATTTCCTGAATAAAGTGCCGTTAAAGTCCACTGATCTGATAGACTGCGGAAAAATTCCACCTGTCCATTAATTCAGACCAAGAACTCGCTTAATGCGCCTCATGCTCTTGTTGTACCACCCGGTGCTGTGCAGATTGTAGTAAGTATCAGAATGAAATAACTTGGTGTATAGCAATGAAATAACTATACACAATAGCTCTAGTTTTGTGAATACCTACTGTAGTTAACAAGGCTGATATCATACTCAATACAAAGTTTGTAATTAACAACAACATAACAGTTGAAGATGGAGGCGGAGTAACATTTGTTCGCCTTCTTTGGACACAATTCCAATGGAAAATGTATAAGAAGAGTAACAAGCCAAATAAGAAACATTCAAGCTGATGAGAAGAAAACCCCAATAACCTAACAAAACAAAGACATCAGAGTAAGAAGTACCATCCTAATATAAAATAAAACTTTTCAGAAGAAGTTAAATTTATATCCTACGATCGATAACTATGATGCCCTTTGTGGGATTATGATGCAGCTCCATCACATTATCTTCTTTATTGTAGTGTACTGTCCATAATTCTATAGCTAATCGGACTATTCACGTTTCATGAAGTTTTTGAAGCATTCCACATTCACAGCTACCATCATGATGTTATCTTGGGAGCAGCTAAACTGGCACGCCATGGGCAAGTTGTTCGTATAAATTATATTCTAACCAATCGGTAGCGACACATTATACCTTCACAATGGAACTTTCTTACTGATGTGCTGATGAAAGTATGCAATTGTCTTTGATTCAATCAAGCGATACTGTGGCTTTTTTTTAATGAGTACAAAATCCAGGAGACGAGAAATAATAGATGGTGTATCGCTGTATGCAGGTTGTTCAAATAATTTCGATGTGCATTTTACACTAAATCTTGATTGTCAGGAATATGCCAGTGTCCTCCTCAGTATGATTAACCATATCCTTGCTGTAACAAAATTAAAGGTATTGTTATAATTTATAATGTACATAATGTATCAAACAAAACACAAAATCAAATGAGTTCAACAAGTTTTAGAAGAAAATGCAAGCCTGAAAATATTAGAAAATATGAGACCAGAGAAAAACGTAAGACTTCTGAATAAACGAGCCCAATAATAGCCTCTCTCTCTTTCTCCTATGGTGCTACAGCCCAAAGTCGGGTCTTGGCCTCCTCTATTCTTCGCCTCCATTCCTCTCTATTTCTCGCGGTACCCTGCCAGTTGTTTGTTCTTAATAAATTTCTGGCGTCTTCCTCGACTGCTTGCTCCTATCTTTTCTTCGCTCTTCCCTTCGGTCTTCTCCCTTCGATTTTTCCATGTAGTAGTATGTTTGGCGCTCTTGTGTTTGGCATTCTAAGCACATGTCCTGCTCATTGTAATCGTCGCAGGCTTATTGTCCTTGATATTGGGTGTTCTCCTATCATCTGGTAGATTTCATGGTTGTATCTGCTTCTTCATATGTCGTTTCCTCTTACTGGTTCCAGGATCATTCTCAGAACTGTCCTCTCAAATATGTTCATTTCCATTTTTTGAGAGAGTGTCCGAGCCTTGCTCCCATACCAGAGGACTGGTCGTATGATGGTCTTGTAAATCCGTATTTTTGTTTTTCTGTGTATATTGTTGGATTTAATTACAGCAAGTAAGGCAAAATATGTTTTATTGGCTAAGTTTATCCTTCTTTGGATTTCATTTTTCTCTCTGTTAAGACTGGGTTACCCCTTTTAAAACGTTAATTACTATTAAATCAAGGCAATTGTCAACATTATTTTTACTTGCCATTGGAGCCTTATGTACTATCTACTAGTTGAAAAAATATCGAGACTTGTCAAAACCTAAAGCACTAGGTAGTTTTTCTAATTGTGTGATCTTTAAAAACAATCGTTGGTAAATTATGAAAAAAAAAATAATTTCTAATTTCTCTCATCTCGATACATTTGCAACTAGGTAGTTTATAACATGTGAGCAAACGAAAATGAAATCAAGCTTGGATTTGAAATATTTGTTTGTGTTGGTGGCACTGTAAGTCTATGTCAAATTCGATGTTTACAGGTGAGGTCTGTATCAAAACTGACGGAAAACCTAACCTGATAACTTCGAATTTGACATAGACTTACAGTGCCACGAACACAAACAAATATTTCAAAGCCACGCTTGATTTCATTTTCGTTTGCTCACATGTTAGAAGTAATAATAACAATTAATATTCCTTTTAAGAAGGAAATATTTAAAACGGGGGGAGGAACTGCCGAGCTTGTTTTATCTTCTGAGCAAGAAATTTTGTTGCCTACAGTTTTAGGGAGCAAGTAAATCCAAATTCAAATGAGTTTGACAGCGCGGCTGACTATTTCAGTAATTTAATACACATAGTAGTCTATACCCGTGTGTCCACAGGAGGACGCACCATAGGGATAATCAAATAGAATAGAAAGATCGGCTAATGCTGTGATCGCCGGCACGCTAAACCGTTGTTTTCTGGCTTCTGACTCGCCACTGTATGAAACAGTATTGTTATAAATGGTACAAGAAAAGGGACGGTGGTCATAGCACTGGTTGATATTTATATTCTATTAGCATTATCTTATCTCTATGGTGCGTACTTCTGTGGACACACGGTATATACCGTGTGGTAGGTCATACCTCTGAACATAGTTGATTTCTATAGAATATTATTGGAAATTCATGACACTCATAAAAATGGCTGGGATCTTGGTTTGATCTTTCTTGCATGTCTTCGCAGAAGATTCTACGACTTTCTTCATCCATTACAAACATTTCTTGGTGGCATTGCGCTTTGCATGGACGGTATTTATGTTTCTTATGTATTTTTAATACCGATCCATGATTAACATTACAATCACGAGCTATTGATACACTTATGTATGAATGGCAGAACCCTTTCCTCTAAATCGTCATTCCGACTTTCTCAATTACCTACAATATTATATTTAATTAGTATCAATGAACACATACACTTTATAAACTTACCTATTTACTTTGGCTTTTTTAGCAGTTACACTTCCTGTCGTTTCGAATTTCTGCACATAAATTTGCATTGTCGCAATTGCTGGAATTGGGCTATCTTGAAATTATATGGAGAATAAGTCCCTAACTCTGAGTAAACTATTGCCGGCATAAAAAGTTTTAATAAAGAACATACTTTCCTCATTAGAGTAAATTGCATGAATTTTAAGTGACACAGTTATCTGAGTTGTCAACAGACATATTTTTTTTTTTTGACAAGCACAGCCACTCATATTTGGGACGTGCGGCCACTTATTTGAGTATATCTTTTGTTTGTTTGTTAATGGACAAGGTCTAGGCATACAGAGTACCAGGTACCTTAAACACCGACCGCTAAGGTGATATGGTCAAAGTCCTACTTAGAATTTTGCGAGTTCCAACCCTTACAAGGGATCTTTTACATGCTACACATCGTAGTAACATGGGACCCACGGCTTTACATCACTTCCGAATGATGGCATTCTGTAGAGGCTTTCATCTGCATTTTTTTATTTTTGAAAACTTCACTGGGACCGGGAGTCAAACTCGCGACCCTTACATCAGTAGTCAGGATGCTTACCACTGAGCTACCGACCCCGGCTTAGTATATCTACATTTTAAAATTTATGTTTTTATTCGCAATCACATTGTAATGTGTCAATTTCATGAGATGACAACAGCTAGGAACTAGATGATTACTGCAACTAGCCGGGAAATTATTACATACTCCGAAAAATATTACATACCTGAAGAGTGAGTTGTTTTCATGGTAACAAATATATATGCTGCATCAAGATATCTATTATTCAGAATTCAATTGTAGTTATTTTTAAAATTAGATGATTGCGAATAAAATAGTATACATACCTCAGTGAAAAGTTTCATTCCTGTCTCGAGATAAAGTTAACCTCGACGTTACGCGTCTCGGTAAACTACTTAATCTCTCGACAGTAATGAAACACTTCCTACCTGGGTATGTAATATACTATCATGCACATTTAACATTATTCAATAAGTATTTAATACTAAACGACGCGGAAAATTATTTCCTTTAATTTAGTATCACTACCATGTTTTTTTTAATAAAAATGGTGAGCAGGAATATGCATAACCGTGATAAGCCATGTAAATTGCGTATGTTCAGAGGTATGACCAATCAGCCGGTACCTATATAAAGGAAAGTCACAACCCGGCCCAACCTAATCACTGGTACTAGGAACTTTAAATTTAGGTGGAAGGTTAGATTTGTTAAATAAGGTAGTGCTAAGAAGATATTTTTTGAAATTCGACACCTAAGGGGGTGAAAAGGGGTAAAATGTATTTTTACGAATTCCTCAATATCTCTTAGGTCCGATGAGATATCGAATTGGCGTATACATGCAAAGATTGTCAATGCAAATACCTAGAAACGTATTTCAAGATTTTCCCTTAATCAACCCTTAAAGGTGTGAAACTGGATTAGGGGCGAATTAAAGAACTCTATATATGTCCCGTGTTTGTTGATTTATAGCATTCTTTTTTTGGCATATAGATGTATTGTTACAATATTTAGAAAGTGGTTTACGGATTTTTTGAAATTTCACCCTAAAGGGAGGTCAGCGTTGGCTCCTAGGAGCAAAAACGTGACCTAAAATTGGGCGTTTTTCGATTTTTCGAAGATAACTCAGAAAAACCGAATAAATAAAAAAAAGTGGTTCATATAAAGTAGTTGTAGAGCGTTAAATTCTGCGTAAAATGAGTACCAATATGATATATTTTGTTCCAGATATATCTGTATGGGCTTTTATCAAAGTAGCAGTATTTTGTCAACTCAAAAAAAGTTCGTTTTTTTTCAAAAAATAAAGCAGAAATGAGGGTAAGAATGATTTATGACACAAGAAATATTGCTACAATGAGAATCAAATAGGTTAATTAGTAAAAATAATAAATTCAAAAATGTGTAATTTTTTTTAATTCCCTAAAATATATAAGTCGTTTGTGGTCAAAGGAAGCTTTTCGCGCTTCTAATATTCCATTCTCTTAAAATGGCTTATATGTGACATTAAGTGCTGTTAAAAAAAGCAACTATTAATAAAGCTTTGTTTTAATGGTTCAAATTAAAAGAAAAAAACATTTTTTTACAAGTAGTGGAGGGCTTAGTCATGGTCGCAGTATCTCTGACAGTACTCTATGTAAATAGATTCTCACCATGCCCATTGTTAGTAAAATTTCACAACAAGTGGAAGATCATCCACCCCCACCTCTGAACAACATGTCGATGCCAGGGATTCTAGAGTACTGCGTGAAAATACAGATGTACTAAAGTTTGTGAACTGGTTTGAATCCCATTATCCATTTCCTACTTCAGAATTTGTGACGCCCATCAGTACAAGTATTCTTAGGGGTGAGACAATAAACTGCCACAGAATTTTTGAAATTGGAAATTCTGTTACCCACATCATGGTCGGGAAAAAAATTGAGCAAGTCAAGTTATAGGAAAAATCGAGTGATGCTTATCCGAGGATTCAAGTCCAAAGTGAACATTGGTAGTGAAGACTCCTGTGAATTCCAAAACTATTTTTCCCCGAATTGCCGTGCTAAAGAAAACGGACGATGAGTTAAGGGAATACGAGGGGTGATCCCTATGCTCTGCCCCTGACCAACTTGCGGTTACAAAATTAAAATTTGTCACCTTATTTTTCTACGTAATCTCCTTTAAGACTAATCCATTTATCCTACCGATGCTCCAGCATTGTAACGGCTTCCTGGAAGAAGGATTGTCCAATCTCTGCCAACCACTGATTTACAGCATCTATTACTTCATTATTGCATGAAAATTTCTATCCCCGAAGGTATTCCTTGAGTTTGGGGAACACTCTGTAATCGCTAGGGGCGAGATCTGGAGAATATGGAGGATGTTCAAGTAGTTCAAAGCTTGCATTGGCTATGGCGGCCATAGCAACACAGGAAGTGTGGCTCGGTGCATTATCCTGGTGATACAGCACAACCACTCTTCAATTTTCCACGACGTTTTTCCTTTATAGCTTAGCGCAATTTTGATATTAAATTTGCATAATAATTGCCTGTTATTGTAGCTCCTTTTTGTAAAAAATTAATTAGAATTACTCCCTGGGCATCCCAAAACAGAAGACATTACTTTTCCGACTGATGGATAAACCTTAAATTTTCGAGGAGGTGGAGAACCATGATGCTTCCCATGCTTTGGATTTTGGTTTATGGATCATAGTAATGAACCCAAGTCTTGTCCATCGTTACAAATCTGTCAAAAAAATTCTGAGGATACTGTCTGTATTTCATTAACAGGTGTTCACAAATCACAACTTGGAATTGTTTTTGTGTTTGGGTTAACATCTGCGGAACCTATCTTGCAGATATTTTTTTTTATGTCCAGATGATCTCTTAATATACTGTGCACAGAGTGATACGAAAAGTCAGTTTCCTCAACTATTTCTCTTACAGTGTTTCTTCTGTCTTGCATTACGATGTTTTCCGAAGTTGCAACGGTTATTGGAGGACCACCAGTATGTTGATTTTTGCACGCTGTTCTTCCACATTTAAACTCAAGGCACCATCGTTTCACATAATCATAATTAACAGCAGGCTCCCCTAAAGTGTTTATCAAGTCAGCATGAATTTGGGTAGGAGTCATACCCTTCTTTAACAGGTATTTAATTACCGCTCTTTGTTCACTGTGCTCCATTTTTGCAATAACTTGTCACTTTGAAACAAGCAACTACTTGTAAGGGAAGATAGAGGGTCGGCCTTACCTTTTGGCGAAAGTTGTACTTGATATTTTGCCGGCTGGTAACTATCGGCCTAATGGGCTAACTAGTCGCGAGGGTCGGGGTTCCAACTATGCTGAAAAGAAATACCAAACGAAATACGAAGAGAGTGGGCGCCAGGTCCTCGACTCAGATCTACTCCTTGTGGCGGACCGTTCACAAGGTCGGAGATAAAAACCAGCAAGTTAAACAAAATAGCAACGACCAATAAAAATATCACAGCTTTATTCAATTTGGTACTATAGTGCGTCACATACAAAATCAACCACAAAATCAAACAAGATCAAACAATATAGCAATAAACAAATATCCATATACAAATCGATATACCAACAATAAACACATTAAAAAATAGTCAAAGGTACTGCATCAATACATTTAAAAAAAAAAGCATAAATATGTTAGTCGAGGGCTAAACAATAAACTTCAAATGTAAACTATCGTAAGTCTTTAAACGAGTTGCTAACCAAAGTAGCAGCACCGGCACAATAATTCGTCCGCATCCTGTGAAGCAGGGTGTGACGAAGCTAGAGCTATGCAAGCGAAAGGCTAACTAATACCCCGAATGTTAGCTTATAATTTTAATGTAACGACAAAATTTCAAAGGCTCGAAGCCCGCTGTTACGGATTGTATGATCATACAGGCGTGGCGGTTTCTGTTTTAAACGCATCAGGTTATTATATGATTGAACAAAGCAATGGCTTGAATTATGCTCCTTACAAAAGCTAGACTTATAAATCGCCGATAATCAAATTGCGAAAATCCAAAATATTGAGCATAAGGCTACCGTGAGCGGTTCTTTAGACACGGCCAACACCCTAATAATGACATTTGACAGAATAACCACTGCAAAGAAGCTAGTGAGAAGCAGTGACCGAAGTTGCATAAAATTACAATTAATCTGTGTTCTAGGTAAGCTAATCTATCCTAGAATAATTAACGGCACAACTGAATGTTTTGTTACGTTACAGGGCACAGAGCAAAAAGGCCTCCAACACAAATTACTACTAACTAACGGTAAGCAAACCTAAATGTAACAAGCCATTCGATAACACAAAAATATCTACGATCTAATATCACGAGCATGGCTAATACAGCTATCATGAACATAGTCTACTCTGAAATTACACGAAGTGCAATACGAATCAATAAAATAAGCCCAAATGCAATATACACAATAAATTTCAATTCGACCGACATTTCTCAAATACAAATTTACACAAATAATCCTACAATATGCATGCTATACGAAATGCCTATAATTAGCAGAGCAGTTAATACGCTAATTCAGGTATACACACCTCAGTAAAAGTCATACGAATCACGCATGCTGTTTTCCAGGGTCGAGCGCAAATCAACAGCAAGCTCGGAAGCATCTGGTGCGCCAAGGAGCCGACTTCCGACAGCATTGCGAGCGTCGCAGGGAGGGTGGCGAACAGACGATGCCAGTACCAATTGCACAAAGCACCAAATACGGTAAGCGAACCAAATCCATATTACGAACATTTTCCTGGGTGGATCCAAAACTCAGTAGCAAATGCAATCTATAATGCGATCCCAAATTAATGCGATTCCAGATTAATGCGATTCCAGATTAATGCGATTCCAGATTAATGGCTAAACATACAAATTTTCCCAAATGGATTACGGCGTTCAAAAGAGGGAAACGTAGGCAAACACCATGTACGAACCTTAAGATGTTGTGCAGCCAACTCGTTAAGCCAAGCGTGCCAAGTGTGAACGTCCCAAGAAATCCGTCTGTGACGAAACGAATGCCGGAGACATCAATACCAATCTCCGGAACATTCCAGCAGGGGATGCGGAGCCTCTAAATCCTTCCAACTATGAAGATGGCTTCCAAAAGCCGCGAGACCAAGCCCCCAGAGGAAGCGATTCCAACTTTAACAACGCAAGACTTGCCAGGAAATGGCCGAAAAATGCTCCAAACCAGCCCAATTCAGCTTATCAAAATTCCCAAAAATTGGAAAGTTGGCCAACGTAAAAACTAAAGAATGCAGAGTGCTCTCAACTGATAACAGCAGTGTAGCATTAAGTTTGAAATTAAAGGTAGATGTTAACAAAGTTGCCTATCCCAAGTAAAGTATTGTATTTTTAGGAAAATAAAGCAAATAACCAAATCTGACTAATTTATTTCAATCAATAAATAAGAAAATGTCAAAATGAGCGTAACAGGGAGCGCAACTAGAAATTGAATTATTTATTTATTATTTTTTATGTACCTTCGGTAACGTTTATTCAGTGAAACTTGGATTTGAAATGTGTATCAAGATATACAATTAAGTACTCAAAAGAAGCAGTTAAAGTTGGGTGCTAAAATTAATAATTGATACTATTATGGACATGGAACCTTGTCCGAAAAAGTAGGAAAAGCGGCTACCAGAGAATTTCAATCTACGTAAACTATAAAAGTAAAACAAATAAAATCTTAGATGGCAAACCAAAACTGAGGAGGCTGGAAAACAAAATTGAAATACGGAAGAATGCGAAAATAGAATGTTAGATGACTGATCGGAAAGGAGACGTATTGGAAGATCAATTTATAAAGTTTACTTCTAACAGCAAATACAGGAAAAATGACAGGAAAGTAAGTGGATGTACTGTGGAGCATGTGAAGGAGTGGCCTGTATATAAGTAAGAAAATGTTAACAAAGTCCAGAACTTGTAAGAACAATTTGTGCATTTAACGCTTTTTCGCCTTTTTCCCCATTTGCAGAACAGCAGAATCTAGGATGTTTTCCCGGTTCATTTACGCGCAAATTGAAAATTTAGTTGTGTTTCGGAACCTGATTTCGTTTATTGCATATTTCTGGCCCCTTTGTTCCATAAGGCATTCGGCAGCATTTTATTCAAGTTCACATATGATTGTAAATCTAAAGTTAACTTTGTTCCCCGTCTGGATGACGCGATTTGCCTTATCGTATTTTTAATTGTTTCTCGACGCCGGAGGGTCGGTCCTTTGCTTACCGGTAGTTCCCCCTTTGTGAGAGAAAATATGTTGGACAACTCGACGTGATTCGTACGCTTCCATAAGTTAGAGAGAGTACCAAATTAAGTAGCGCTTGCGCACATTCATTTTTGGCTTTAGAATTCAACCTGGAGAATCATGTCGCATTAAGACAGTCAACAAGTGTTGGTTTTTGGTTCCGAGGAGGGCGTCAGCCTTCGCCACGTTAAGTAGAAATTAAAGTAGTGAAACTATGTAGTTGCTATCGGTCGTGGCGTGTTGGTAAATGTTTCTCCGACAAATTCCTGTATCGCGGAGCAGGCATTTCCGGATTATAAATGCTAACTTCGTTTGTGCTAAATTGTCGTTATTGAGGTTACGTGTGTACCGTATCGCGACCTTGCTTACCGTTCTCGTATTTCGTTTTACCCTTCGTGAGGATATAATGCCGTTTAGACCCTCTTAGCCTATTGTCCCTATGCAGTTTCCCGTCGTTGTTCAGGTATTTTTGAGGCAATAGCTTAGCCGCGACCTGCAGTTTGGTTGGACAAGATCACTATAGCAGCTGAATCCCTTTAAAAAGTATTGTGACCGCTTGTCTTAGTTTTAACGCGCGCAAAAATACAGTAAAGTGATTGTCGAAGTGTCGCCATGTTACGCAGCGTTGTCATTCATTTAAATATTAGTCCGCACTTGGCTTTCAAAGAGTAAACATACGCTTGACGCGCTCCGTTATCTCAGAAAGTGCAGTGCCATTAACAGATAAGTGATTGAATCTATTCACGTACGTACAATTTAACTACTTATCAGTCAAGTACATTGAACCAAATAATAAAAATGTTCCCAACGGGGAACGGCCCTGGTTTTATAAATAATACTCAAACTATGCCACCACCAAGTTTTATGCAATATTCGCCCATGATAAACTCAACAATGCCACAATTATATCTACCACAAGCAGCCAACAATCCAACGCCTATAAATAATACATACTTTCCATCGAATCAAGAGCAATTTCAAATTCATATGCAAATGCATAACACACAGCAACAGCCGCAACCATTACTACAACAAATCCAACAACCTTCAACCCAACAATCGCAATCGTCTAGCAATTATCCTCCACTCGTAAGAATGTTATCAACTAGTGATGAGGAAAATGATAATCCAAATAATGAAAACCCATGGCAAGTGGTGAAAAGCGTTAAACGAAAAAGAAAATTCTTTACCAATAAGCAACCTGTAGAGGATGAAACAAACTTGAATAACAGGTACGAAATTCTAAATACAGAAAACGACCAGCCCACAAACATAAACAACACTCAAACGAATCTCCCAAAGCCTCCCCCTATTTTTGTTTATGGTGTGGCTAACTTTGCCGAAATGAAAAACAAACTAGCTAACGTCGTAGAAGAAGAACAGTATACTACTAGAAGCTTAGCCAATGACACTGTTAAAATTAATTGTAATACCCCAGATACGTACAGAAAACTGGTAAAACTCATGTTAGAATCTAAAATAATACACCACACTTATCAACCCAAGGAAGAGAGAGCTTATAGAATCGTAGTAAAATACTTACATCACACAATGGACATCCAAGAAATTAAAAATGAAATCACAAATCTAGGTCACAAAGTGAGAAATATTGTTAACGCTAAACAAAGGCAAACTAAAGCTCCACTAAATATGTTCTTTGTTGATCTTGAACCAGCGGACAATAACAAAGATATTTACAAAATACGTCACTTATTAAACAGTGTAGTCCAAATCGAACCACCCAGAAGAAATAATAATATTATTCAGTGCACGAGGTGTCAGTTGTATGGCCACTCAAAATCTTATTGTAATCGTCCATTTGTGTGTGTTAAATGTGGTGGCAGTCATAGCACTATAACCTGCAAAAAAAGGAAGGACACTCCAGCTACGTGTGCTCTATGCGGGGGTTCCCATCCTGCAAATTATAAAGGATGTGAATACTACCACCGCCTCTATAAAAATACTCGAGTCACTAACAATTATGCTAACAATTTATCAACTCCAGTGAATGTAAACTTCTTGCCTACATCTTCTAATCTAACACGTCCCAAAATTAGCTATGCCAATGCACTCAACAATAATACAAGTAATGCCCCTCAAGAGCAATTGAACGATGGTACCACAAACATCAACACAATACTTGGTAAATTCCTAGATGAATTTAAAAGCATGTTTCAACAACTCATCCAACAAAACAGCATGGTCTTGAACATGCTGACAATGCTGATAGGAAAGAAATAATGGCTAAAGCACTCAGAATAGCTCTATGGAATTCAAATGGCCTAATGCAACATAAAGAAGAAGTAAAAATCTTTCTTCACCAACACCTAATAGATATACTTTTAATTAGTGAAACCCACCTCACTGATAGGTCACACTTTAGGATACCAAATTACAAATTTTACCACACCAATCATCCTGACAATACAGCTCATGCAGGCAGTGCAATATTGATAAAGGAATCAATAGAACATCATGAATTATTGGGTTACGCAAAGGACTACCTTCAAGCTACATCAATTAAAGTCACAGCACTATCATATAACATAACAATCTCTGCAGTATATTGCCCACCTCGGCATAACCTAAAAAAAGAAAACTTTTCAGACTTCTTCACAACTCTTGGCCCTAAATTTATATCCGGAGGTGATTATAATTCCAAAAACACTTTATGGGGATCACGTCTTACCACTACAAAGGGCAGAGAAATGGCCAAAGAACTACAAGAGAAAAGGTATACATTCCTATCCACGGGTACCCCAACCTATTGGCCGACTGATTCGAACAAAATACCAGATTTGCTGGATTTCTTTGTAACAAATGGTATTGCTCGCACTTATATGGATATAGAATCGAATTATGACTTGTCTTCGGATCACACGCCTGTAATAGCAACAGTTGCCACATCAGTAGTAAATGTTAAAAAAATGCCCAGACTACACAACTCAAAAACCGATTGGGAAGTTTATAAAGCCAAAATCAATGAAACTGTAAATCTAAAAGTGCCACTTAAGAACACTGTAGAGTTGGAGGAAGCTACAAATACACTAATTTCACTCCTACAACAAGCAGCAAGCCATGCAACACCGAAGTTGGAAGCCCAAGAGAGCTTTTCCAACATTTCATTTGAAATAAAAAAACTGATCAAAGAGAAAAGAAAAGCCAGAGCAAAATGGCATCGGTACCACTTACCAGGTGACAAAACTATATACAATCAATTAAAGAACAAACTTAAAACTAAGATAAAAGAAACGCAAGATAAATCATTTCAGGTTTATATTACTAATCTTAACCGTTATGACAATTCAATATGGAAACCTATAAAAGCTTTCGCAAAACCAACACAAGCCAATACCCCAATCCGTAAAGATACTCCAATACCTGGAAACTGGGCTAGAACCAACAAAGAAAAGGCCGACGTGTTTGCTGAACATCTAGCCGGAGTATTTAGCCTTCAAGATGCTGTACCAACACAAGAAATTCTTGAAGTTATACAAAATCGTGTGGAAATTCCTGGACACTTAAAACTTCTTACTCCTAAAGAAATTAAAAAAGAAATAACTCGTCTAAATACCAGAAAATCACCTGGACCTGATCGAATAACACCGAAAATGCTAAAAGAACTCCCTAAAAAAGGTATTGTACTCCTAACTTACATATTCAATGGAATACTCCGTCTACACTATTGGCCTCTTCCGCTAAAGGTGGCCGAAGTAATTTTAATAGCCAAACCTGGTAAAAACCCACACCATGTTTCCTCATACAGACCTATTAGTCTTCTGTCTACTATTTCCAAACTACTAGAAAAACTTCTACTTCCCAGAATCAGTCCCCTCCTGGATGTTATTCCAGACCACCAGTTCGGATTTCGTCAATCCCATTCAACAATTCAACAGTGCCATCGGGTCGTACAAACAATACATAAATCCATGGAAGACAAACAGTATTGCACATCTGTACTTCTAGATATAAGCCAGGCATTTGACAAGGTGTGGCACGATGGTCTACTTTACAAAATTAAACAAGCCCTTCCCTCCTATTTTCAACTACTTAAATCCTACTTGGCTGATCGTCAATTCCGAACTAAAGTAAATGGCCAATATTCAAACACTTTTCCAATCAAGGCTGGGGTACCACAGGGCAGTGTTCTGGGCCCCATGCTTTATCTATTGTACACATCAGATATACCTACTACATCTAATACTACAATGGCAACCTTCGCGGACGATACAATCATCCTTGCAAGCCATGGAGATCCAATAACTGCATCTTCATATGCACAAAGACACCTAAATCTTATACAAGATTGGATTAACAGATGGTATATAAAAATTAATGAAAGCAAGTCAACTCAAGTAACATTTACACTAAAAAAGGGCCACTGTCCACCAGTTAGCGTCAATAACATACCTATACCTGCATCGTCCTCAGCACGTTATTTAGGAATACACCTCGATGACAAACTTACCTGGAAAGAACACATTCTAAAGAAGAAAAAGCAAATTGACTTACGACTCAAGGACCTAAATTGGCTGATTGGAAGGAAATCCCGTTTGTCCCTAGAAAATAAAATCTTGGTTTATAAGGCAATAATCAGACCTATCTGGACTTACGGCATCGAGCTATGGGGATGTGCCAGTAAGTCAAACACAGCAATTATCCAACGTTCCCAATCCAAAATTCTTAGAGCGATGACTGACGCACCATGGTATGTAACCAACAAAATGTTACACAACGACCTCAATATCCCATTCGTTCAAACCGTTATACAAGAGCGTAGTGCAAATCATCATACCCGACTAGAAACTCATGCCAATCCACTCATACAACCACTCCTACTACAACACGACGCCAGAAGACTGAAAAGATGCTGGCCTATTGACCTCAAATAAGAAGTAGGTGAACTCCTCATTGGAAGAGTTCCCATCCCGCCATCAAGGACTATATAGTTTTAAGGTCCTATGTTATCACATTAGCCCATAGAATGTTAATTCTGATTGCTAATAAATAAAAATTAAAAAAAAAAAAATTTTAATATTAAGATGCTAAATAGAAATTACCGCCTTTAAGTCATTTTGAGTATTTACCGT
Source organism: Agriotes lineatus (assembly GCA_940337035.1). NCBI lineage: Eukaryota > Metazoa > Arthropoda > Insecta > Coleoptera > Elateridae > Agriotes > Agriotes lineatus. The sequence goes on from OW679199.1 coordinate 72,042,519, forward strand.
CAAGTTTTAATCCTTGTATGCAGTTTAACGTTATAAGATTCGAGTAATTATCGTCATATCGTGTTATATTTGGTTGTTTACCGTCGTGATGTATTGTTTGAGGGTAGTTCTTTGTGTAAATTTAACGTTGTTACCGCTTTTGATGTAGTTATATTGATTGTTGTCAATTAACCTCACTAACCTTTTTCGAGTATTTTTAACTGTAACGAGTAATCCATTTGATGTTCATTGTCACATACATATTTTCCTACCTTAATATAGTTTATTTTTAATTAATTGTGCTAATTAGTAGGTTTATGATGTTTGCATGTGTATTCTGCGTATTTTCTTCTGTACAGGGATTCATATAGCTGTAAGAGAATGTAAGTTAAAGTGGATTCGACTCAGCTGTCCTTGGGATCGCCGCTTAAGCATTGCCAAGGTTGAATCAGAAAGGTTGGGTTCTTTGGTTTCACTTTCACTACCCCACCTGTAGTGTTTTTTTTCCCGATTTAATCAGAAACGTGGTGGCGCTTAACATCTCTCTCCGTTTACCGGATCGTAGCCCTAATTTCGGGCCATAAAGAATCCCTCCCCCCTTCTCCACTGAGTGATCCGGTAGCATTTGTTACAACCCAAAGTAGCGGGATTGGGGCAATCGATTAGAGAGTTTCCCGATTTCGTGTCGTGTCAATGTCGTAGCGACGAGCTCGTCCGGTAACAAACTGGCGTCTTGTCGTAAAGTCGATTTCGTATTGTAACAGACTGGGACTTTTACCCGAGGAAACTAATTCAACTCGAACTTAAATTCTCTGAAGAAGAAGTGATAGGTACTAGTGGATATAGCATATAGGACCGAATGAAAACATTTTTGAAAAAAAATAAAATTTTGGGAACAGGTGCAAGCAGCGAAAAAAATAATGGGTGATATGAATAATAGAGTGAAAACAAAACACCACACTGTGTTTAGGTATTAGAAAAATGCAATAAAGATAAGGTGAATATAGATGGAAGGGACTACCATTGTATAGACAATATAAGTGATAAACAAATTCTATAAACGGAAAGACATTCACAAGTTCATAAGAATAGAGCCAAGCAAATAGAGGAAAATAAGAGATGCCAGGATAAAAAAGGTAATGAAATAGAAAATTATCACCACCTGTTAATTGAATTAAAAAACAGCCTGAAAATCAAAGACAAAGCAAAGAAAGCTGAGTTTTATTAGAACCAGAAAGTTACATGAAAGCAAATACAGCTTTAAAGCAAGAAAACAATAGAAACCAACAGTATAAAGTACAGAGGAACGCAAGAATTTCACGCAGATAATTTTAACATCAGCAGAGGAACTCTGCGCTCAACAAACAAAGAAATAAACCAGTTGATGGAACACTGACATAAAGAGACCATGGACAGGAAAAAACTATGGAAATATGTTCTTGCAAATGGATATATGAGGATGTAGGAAAAAGAAGGAAGTCAAAATAATAAATTTTGAAAATCCATGAGCTGGGTAAACGTTAGTGACTTTTTGAAGATTGTCAGTAGCGGGCGATTATCCGTGTGCATTTTGGAAAATAGTTTGAGAGACTGGTTCTGGTGCTGCCTGGTGAATTTTCTTAACGCTCACTAAATGTGAATTCAAACACTTCCATATTTTCGAAAAGTTCAGCTAAGCATCTCTGTGTTTTGAGTGTGCAGTTGCTGAAACTCCTCTGGTTATGTCAGGATTAGATGCTATTTCAGAAGCAATGTGAGGAAACTTATTAATATTTTTTCTTTTTGGATGCAGTTCTGACCAGCTGTAACACCTGGACTACAGTTCTGCAAGTAGTTCTGTGTGATTTGTAAAGCTACGTTTGTCGGTATCTTACTTCGGAGACTATTCGATGATTGTTTCCTCCGTGCGACTTCACATTTCTACATTTAGGCAGGAACATACGCAGTAGGGCAGAATCCCCATACTCCCTTTAATGGAAGTACATGGTTGTTTTGCCCCCCTCGGATATGTAAAGTCAGACATTTGGGACCCCTTGCTGTAGTCGAATAATTCATGGGAAAGCTTTCCTCTAGACTCTGAAACATTATATCTTGCAGGATATTAGCTATAAAATTAAGCTACTTACTGTTTAGAATCAAAATTCACGTAAGTTGTTGCATGAGTAACTTTCTAGGTTAGTATCGCTGATGGTGGCATTCAACTTTTTCATAACAAACGCTTTCAAAAGTCGTTGTTTCGCGATAATATAATTGGCGATGGAGTACTGCAGCTTTTAGTTTCTGAAGTGTACAACAATTTTGACGCTAGAGGTCTATTGCGTGTATTATGGTTTAATAACGTAAGGAACTACACATGTAAGAAGTTTGGCTTCGAGTTTACATTTCCAACAAATAAAATCGATATAAAACTAAGTAACAAACGACTTCCTGGATTGGACCGTATCATTAAAGAGGTCGAAGAACCCAACGTTTCGCCTACTTTCTAAGGGGCTTCATCAGGAGAAAAAGAAAAAGAGCAAGGTAACTCAACGTGTAAACCACTCCAGAGGCGAAATTCTTTTGCAAATGAAGGAATAGAAGAGCATCGTAACTCGACGTGGACACTACGCCAGAGGCGAAAATTTTTACGTGTATATTGTATAGACCTCGTAAAGGCTTTTGATGCCATATCAAGATTAAAAATATGGGAAGTGCTTAAGAATATGACTTAGTAGTAACCTAATCAAGGTCATACAAAGTGTATATAAGGGTAAAATAACTTAAAAGGTCAGAATTGAATACAGAGAGATGGAATCTGTATTGGCTTCAAAATTCATGTTTGTCAATGATATGGGCATACTAGCAAAGGCATAAGGTGAAATGCAAGGCAACTTAGATGTTAGTCCCAACATTTTCAGATTTCGCACAAGCTCTGGCTCAGTAGCGTGCTTAATCACCGTCCGAACCGTCTTGTAGTGTCAAGGTTTGATATCTCGGTGAACCAGCCACATTTTCCAGAGCAGTCGGTGCTCCACGCTAGGTGTCGCCGTCTCGGTGCGCTAGCTAGAGTCCCTGTATATAAAGAGTTGGGACATGTAGGGTGACTTGTTTTGGATCCACAAACCATGGAGTACCTGATTTTTGCCGATTTTAAACTTTATGCATACTTCTTTCAACTAAAACAAATGAAATATATCTTTGCTACATCACATGGTCCTTGATTTGTGGATCCAATGGCTCAACTCTTAATACATATAGGAACTCTAGCGCTAGCTAAGGTTACTAAATCACGTTAGCTGCGCTAACACAGGTAGGGAAACACCATTTGAAAGGTTCAAAAAACGAGTTTGTCAATGTCAAATTTACCATAGGCGCTACTATTAAGGGCATAAACATGTTTTCTTATTATTAATATATCCTTCGAATGCGATGCCACAATCCTTTCTGTAGGTTGCAAGTTAGGCAGATGATAGTTTTTAACCGCAATTTAAAATGTGTTTCGTCTACTGACCCTGAAACTTGCAGATCTGGAGAAATATCAAAGGTAATTTTTCACGATTACAGATCATTTACCTTAGTTATGACCTGAAGAGATGATTGTAATCTCGGATTCCTTAGTTCTCCCGAGGAATTTTTTTAAAAGGTATTTATATTTAATAGCATTATGGGTTTCATTTGCTGCGTTAAAGGTTGCCTGAACAACAGCATAAAAGGGTATACGCTGTTTCAAGTCCCTGAAGGTAATTTGAACTGCAATATTTAGCAATACGTTTTAATGAATAACTTATGGCAAATTAAGGACCAGGAAATAGCATAAAACGGCGGAAGTGGTTGAAATTGAAAGAAATAAATAGACCACTAGACGACATGCATCATTTACGTGTATGTGAGGTACCAAGTATTGGAATGCAGCGAGAGGTACAAAATATTCGCTGAAGCTTTATATTTGTGATAATTAATTTTTTTAAGGTGGAAAACGTTTACAAATAATTCTTTATGTAATATTTATTTATTGCGTTCACGTTAGGTACACACATTTAAATTTATTTCTGTTATAACCTATAAACTGATTGGGTACGCCACTGACAAAAACGAGTTTGGTTTGACATAAATAACGCCGAGTTTCCCTACCTGTGTTAGCGTAGCTAACGTGATTTAGTGACCTTAGCGCTAGCTACAGTGGCTTTATACAAGACAGTGTGGCCATAGGGATGTCTTCGCCGCTATTGGTCGACGCGAATATCCGCCATTAACAGGCAAAATATTTAGTTACTTCTAAGTTGTTCTCAAAGAGGTTGGTAGAGCCTGTTCATTTGGTTATGGAAGAAAATAAAACCTTTCAAATCTGACAATTCTAAATTGTCAGTGTCAAATAATTCATTAGCGTCGCATGCGGGTCAAATTTTATCATCTATTGCCCTGAAAAACTAATATTTTGCACAGTATTTAAATGTGACACTTTAGAATTGTGCTATTGTTGTACTAATAGCACAAGATGCGTTCGACTTGAAATGTATGATAAAGAGATTACATCGGTGTTACGATGAATAGGGCTTTAGCATAAGTTTAATAAGTTTAGAGAAAACGGAGTATCTATTTAGTAATCAACTCTGAAGCACAATATGAAGTCTTAATGAATGAAGATGTCGCAGTAAGACAAGTAGAAAGGTTTAAATACCTCGGTGCTACAATACAATCGATGAAAAAGGTTTGGGAACAGAAGAGATCAAAACTCGAATAGTACAAAGTAAGAAGATAATGGGATGCTTGAAATCAATTTGATGGGACAATGCTATCTCTAACAAAAACAAAAAAAGTATGGGTGAAGTAATGGTAGAGTCGATGTTATGTTATGGCAGTGAGGTATGGACTGTAACAGCGGAAATGAAACGAAGACTAGACACAGTTCAAATGGACGAAAAAGCGGAAAAGTATCGAGACGAGATAGAGTGACGAACGAGGAACTAAGACGCAGAATGGAGGTACCAGAATGAGTTGTGGACAGAACTGAACGGAAAGCGTTAAACTGGTTTGGTCATCTGATGAGAATGGAGGAGACGACGTGGCCTATGAAGATCTTTAAATGGTCGCCGACGGGTAAGAAAAAAAGAGGTAGACCACACAAACTGTGGAATGAGGGTATTCGAAGAGCCATGGAGGAGAGGAACCTGGAAGAACACCAAGCACAGGACAGGGAGGTTTGGAGACAGGGAACAGGAAGACGGCATTTAGCTGTATTGTGAACTACCATAACTGAAACCGGTTGTAAACGTCATGCAACATCTTAAAGCACCACGAACGAACGCCAATGAAAAATGTCAAACGTTTAAACATAACACTGCACGTGCAGCTAACATCACCTAGTTAAAATAACTAGCGCCAAAATAATGACCACTCAAAAACGTTAGATTATTTCTAAAGGCATTGTATATCTCTACGCTCATATTTGCCTGAAAATGGCCGCCAACAATCGTATGGCCACACTGTCTTGTATATAGCCACTGTAGCGCTAGCTAAGGTCACTAAATACATAAAGTTACCGCCATTCAATTCCAAGATTTTGTTCCCCCAAATTAAAAAGGACAGATCATTGTAAGAAAGCGAGAGTGAGAGTGAGACACTAATGACAGGAACCCCAAATTAAAAGAGACAAAAGATATATGTTTGCACAGTTGGCGGTACCTTTATGATTTAGTAGCCTTAGCGGTAGCTACAGTGACTTTATACAAGACAGTGGCGACAATAGAGTGTATTCGTTTTTATTGCTTGCTAAGACTATGTACTACTACGTGGGTATCTAAATACTTCTAAATACAAATATACAACAGTTTTGTATTTTGCAGGCCTAACCAAGTACATTCTAGAGCGAGCTGCGGGCGAGTCTTAGAAGCTTGGGTAAACCTGCGTAACACTTTCCGGTCAGGTATTGTACAATATTTCTTTACAATATCCGAGTCCATAATATGAAACATGCGACTTCACTTTCTAACGCTCAAAAAAGTTATAACATTAGTAGGTATCTAATTATTGGACTTATCCAAACAATAACACAAATTGTTTACATAATAACGAAGACAAAAGCTTTTGCCGATCCCTGACGCAAAACGTTACTTTCTAGCGAAAAAATCTCCAGAAACTGTATATTTTCTGGTCGGACGTAAAATAGTAATTTACGTTACAAGTGCGTAAAGCTACTCTTTAGGCACGAGTGGGGTAGAGTTAAAACGCGAGTGAGCGAGCGTTTTAAGCCCCGCGAGTGACTAAAGATGCTTTACGCATGTGTATCGTACAATATTTTATCTACGATAGAATCTAGAAAACAAGGAAAATATGAAAAAAAAATTAATGTAAATTAGGATTACCCGTGAGGGGTTGATGATCCCCCATCAGGTGCTTCCCCAGGTGGTGGATAGGGGAACGCCTCCCAGATATGGGTGGTACCGGGGAAATGAAATACCGGGGCGAACCAAAATCAGCAATGCAGCGTCTGTTCCAGATTGGGCGGCTGTAAATTGGGCACTCTTTTGCCCCAGGGTCTAGAACAGGCCCCAAAAGCGGATGAACCACTGCAATGGCTTTGTTCAATTCTAAATGTTCCGGAGTTATTACTCCTCCAATTGGATCTCCGGGGAGGAGAGCATTGAAAAAAGTTGATTGCAGAATTCAAACACACAAAAACGAGAGAATTGCCACGTGGAACGTAAGAAGTCTTTTCACACCTGGCAAAATAGACAATGTCTTCTTAGAAATGGAGAAACTCAACATCAATATACTTGGCTTAAGCGATGTTCAATGGAAAGGATCGGGAAAACATATCACCAAGAATGCCACAATGTACTACGCAGGAAATGATGATGCGTTTCATCGATATGGAGTGGCAATAATTGTCGACAAGAGAGTGCAACATACAGTATCTAGTTTTGTTCCATATTCAGATCGAATTGTTTTGCTGAAAATGGTGTCAAACAATGTTCCAGTAAATGTCGTTCAAGTATATGCACCTACAGCAGACAAGGATGAAGATGAAATAGAGTCGTTTTACCAAGATCTAGATGAGGTCATCAAACGTATAAAAAAACACGAAGTCCTCATCATAATTGGGGACTTAAATGCGAAGGCTGGCCAAGGGGAAGTGACTGGAACGGTCGGGAAGTTCGGACTAGGGGTTCGCAATGACCGAGGAGACCGACTAATCGAGTTTTGTCAAAAAGAAGACATGATAATAACCAATACATTCTATCAGCTTCCCCCACTTCGTCTTTATACATGGACTGTGCCATCAGATGGTAAATCAGGTATAATTAGAAACCAGATTGACTACATTATGATTCGTAAAAGATTCAGAAACGCTATTAAGTCAGTAAAAACTTATCCAGGAGCTGATATAACATCCGATCACAATCCAGTGGTAGCTGCTATACATGTAAAACTAAAAAGAGTTGTCCGTAAAACATGTAAAGAAAGTATGGATCCCAGAAGACTAAAGGACAATGTAGTATATGAAAAGGTTAAGAAGAACATAAACGACAAATTGAAAGAACTAAGACTAATACATAAAGATAATATCACAGTAGATAAGCAATGGCAAAACATAAAACAAGTACTGAAGGACGCAGGATATGCAGATTTAAAATCTATTAAAGGAAAGAACAAAGAATGGATGACACAAGAGATACTAGATCTGATGACGAAACGAAGCCAATATAAGAACAAAGATGTGCAAACCTATAAGACCATAAACAATGACATCAGAAGTAAAATTAGACAGGCTAAAGAAAAATGGTTAATGGACGAATGTCGTGAGATCGAAGCCTATGAGAACAAATACGATTTTTTCAATATGCATAGAGAGATCCAAGTAATAACTGGGAGGACCAAGAGACGGCAACCCGATGTATTGATAAGCAAGAACGGCAACCTGATTGTAGAGCCAAAAGACAAGCTTTCAAGGTTGAGTGAATATATTCAGGAACTTTTAACGATAATCGGGGTGAACTGCCGAACCCAGACGTAGAATGTACTGGCCCAGAAATACTAAGAGAAGAAATCGTACATGCAATTAAAAACTGTAAATCCGGAAAAGCAGCAGGACCTGACGAAGTGCCTGCTGACCTATTAAAGCTTATCGGAGAAGACTCCATAGATGTTTTATTAAAACTGTTTAACAATATTTATGAGACAGGTAGAATTCCTAGAGATTGGCTTGCCTCAACATTCGTAACATTACCAAAGAAAAACAAAGCCAGAGAATGCTCAGACCACAGGACCATTGCCCTGATGAGTCACACCTTGAAGATCTTTTTAAAGATAATACATAATCGCATCTATAAGGAATTAGAAAAAGACATGAGCGACACACAAATGGGTTTTACAAAAGGTGTGGGACTTCGGTCTAAACGTACTGAGACAAAGATGCCTAGATATGAATTACGATATGTACATATGCTTTATCGACTTTCAAAAAGCATTCGACAGAGTTCAACATTCAAAACTCCTAGATATACTAAAGAGGAAAATCATCGATAGTAAAGATATAAGAATAATATCTAACCTCTATTGGCATCAAACAGCACGAGTCAAAGTCGGGGAAGATCTAAGCGAGGAGGTTAAGATATATCGCGGTGTTAGACAAGGATGTGTATTGTCCCCTCTCTTGTTCAATGTATATAGTGAGGGCATCTTTGAAAAAGCGCTGGCAGAAGAAACCGGTGGTATTGTCATAAATGGCGAAACAATTAACAACTTACGCTACGCTGATGATACCGTTATCATAGCCAATAGTCTAGAAGACCTACAACACCTAGTTGAAGCAACGAACGCTTTTTGCAAAAGATACGGGCTAGAAATTAATCTAAAGAAGACCAAAACTATGGCAACTACAAAAAAACCAAAACATAAACCATAATAGACCACCTATAAACATTGACAACGTAGCTGTGGAATGGGTATCCTCCTATAAATATCTTGGCACATGGATAACTGAACAATCAGAACATACAAAAGATATCAAATGTCGAATTGAAGTAGCTCGCAGCGCTTTCATAAAAATGAAAAAAGCCCTCTGCAGCCGAGATATAAAACTAGATCTCAGAACCAGAGTGTTGATATGCTATATATTCTCTACTCTATTGTATGGAATGGAGGCTTGGACACTAAAAGCGGATAACATCAAGAGCCTAGAAGCATTTGAAATGTGGTGCTACAGGAGGATGCTGAGAATACCATGGGTCGACAAAATTTCTAAAGATGAAGTGCTACGCCGGATGAATAAAGTCAGATAAATTATTAGAACTACAAAAACCCGAAAATTAGAATATCTAGGACACGTTCTTAGAGAAGATAGGTACAACGTTCTTAAACTGATAATTCAAGGCAAGACAAAGGCAAAAGAACAGTCGGCAGAAGAAGAATCTCTTGGATTCGTAACTTTAGAGAGTGGTTCGGTTGCACATCGACAGAACTCTTCAGACAAGTAATTGACAAGGTCCGGGTAGTGATGATGATTTCCAATCTCCGATAGGAGTAGAACTTCAAGTAGAAGAAGGATTACCAGCAACCGTAATTTTGGGTGTTTTAAAAATTTTAAACCACGTTGCTACTCACAACGTGCCTAATGAAATCTTTTAAATATTTTACTACTGATGACGTAAACTAATGAAAACATGTTATTAAACAGTCGTTTTACAAACTTAAAACTGCCAACTAAAAGGCAAATTTACACACTGTCGTAGATAATAGTTATTTACTATACAAGTGGGATAACAGCATCATTAATATACGTGTGTGTAAGCACACAAGTATATTAATGATGCATTATCACACATGTATTGTACAAAATTTTATCTACGACTGCCTAAAATTGAGAAAAGTGCATTAAGAGAAATGTCAGATCTGTCATTTTCAAAAATATTTTAGTAGGCAAATGTCATTATGTCATTCATTTGACACTATTTCAGTTACGTAATGAAGTCATTACACAACACAGTTGTGTAATGAAACCATTACATAACTGATTGGTGTAATGAGCTTCATTACTTAACTGAAATAGTGTCAAATGAGTGACGCAATGCGTTACTTATCCCACTGGAGTAGATAAAATAATTTATGATGTGCAATTACAATTATCAAGTAATTAATAATTAAATATCTATTTCATTTAAGTAATTGAAAATTTGTTAATTCAATTACCTCCTTGGATGGTGAGTGGTAATCGGTAACCTTTAAACTAATTTGCTCAGCTTTGAAAGCAAATGCAACAAACCTGGACAAAATTAGGGACGCCCGAGCGCAAAACTCGTACGGTTTGTCAAAATTTCCAAAAAGCCATTTGTAAACATCCAGGTCACGAAGGCCTGTGTGATTCAGTCTTCCTGGTGTTCTCGGGTCAATTATCCACCTCCAAAAATCGTAGAAATAAAAAATGAAAAGTTTAAGCACGTTTCTTTCTTTCTTTCCTTGCGGTGCAAGGATTGACCCCGCGGCACTCAGGTCTGAGGCCCACTGTGCGTACCGCCTTTTAAATCTCATCTTTGAACAGGCCGGTACCAACCGCAAAGGCTAGCACTTGGCCTATAGGGATAAGCCTTATGTCCTCCGGTTCTAAGAACGCTGCGCCGAAGTGTTTGTGTCGCAGGGTCATCAGTCTGACACACTGGCATAATATGTGCTGGAAAGATTCCTCCTTTTCCCCGCATAGCCTGCAGATCGTATCGATTCTGTGCAGGTGTTTGTTGAGGCAATAGTGCCCCGTTAAGGGTCCTGTTACGATCCTAATTTGCTTCTTACTGAGTTTTAGAAGCTCTTTGGACGTCGACAGCGATAACTCCCCGATAAAGAGTTTAGCTTGCCTTGGTCCCTGCTGTAAAGACCATTCACGAAGGAACCGGGTTCAGACCCATTTCTTCGTTTCTAGCTTTACGTTGCAATATGGTATCCCAAGGATTGGCTCGGGTCCAGGCCGGTCCCCGCTGGAGCCCTGCCTAGCCAACTGATCCGCCTTTTCGTTACCGTCAATGTTGCTATGACCTCGTACCCACAGCAACAGTTTTGCATGCAGAGTCTCGTCAGCGTCGCTCGACATTCAGACACTAGCTCCGAAGCCACCCAGAAGGAATTCAGGGCTAAGAGAGCGGCCTGGCTGTCCGAGCAGATGTAGATATGTTTGTTAGTAAAACCTCTGTCTAGGTTTTCATAAACACAGGCCAGGATGGCAAACACTTCGGCCTGGAATACGGTGACGTACCTGCCCAGTGAGAACGAACGCTTCACTATAGGTGATTTGGTCGTAGATGCCCGCCCCTACGCCAGCCTCCGTCCTAGAGCCGTCTGTGAACCAGATAAGTCTCTTGGGAGTGTGCAGGTTATGGCCATGGGCAATCCAGTCCTCTCTAGAAGGGGTGACTGTTTTATATGGCTTATTGAAGGAAAAGGAGGGCACCATACGATCACTCCTCATGCTGAGGGTATCGTGAACCTCTGCCATAATTGACAGGACCCTCGAATGCCCCAGCGTTCCTCCTACCTTTGTCCACTAGCCCCCACACTTAAGCCTGTAGGCCACCCTTCTAGCCTCAGCCTCAATCATTAGATGGAGGGGCACGAGTCCGAGAAGAGCTTCCAGGGCCGTTGTGGGTGCTGTTCGCATTGCTCCTGTCAGTCCTAGACAAGCTAGCCGTTGGGGTTGGCCGAAGCATTTCTTTGCGCTAGCTAAGGTGACCCGCTGCCACCATACAAGTGCAGCGTATGTGATGAGGGGTCTTATCACCGCAGTGTACATCCACATGATGACATTCGGTTTAAGACCCCACGTGTTTCCAAAGGTGCGTCTACACATCCAAAAGGAGGCAGTTGCCCTTTGTATTTGTCGTTTCGAGTGCTCCTTCTAGGTCAGTTTGGCGTCCAGGATTACAACAAAGCCCTCTATCTTCCTTTTCCTTGTGAATAGGACAAGTTTGGTTTTGTCGGGGTTTACCGACAATCCGTGCCCTATGCACCACCTTCCACGATTCTGAGGTCATTTTGAGTAATCTCACAGATGGCAAGTGGAAATTTTCCTCTTACGAGGATAACAAGGTCATCTGCATAGCCTTGCGTGTATATGCCGGCTCCGCTGAGGTCACGCAGGAGCCAATTTATGACGAGGGACCACATCAAGGGTGAGAGTACTCCTCCCTGTGGGCACCCACGCCTGACGGCCACCTTTACGGTATCCTCATTTAGAGTGGCGGTTGTCCTGAGGTTTTCTAGCATGGATTTCATCCACCGAACAATGGCGGGCTCTATTCCATGGTTCGTTGCCGCAGTGCATATGGACTCGAAGGCAGTGTTGTCAAACGCGCCCTTTATATCCAAAAAAGTACCTAGGGCCAGTTCTTTGTGTTCCAGCGCCATCTCTATCCTAAAAACGATAGTATGAAGGGCCGATTCCACTGACTTGCCCATTTGGTACGCATGTTAGTTTGGATGCAACGGCATTATCCTTAGTGCGCCGTCTCTTATGTACCTATCTACCATTCTTTCCACAGTTTTCAGTAGAAATGAGGTTAAGCTGATAGGTCTAAATGATTTGGCCAGGTCAAACGAAGTTCGACCTGCCTTTGGTATAAAGACCACCTTAACGGATCTCCACGCTACTGGTGTGTACCCGAAAGCAAGGCAGGTCCTGAATATGTTATAGAGTGGCCTGATGAGCAAATCCAGCCCTTCCTGTAGAAGTGCCTGAAAGATGCCATCTGGACTGGATCAAATGTGCTTATCACCCACCTGATCTTTTGGCGTGTTACCACTTTCGAGGCTATTTCCCAGTCCATTGGGCTAATACCAATGCCGGGAGCCCTTACTAGTGGGACATCACCAGTCTCAGCCACAGAGCCTGGGAAGTGCACCTCCAGGAGATGCCTTAGGGTCTCCTCATCAGTGGCTGTATGGCTACCAGAAGGGAGCCTTAGGCACTCCAACTTGGCTCTTGGATTTTTTGAGAGAGTCTTATGCAGTCCAGCTGCTTTTGGTAGTCCTTCAATGTCGAGACAGAAGGCCTTCCAGGACTCTCGTTTAGATCTCCGAATGGAGTCTTTGTAATTGCATTGAGCCTGTTTAAAGCAGTCCCAATCGCATGCGGACTTTGTACGCATTGCCCTATTTAGGAGCCTGCGTGTCTCTTTACGCTGCATTTGTAGCTAGGAGTTCCACCATGGTACCTTCCTTGCCCTTTTTGCGCGTCGTAGCTGGCAGCTCCTTTCAAAAGAAGCATTGACCGCAGATAATACTGAGGTGCTCTTCCACCTCCTGTGTGGTGCAAGTGCTATAGGGAATTCCCTACAGTCTATTCGAGAGGTCCAGCCTAAAGGTAGCCCAGTTTGTAGACAGCAGCTCCAGGCTGAATCGGTTGTACCGGTGGTCCAAAAGGGATGGTTCCGGTACGACTCGCCAGTTTTTTGTCTATTGGATTATCTGCGTGGATCCCAAGGTCAAATCAATTATTTCCTGTCGCCTGGGAGTAACAAAAGTGGGGAAACTTCCCCTATTAAGAATCTCAAGGTCTGTGGTTGACAGATACTCCAGGAGATCTATTCCTCTGGTATTGACGTCTGAACTTCCCCACACCGTGTGGTGGGCATTCGCGTCACATCCGATTAGCAAGGGGAATCGCTTTTCCTTGCAATGATTGACCAGGTTCTCTAGTTACTAGGTCGGTGGTGGGTCCGGAGAGTCGTAAGGGAGGTAGGGCGAACAAACAACAACGTTTGTCTTTCCACTGTGCTTCACGAGATACGACCTTATAGCTACCAGATCTCTGAAACACAATTCTGGTATTAATTGAGCGTCCAATTGCTTGGCAGCGCAGATACAAGCTCTTGGGCTAGTGTTGGAACAATAATAATTTGTCCCTGAACCATCTAATTCTTTTACATTGCCCTGGTCGACCCAGGGGATGATTATTAGGATATATGTGTGCCCCATAGCCATCTGACGACTAATTAAACTAGTCGCAGAGGTGCTATGTTGCAAGTTAATCTGGAGGATTTGAAGGTCAGCCATCGAACTAAAGAAGCTAGTGTCCGCCTTCTTCTTTGGCACTTACCTCCGTGGAGGCTACCTCTGGCGGTCCCGGTGGTTCCTCGGAAGGTCCCTCGGTTCCGCGGTTGGTTTAGGGGTCCGTGAAGGACACCCTCTTCATACCGGCGTAGGCCTTATAGCCCTGGCCTTCCAGAATTTTTGCGAAGGCCTCATCGACTCCGAGCATGAGGCGCACCCAACGGGGCTCCTCGTGACGGTCGCGGATCCTCCATAACTTAGTCTGGAGGCTGGAGCCTGTGCAAAATCTTATCGGTGGGGTTCGGCGCGTCGGGCACCCAGGCGATAAGATTTTTCAGCTTCGGAAGAGTTTTCCCCGCCAAAACTTTTAATTTGGCGTCCTTCCAAGGTTGAATCTACGCCACGTTTTCCTTGAACCATAACTTAGACGGCTCGTCGGCACATGTTACGTAAATAACGCCTAGCTCGGCCCAGCGAAACTCGTCAAACCGGGGCAAGAACATCGGTTGGGAGATCCCCGAGGGGAGATCATCCACTATCGAGTCCAGCCCCCGCTGGACCAGGGTCGCTTGTGCGCCAGACAGCTTCACCTCGGGGTACCTAAACTTTGAGATCGCAACCCTCATGGCGCTACTGGCCGCTTGGCTGTAGGTGGACGGCCTCAACGTAGCCGCTTGACTCTTTTTAGCCATCCGCTGCGCGCTAGGCGGGGTGCTACCATCCGAATAACCACGCTTAATGCCCCCCGCTTTGTTGTTCTCGGTGCCGGATGTGGAAAGCCTAGGTGTTAGCCCAGTCCCCTCGGAGCCTGTGGCCGCCGTCTTAGCATTCCTTCGTCTCTTCTTTTTAGCCCCACTTAGGTTCCATTTCATCGGTCCCTGGAGGCTAAGTTGATCAATATTTAGTTTCTCGAGGGCCCCTTCGGGAGCATCCCTTCCGGATTAATAGTAGGGGCCCCGGAAATGGGGTTCTCCATATTATGTGAGGAGAGGGGGTTAGCAGAGGCCTCAGTAGAAGCACTCTGCTCAGGGATGGGGGGAAGGGGTGGGAGAGAGAGAGAGAGAGAGTTCATCTTTTTCCATGAAGTTCTCACGACTAGCCGGGAAATAAGAGGTCCACCCCTGCAGAGCCCGTTGCGGGGGTAAGGCTAAATACAGTAGGAGGTCGCCTGGTATCCTAGGGGCATCGTTCGAGGCAACCCATTTGCCATTCAGCCCTCGGCACGATCGCTTCCACCTTGGCTTGGGGGGGGGGGGGTGTTTATCGACTGTCCCAGTCTAGATCCGTTGGATTTAGTTTAAACAGGGCCACTACGAGAAGGATGCAATCTAAGATCATATATTACCCAGCGGTCTTGGTACGGCCGTGTTAGGAGTGCAAGACGCGGTTTTCTCCTGAGCTGAGGTTTCTTTTCACCACCCAGCGTTTATAGCCGGTTGGCTACTTTACCTCAGTCTTTCGACCCCCAAAAGCACGTTTAATTATGTCTTGATTTCAGGACAAAATAATCCATTTGGGGGTGCAGCGCCAACGAGTTTTCGGCGGGCAGCAGCACCTACTGACAGATAGCGGAACCTTCCCGTGTCAGGTGGGCTGCAGCCAGACTAGGAGCGAGCAGACCAGAAAATATGTTTACAAACTTAAGAGATATTAAAAATACATTGCTGATACATTGTATTTTGGCAATTATTTTTAAGAACTATTTTGAGTTGTGAACTTAGAATCAATAGATGTTTTTATTTGGAATGCTTTCTTTGAGTGTAGCTTACGAACCTTGCGAGAGCTATCTGGGACATCTAACATAACGGCGATAACAGAATAAATCACCCCGTTGCAAGATCACAAGATCACTAAAAGAAGAAATAGAAAATTACGTTAGAAATGGCATATAACTAGAATGAACGCCACAAAGCTATATCCAAAGTGTTATGTGATAGAGGTCTAAGTTGGAACGGTGGAAAAAGGTCAGTGAAAGACAAAAATTTGGGAGGACTTGTGTACAAGTGAGAAACAGCAAATGTCATGTGCAAAGTGTAAAAAATCCCTACAACATAGAGTGGTAGAAGAGGATGATTAAGAAGAAAAGAAGAGAATAAACCTACACAGTACGTCCTCAAGCGATGATAGCAAATAAAGTTTGATGACAAATGTTAATATTTAATTATTATAAAACCATTTTTTAAAGCAAGGTATAAACGCTGCCCTGAAAATCAAGCCGTGTGAATATGACGTTCATACGTCGCTGAAGCCATAAGTGGCTGGGCGGAGTAACTGCAATATGCCGATTTTCAAATTAAAAATCGGATTAATGAAATTAAATTCAATGAGGTAATATAAACATGGATCTGCATTTCATCCAAAGTTGCGTTTAACGAACCGGCTATAAAACGAGTTAATGAACTAATATTCGTTGCACCGAATCAGTTAATTAGCCAACGACAGCTCATTATCGCTGGAAATAAGTTAGTACTAATGCCGACTGTAGCGCTCTCGACTAAACACGTTTCGGGATCAGCTACTTAACACAAGATTATTTTGTTGGTGACGCTGCCAGCGACGGAGACGCCTGGGAAATCATCTACTATAACTTGGAAAACAATAAATTTAGTTCTCAGCCCAAATGTAGCGCATTACGAGCTCGCTAAATAGGAAATGGTAAGCCCGATCCTAAACAACAATAAATATTTCACGGTATTAACCACGTTCGATGAATATTGCAGAACAATACGTTCCTAATCCGTTTAAAGTACGACGCAAAACGTATTCAAGGGGTGTTTCAGTGCCGCACACAAATGTAATCATCTGCAATAAACGCACATATAATTTGCATTTACTTGTGTATCTGCTGTAAATGATAATGGATTTTAGACTAAAATTATTCTAACTGAATTTGCTAGTTACGAAGCGAGGATCGTTTAAGAACGAGTGCATATATTGAAGATATTCAAATTATTTATATTTAACATTTAATTATGCATTATTCAAAATCAATACATGTCGACAATATACGGGTGTCAACGAATTTATTAGACAAGTCATATCTTCTAGAGTATTAGGTGTATTAAAATGAGATTTGGTACAGGTAAATGGTATAGGGAGAGGAGAATTTTCGCGTATTTTTCACTTTTCGGTCACTTCCGGTTTCACCGGAAATGGCTCCGATTTCGAATTTTTAAATGGAACACCCTGTATATTTTTGCATATTTGGATTTCAGAGACAATTTTTGATCAGAATGTGACATTTTAAAAAGTTTTTAAGCCTACTTGATTTTTTTAGAGCCAGTTTTAATATGGCATCTAGGTGGCCATGATCAGACGCAAACTAATCTAAAGACCTCAGGTGATGTCAGAAAATTACAATCGCAAAGTTTGAGTGATTAGTATGATAGATAGGAATAAGACAAGTTGGCAAAAGCACGTTTTCCTGTCTAACTATTTTTGTTCAAATGGCGACCCTTTTTTGACAAGCACTTTCCGAGAAGAGAATTTTTTGGCGAATCTAACGATACTAATTTATTTGCGATTGGATTAAAAATAAGCTCATAAGTTAAATATTTCTAAGTAAAATACTAGATAATAATTTATTTACTTTTGTCAAGTGTGACATGGATAAGTTTTTAAAATGTCACATGCTGATCCAAAATTGTCTCAGAAATCCAAATATGCAAAAATATACAGGGTGTTCTATTTAAAAATTCGAAACGGGAGCCATTTCCGGTGAAACCGGAAGTGACCAGAAAGTGAAAAATATGCGAAAACTTTCCTCTCCCTATACCATTTACCTATACCAAATATCATTTTGATACACCTAATACTCTAGAAGTTATGACTTGTCTAATAAATTCGTTGACACCCGGTATTCTCGTATTTTAAGCGAATTTTATACGTTACAAAAGTAACTTCAAAATTCTCACAATAAATAGTAATGGAAAATACCAGCTCATTAAATGCTGGTGTATTATGTACTTTTACATAGTTCATAGTTTTGTTTACATTAGAAATTTTTAAAATATAGTGAAGGTGGCTCGGTGGCAGAGCTTTGGTTCTGGGATAAAAATTATGGGTTTTATTGTATCAGATGTAATCGTCACACAAAATCTTCTGTGGGGATCATTACGATTCCTTAATCGGGCTTTGGCAAGTGGAGTCTTAGTGCCTAAACCTCCTTGAAGAGGGGAGGCCACTGTAACTACAGTGGGGATACTAATAAATAGCTGACTACGACGACGACTTTAAAAAATAATTCGTTTGTATTCTTTCACCGACATATTAAAAACTTAATGAAGGTTGATGCTAACAAATAGTATATACAGAATTTAAAACTTGTTTTACACTGTATATTTTACACCTAGCAATTTTGCAAAATGTCTATACTAAACGATTTGTATCATCTTTAAACGAAGGGGTTAACAATGCCTCGGCTAGCTCTTTTAACTCTTGGCAGAATAGTGCGTGGTGTAAGGACCAGGTTAAAAAATGGTTTTAAAACTGAACAGAAGGATTAATACAATTTGTACTTCTTGTCGTTACTCACAACATATAAAAACAAAACTAGCTACTTAAAAATACGCCACCTATCTTTGGTGTTCCACCGCATACCTAGATTACTCGTTCAGCTAGAGGGGTTGCAGAAGAAAACACAAAGAATTAATAGCAATAGGGGCATTTATTCAAACCCAAATTATTTGAAATTGCCCTCAGGCCAGGTGACAACAATTACAAAGATGTAGGACTATTGGCCATCAGATAAATTATAAATCAGAAATAGGAGTTAACTTCCAAATATTCAAACCACAAAATGCTAATGTTAGCTTAAACTACAACTTTCAGGACAACACCTATGCTATCGCAATGCATAAACGCACGACGCCTAAGGCGCGGCTCATAGGTCACAATGCACATGCGTATTTCAGCAGTTTTGAATTGTTTAAATTTGCGCTTATTAGCATCATAAAAAATTGAGCGAAAAGGTTGATTAAACACGCTCAGTTTGATTTCCCAAGGTCTTAGTAAGAACTGACCTAATTAAGACGAATGCATTGTCGATTTAAAACAGAGCTGATAATGGCATGTACTTACAATTTTGCTTGATGCTGAAGTCCAGCGATCGCAAGTGGAATCCTGTGGTGTTGTATCCATGAAGACGCTAAGCCGGGTTTGGCTGCAAAACTCTGAGAATTTCAAGGTCGCCACTGTTAGAAGTCAGCTAACAACAAAAGGATGCGGCACATGTCGGGAATTTCTGACCACAAACGGAAGCAGAATCGGGGAACTAAATTAGCTGAATTTAGCCTTCGGTTGAGTTTATGCTAGCCGATATTAGCCCATTAGCCCATACTAAACGGCCTAAATATTTGAAAATTAGAAAACGAAATAAACTAAGCGGAGTATTCTTACCGAAAGTGTATCGGCCTAATTGCGTAGGAACGGCATGGCAGTGGTTCAATTATTGGCAGCGCAAGGAATCTAGTTTGAATAAAAAGATCAGTACGCAAGAAATACGTTGAGGTGAGCTTTCTTACCTACGCTAAATGCGCCTTAAGAAAATCAACGCTTTGCGGATTCGCTTGCTAAGCAACAAAAACGGCTTCAGTTAGCCCAGCAATCAACATCCGCCAGAGCGTGCCTCCAAAAAATCAATACTTTGCCAGCTATTCGGCTGTTTTAGCGGCCTACTAGAATCGAAATGTCAGACAAGTTCCAACCGGCAAAAGGTAGCGTTTATTACTTCGCACACGCGCCTGTTACGATAAACTTGAATTCTTTTGCTACAATAATTAGATATAAGGTGGTCCGAAATAAGATGCCAAATGCATTAATGCGCTCTTGAAATGAAATTGGAACGGGGCGTTACAATGTCAGCCAATTTCGAATCAATAAGCCACAAATATTGTATACTTATTTTTTCTACCACCTTCTTCTATATCTAGTCTTATTTACCTTTGTGACACACATTTCCATTTTATTATTTTTTGTGGGAAATTTCTGTGTATTAGGACTGCTACCCCAGCTTGGGCTCTATCCTTTTTGTTTGCACCACTATAGATTATTAGGTGTTTATTCGTTGTGTGTAGGCTTGCTGCATTCTTCTCCTTAGTCTCTGTTATTCCCAGTATACTGAGGTTTGCCTTTTCGAATTCGGTTTCTACTTATCTTTCCTTCCCTTACAATCCTTGAACATTCCATTTTCCTATTTGTCATTTTCCTAATAAAGTTTCTTTTGTCACATTCTTCCTTCTGTTTGACCTAGTTTTTCTCCGAATATTTAACTCATTTATCCTTTCTCTCAATTCTTTTTAATTTATTTCTTGCTACTTGTTGATATTTCTACGAGTTTCGTTATTGTGTATTGCACCACGTATTTGCTGTTTCGCGACTTTTGTCTTTGTAACTTGCTTCCTAATTATTTTATCTCTTGATAGAGCACTTCTGTTTCTCTCTTGTTCTTTCTTTATTAATACTTTTCTTAGTTTCGATATTTCGACCGCATATTTCTCTATTTCGCTTTTTAATTCAATAGTTTTTACGTCTACTTTTACGTTATCAACTTTCTCCTGTAGTATTTGAATAATCCTTATGATCCTTTCGTCCTCCATTTTTATCCTCTTAGTTTCTTAGTATCGTCCCCGATCACCAAGTAGTAACTTGAAATCCGCGTTCTTTTGTACGATCTTAACCGTTTTTGCGCGTTTCCTTTAACCACCTAAGCCGCTGCAAACGAATTTGACCCTAACCACCTTATGTTGACAGAGGAGTTAGTTACTACACTGAACTTTCGAAATTATCCATTTAAGTTTTGCTTTTACACTTGTATATCACTCTTATCTACTACACTTTAATTCACTCTCACTTTAACACTCTATTTTATTTCACAAACACGCCGTACGTGACACAGCTGATATGTCAGTTATCGCGTCGCCGCGCTATTTACGATTTATATTAATTCCTAAATTTTTCTGCGTTATCTTTTTAAAAAGATGTGTGTACGTAATTTTAGGGGATACTTACTTACTTATCCGCAACCTTTTCTACTAAAGGTATCGAGGTGATAAATCTTTTCCAAGCTTTGCGATCTTTTGCCTTTCTCTTCGCTTCAAGATTCTTTATGATTATAACATTCCCATCGGTTTTTGGCCTACCTCTCCATAGTTGCATTCCGTTACCCATCTCCCATATGACTTTTGCTAGTTTTTCCTTTCCATTCTACTAATATAGTAAAACCATTATTTTTGGGGATATTGCATCCCAAATACTTTTGTGTAATCCATAAAAGCGAGATATACAGGAAATTATAGTACACCAAAGACTCCTGAAACGTATGATATAAACACCCGAGACAGTGGAATAAGTTCGATAAAACATCTCATAATAGCCACAGTCAAAAATGATATCATTCAGAGAACATCTTGTATTCTCTGATTGCCTTTATAAACCTTTTTATGATTTGTATATTGCCCTTGTTTTTAGGTTCGTGTTTTTGCTGGCATTGTCTATAAACGTTCATTGTACACATTTATTTTTTGTATTGTGAATCTGGATTTTTGGAAATTACACTGTGATATTTGCACTCTGGCTTTATTTGTTACTGCAACCTACACTTGAATTGAGGTTCTCTTTGAGATTTATTGTGGTACCTGAGTTTACGTATTCTTATTTGAATGCCTGAATACACTTGCCGTTATTTCATAAAAAATCCGTTGGCGCTCTTTTTGAGTATTCTAACGAACTGTACACACCGTCTCCGCACCTAGCTGGTCGGCTGGAAATTGTATCCAAGTAGTCACGTTATGTATTGATTTTGAGAGATTAGACAACGGAGACCCCTTTTTATAATAACAACATGAATAATAAAGAAAACATGTGTAGATATTGAACGGTTCCGTAAAACATTTGGAAAATCCGCAGATTCAAAACTTTACATGTACAGGGGGAATTTTTTAAAGTGCATTGATTTAAAGCATGAATAAAGCGCATGCAGATGGGAAAACCTTATTTATTTTATATAATACAGAAGGGCACAACTTTAAGTTTTAAATATCAACAATGTTTTTAAAATTATATCTTTTAAATGTTTCCCCCGTCGGTGAACGCAAACCTCTGCTCGTTGAAAGAGAGCGATCATTCACGGTTATATCTTCAATTTCTGCAATTTGGTCCAGATTTATTACGTGGGTTCTTCGAATTCTCTGATTTTCTACTGAACATTCCTTCCTGAATCGATGTACCGATCTTTGTATTGGTTTAGAGGAAAGAGCAATATTTCGATTAAACATTCTTTTGATACCACGTTAAGTTTGAGTAATTCAGCTGCCTACAAAATAATTCAACGGTTCTTGTACTATCACTTTTAGGCCACCTCTCCATTACAAAGAAAAACTTATATACTAGTTGTAAATATTGCCTTGAAATTAAAGAAATATATTGTGGTGCATCTTCAATTATTTTTTGTAAATCGGAATAAAGTTCTTCTTTTTTCCTTTCTTCTGTGATTTCTCTTGGTGCATATGCGCATATAAAGGTTAAAGTTGGAAATTTGCCTCTGATCCTCAATACACATATTCTATACTTTTGTAATGAATTATTTATTTTCTCATATTATTTTCCCTGTATGGATTTACCACTAAATGTTAAAGTGTAATCACCCTTATCTATTTTTCTTTATATTTTGCTCTAATATTCTCTTGTCATCACTGATATTGCTGCCATCTGATCAATTTAATATTGCCTGTGTATTCCATGTGCCGAGTTTTATGAATCTGGTTTTCTTGTAGTTGCTTTAAATTCTGCAGTACTTTGATATTGCCTTTTACGTAATTTCCAGTTTGCTTGTTTTTCTTGTATTGTTAATTTGTATTGTTGCCCCTTTAGTCTTATAGATCACTCTATAAATATTTTAGCAAAGTTATTTTTTTTTCGATCAAAGAAAATACAGTAATGCGTAATACTTTATTAGTGAGCTAGCCACTACATGCATTTGAAAAAGTGGAAAATCTTTGCTAAATAAAGATAAGTTGCAACTTTTTCCTTAACTTTTACTTTGTGGTTATTACAATATGAGTAGATTTGCGAGTTGATTATTAACCTTAGTGATGCATATGAAAAAGTATTTGCATGATTGTCAGGTTTAAATTGATATTAGATCTTTTATTTTAATATAATTTGAACAAGTAATTAACCACAGGTGCAACAGAGCATTCAGACTGGTAGGAAATGTATTTCATCGATAAGTGAATAGAAATTTAATAATATTTTAAACAGAATATTGACTTGATTCTGGAGCCCAGTTGAATATAATTTACCAGCTCCAATGTGGAAAGTTTCTAACGTTTGATACCAGATTTTGATTCATCGGCTAATTCTCTCAAAATCAAGTGACTACGTGGATACAATTGCCGGCCAGACTACCTCAGTGGGGACGGTGTACAGTTCATTATAAGTACTAAATTTAATTGAATAGCAAAGACGGGCGCTAACGAATCTTTAGATAACGATATGTAATTCAAAAGTAGCACAATATTCTGAAATAAGCACAAAAATTAGGGTAGCAATCACATAAACAAGACGATGTACTAATATCAATAGAAGCCACTACAGGGTACCGGTGATTATTATAATTATATGCAAAAATAAGATGCACCCTGATACACACAAACTCAGCAAATCTTACAAGTAAGTTAACATTTGGAACATTATAAAATTTACAAATACATACTGCGTTATGTACAACCAACAACAGATTAAAAGTGTAGAGGAGACTAAACTAGGCTCCGAGGATGAATATCATTAATAGTACAGGGTTACTGAGGGGTATTCATGGAGATCGTTAAGCGAACTGTTATTGACAGTAAGCATTCAATAACAAATGTGAAACCCACGGGATTCTGAGGAAATCCAGTTAGAATGGTAGTAAAGGCACAGGATCACTGTACACACCATGCAAACGTTGTTAAAAGAAATGGAGACAATACAGGTTACATAAACGTTTTCGTTGAGCCATAGGGGGACGGAGGCCAAGCCAAGGCCAATTATGGGGTTCGATCCTAGAACTGCAAGCCGGTTCTGTAATTGAGGCAAGGACGCCATGGGAACGTGGAACTATGCAAACTTCACATCAACAGCAGAGGGTTATTTGGGGTTCTACTTACAGCTATAAGGAATGATAGAATATAAAAAAGTCTAAAACCGCGGTACGCTAGAAGCTTCAATGGACTCACCCCAAACCTGGGCCAAGTGCCAAATGAATTTCAACAGCTTGCTAACCCGAATCCGTCAAGATTGACATGAGAGACATTTCTCTCTTAAAGTCAGCAGAGTAGCATTAAACCGCTACATAGAGCGAGGGCTAACCTAGCTAAACTTTAGCAAAAAGCAGGCTGAACTCTGTGCGACTCAAAATGGAAGCTTAACTGCTTGGAATCGTAGCGCACAACGAAGAGAGCGAATTAGGATGCGCCCTCGAAGTTAAAAATATGCGCGAAAGAACCAAAATCAACGAGACCGTTCTCAATGACCTGTAAACCTATATAGACGCATTCTGACGATAATAATTTGCGGACTTGTCTGTAATTACCTTTTTCGTTAAATATTTATACGAGTTACTGGTGATTATTTAATTTTCTGATAGACATAAAGTTCTAATTTTGAGCTTTAGGATTAATTACAATATTAGTAATACAATCAACTATTATGTAGATATATTATTAACGCGCTTTGTAATTTTAGTTTGTGTAAGTCCGTCCCTGTAATAAAAAATGTGTTACTATGGCTACGCTTGCCAGAAGCAGTAGGTAATTACAGTTATGAAATTATTAGCTAGTAGCCTCTCATATTGGTTTGATGCAGCTTTGTGTTGTGCTACCAAGTTTTAATGAATCAGCTGCGAGCTCACCTGCGAAGTAAATTAAATGAGGCAACAGTAAATAAATTTATGCAAAACGGAAATTGCCTTTGATTACGTCAATTTGTCAGGTAAATACTAGGAAGGCGGGTAAAATTGAAGCGTTAAGCCCGTCAAAGAAGCTCGATGTTTGTTCCAGTGGAAGGCGACGAGTTGAACTTTATTAAGAATAAATAAAACGCGAGTCTGAAATACTCCGGGAGATTGAAACAAATTTGAATAGCAGTTGTTACCTAAGCGGATTTTCAGCTGGAGCAGTAAAACTCGAGCTTTAGTACTTGGAAAAACACCCAAGTCGTTATACAACTCACTCGAACGGTTTAAGTTTTCAGAAATAAAACTGTTAAAAAGGAATACATATTCGCGAAATAAAAGAAAGTTCAAAAGTTAATTATGGAAGCTTAAGAAATACCGCTGCCTGTTTTCGAAGGTATTTCTGCTTCTACTCCGCTAACTTTTAAGGATTGCGGAAAGTTCTGTCGGTAATCTTAAAACACCCGGGTAGCGTTTTAAGCAGCTCTCTTTGGCGTTCCGTTTCATTAACCGAGTCCCAATAAATAATGAAATAAAAGGTATAGGTGCAAATAGGGATCAGCTCGTCCCTAGTGCTCAACACAGCTACAATTTTTAGCGAAAAATTGCTGCTAGTTATGGTATGAAAGTGCAACTGAATTGGATAAATTAGGCCCATCCTCTCTATTTGTCATCTCTATCTGAGTTATAAGCTATTCCCACATTTATATTTGAAATGCATCCATTTATTTTAGAGCGGCAGAGAAAATACGTAAACAGGAGAGCGTTATCCTGCCGGATACGAAGTGAGTAAGGAGAGATCCGTCAGATAATCGTTTTAATTAAACCGCAGAAAGGATTAGGTCGTTGAGACGCTTTTTCTTTCCTCGTTTTATCGTTTTCTTAACGATGTAATAACAGATAAGGAGGCGAAAATAAAAGGATGCCTTTCAGCTGACAAAAAGCAGATCCTATCGTAGCTACTTTTCCGTTCCCTAATTATGCTCGGTATTTTTCGAAAATGTATAATGCTAATTTGCTGCGTACACTTCTGTTTCCCGAAACGTAATTTCTGAAAGCAAAGCTCGTTTTAAAAGTTACCGGGAGATGTGGTTACAGAATGTTTTAAATTAACTTACAACGAGCTAAACTAAAAGTTGGACGAGTCGAATAGCTTTAATAAATTATTAAGATATTCGAGAACTTCGGAGAAATTGTGTGTTCCGCCATAAGGTTCCTGATTTAACGAGAAGAAAAGATAATTCTGCACAATAGCGACATATTTTTTTGTTGTGGAAGAGCTAAATAACAAAGTTCTCCTTAATTGCTTTGCTTTTGTGTTTTAGCGATGTAAAGCTACTAACTAAGGAAGGGCTACATAAAGGGAAGGCGCATAAAGAGAAGCAAGTTGCTGTAAGAAGGCTAGGGGGAACACTGATTTGTTACCCTAATAGCAAGTTTATTATTTCTGCATACACAATTAGGAAATTTCATACCCTTTCTAAACAGATGCTTACAAGATCGGGTTTTTGTAAAATCCTAGGATACTGCTTGCGTTGTATACATTTTCATGTGGCGCCAAGCAATAGCTTATTTGGGTATGTTTACTATTACATACCTTTGTAGCTTTAGTTTAAGATTGGTAACCGAATATGGTATTAATTGGCAATCCATCAAATCAAATAATTAAATATCCCTTTCAGTGCAACAAAGTTAATGGGTCATATGTGACGTACGTCAAGATCTAAACACACCATACGTTCAACAACTTTTTTTAAAATTTGAGTTTGTCAGTCCAGCAACCGCATGTTGCTATTCTTAACAGTTTTTTGGGATGCGGGTTTTGAATTACATTGCATATAGGCACTCAGTGTCTATTAAATAGCAAGAAATCTGATATGAGATACAACACTAAAAATATAAAATTTGTTGGTGTTTTAACCTATTGTGAATCTATTGCACTGATTAGGGTTGCTGTGAAAGTTAATGGTTAGTTGTTTTGTAACGTCAGCCCCCGCGTAAAATTTACCTCAGGCACAAATAGTGGCGCTAATTCCTGTTACAATCTTCACTTACATCTCCATGGCGTTCAGGTTTTTGATAAGACGATCTTAGCCGCTAAGCGCGGATGTAGCGTAAACCGGTACGCCACGCAGTTCCGTCTCCAACCTCCTCTAGAAATGGTCCGATAACGAGGTGCTCGAAGAGTATAAAAGGAGCATCCGAAGCTAGCTTACAACACTTGAGTCTTGAGACCTGAACCAGATCCTGATCACCAGGTTCCCTCTAGGGCCTGGTCTCCGCTTTCTTGACCTCCCCTGACCCGTTAGCACCGATCGGTTCCGATCTTGATAGAAACCCCCTTAAACTCTGGTACCAGCCAATTCCCCCAGGCCATTATCATAACCTTTTCATAAATTTAACAATAAACCCGACTTACCTACGTATTAAGGGAGATCTCCAGGCCGACATAATCCAGGTGCCTAGACTTAGGCAAATTGGTACGCCTGCCGAGGCCGGACAGATCGAAAACCTTCACCGCTCACTAGAACCGGACTTTGTAAAAGGTAGAAAATCCAGTTTATATTATTCAGAGTGGTCTAAATTTATTCACAAAGGACTTACTACGTCCAGCCAGGCTTTATGCACTCGCTGTAAACATAACCCACGCCGTAAAGCACTTTATTCAATTGAATTTGTCCACCCGCAAAATCATAACAACCTAGCGCCATCTTATTGATGGCATAAATATAGCCTGTTTCATTTAAACCGACGTGAACTCATTTCTACTCCATTCGTATTTCCATTAAGAAGGTCCAGACGCGGCAACCGAGCCAAACTAAGGTGCTATTTGGATTGCTGTGCGGTCAGGGACGCAGAACATAAGACACCAGAAGCAGTTTTATTTTATATTTATCTACATAAAATTTTCTTAATTACGAAATATTTTGTATATACCTGAACCCATTCTATAAGTTACTTTTCTTTACATTGTGTTATGCTTGTAATTATACATTTGAGTAGAACGAACCTACGGGCATTTAAGCTTTACCCGAGGCAACCAGTTTGAAATTAAATGTAACGAATTTTGGCCAATATTTAAAATAAGCATAAAAATTCAAAATTCCGATACAAAGATAGCTAATACTCCTAGGTATTTAACTCTCTCTGCGGGCGTTTTTCAAGTACTAATAGGAATCCTATTTATCATACTCGTAATTACCGGAGGATTGTTTATTGGTGTTAATTTGAACATTTTTGCGACGCACTTATCCATGTTCATCTTTGAATTTCATTGGTTGAACCAGGGATAATGTTATTGGTAGCTGTTTGAAGTTTAACTGCCACAAGGTTTATATCCGGGTCTTTTATTAAGATAGCTATATCGTCAGCGAACATCAGTGGATCTGCTTGGATGGTAGGAATATCGCTGGTGTAAATATTGAACAGTATTGGTCCTAAGATAGTCCCTGCGGAACTCCTGCCGGAATTTTTCTTATGTATTGTGATTTGAATTGTTCGGTCATCAAGAAAGAAAAAAGAGTTGCCTTAAGATAGCTGGAGATTTGAAGTCCACTAATTTTGCTTTAACCGATTATGCCACACTTGGCCAAAGGCTTGAGCCAGGTCTAAAAACAGTACTACATCAAATTGTTTTTGTTTGAAGCTTTCTTCTATTTCTTCTAGTAAGCCCTGAAGCTGGTCACGCTTGGAATGGTGTTTCCGAAATCCGAGCTGGAAAGTAGGTATTATATTTCTTCAGAGAGCCTCAGGTAAATTATTTTCTCAAAGAGCTTGGACATCGTTGGGAACAAGCTAATGGGTAGTTACTGATTTATGATTTTTACAAGGCTTTGGAAACATTATAATGTGCGAGTGTTTCCAGAGATTTCTTGGTTGTATGTTTCAATATTATGTGGTTGATCATATCGTGACCCGGACTTTTCTTGTTTAGAAGGTTCTTAATTTATTGATGGTCAATTCTTGTGGTGAAATTGGGCTGATATCTTTTCCAGGCGGATGC
Source organism: Agriotes lineatus (assembly GCA_940337035.1). Taxonomy (NCBI): domain Eukaryota; kingdom Metazoa; phylum Arthropoda; class Insecta; order Coleoptera; family Elateridae; genus Agriotes; species Agriotes lineatus. The sequence continues at coordinate 72,071,444 of OW679199.1, forward strand.
ATGTGAGATTCTACGTGATTACGTATTACGCTGGAGAAACCGAGTAGTGTGTGATGAGGTTCATACAGACATTGTAGATGGCTGGCAAACACGGTACATTTTTGTTGGTCAGTAAGTTAAATAACGTTGTAATTTGAGATTAAAGGAATTTCTTCTTGCTTATGCAATATTTTTTTGTTCGTTCTCTAAAGCCCTGGATCTCGGGATTCAAGTGCGCTTATGTTTGATAAGATGTTATTGCGTATTCGTACACTTCATGTCTAGTTCTATGAATTAGGGTTCTTTTGTTCTTTGTTTTTGCGGTTACCCTATCCCTATACGGTGTTTTTGCAGTTTCAATCTCCTATCAAGAGAATCACCAAATTGCTCTATGGACACTATCAACCGCTGGCCACGTTATAAATAAGAATGATGATCTTGACAATACGTTTAATACCCCCTGAAGGTAGCAATTTAATAGATGACTGAAAGAGATAAGAACAAAATAATAGCACCTAGCAACTGTTATTTGAGGTACATGTGATTCCGAATGGTATAATTCCGACGATAAATCTTTGACTGTCAAGTAGAAAAAATCTCATAAAATGAAATAAATAAAATCAACCCACAATCTTGAAAGTAAACCAAAATGGAAGAAAGAATTGCGAGAGGATGCTGAATGTTGCAATAGTGGTAACATGGAAGTATAAGTTAGAGAACAAAAAGTAATAAACGTATAGATGGACTGACTACAATGCGGATTTTTGACAATTGTGTAAACTTCATGTGGCATTCTCAAGCCGCCAACCTCTGTCAAGCCCGAGACTCAATCTGCCGTGCCGCAGTCTATTACTATTTTCTCCACCAGCCAGAGTGATGGATTTGTCACTCATAACGTTTGCCGACCCCGGCCAGATTACTGCATTCTTATCTAAGTTGCATGTTTCTTCATCATATTGTCGTATAGTCTCGGGCTATCGGTACCTGTTTCCCGTGGACCAGCTTTTAGCTGCAACCTGCGGTAATAGTATATTATATCATGAGGAACTAAAGTGCATCATTAAATCCCGCGAATAAATATTATTTCCTGAGGGCCCGTGTGATATACGCTATTTTTTGCACTTTTGGGAACATCATCATCAAACATTTGAAAAAATTGGAAACTGACAATTACAATTTAATTTTAAATACGAATTTTATTAAGAAGGTTGTGTACAGAGTGATTTTTTAAAACTGAATTTCAGCAGGCCCTGCATAGCCTGAATCAGTTGGCAGTACTGAAGTGTATTGTCAGTCTATGCAAAATTCTAGATTTGCAGGTTAAGTTTTGCGTCAGTGTATGTCAAATGACCAACAAAACCTATCCTACTAACCTCAAATTTGATATAGACTGACAGTGCACTTCAGTACTGCCAAGTGATTAATTTTAAATTCAAATTTTATTAAGAATGCTGCGTAAATAAATTTACCATAGTTACGGTAACATTTTTACCTCAGTCCCTAGGGACTAAAGTAATTAAGGGATTAAATGAGCTACTTTAGTCCCTGAAATGAGTGACTCAATTGTCAACTTTAGTCCCGAAAGTGCAAAAATGTATTTATGTGCGTTAAACACAGCCGTTCTTGAATTTTATGCGTTTTTATTTATTTATGCAGCGAAATGCAGTTACGCGAAGTTTGAAGTGAGATGAGCCTTTTCAGGTACGAACACTGTAAGTCGCTTCTGGGAGCTGAACAAATTCCTGTAGCCGAGGATACCGTTCTCCTATTAAAAACCCTCTACATTAGCTCCTCGCAGACACAATAGGTGGCGCCTAACTATTACCCACATTTGTCGTATAAGTCTGTTTACACCCTAACGGGTTCTTATAAGAAAACTCACCAATCTGTTGAATTTTTTGGCAATGAAATGAAAATAGCTGCCAAAAATTTGTTTCTGATTAAAAATTATAACGAGGTCTTTAGTTGTTTCAGTTGTCTCTATGACAGCGTTATGAAGTTTGCATTATAAGTGGAGTGATACATGTTGAAGTCTTCAGTATATAATAATGTGACGCAAAACTGAGAAATGTCATTAATGTCAAATAACAAAGGACCAAGGCATGATCCCTGATCCCAGATTTTCCTTGAATGAATTAATTTAGATATGTAATTGCTCATACTAACAGAGTACTGTCCAAACCTTCTTAAAAAAGAGAGACCTTTTGCAGTGGAGATATAACAAGAATGAGAATGACAACGACGACGGCAACTAGCATCTTGTAAACGACTGAATGAAAAACATTAATTATCATACTTTCCAACCTCAGCAAGTCACCCAACCCAAATATAGTGCTTCATCTTGTCAAACGGTCTGCTGAAATTAATATACACGGCATCTGTCTTATTTTTCATACGAAGATCTGTGGATGTAATCAGTATATTTATAGGTTGATATAACAATAACTGATTACAGCTATAAGATTTAATTTTACATAATTAAAAGTTTGTTACGATTTGCGTTCATGAGTGAAAATGAACTATACGCGGTTGTACGAATATACTGTACTTTAGTTAGCTATAAGCAATTTGTAACATAATATTTTAAGGTAGAATTTTGTAGGCAAAATGGTCATATTAAAGTTACAACAGCGAGTATTTTTGCCGGTATTTGGAACGTACTTTTCTCTGGGAAGATGGAAATATTAAAACCTCACGGAATGGTTAAGGGTAAATTTAGGCAAGGTTTACCTCGTAAGCCGATCAGAAGTGCAACTGTTGCAATCGGTTATAAAAATTACGTGCCGGCTGGAACAAATTCCTTTAGGAGAATTGTAAAATTTATTAGGGATTCTTTGCGAGGTGTCGACCGCTTGACAAATTTTCGCGTGTAAAACCTTCAAGTTTGTAGAATTCATAGAGCTATTATAAATTATGACATACGTCTATACGTTACAGAAGTCAAAAATTTAGAAATAACCAATCCTTTCTCTATTCTTTTTTAAAGGTCTATTAGAATGTGCAGATAATACAGCTAACAAATTATGAGAATTACAACAAAACCCTTATTTGGATCCATTTTCCTTTAATTTATTAAGAATTTTTCATCCTTAGTAAGAATATACATATTATGTTGAGTAATTATTATAATCAGTATTAATAGCGTTAATGATCTTATTTAACCCAAATATAGAAACAAATTATTGCTGAACACTTCGCATACAAACCGTTGAATGTGGAGGGTCAACTGTGCCACCAAATTTTACCGTGTAAGAATAGTTCTTAAAACTGAGGGCGAAAATTGTGCTGGTATATAAAATATAGGTGTTTACGAGTATATCGATATTCTATATGCAACGGTCAACTAAAGAAATTATTTGGGGAAAGCGTCTCCTTCTATACTTTCACAGTTCAATCAACTAAAAAGGCAACGCAGACAAAATAAAATTTTAATTTCCCACATAAAGTTGTTAAGTTGGCGTTCATGGAGGGCATAACTTAAATTCGGAGCTACAAAGTGGTTTTACAGATTCATAAAAGCGGATTAAGTTACAAGCGGAGTTAGGTTAGTCTTAAATGGTTATGGAATGTCTAAAATAGTTCGTTCTAGCAATTACAAGTTACAGCGTTACGGAACCCTCCAGTCATGTTCCCTTTACACCTGTTTGAAATGGCTCGTAAAGTGAGAGAAATGACATCGTTAAATTCTTCTTGTGAAAGTCGCATCAAACTCGCGCTGCTCCTATCACAGCCGCCGCGGATTATTACAGGGTGGGCGCGTGCCTTTGTCAACATGCGAGCATGAAAAACGAAAAGCTTTTTATAAAGATGGCCGTTTGTTGTACGGAGTCTATTAGAACTATGAGAATGAAATAAAAAGATCGTGAAGGCCGGAGAAAGGTTATAAACTGCAAGGGTTGCTTAATGACGTAAAAGTTGGGCAATATCAGATAAAGCATGGTTTACTGCCTATCATTTATACCTTCACGGTTTATATGAGGAATAAACGAATAAAAGAATAAAGTACGGCTGTGGGTAGTAAAAATTAGAAGAACGTTATAAATCTGTAGAAGAAACACCTAAATAGCGCAGTTTAGAATATGAATACTATCGAAATTCATTTTTACAAGTTTTACAATGCAGAGACTAAGTTTCTGCTTGATTAAAAAAGCAGCCGTGCATTCTATATTTCTTATTAATGTCTTTTATAACAAATTTACATCACTTAATCTTCACCTAGGATACCCTTAAGATTGTCGAGGCAGGGGAGTTTTGCCACGAATCCCTTATAAGTTCTCTTTCATCTCCTTTTCTCCCTGGCAGCGTCGTTCCCAGATCCCCAGCTGAGGCTTTTTTCGACAAGAGCCGTCGCTACACCACACTTTTGTGGTCAAAAGCAAAAATGAGGGCCCGATTTTCAATTCTTACTCACGTTCACGACGAGACCCTCCATGACCCAGCGTGACCCGATTGTTTTCACGTCACGCGCCTATCCCTACTATGGATATTATTAAAGGTGTCTATTACAACTTCTCTGAGATCATTTACGATTTCGTATGATGTACGATATACTTTATCTGTTAAGATTCCCTACAAAGAAAAGTCTAAAACTAATAGATCCGGAGAATGGTATGGCTTTAAGATGTAATTAGTAGCTCTTCTCACTTGACGCCTCTGAATATTATTAACGGTGTCTGGCTGGCTAAGGAATAGATGCATTGCTGTCTATTCAACAATTGGGAAAACGTTTGTTTAAATGATCTTTAACTTGATTTTTGTTTAAATGATCTCTAACATGCAAGGTATTATGTGGCGGTGCGCCGTCATTTTGAACCACTGAAGCACCATTCGAGTTTTCATACTTTCTAAATACGTTTGAAGAAATTGAAGATAATGGCCACCTATTAATGTACCTACTACTATGAAATAGGGTTCTACAACTTTATGCGAATTAAACGATTTTGTGCCCTTATTTTATTTTAACTATATGCAATAATATTCGGCTGTTCCGATGAACATAATACTCTGTCTCAGGGTTAGGTCGCTAAATTGAAAATACTGGGTAGAGCAAACTAACTTTTAGTAGCTCCAGTTTAACTCGGATTTTATTTGTAAACGCACCAAAACTAAATCTGACCTAGCTAACCTCAAAATTGACAAGAAACACATAGCGGTGTGCACTCGTATAAATGGTAGTAATTGATTTAGATCAATGCCAAAATCAACAAAATACCTCAAGTAAGCAATAATTATTCTCGCATAGCAACAGTACTAACGGCTTTTGTTCTAGCGTGACGTACAAGTGACGTCAACATCAATTGTTTTAGCTTGCAAACGAATGGACAATTTGCTTTCCTAAGGACGCCTTGCCGATTTCTAGATTTTGAGTTGCACTGGATAATTGGGAACTGCAATGCGTAGTGCAAACTCCAATCTTGCAAGTCCCAGCAAAATAAAAGGGCTCTGGACGATGAAAATTGCGCAAAATACTTGGTTTGCAGATCTCTCCGATGATGGCCGCACCTCTCAGGGGACGCCAACGCGTTTTCTTTGCTACAAAATGGCCTGGCGACTCTAATCTCTGCATGAAGATCTGCGTAGAGGGCTCCTCTAGGTGTTGAAGGCACCAAACTTAGCTCCAACTAGCTGCTGCAGCCGGTATCGATTCTCGAACGCAGCCCGAATCTGGACCGCACCTGCCTGGGTTTTGTTGACGATGAATAAGCACAAATTACACCACTTGGAGACTGGCGAACTGGTTCCAATTGTGCCCAATACGTCTGTGGTTAAATAAAACTAACACTTGCACTAAATGAATGTGTTTTTATTAACAAAATCAAACTTTTCTGGGAGCTAAAGTAGAACAATGTTAACAGCTTGGACAATTTCAAGCTCTCTTTGTGATTGTTAAACAAAAGAAGGTCTGGTATCTTAGCAACATATCGCCACAATTGTTTAAATGAAATAAGGTTTGATACTTAAAATTAACTTATAGAATAAGATTTTGATAACATCTTTAATTCTTACAGGCTACATAAATGTTTTTTTCTTAGGTTATAATGCACTACACTCAATACTCTGCTCTTTCACAGTGTTTTAACCGCACTGTTATGTTCTGTAGTTTATTATGCACTTTATAATGTCCCTCGTTCTATTTCTTTGCTATTCGAAGGTTGTTCTTTTGCAACATTTCTTGTCCGTTGCTTCTGGCAACGTTTCTAATCCTCGTACTGCATTGATATACCCTTCAGTTACTTTTCCATTCTGGTCCTAGCTTTCTAATCACTAAAATGTACATAACTTTGTACTTGTGCAAACCATTTCGTACAATAACAAACATAATACTGCAAATGTTAACGCTACCATTGTCAGATACAATCTAACTACATGCGCACTTCCAAAACATCGTCAAATCTAAGCCCAAGAACATACCCTTTTGAACTAGCATTTCATGTTACCTTTGCCTCAATTTGTGAAACTCAGCTGCACCCATTAGTGCACTTATCTCAATAACACTAACTAATTAAAATAATTAATTCTGTGCCTTGGTTTGACTTTTAATGCATTTTAGCTCAATTGGCAAGCAGAATTGTTGCGAGCGTAAAACCATTGTAGTACCTTAAAAAAAGTAAGAACGAGAAACAATTCTACCAAATCCACCGCAACAAACATTGAAAACAAATTTAATTTGGGGTCTTCTTTGCTTAACATGATGGGGATTTTGTTCAAGCGATAAATGTTCGTGGTGTCCGCAGTTTGTAAAACGCCATTCATCGGTCCATAATATTTTAAATAGAAACTGTCCGTCATTTCTACAAATATTCCTGAACCATCTGAAGGAATTTGTTGCAATCCCCGAGATATAATGCCTCTGATACTGGCAATTTATATAGATGAAACTTATGTAACATCTTTAATAACAGTACTTTGGGAAGTTCCCGCTTCAGATGAAATTTGTCTGGTGGAAGTCGATGTATTCTGAATGGTACTTGTCAATACATTTATTTCTTTCGCTTCATTATTTTTATCTTTGTTTAGGGGTTTAGTAAATAAACCATATTTGTTAAAATTATCGTTAAGTCGTTTAAAGGTAGCCAAAGAAGGCTGCCGGAAGTCAAAATATGGATGAAGATACTTTATAGAACACTGAATATAACATCTCTCTCTGCTGTCGTTAACTTCTATGTAGAAGTAAGTGTCGTGATCAAATGGTATCGTTTTGTAAGATTATTGAAGTGTTGACTATTTGTTTCTATTCGCTTCTATTAATAACATCATGCGCGAGTAGGTGAAGAGGCCGTCCAGTAAGAGTTTTAACTTGATCAATCCATCTCTTTGGTGATCTTCCGCGGGGTCTTTTTTCTTCTAGGCGAGCTTGTATAATCAATTTCTCTAGACTATTATTATCTCTTCATGCAATATGTTCAAAATATTGTAGTATCCTCCTGTATACTATAGAGGCGAGACGTTACTGTATATATTTAGTTTATCTAAGATAGAGATGTTTGTTCTTCTTTCAGTCCAGGATATTCTCATCATACGACGCCAACACCACATCTCGAATGCGTCGATTCTTCTTCTGTCGGGTTCTTTTATCGTCCAAGTTTCTGATTCGTATAATAGGATTGAGAACACTAGTGATTTTACTATTTTTATTTTGGTTGCTCTAGTTATTTGCCCATCTTTCCATATTCGGTTCAGCTTAGCCATGGCATCTTTACTCATTTGTATGCGTCTCCTTATTTCAGTTGTTGTGTCGCTTTTACTGCTGATGTATGATCTGAGATAAATGTAATGATGGACTGTTTCATATCCTCCAATTTGATTCGTGTTAGGTCTATTCTGCGCAAATCTATCTATGATAAGTACTTTAGTTTTACTTTTATTAAGATGTAGACCATATTCTTTACGTGTTAATGAAAGTCGTTGTATAAACTGAAGTAGTTGTTCTTCTGATGTTGCCATGATAGCCGTATCATCAGCGTAACGGATTTTATTAATCAGTTCACAGTTGATTCTGATGCCTTCTATACTGTTTTCTGTGACTCGTCTCATAATGTATTCTCCATAAACGTTAAAAAGGAGTGGAGACATAATACATCCTGACTTTGCACTTTAATACTATTTGCAAATTGACACAATAAGATTAATTTCTTCGTTTTAGGACCCCAAATCCCAGATGTACATCTTTTTTCTGGTTCTTAAATAGGAGTTTTATTCAATTTTCTTCTAATATACAATAAATTGCAAAGTTAATATAATTTTTCAAGTGTTAGGTTAAATATTCTCTTTAATTGAATTACTGCTTCCATCTTTTTGTTTCTGGCTGCCGTAGCGTATCTCCGTAACTACCTTTAAAGTCTTTTCATTGTATTGTATTCAACAACTTGTCATAACCTCACTTTAATAGTTATCGTAGGGATTTTAAGTTTTATTATTTTTACAGGTTGTACAGCTACTTGTTCAAGATGTTGTTGCTCCGCTACCCACCATAGGTATTACGAGAACGAACAGAAAATAACGTGTCTAAATCGTGACTTTCTGATGAAGATAACTGAAATTCTATGTAAATCGAGTCCCATTGTGAATTAAGATTCTGAGTGCCAGTTTTATGCATTAAATAATTTAAAAAAATAAATATAACGTTTATGAAAGTGTAGTATTTTCTGAACTAACAATTATAAAAAAGAAAACTGTCTTCAGCTTTTGTAAGCTTCTATATTTGTTTACATGTAGGGTAGACATCAGATATAGGTGCAGAAGCACGGAACCATTGCAATGAATTTGTTGTTGTTTAATAATTATGGAGTTAGTGTTAAATCGTTTTGAGCATAGTTTTGTAACACATGTATTGCTCCTGGTCTATTTATAAGGCATTGTAGTTTCTCTTATGTTTTTATTTTTATTTATATTGATCTCTTTATTTCCACCTACCTTTTATTCATTTTGTTTTTTTTCAGTTCTAGCTTTAGGCATTGGTGCAGAATATCTGCCTATCCGCCTACTTGATTGTTTTCTATGTAGGCAGAGCTGTTGCGCTGTCCAATTTCGCTTTGAAACTACCGAGTGACTATAAATGATTGATTTTTTTTAAATTAGGTTGGCACTGTTTATGTTGGTAGCACTGTAAGTCTATGTCAAATTCGAGGTTAGCAGGTTAGGTTTTGCGTCAGTTTTGACATAGAATGACGCAAAACCTAACCTACGAACATTAAATTTGACATAGACTTACAGTGCCACCAACATAAACAGTGCCAACCAAAGAAAAAAAAATCAATCATTTATAGTCACCCGGTACCTTAGACACTATCGGGCTACATTCACAGACTTTTAGACAGCTGTGGATTTGTTTTTGTTTTAATTTATGTTGGCAGTCATTGGCAGTAAACATGACATTGGCATTTGACATCTGTCAGTTTAAAGTTCTATAAGTATTGTCATTTTAACAAATGTTTGTTAAACATACAAAAATATTAATAACAGATATTATTCAAAGTGATTTCCTCCATTTCATATACACCACTTTGTATTTAGTATTAAACATGTTGTACAGGTTCAGTGATTCTGTCAAAATTGTATAGGTTATATTATTAAGTATGGTTACTCATCGCTACTAAATAAATTATATTTAAATAATTGCACAGCCCTCTAGAGGATAAAAGTTTTCGATCATATGGTAGTTCGTTTATTTTCCATTAAATGAAGGCGGTGACTTCTTGTAAATTAGTTTTTGCAGGAAAGTCAAAAGATTAATATTTCTTCAGTAGCTGCAAACTCAATTAACCTCTCCCCGTTGCTATTGGGATGTTTGTGTACCTGTACCTATGTTTACCTATTGCTGAGATATAGACCTGTGTTTTTGCTAATATTGGTGTATTATTTATGATTCTTTCTAGTGATTAATATACAGGGTGTCTCAAAAAGAATGGGACACCGATTAGCCATAGATTCCTTACGTCATAATAAATCGATTAGATCTAATATACCTTAGTACAAAGTCTCTTCAGTAAGAAGTTATAGGGCCTTGAAGTTCAATTTTGTATTTTTTATTTTTTTGTTAATTTCCGTAAATGTAGATATATCAATTTGAATTTTGGTATACATATTTACTATTATATACTGTACTAATAGAAGAAATTTCATAAACTAGACTTGACTGTAAAGGGCACTTTACCTAACTTTCAAAACTTTTTTTAGCTCTAACTTGGTTATCTGTAACATTTTTTTGAAATTTTAGGTTATTATCTGAAAGAAAATTAAAATACACAAAAATAATGTACTCTTACTTCATAGGCGTAGGAGCAACCGTTTACCTTAAAATACCTATCAAAGGTTTTTGGTTGTCACTAAAACATGTAATTATCAAGTAGGCATGATCACAAAAACAATGGTCATCTAGTAAAAATCAATAATAAATCAATTAATGATATTAGTGACATAAGAAGTTGTTCTTTTATGTTTAAGAAAATGCCGCTACACAAGGAATTCTCCAATGCTGAAAGGTTCGTTATGTCGCAGCATTTTCGTAAGCACAAAAGACAAAAACCTGATGTTAGCAACGTCATTAATTGATTTCTTGTTGTTGTTTACTAGATTACAATCATTACCCAATGTTTTTGTGATCATGGCTACTTGATAATTGCACATATTAATGACAACCAAAAACCTTTGATTGGCATTTTACGGTAAACGGTTGCTTTTAGGCTTAAGAACTAAGAGTCCATTATTTTTGTGCTTTTTAATTCTCTTTCAAGGAATAACCCAAAATGTTAAAAAATGTTACAGATAACGAAGTTAGAGCTAAAACAAGTTTTGAAAGTTAGGTAAAGTGCCCTTTACAGTCAAGTCTAGTTTATGGAATTTTTTCTATTAGTGTAGTATATAATAGTAATTATGTATACGAAAATTCAAATCGATATCTTTACATTTGTGGAAATTAACAAAAAAATAAAAAAATAAAAATTGAACTTCAAGTCCCTATAACTTCTTACTGAAGGGACTTTGTACTAAGGTGTATTAAGTTTAATCGATTTATTATGACGTAAGGAATCTATGGCTAATCGGTGTCCCATTCTTTTTGAGACACCCTGTATACAAAAATGCAATTGATGTCATTTTCTTTCCTATCTGACAATATTCATATGGCATTACCTTTACAACTCTTATATACCACTTATCTTTAATCGACGTAAAAATTCCCATATTTGCGTTTGCATTGCCTTATAATATAATTCTTGTGTACCGTTTTTCATGTTGCTACTTGTAATTATTATAATAATAACTAAGTTCTAGGAGACTTGGTCCTACTACTTTTTGAACAATTTTCTTCCGTTTCGTTCTCCCTGATATCTTCTCATTCCCAGTTTCTATCTACCTTTGGAATCCTCCCATGCTCCATCTGCAACATTTTTTTTTATAGAAGGAGGAGAAAAATCTTCCAAAGACACCCCGAATTCTGTCGGGGTTGTGTTGGATTCGACCCCGCTTAGATGGTGGGTGCGGGGATAAGCGTTAAGTTAGTAGGTATGTTAGAAAGAGGCAGGGCCGCCTACCAACTAACAACCACCTCCTTCTTGGTAATAGTAGAGGGATTCCCCGGCATCGCAGTTGCATTACTTCGAGGAATCTTTGTATACCTTGGTGTTTCAAGTTTGCTTGTACTCTGTTCTCTTGTTGTTATTCCTTCCCTTTATCTATCTGCCTTGTGCCTGTCGTATTCCTTTTTCGTTTTCTTTATCTGTGATTATTTTCCTTAATCTTTTTTCTATCTCATCCCACATCTTCTTGGATTCGAGCATCTTTTGAATTAGGTTGTGCTGCGTGATCTCCTCTCTTGAGATTAGGTCTATTTCACGTTTTATATTACCCCATCTGGGGCATGCAAAGACTGTGTGCGCAACGGTATCTCTTTCTCCACAGTAATCGCATTCGTCAGTTTCCTCTTACCTATTCTGTGTAAATATGCTTCAAAACAACCGTGTCCTGTCAATATTTGTGAGATGTAATAGTTTATATCTCCAAACTTTCTGTTGACCCAAGGTCCTATAACTGGGATTAGTTCTTTTGTCCATACTGCATTTCCCTTGGTTGCCTCCCATTTGTCTTGCCATTTCGAGATTGTTCTTTCTCTTATTTCGATTTTGGCGACTTGTCCGTTTTGGTACTTTTCGATTCTTTCTTCTGCCAGCATCTTAATAGGAGGGATGCCACTTATGACTTGTAGTGCGATGGTCGACGCAGTGCGGTATGCTGAGCACACACCTAGTAGCGCTCTTCGCTGGACTTTGGTAAGTATGTTTTTATACTTTTTTTTCCTCAAAGCTCTGTGTTACACCGGAGCTGCGTATTGTATAATGGAGTTTATGACTCCATACAGTACTTTCCTTTTCATGAAGCTGGTACCAAAAGTTCTGGGCATAATTCTTAATAATGCATATATACTGTTTTTTATGTTTTTTTTGCTGTGTTTATTACGTGCTTTGTCATGGTCATGTTCCGGTCAAATTCCACGCCTAGATATTTAATGCTGTTCATTATGGCTATTTTATTCCCCATTATTTCTATGTCTAATTCCCTTAAGTTTTATGCGACCTGCTAGGATGACCGCTGCTGTTTTCTCTGTCGCTATTTGTAGACCCCTTTGATACATCCTGTCATGTACTCCATTAAGCGCTATATTTACGTTGTTTTCCAGTTCTTTTTGAGTTTTCACTGTAAAAATGACGATGAGGTCATCCGCATATGCTATTGATGACACTCCTTCTGGCATTTCTATCTCCAGTAATCGGTCGTAATGTATGTTCCACAACAGTGGTCCGATTACCGAGCCCTGTGGAATCCCTCTAGTTATTTCCATTTCTTAATTTTTTGCTATTTGCAAGACTCTATCTTGTAAGTAACTTTGTACCATTTTTAATAGATTCATAGATATCTTTCGTGGTTCTAGTTCCCTCATAATTTCTTTCCACTCAATCGTATTAAATGCCTTTCTCACACCAACTGCCACCATTGCACAGTATTTTTTTGTTTTCAACGATCCCGTGTTAGCTTCGTCTACTATTTTCAGTACCTTTAGCTTCGCTTAGACTGTAGAGCGCCCTTCTCTGAACCGTATTGATTTTCTTGTTTTTCTGTTAGTTCTTGTTTCATGCGGTTGCAGAGCATTTTTTCTAATACTTTGCCCATGCTATTGAGTAGGCATATCGGCCTAAATGTGTTTTCATCTTGAGGGTTCTTCTTCGGTTTTTCCAGTAATACCAACCGTGCCCTCTTCCATTCTTTAGGAAATTGTCCTTCGGTTAACAGTTTATTGTATATACTTAGGCAGTATTCGGGATATTGTTGAATTGGTATACCTACGAGTTCTGTATTCACTCCGTCTGATCCAGGAGCGCTTTTCTTATTAAGTTTAGAGCATGCAGTCATCATTTCCTCTATCGTGAATTTTGGTATATCTCCTTCTTGTAGCGTTTCTTGAAGTTCCCATCTATTATCGTTATTGTTGGGAAACAACTTAATTGCTTGTTTTCTTTGTTCTTCTTTATCTAGTGTAATCTGGGGGAGTGTTTGTAATTTTGTGCTTAAAATCATGTACGCTCGTCCCCATATGTTATTCTTTAGTTCATTACATAGATTAACCCATACACGTTTTTTTGCATTAGTAATTTATTTGCTGAGTGCATTACTTTGCGTCTTATATTCTTGTCTGTACCTGTCTTTTTTTTCTGGTGTAGAGTTTTGTTTTTTATTAATTCTTGTCATTGTTCTTCTCTTCTTGATGCATTCTTTTCTCATTTCACTGATGGTGCCGTTCCACCAATAGACTGCTTTCATTTTGTGTTTCCTTCCTGTTTTCCTTACGAAGATGTCGTTCCATGCCTCGTGTATGACCTTAGTCCACGTCTCTGGAGATATTTCTGTTTGGTTTGGTTTTAGTATCCACCCTTTGCATTCGTTTTGTATATTGCTCTGCCGTGTTGTTTGAGTTCGTTCGGTTATCATAAATGTAGTGTATCTATGGTCGCTCAGGGATTCCTCTTCATGTACTTGCCAATTTATTATTTTACTATCTAATCCTTTTAGATAGAATGTTATATCTATATGTGATTCTGACTCACCTCTGACAAAGGTAGGTATGTTCCCTTGGTTAGCAATATTTATTGTGTAGCTATCTATCTATTCAACCACTATTTCGCCTCTTTTATCTTCTTTATTCGCACCCCAGCGCCACGATTTTGAATTGAGATCACCTACAATTACTATTTTATCTAAATGTATTGCATTTACACAGTCTTCTAGTTCGCCCATATAAATTTTAAAAGTTTCGATGTCTATATTGGGTGAACAATAGCATCCTATTATAGTCCATGATTCTGTAGAGATTCACGCTATTCCATTTTTACTTCCGTTCTTTCTTATGTTTAACGTATTGTTTATTTGTCTTATAGCCACGTCTTTTCCATTATCAACAAACCATATATTTTCATTTCTCATCTTTTTATTTGGTTCCGTTAATATTAGTAGGTCTGATCCGAACTCGCACGTTTTATGATATGAGATTTCCTGAGCTGCCTTACATCTATTTGTATTGACTTGAAGAACCCTCGTCATAGTTGCTATAGGTTTCTTCTCCGTCTCTTATGCCTATCTGCTTACTTGCTTTATTTTGATTCTTATATCTCACTTCTCTCATATTTGCAACTAATCTTCTATAAATTTTGCAGGCCATTGTAGCATTTGCGTGTCCTGGTTTCCCACATTCCATGGATCTGTGTCCTTCTGTATTGCACCTAATGCATCTATTGTCCATAAAACCTTTCGGTTTTATGCAGTCTTTCTCAAGATGTCCATGTTCGTAGTAGTTGTTGCATCTGGTTGGAGTCATTATTTCGTGTACTCTACACATGTTCCATCCTATTTCCATTTTACTTTTTTGCAACAGGTATTGCGCATTGTGTTTTTTCACTCCCACCGTAGCTACATAGTTGTCCCCATGTCGAGCTTGCCTTAGTGTGTAAACTTGTACGTTGTCAATATTGTTTTCTATATTCAGTTCTTTGCCTGTATCATTAGCGATTTCATCGTTAGTGACTGTTATGTCTAGATCTCTAATTATCATTACCTTTTTGCGTGTCTTGATATCCTGTATTCTAGCTTGCCCTTTAATGTGCTCTGTAACTAATGCTTCAAATGTCTTATTAGCTCCATCTGCAACATATGGTGCATCCCCCTTACTCTATGTGGCTTTATAACCTTAATTAGCTCCCGTTGTTATATATTTGCTGTTTTCGCGTTGTTCCTAGGTACCTTCATTTCTTACACTCCCAAAATTCTGTCTTCATGTCTTCTCAGTGTCTACATGTTATATCCATACATCACCGTATGCTGGTTTATCGTTATATATTTATATTTGTACCATAGGCGCTCTCGATCTATATTTCTTTTTCCTTCTAAATTAAAATTGTGATTAATTAAAGACAACTATGTGGTAGAGTCTTTTTACGTTTTATGTACCATAGATCGTACCAATTCCTCGTCGTTTCCGTCTTCTTAGTGTTCCTAATAATTTGCACTAGCGTGAACAATTAATTGCAATTTTTTTTTAAATTTTCTACATTATCTTAGTTGCTTAATAAATTGTTCTAAATTGATTTTGTAGATTGCGAAAATCTCGCATTAAAGAATTTGATACTTTATATCGATTTCAGCAAAGCTGACAAGGTAAAAACAAAATAAGGAAGTCGATTTCTTTAGTTCCACACTACAAATAATCCTTTTACTTCTTTACTAGTTTAAGGTCTTAGTTTTTACAGAACCAGATCCCCATTCCAACCATTTAATCCTCCAGCAGTAGATAAGAGCTCGAGGTGAAAGTTCGTTTTCGTGCTGTTTTTAAACATTCTATAGAAAAGCCCGCACTAATTCTCGTTGGAAGAAGGCTTACGAATCTGCCACGACTCCTTGGAGGTTGGATTATTCCCCGAGCGATTTGGCAGCTTCCGCGGCGCACGCACTTTGTTGCCGAATAACTTCTTCATCACTTCATCGGATCCGTTTTTGTTTTGTTATACTTTCCGCCATTCCCTGCATCCCGCTTTTCACATAAAACACTATCAAAATCGAACGCAAATAATACGTGACCGTGTTAATTTGAAATTAATTCCGTCTAAAAATAGATGGCAATTTTAGCACCTGGCTAGGTAGAATGTGACAGCAACACCCCATTCGTCCACGTTTGCACAGAATTAAAATGATCTGCACTGAAAAGTTCCGGGCTCCGGAGCATGCATATTTAATGTCGCAAGCGTCGATGCCTGTAAGGGAGCTTGGAGGGCGTAAATATTCACCTCGGATTACTATTTTGTTGTAAAGCGTTTCCACGTGGACTGTCTCCATTAAAACGAGCGCAGAATCAACCGCCTCGTGTTTGGCAAGTCATTTATTTGCGCCCCTTCGAGTTTCCTTGTTCAAATAGTAGCATTTAATGGAATACCAAATGTGATTTGGCTTGAGATTTAGTGTCAAAGCGAAAGCAAGCTACTTTAGAAAGTTATTGTAAACGAAAACGTCGTTGGTTCCCCCTGCTGCGAGAATATTGTCGTTTTGCCCTGTTCGGCCCTGGTTTGTTTAAGGCAAATATTCTGCTATAAATAGTTCTGCGGTTTTTCTTGGTTGTGCCAATTCAACTTTATCACGAATAGATGGTAATATTTAATAAAAGCGTTTACATTAATATAGTTGTAACTAAAAACATACACAAAAAATAATCAATATTTTATGACAGTTTCAAAAAGTACCGTCAACTGGGGTAACTTTGCTAGCTGAGGTAACTTTGCCGGATCACGAGCCACTACCTTTAAAATTATTTTGCGTTATATTGGCAATGCTGTCAGTGTCCATTTTCACAGTGTATAACCGGCATAGATGTTGTGTGTGTCTGGCAGAGTTTGGCGCCAAATATTGCAGTCGTGTTCCTGTTAGAAAGACTTAGGGCCGGTTGCAGAAAGCAATGTTAAGTCTGGTGTTAGCTAACATCGCGTCAAAGTGAACAAAATCGCATCAAATTTTGTTTACTAATGTATTAGTTAGTATAAGCATTTGAGATTTGATTCGTTTTTGTTCACTTTGACGCGATGTTAGCTAACACCAGACTTTAACATTGCTTTCTGCAACCGGCCCTTAGGTAAGTAAAATCAAGAATCTTGCATGTTTTTGAGATGGCGAACTGCTAAGGTTTGTCATGTCTATATTAGTTGTTGTAGGGAAACGAAATTTATATGAGTTAAAGGTTGTATTGTTGGCATTACAAAAGTGTGGTTACGAGGCGCATAACTCAAATATTACGATTTATTTTTGGCGTTGGCAATGTTACCTCGACTTTTTAAATAAAGTTTAAAATTACGATTTTTCTTTATAGCTTAGGCTGACCAGAAATTTTTAATAGAAAAAGAGTATGTTTGATAACTTTGTTGAAACCAAAATTTTAAATAACAAACGAAGACAGTAATAACGCGCCACCAGCAGAATTTTATTCTAACGTGGACATAGCCATTCAAAAGATTAAATTTCATGTGGTTTAGATTGCCAAAGAAAAAACACAGACTATATTTCTGTGGCAATGACAACTGAAACGCCTTAAATTTTGGAAATCGATAAATAAAATCCATCTGAATATCCCTTATATTATCAAAGTTAACAGTTATTTACAAAAAAATTAAATCTTTCCTAAAATTATTACTATATGTTAATTAAAAACTAACTCCACTTGTAGATACTCGTTTTTATATTCACTTTTCTGTCAACTCTTCGTTCACGAAAATCAAAATCAAAAATTGACAACATTAAATAACACTTACGTAAATTATAGCTAAAATTCAATTTAATTTTCTTAAGTTTGATATTTTCCAAGTTCTTTGCCTTCAAATGCACCGAATTAGTAATATTTTTTAGATGTTATAATCTATACTGTAGCTTACCTTATTCACTTTCCTCAAATATTTATAAAGTGATCTTAAACTGAACTGAAAATGGTAGACCTGGCAAATAACTACTAAATAATAATAATTATAAATTGCAGCTCAACGTGTTCTAGAAAGCTAATATACAACGTCCGTCGTTCATGAAATAATAATATATTATACAATTAGGCGATGGAAATAATCGATTTCGAGACGTATTGCCTGAAATAGCACGAGACGTATCATTGAGTAGTGTTTCATAAAGCAATACGACGAGTCACTAGAATTTTTGATTGTGCAGTTGTATACAGTGTTGCGAATTCGTCTAAAGTCGGGGTAACTGCGAATCATTTTAATCAAAATATATTTGTACACGAAGGCTAAAGCGACTATTGCGACATTAATAAAACACTTAAGTACAAATACTTGCATTTATTTTCTGCCGTTTACAGAACACCTTAAGTTTAACACCGTTACGCATTTACTAACTAAATTCTAAATCCAGTTGGACCAAGAAAACTCGGTAGGCGTTCTCAACATTTCTAATAAGCCTATCAGAGCAGCTCTCAATTTTGGACAGACGTACGTAACAATTCATAATAACTCTATGACTTCTACAAACTCGAAGGTTCCACCCGCTAAAATTTGTCAAGCGGTCGACACTCGCAAAGAATCCCTAATAAATTTTAAAATTTTTCTAAAGGAATTTGCTCCAGCCGGCACATAATTTTTATTACCGGGTTGTAACAGTTGCACTTCTAATCACGTACTAATAATTTTGCTTCGCTCAATTTTTCGGCTTACGAGGTAAACCCTGCATAAATTTGCACTTAACCATTCCATGAGATTTGAATATTTCCATCTTTTCAGAGAAAAGCATGTTCCAAATACTGGCTAAATACTCGCCTGTTGTAACTTTAATATGACCATTTTGCCTACGTAATTCTACCTTAAAATATTTACGATACAAATTACTTATGGCTAACTAATGTACAGTCTATTCATACAACCTCGTATAGTTCATTTTTACTCAAGAACGCAAATCATAACAACAGGTAGACTATACCATTCACATGAGGTTGGAAACAAATAAAAATGCGTAATTTTCCTCAGTTCCCATGTATTAGAACAGTTATTTCAGTAACTATAGCGATATCGATTATATCAACCTTTGTATAACCGGTGTAATACCAACATTTGTATAATCGCAGTCATTAAAATCACACCCTTGAAAACAATATTAAAACCAAATAAATGAATTCAAAATTTAACAAATAAACACCAAATTATGATTCTCCTGTTTACTTTTTATATTATTTTATATGTTTGCTCATGGTATAGTCGCTATAATCCACTCGCATTCGTGTTTATGTAGGTACACTCGGCACACAGAATAATACCTACTCCACATACGTATTCTGCATTCATTAACAAGTTGTGCGAGTGCAACATTGTCTGT
Organism: Agriotes lineatus; assembly: GCA_940337035.1. Lineage (NCBI taxonomy): Eukaryota > Metazoa > Arthropoda > Insecta > Coleoptera > Elateridae > Agriotes > Agriotes lineatus. The sequence continues at coordinate 72,090,818 of OW679199.1, forward strand.
CAAATATTATCCCGCGATGCAGATTTATAATGTTTGAAGCAAAATCTAAAGAGAGTATTAAGAGTATTTAAATGGATTAAAAAGAGTATATTGATAGCTGCTTTATAAAAAGTAAGAGTAAAGAGGATATTATTCAGAAAAGAGTATAATACTCTAAAAAAGAGTATGTCTGGTCACCCTATTATAGCTGCTTAAAAATGCCTCGAAACTACAGAACGCCTTTGGGATCAAGGTCCTATAGAAATTATACTGAAGAAAGCGTCCGTAAGGCCGTTTTTGCATTAAAAAATGGACGTTTTACTTATAGAGAGGCCTCTGAAATTTATTCAATTCCAAGAAGAACTTTGGTTAATAAAGTTAAACTTAAACACACACAAAATGTTGGATGTCCACAATCTATCCCTGAAAATGTTGAACGAAGCCTAGTTGATGTCTTAATTGCCAGCGCAGAGTTTGGCTGTCCTCTCACTATGTTGGACCTTAGATTAGTGTTAAAAACCTACTTAGACAAAGAAAGTATTCGCATTCCAAAACTTGCAAACAATATGCCTGGAGAAGATTGGTGTCGCTTATTTTTACAGCGGCGCAAAGATCGTTTAACAAATCGGCACTGCCAAAACATAAAAAAGGTTCGGGCTGAAAAAGCTGATGAAGAGATAAACAATTATTTTAATAATTTAGAAGAAAATTTGGAAAATGTGCCACCTACCAACATCCTGAACTATGACGAAACTAATGTCACGGATGAACCTGGTTCCAACAAATGCATATTTAGGAGAAGTACGAAATACCCAGAACGAATTTTAAATTTTACGAAAACATCCATTTCAGTTATGTTTGCGGCTACTGCAGCTGGTGAGGTGTTGCCACCATACGTAGTATATAAATCAGAAAGATTATACGATGCTTGGTGTATTGGTGGCCCAAAAAAACACCAGATATAATAGATCGAAATCTGGCTGGTTCGATTCGTATTGCTTCGAGGATTGGTTTCATCCCGTCATCTCATGGGCGAAGACTCATGAAGGGAAAAAAATTGTTGTGGGGGATAATTTATCATCCCATTTAAACATAACAGTCTTAAGAGAATCCCAGACACATAATATACGATTTATCTTTCTGCCCCCAAACTCGACGCCACTTAAAATATGCTGGAGAAACATTTTGAAAAATTAGAAAATGAAAATCCAGTGTGCTTAATAAATCGACTTTTCCTATTTTACTCAAACGACTAATAAATAATATTAAAATTAATGAAGTTAACATTATTACAAGTGGATTTCGAGCAGCGGGCATCTACCCATTAGATCGAAATAAAGTACTGAAAAGAATGCCAAATAAAAGATTTGAGGAAGCTGGGACCAAAATCAATGACACCCTGTTAAATTTTCTAAAAGACCTTAGAAGTCCTTCCACATCTACTCCTAAGAAAAGGAAGAAAATGAAAAGACTGAAGAAAATCAAATGACTGAAGATATAGAAGAGGGCGAGACTGAAATGGATTTCCAAGACTTTGAACACGAGACTGAAACTGTTCAAGAGACTGCCTTAGAAGATTTACCAGAAGAAATTTCTGATAAGTTCTTAACAAAAGGAAAATATGTTATAATCGAGTTTTTAGTAAGAAAATATAAAAAACATTTTGTTGCTGTAATTCTGTCAAAAGAAATGACAACTTTTATGAAGTCAAATATTTAAGATGCAAGTTACAAAATATTTTTTTTCCTGATGTACCACATATGAGTCATGTCTCTAAAAATGAAATAGTAAAAATATTGCCTGACCCAAGAAATATTTCATCATCCAGGCAACTTTTAAGTTTTGATTTAGATCTATCTGCCTTTAAGTTTCGTTAAGTTTTTATACTACGAGTGTATTTTCTTTTTACTTTTTATAAGGTTAAAGTTTCTATAAATCTATCTTTAGTTGTTTGTACAATAAAAGTTTAAACAATAAATGATGAATCTTGCGATCGTGTTTATTCCATATTAGTATCACTATTTTAACTTTTAGCTTTGGCAAAATATTAAATATACCTACCTTAAAAAACATTTTCTAGTAGCAATTTTACCCATTAGTAGCATTAGTGCATTTTTAGACGATTTTTACGTGCTGTAAAGGTTACCCCAAAGTTGGCCAAATTTTTAAAATAAAAAAAAATCTTTCCTGTAATATTTTGTGCTTGAAATTTTGAAATTGCGTAGAAAAACATAAATGTGCCACATAGTTTAAATTTGGATTGATATCTTACTGTAGAAAAAAGTTCTGCTCAAAAAACCTCAAAATTCGTGCAAAGTTACCCCAGTTGACGGTAAGTAATAAACACATAACACTTGCGGAATGTTAATACCTCTAATTTGGATCTACGACTTAAGCTTGTACATTGCTATAGCAACAACATTTTGATTAGAAGATCTAATATCCTTTATCTAATAGACGTGTCTGTCCGGGACGCTGTTTTGTCTGTCCGGGACGCTGTTTCAGCAGCCAAACCGTAAGAGATAGAGAAAAAAGTTATTAAAGTTATATGTTTGGAATGGTCATGTCAGCTCAGGAACCGAATTTCAGTCACGTGACACTTCCGGTTTTCGAGAAATCACAAAAAAGCATGTTTTTCAAATAGAACGCGTATTAAATAAAAATGTTTCAGCAGCCAAACGGAGCTGCGACCCTGTGCGCCTTAAAACGTCGATCGGTTAGGCAACCACTTTGACACCTTCCAGGTCTGGGTACAGTTTTTATTTAATACGCGTTCTATTTGCAAAACGGTCTTTTTTGTTTTATTAAATGAGACATTTGTCTCACTGGACTGCTAGTTTCTTTTAATAGAGCAGTAGTAGCATACATTTGCAAAATTTCAGATATATTTATTAACAATGATAAAAGCTTTCACATACTCGACGTCGTATGTTTGTAGAGATACATTTTTAATGTTCTAATTCGATTGGATGACTCTCTAAAATTTACCTCCTGGGTATGTAGGATACTGGCCCATATGGAAATCTCTTAAAAGGTTGATAATTGGCGTTGCATGATCTAAGAACAATCTTCGAGATGTGGTTTCTTGGTGGAGAAAAACACGGTTTGGGAATGTGGGGAATAATAGACGACGCATTTTAATAATTACATACAGCTATGGAACTGTAAAGTTGTAATAAACATCGATTACAGAGGATACTGTTACCGCTCTTAGTGATCAATTCAGCTTCCCTAATGGCAATTCAAATTTTGTACATTACGAAAGTATATTTGAGGCCTCGCCTTCTAGCTACAGAAGAGACGGTAGCAGTTCTTAAATGATGTAATTTCCGATTAAAATAAGCGCCAACAAGTTCTTCCAATTACAACAAATATACTCGGATAGGTCAGGAACTTATAAACTTAGAATATATGGCAGCATATACAATCACAACATCTGAAATATAGAAAGTAGCAGTAACGATCCCAGGTATTGAAAGATTTAAGTTTGTACATTTGATTTATTAATCAAAGTTGCATGCAGTAACTAGTGCAGGAATACTATACTACTATACTATAACCAAATATTATGTATTCCTTGCCGAAAAGGGAAAAGGGGCATCCGAAATTAAAGTAATCAAAGCAATAGTTAATATATTACATTTAAACAAATAAATATCACACTAATAAAAGGTGCAGTTCACTATTAGATACAATCACATTTATATTATCAATTTTGTGATAAGAAATATTAAATATTATTTATCAAGTTGCACTACTTATCTGCAGATGTATACGTTTGTGCTTGCGATGAAGATGTAGGACTCCCTAAAAGGGTTAAAAGAAACGGTTCCCGGCGGTGAACTGGAGGGCCCCAAAACAGCGGAAGCAAGTTAAACGTCATTTAATCAGGCATCTGGGAATGTAGTTACAAGCGCTGAATCCCTACCCTTGCAGTTGGCACTGATGTTTCACCCTGAAGGTGACGGACGCCTGTATAGTAACAGGCAAAGCCAATACGACAAGGAAGTTCTGTGTTCCTTTATCCATCTTATCATGTGCAATGAATTCCAAAAAAGGTGTCCAATTCTCAAATCTGCATGCTAGCAAGCTTCCTTCATTAATAGTTCACAACTAAAGCCTCAAGAACAAGCTTGGCGCACCATTAAACAAACAGAAATCCCATCGCGAAAAGGGACGTTACTTTTTTTCGCTAAACAATGCAAAACGAATTTCCTAGCTGTTTTCGATAGCCGGTGACTCAGATTCCCTTTCAAACAGTAACACTGCTTTTACACAACGACCGTGTTCCAATTATGGAGCTTTTACACGGCCGTGTATTACATCAAATTAAAATCAAGTTTGACACTTAACAATGCATGAACTGAGAATAATGACATGGAATTTTAGAGTCTTAAACTCAAAGGAGACAGAAATAAGCAGGAAAAGTAACATCGTTCCACTAAGAAACAAAAAAGAAATTGAAACGTATAAGAGACCTTCAGAAATACTATTTAATACATAGTGGTTCAGACAAGCTAAACTGATTTAACATCCATCTTTTACCTGACGAAAGCATAAAAGGGGTATAATAGAAAAAACTCTAGGCAGCCATCATATTATTTGAAGAAGATATTGACAAAGGGTGGAAAAATCTTAAAAATGCTGTAAGTTAGTCATATAAAAAGCATTATATGAGCAAAACACTTTGTAAAAGGAAAAAAGAAGTAAAGATGTAGAGTCAAGGAATAGATTATGAGGAAATGAAAAATTAAGTGCTATGCAGAAATCTACATAGAGAGAGGCCAATATATAATAGCCTACTATACAATGTAGTGCTCAAAGATTTATGTAACAATAGATTTCTTGGATTGGATGTTGTTATTGTTGAAATAGAAGAATTCAACGTTTCGCCCACCTGTGCTAGAAATATACAGTCTGCCGTAAATCGTGATCTTTATCCCACACACCCAAACCTCACTCTTCCTAAAGATAAATTAAACATCACGTAATTAAAAGGTGTTTATAGAGTCTCTTGTTCCTATAATACTGTGTACATTGGTGAAACATAACGTATAAATCCGTATCTTTGAACACCAGTGTTATTGTCAACCAACGCGATGCCGGCCATAAGATCATTGTTGATAGAGCTTCTATTATCAACAAATCTCCATTTTTCTTTAGCAGAGAGAAACCATTGAGATTTATTACATGTGAAAGGCTCTCATTTCTAAACTTCGCGCACTCAATCGCGAGGTAGAAGAGTTTCGCTTCTGGCATGGTTGACATGTTGACTTACCTCGCCCGTTTGTTTCTCTTCTGTTCGAGCCCCTTACGAAAGTGGGCAAAATGTTGAAAACATCTCTCGATCAAGATACGGTCCAATCCCGGAGCCTGCGTTCTGTGTGGCAATGAGGAATGCGTTTCTAGAAAGAAAGGTAAATTGCACCAGGAAAGTGAAATGGAATTTCTAGGCGCAATAAAGGGTATAGTAAATAAGAGGGGGTTTAAAATTATGCTAGTTCAACAAATAGTACCACCTAATCATGTGACTTTAAGCGTCTCCATGAATTGAATTATACGCAGTCAGTGAATCTGAATTTATACGCCATAGTTGGCGCTTGTTTGGTTGATAGGCGCCCAACATGGCAGAAACGCGAAATGCTCAACCGCAAAAGACAGTTGAGCCCAAAGCTTCAGTTTTCTAGCCTTGAGCCCCAAGCGAGCCTTATGCTCCGACGCCTGCAGCCACAGCAACCTGTAGCTCTGCCCATCTGCAGCTACCTGTTCTTGAGTTACGAGTTTAGAGCCTTTCCTAAAAAGCTGTCTGGAACCTTCCATCCCAGCCAATCCAATTCTTCGATGGCACAAATCACACCATTTACCTGAGCTAAGCTGATTTTCTGGTGGTCAGCCTAATCCGCTAAAAGCGTTACTCCAGAAAAAGTCGACACCTCGGTAGCAGAAATCCGTTCCAAAACCCCTAAAAACGACCCATAGACCCCCGATGGGACTCTACCTTGAGAAAAGCACCTAGGGGCACGATTTAGAAACCCTACGTTAGCACTGGCCCTTGCGGCAACTCTACCGATCTACAACGTAGAGGGAATGTATCTGGTGCCTTGACCTGTCACCCCGAGCCGAGACCGACACCTGCATTGGAGACCTGCGTGGGTCCAGTATATAGGACCCGCACCCGACCCGCGAACCGCAATTTTTGAAAATTTTAAACCCGCACCCGACCCGAGAATTGCAATTTTCACATTTTTATACCCACACCCGACCCGCGACCCGCCGTTTTAAACCCGCACCCAACCCGCGACCCGCAAGTTTTGCACTTTTAAGCCGTAGTTGACCCCAAATTCGAATATTAGATCAGCACGTATCCGCAAGAATGCCTACACACAATAAAGAAAGTTATTTTCACACCTCCGCAATCAAATTATTATTAGGTTTAATTTTTTATACTCAAACAATATTTATGTTGAAGAAATGAAGTTGTACCCGACCCGCGAATCGCAGTTTCAAATCCGCATCCGACCCGCTACCCGCAATATTGATATAAATCCTACTCACAACCCGACCCGCGAAGCAGGTAACGCGCGGGCACGCGCGGGTACCCTACCCGATACATAACGGTTTTACGGTATATTGCTACGTTCTACGTCGGCATTTCTTATTATTGGAAAGAGGGAGCTTTTAGCCGTAAACGGCAACACATATACACGAAACCGTCTTACCTCTCAATGAAGCGCCATTTTACCCTCAAAGGAAGGTTCTGCGGTCCTTTTGGCGAACCTCGACCGTCTTGCAGAAATCCGGAGAACACAGCTGTAGGTCTTATAATGCAAGACGACGGAACGTCTACGCTGCTGGCCGGACCCCGTTTGAGGTAAAACGCCGGCGCCGTTTTGCACAAGAATTCTATGGCCGTATAAATTGGTACACTGCAGCCATTTGCATTTAATAAGTTATAATTTTAGAGTTCTCTACCTCGCATGCAGAACGAATATTACCAAAGAGCCGGACACTGAACGAGGACGTGGAATTAGTTATCTACCTGCGCAGGCGTTTCCAGACTTATTGAACTCGAGTGCAGCTTTTATTTACTGTTGTGTATATAAATTCGTATAATTGGTTTTATTTTAAGAGGTCTTCAGTTGTATTTATAAAGACCAATTTATATATTTTATTGAGATTCTTATTCTATTTTCACTGGAAAATAATCGAACTCTGGACTGGTTGACTACTCATCAAATACAAGTAATTGAGAAAAGTAATTTGCTAAATCTAACCTAACTAGAGCAAAAGTTTAGAAATTCAAAATATTACAATGACACCATTAAAGCAGATAATGAGAAATGAAGTCAATGCAGAGCGAATAGAGAAGGGTCGTTTAATAAAGATGAGATGCAACTGTAAACACGTGATAAAAGAAAACCTTGTGATCCAAGAAAAGATTTAATCCTTGTGAAAGCACAAGAAAGAATGACAAAAAACAAATATTGAATTTTCAAATATCGTACAAAAGTTAATATTCAGAAGAAACAAACAAAGAAGAATACTTAACAGGGGCTCACGTAATACAACAAGCGACTCAATACACAAGAAGCAGTAAAATACGCTGGCGAGCAAAAGATCCAACCACCTATATTAGTTTACTAATTTAAAGATTTGGCGTCACCAACCTTTTATTAACAAAGATAGTGGTCATTTAAAAGACACCAAAGGCAAAAATAGTTTTTAAAACGTCATAAAATACAAAAAGATAATGATGCAATTATGTTCTTCAAGCAATTCAATGTAATTATTTAATATTGTACTTGCTTCTTTCTATTATAGTAGGTATTAATTCCCATATAAAAATGGGTTGTGAGTTACCATGCGTGTTAAAGTTTGGCTTTTACTGGAAATGGGTATATTGGGGGGTTAGAAAAAAAGATAGGATGAAGGCCCGGGGATCCTCCCTGAAAAACCACCCCAACCATTCATTTTTAGGAAAAATGTCAAGAGCCCTAATTTAAAGAGAATAAAATTTCTTATCGATTGGTATATATAGCGTCTATAATTAATTAATAAATAGTCGAAAAAAAGGAGGTAAATATAGGGTAAAAATAAAAAAAATTGACGGGCTATACTAATACTACATATATTTAATAAAATTAGAAACTAAATTTCTAATTATTTATTTATTTTGAAGAAAAGTAGTTATTTTGAGTTATTTCAGTTATTTTTAAAATTAATTTTGCCCGCTCTACGGCAAGGCAACCGGAACAATAACCCAGAGACCCTACCTCCCACGCAAGATGCCCTACTGCTACACTGCAAAAGGGCTCTGTATCAAGCGAGCATATGGGTTTCTGCCAAAGAGCCACTGATTCATGCTCCAGATCCCTCTGATTTTGGCTGGGTGAAATCTCCCGAGGGCAAACTTATCCCAAAGTGGATATCAATCCCACAAGTAAGTAAAGCTTGCGAGGGCTTGATCAAATGTTACCGTAAGAAGGGTTGTCTTAAAGCATGCAGTTGTAAAAAAAAGAAACTTCCCTGTACTTTATTATGCAAATGTGTGTGTTCAAAATCTTGATTTTTTTTATTATATTCTAAATTCTTTGGTATATTTTTGATTATTCTGTATTTTATGTTCATCTTATCTAACTTATAAATTAATTTAAGTCGCGTAGGTATTTATTTATTGGACTCACAATGTTTCATCTGTTAAAAACAGATCTTTTTTAAAGTAGGAAATATATAGGTATATTTAATTTTGTTTTTAGTATAGTAAAGTTTTATATTTTGTTGTTTTTTTTCAATATTTTGTATTTTAAGTTTATCTTTTTGCTATCTCACATATTCAAGACTGTACAGAGTATTTATGTATTGGACTGACAACGGTTCACCTGTTAAACATTGAAAATTTTGAATAAAGTAAGAAATTATAGAGCGAATTTATTTTTCCAATAGTTTTGGCGTTGTTTTAGGATTAATTTTCTGTTAAAAATGTTATATCTCAATCGATAGGAAATTTTATTCTCTTTAAATTAGGGCTCTTGAAATTTTTCCGAAAAAGTAGTAGTTTCTGAGAAAATTGGCAAAAACTAAAAAAATGTACCTTTAGGGGTGGTTTTGGGGTAGTTTTTCAAAAGGAATCCCCGGGCCTTTATCCCATCTTTATTTCTAGTCTTCCAATAAAGACTTTTTGAGCAAAGGCCAAACTTTAACACGCACGGTAACTCACACTATAGGATTCATACCTACTATTAATTTTGCTGATGATGTTCTGAATGACTGCATTTTTAATACTGCTTTGTTAACATGTGTTCTATTGCTTTGATGTTTAAATTAACAGAGGGGGGGGGGGGGCAATCCGTAACTGCTACTTATACTTTTCCAAGGCAAACAGTAACGACGATTGCGACGTGTGCTCGAACAATATCATTATAAGAATGGGGTAGAATAGACACTAACATGTTTTTAAAGGATTCTTAAAGCAAGACATGTTCTTGAAGAACATCTTGTACATATTGATTAGCCAGATTCTACTAACTGTGTACATGCTTTAAAAGATATACCAACCCGTACATCAGAATCTTCCTAAAAGTTCGCATGGTAGGATACATTGCACTGTACACATCATTATTATAGTATGTACCATGTAAACAGAAAGTTGATACATCTGTAAAAATAAGAACGCTTCACTGCCCTACAGTCCAATTTTGATGGAGACGAACAAACTGTAGCTAATGAACTCGACGTTCTTGAAGGAAATTTGTGCCCCATAGGTGATTTGTACGTTTTTAAGTTGATTTCTTGCAGTCTTCCTCGAATAGTCCATTTTAAGCCCAATATAACAATATAACAGTCTTCCCTTTATGAAATAGCTCTCTTTTGACTTATTGCCTTCTTCTAAAGAAATCTATCTGTGCAAAGTGTTGGAATTACACACGGCCACCTTCGTACGCTTTGCGGATGCGACGAAGTGAGCGTACTTGCCAAAATTGTCATCAAAAACTTGATATGCGGGCGTTACCGCAGCGGTTAGGTCAGACTGAGGCTGCTTGAGATTTGGCCCGTCGCTGTAATGGTTTATATCCTTATCTTTTGACCTACTATTTTCCGCTTTGCACCGGCTGCAGTGTACAAACTGTCGAAAAGCTGAAGAGCCGTTTGGATTCGACATCAATGCCTGTGCCTTGTGAAAGCGCTTATAATAAAGGTCATATATGTGAAATAAAATGCTTTGTTTAAGCTTTAAAATGAGAAGGATAATCAAAAATAAGTACAAAAAAGTGTGATTCAGAATTTAAAAAATCTTGTAGAGCCATGGTTCCTTGGCTACTGCCACCACTGCATATAGTTATGGGACACGGCGGTTGAACATTTAGGAACTGCTACAGATGCACCATTATTTATAAGCAACGAAAGCAACTTAGGGAGTGAAAGATATTTAGCACTACTTAAAGTTCAATTAAATCACTTAGTTATTAATTTTCTTGATAAAATCAGGTGAACTCATTGATTCAAACGAAATGTTCTACATGATATATCGAGTAGAAAATAATTAGACATCAAATCTACACTACTACAACTTACTCTACATTAAGATAACTTTTGTGATGCATCTTAAATGTAAGTCGCTAACACAATCTTGTTTGGACCATATGTCTAAAAAATTGGCTATGTGAATTTTTAGTTATACATAGAAATCCTTCCACTGCAGTTAAAGCTATCAACACTTACGTTTCTATCTCACCAAGTCCAGGTTTGCAACATTATTTGAATGAAGTTGTGTGACCATATTTTAATAATAACAGACACACTGTTTTTTCTTGATCTATGTGTCATTACATTCTGGTCTTTTGATAGATAACTTGTAAACGTTATGTTTGGTAGGGCACAGTCGATACTCCTTGCAAATATTTGACTTAATGATTTAAAGCGTCAGAACTTAACATCCTCCCTAATAATATTCTGAACACGCACCAGCAAACGGTGTACACCATGTAGTACAAGTTGAACAATTATTACATGCCAGTTCACGCAGTGGCTTGTTCACTACTAAAATTATGCATGCCATATCATGCATTCATTACCTAAGCAAATTTACGCATATCAATTGCCCCGCAACTTTAGAGCAAACAGAGGATTCGGTATTTCAAAGCAGGGTCACGACGATTCATAAGGGCAACGTGAATAAATGCAAGACTGCAAGAATAGACCACCGCGTCTGATAAATCCTCTGGCGCATTGCAGTACGTTTTGAATAAACAATGAGAAATTATAAGAAGCATGATCAAGCTCCCGTGGAAGTCTGAAAGAAATATCGGATCGTAACTGAGTATGCACCACAGGGGGGTGAGGGGCTGCGCGCCGCACATGTGCTCTTTACCTTGAAGTTTATTTGCAGAATTCTTTGACTATTTGCCTCTTTTATTAGAAGTTTTGTCGTTAAGAATCAGCTTTATTATTTATAGCTATTAATTTATAATCGAGAGATAAGTACTTTTGCTCCACCTTCCTTTTATCTGTTACTGTGGTAGGATCAAATTAATCAAGGGATTTATAATATAAGCTATTTCCATTTTTTTACATCCGCCATTTAAAATATAAAAGAGTTCATTTAAACGAGACACCCTTGGATTGCAAAGAATATTATGTTTATTGCAAGTTGTGAAAGAATTATAGTGTCGGGTAGATATTGTAATAGTTTCTTAAAATCTGCATTGACTGATGCTAAGCACTGTTAACAACTTAAAACAATTACGCCACACTATAAAATTTTACCAGTTGCTCCAAATAATTCCAACAAAATACTAATGCTCGATTTCGAGGTTATGTACTAAATATAAAAGAATATGTATGTATGTATTATCGTTAACTTCTTATTACCTTACCGGTGTAGAAGCTGGTGTTTTGTACGCTAGCATCTGACGGTACAATGCTCAACTTGCTTCGGATTCAGGTTACAAAGTTGGAGCGCGCCTTTTGTGTTTGCGCAGCAACCATTGCGTGAAGTGTGTGCCATGGTGATGTGTTGACCTTGTTATTCTATCTCTTAGGTCTGTGGTTCTGAGTAGTGCACAGTTAATTTGGTGCCCAACTGTGACTGGTCTCACCGAGCCCGATTCTAATCACCTATGCTACGGAAAAATTCCAGCCCCTGCGGGATTCGAACTGAGGACTTGCTTAATGCAAGCCTGGCGCTTTCCCAACTGCGCTACGCGGCTTCTTTATAAAAGAACAATAACATTTTAATTTAAATATTTTTACATAGTTATTCATGAGCGTAACTTGGAGCATCACTTTGGAGGGGGGGGAGCAAAATCCAGACTTCACAACATTTTTAAACCTAAATTGCAAAAAAATGCTGCACTTGCACTTTAAAATCAAAATTTTGGGAGGGCCACTGCCCCCCCCCCTTGCCCCTCTCAAGTTACGTCTATGTAGTTATCCATTTGCTTTTACATCTAAAAACTGCATTTAACAAACAATAGTAACACATAATAGTATAAAATCAACACAAACGACACAACTGTACTTGTAACTTTGATAAATTTTATCTGAGTATTCTTGGGCGTGGTTGATTGAATACCTTACCACTAAAAATACGAAATTAAATTATTTTAGTTCACATATTTTCGGGTATCAAATATAGTAATTTGAAACAAGAATTACTACATCAAACTAGGAAAGTCGTATGAACATCAGATTGCCGGAAATAAATAGATGCGACGCCGAGCTTTCAAAAAATGTGTAAATTTTAATTCGACGAGAACACCACTAGTACGTTGGGTACGTGGCTAAAAAAGCCAAAAAGCTGCACTTTTTGATTGGAATGTGCCACTTTCTGTGGTCATAGTTGTTGCTGAAAGGTAACTTTCCAGATAGAGAACCACTTGAAAATCCGTGTAGAACACCAAAATGGCGGCCATTAAAGATGGCGCCGTATTAAAGCACTAAATTTTGTTGTATCTCAGTTTCTAATGGTCCCATTGCAATTGTCTTTGTTTTTGTTTGAAAGCTCTTGTGAAGGGGAAACTTTTTTGTCCTTATACATTTATTTCTACACCTTAAGGGTTCTGCACAATTTTCAAAAACCTGAAAATTTTACTTTTCTCACGAATTTCATTGATAGTAACTTTTTAATTGTACCCAATATCTCTTTTTTACCTCCCAAAAAAGGGTTTATGTATATGGGGTTTCGCATATGTCAAGAACGACTTGTTTTCATAAACAACATTGATTTTAATTATCTTGAAAGCCATTATTACATTAAGGCAACACACTTGGACAAAAAAAACGACAGCTGTCATAATAGAGGGAAGAGAGGACCAGACCGGCGTCCACTCCCCAGCAACCATAGTCCATCCCCATCTTTCTGGCCCTGGAATGTTGTCCAGCACTGAGCACGCACGACCCCAAACTTATCCTGCCTGGTATGCTGAACGAAGACAATGCTACCTGAGTGCCTCTTTTGTTGGGGACAGACTTTGTAGACTGCGACTTTTTGAAGTAAAGAGAAGCTTTCTAACATTTCTGCGTCTTTGTAGTAAAGCAAAACAGTAAACTTCTCCAGAACTTGAAAAGTCTCGTCAGAAATAGACTGTTGTGGTAGAGAGATAGCTTGGAAGGCTTCAGCAGCTTCAGGAAATGATCTCCACACTTTCCAAGCAATCTGTTTCCATTTAATTGGTAATGATGACGTTACATCTGATCCAGTGAATGCATGAAATCCTCTCAATGCAATAACTTTATGTTCACCCATATTTTCAAACGTGGCATTAATTCTTATGTATTTCTGACCCTTCCCAGCACCAAAGAGAATCAGCATCTCCTGAAGTCCCGCAGTTTTCAGAATGTCAAAGAAAGAGATTGTCAAAACGACTACATCAGTATCTACGGTGCAAATATGTTTTTGTTTTCATATTCATCACTGTCTTTAGCGTGGAGAAAAATCCTGCCGTCTGCTTCTTTCTGTTGCCTTCATTGTACTCCATCAATGGAAGTTTCATCCGGCCGAGATGAACGAATGATGCCATCAATCTTAGTATTGATGTGGGCCCAATCAAACTACAAAAATGCATTTATCTCCAAGTAACTTGAAAAGTTCTGTCTTATTCTGATCACAGCAGAGGAAGAAATTCCAATTTTTTTGTAGCATATTTTCTTGTGCTACTTGGTAACGAAGACCAACGCGTCTCTTATCACCTACACGTTTCTTCAGACAAGTTTTGGTGTACGTATCCCAAGAAATGTGTATTCTGTTTGCATGGAGTCTCTCAGCATCATTCAGGAGTTTGTTTTTGAATTTCGTATCACAGTATTCTCCGAAAGTCTGGGATGTTTTGGGTGGAAGAGCATGTGCTAGTGCTGCTCCATCGCAAATAATTGTATCGCAGAATCCTTCTTCCGGGATTGTAAGTAGCTGAAATTTCTAACATAATTGCAGAACACCATTTGAGGAAAGCGAAAGTGGGGCACTGGTATTTTCATATTTACAAAACTTGTCCAAATCCAAGTTTTTGTTTTGACTTACAATGAAAACCTTAAAGAAAAGCTCAGCATCATTTCTCAAGTCAGAAATTGTTGGAAAGGAAACCTTTTTTCGAGCAAACTCAAAGAACTTAGTCCGAGTTTATTTCAGACGACAAACACACTCACTTTTACCTGGTTACTCAAACGGTTTTCCACATAGTTGTTGTACAGATGTAAGGTTTTTTCTTCAGCACCAACCAAAGCTTTTACCCGCTTTTGATCCATTATAACCTTTGTGTCCTAAACCACAAGGTCATATGAGTTTTCCTCAAAAGGGTTCCCGAACTCAAGAAAGCTTATTTTTAAATCTTCTTTTTGGTCCTGAAACTTGCTCTGGTAAGCAGCGTTCATGGTGAACATGCCTGTCAGCACTGTTAGTTTTGCTTGTCGACTCAAACTCGTCGACAATGTTAACTAATTGTGGCCCAGACATTCCTGGATCTTGCAATAGACCTAAAACATCACCAGGTTGTTGTTTTGCTCGTGATCTTGATCCACAGCGAGCGCAGAAAAAGAATTGTTAGTTTTCTGGATAACAAATTGTCCTTTGCAAAAGTATTCGTTTACACTGGGTGCTGTATCCTAGCACTAGAAGCCAGAATCGAAAAGTTGGACAGTTTAAACGTTTTTCTTCAATCTATTCTTCAAATGAAATCACTGGATTTTCTTGAGTAAATGCTTCTTTGAGCAGACTGTATAAAACCGCAGCAGTCTGCTGATGAGTTGCTCTTGCTTTTGTGACATGTGTAACTTTAAGAAAAGCTTCCGCTCCTGCCTCTGTCTTGATTCCAGAGTTTGTCACCAAACTAGTTCAGCCACTACCTTCGAGAATTTGGCCAATCACTTTCAAAAAGGCCTGCTCAATATGAAAAGCTCCAAACATGGCTACAAACTTGAATTCACCGTAAAACTCAGGCCAGTTCTACTGGATGGATTTAGTCAAAGCAAATAGAGGCTGGTCCACACATATGATACTAGTTTTTATCAATGAAATTCGTGAGAAAAGTAAATTTTTTAGGTTTTTGAAAATTGTGCAGAACCCTTAAGGTGTAGAGATAAATGTATAAGGACAAAAAATTTTCTTCGTCACAAGAGCTTTCAAACAAAAAAAAAGGAAATCGAAATCGGACCAATTGGAGCTGAAATACAAAAAAAAGTAGTGCGCAATAAGGCGCCAACTTTAATGGCCGCCATTTTTAATGGCCGCCATTTTGGTGTTCTACACAGATTTTCAAGTGGCTCCATATCTGGAAACCTACCTTTTGGCATCAACTATGATCACAGAGTGGCACATTCCAATCAAAAAGTGCAGCTTTTTTGGTTGTACCCGACGTACTACACTTCGGTTTTCCATCCATTTTTATAGGCTAACTTGAATTGTTTTGTGACGTAATGCTGCATTTTGTTTTGTGAAGCAGTCACTTACGTGCAAATAAATAGTTTTCATTTGCGTATGGTGTTTTCAGCCAAATTCATTGATGTTTTATTTTGTGTTGATACAATTAAACAACATCTTCGAAATATTTGGGTGTTGAACGAGGTTCGAACAACGGTTATCTTGGAGATATCTCAGCAGCAGAGTTCCGGAGGGATCAACCAGTGGTGTAGGGAATCTGTTCTAGCAAATCAATTATTAGCAGTCAATAAAATGTTGATTTTAGTTTTATTTACGAGCGAATATACATGCACCATAGCATGGCAGAAATGTATGTCGCCCAAAGTGTGGGGTTTTGTTTTCAACCTGTATTGTATTGTTCACACTTTCTTCTATTGGTATCATGGTCTTTGTTTTGTCTATCTTCATCTTTGGACCGATTTTCTCTGCCCGCTCTTTAAGATCAGTGACAATGTCATCCGTATATCTGAGGTGGTTTAGGTTTCTACTATTTACATTTACTCGGTATTTTTCTCAATTAAATGTTGAAACAGTCTCCCAACACTAGTAGAAAGTTTGGGTGACATACCTTGTCGAACTACACGATTGAATTGCACTGGGTTTGTCTCCTCATGTAATTCATAGGTAGCAGTGGCGGCATTGCTGATATTTTTCAAAAGATCGATGCATCTTTGGTCAATCCTACAATTCATGAGTGCTTCCATTATTGGCTTTTTCAAAATTTATCAAAGCCAAGTGAAGAGGGATCTTATACTCATGAGCTTTTTCAATTAACAACTTCATTGTGAATAAGTGATCTCTGGCCTGCTTGGGTCTCTGACTGGTATGTATCTATAGTATGATCAAAAATTGTTTTCATCTAATATGGCTATGGAATAGTTCCTAATTTATGAATGCAACTATAAATCACCTAAAAACCAAATGTCAAGTTTGACGTTTAATTTTAAACGTAGTTGAATTCATAAATTAGGAACTATTCTATAGCCATACTAGATGAAAATAATGTTTGATCGTACTTTAATTCGTATGCCTCTTAAAAGTCTTTAAAGCCGATGGCCACTTTCTACATCAAAACGGTTTAAGGTAGATAATAATCAATGAATGAATAATATTTTTGTGATCATTTAGAATGAAGTCAATTTCGTCTAATAGATTACTACATCGAAATTAACCTTCAAGTTAAAAAACAAGGTGTTTGTGTTTTTAATTTATTTACTTAACAGTTTAATAGTTGTGTTCACTCTGTAATAGATTGTATGTAGATTACGATAACTCAATTATTTTATGCAAGAGATTTAAGAACATAACGATTTATTTCCTTAGAGAAGTAGTTTCTTATTTATATTAGTTAGTTCATACTTCAATAGTAGAAGCGGTTCAAAGATATTGCTTATTTTTAAAGTTACCTAAACGCTAGAACTAAAACTTTAAGAATAGGAGAAATTTACATAAAACATGAAATGGTTAAGTTTTCTAAAATAGAATTCTGTCAACTCAACTGAAAATTGTTTGATAGCAGAAGTTCAAAATGCAGTAAAAGATTCGAACTTTACACATACCACGTAACAATAATTCCGTTCGTCAACAAGAAAATAAAATTATTGATTTGATAGCCCCGTTGGAAGCTCGGTTAACTTCGTCATTGAAACACATACCTTATTCGATAGGTAAAATGCATCAGCTAATTGGATTTATCAAAATTTATTTAATATACGTATTTGTCTGTCAATTTTATCTTTTCTAATATCCGGTGTCTAACGTCTAACACAACCACTAAATTTCTTACTAAATGTCAGTGTGCAGTTTTTTTGCTATTTCACTACTACTACAGCTTTTATTCTGTTCAAAATAACTGATAATGTAATACACTGTTCGTATTATAAGTAAGTCCTCTTCTCAATGCAGTGTAAGTAGATGTCCAAAAGGGTAAAAACTGTCACTGTCTATTAAGTTAAAGCACCCATGCTAGGTTGAAATTGAATTGGATCCAGCGGACTTATCGGATCGGATTGAGCCAGATTTAAGCAGATCGAAAAGGAATTCAATTACAATTTTAATATTCAAATGGGGAATTTAGTAGGGTCACTTTCAGAACTCAACTTAATACATGTAGAATCGAATTCGAATATATTTTTTGTATAATTCTGTTACTGTCAGTATTAATTTCATGCTAATATGTTTTTGTTACTGCTAAGTTAAATGAATACCGTTTGCATATTCAGAATGTTGCATTTTGTGTTATTTACTTTTTATATTGACAAATAAAGTTCCTCGATCATCGCTGAATTAATTTGAAATAGTTCGAAATATAATAATTGCAGAAATATGCAGTATATGTAACGGTTTGTACTTGCATATATGAATAATAGGTGCCTATTTTCTTTTTTTTTAATTTTGCGACCATAACTCTGAAGTTATTATTTCTGAAGTAATAATTCGGTATTTTGCACATTTACTTTGCCCGTCACTGGGTAGCTTTAATAGCCAAAGAGCATGGCCATCGCATGGATCCGTGCTCAAGTTCACAAGGTGCAAGGCACATTAAGCCAGAGAATGCTGGGTGTTTATCGACAAAGACTACGCGGTCTAAGCTGAAATTCTATGTTAACAAGAATAGCTTTAACAGGCCAGGTTCGTTTCAAATACTCACCCTGACTGATTTAAAGAAAACAATTTAACTCAATTAATATGTATTAATAGCTATGCATAGTTCAACTTCTATGAATAAAATAAATAAGCATCTAATTAACATATAAGCATGTACAATGGATAAATCTAACAATTGTATTCAAACCTCGGCCTGGTATGTAGGCAATCCATGGTGCCTGCCTGTTTACCGGGTCCTAACCGTTTTGATGGTTACTGGATTTGATAGGGTGTTCTACAGTGGTTGACAGCACTGTGAAATCAGAACTAATTACTTGAGCCGTCAACTTCCGGTGAAATAAACAAAGCTTATTAGACCTTTCTTGTATTATAAAAGGACAAAGAAAGGAGGAAAATGCGAAGTTTAAACGCTCTTCATGTTGTGTTATGATTAATTAAGGTTTAAACCAAAACGTTGCAATTTAAAAAAACCATAATAAAGAAATTAAATAAGTAAATATCGTGCACTCATTTCTTAAAGATTATGTTTTTGTAATTTTCAAAACGAAAATAACAGGAAAGATTTTCTATTGTTGGCGAATATAGATCTACAATCAGTTTTTCTAGCATAATGCATTTTTTTAATACAATATCAAACTGAAACCTGTCACACTTTATCGAATGTTTGGCTTAGATCGATAAAAGTAGCTGTACAAAATCGTTTCGCTTCAAACGCTTATGCAATCTACCACTTGGTAGATTTGCTATATACTAGAGTGTGTTTATGCATCCGACGAAAGAAGAGCCCTGGTGATCAATGTTGTTTGTGTGCTATAAGATTAATTTTTTTTAGTCAAATCAGTATCTATAGTTTGGCAATTATTTGACGTTTATAGAGTTCTTATACAGAATGATTTTTTGAGGTAAGGTATACGCTTCTAGCTTTCTTGTCGATTTTAATTAAAATTAAACAGGCAGCATTTTTTAATAATATTTATTTTACTTTATTACAATTAATTAATGAAATATAATGGTAGATTCATTTTAGAAGTTTTACACTCCATTCAGAATTTAAACCAACTTAAGTATTATCAGGTTCTTAATTTGAATTAACATAATACGTTGGGAACCGGACACAAAATTTTTAAGACGAAGAAAGCACCGAAAACGGTGCATGAATATCGGGTTCTGGAAAGTACAGGGATTGAACACAAAACAAAAGAATGTTTCCGATAAGCTGTTAAGATACAAAATGGACATAACCCTTCTAAGCGTTGAGGTTTGAAACCTGCTTGCTCATTGCAAAGGGTGAGTTCTATGGTCTCTCTCTGTCAGTCTGCTGTTTATGATAGCAGCAATCACTTTATTTATCATACAAGAGTGATCCCTCGCCAATTTCGACACTCACCAAGATCATCATCCTGTATCAGTTTGATAATGAGACTGTCCTTCCATTCTGTAGGTATTTTATCGGTATTCCAAATAGTCTATACCGTGGGTATAGTAAATGTGCTGTGCTAGATGGGTAGAATCTGAATATCTCATGTAGTGTGCTATCTGGTTCGGCTACTTTTCGAAGTTTTAACTGGCCCTCTTAATTTTTTCGACACTTGGTTAATTTGTGGAAATCCTTAGCTGTTGGTATGTAGTTCGTAGGTGAGGTGGTCTGTTCGTTGGTTGTGGTGGCCCGCCGAGAGTCCTACTAAATCTTTGAGCCTTCTGCGCTTTTAACTACTGCCGTTTCCCTCATGACGCTTTTATTTGCTAAACGCTTGGTTATTCTGTATAGTGTGTTATTGGATTCCGCTGCTACGTGTGCTATATGCACATGCTACTGTGACGTTAGCTTCTCCATATTCTTGTCTTAATATTCCTAGCCATTAGTTGTGCTGTGTGGCTTTTTTAACCATTTTCCATGTTTTAATCTTAGAAAATGTGTCATCAAATATCCAGTCATTTCCTGTATCTTCTTTTCGGATCAGTTGTTCTTTGTACGTTTTGATGAGCACTTCAGGTATGTTCCGCCACCTTTTTGAAATGTCAATAAATGATAAACCGATTGTCCAAGCCTGATGTTGGACCTGCCAACTGTCCTTGACCCTTTTAAAAGTAGAAAAACCAATTCCTAATGCCTTGGCTGCTCTCTGGAATAACCAAACAATTAACAATGAGATGATAAATAATAAATTAACGTGCCATACCTTTTGCACACACTATAAAGGCAGTAAATGCCCATCGATTTCTTTTCCTTCTTGGAATAGTTTCATAAATTCAGCAGCAATTATGAAGACTGCGAACGCAATGTCTTGCCTTGCACCAACATATTAATGCTAAAATGTTTCTTAGTTCTGCAAAGAATCGCTGCTTATTGTTAGTCACAACTAAAAAACTAAAAAAAAGCGTTTTTACTAGCAATAACTACACAAATGTGGAGGATAAGACAAACATTTACCATATCATATGTTTATGGACGCATACAACATTGCCTCTAATTCCGGAATTTCCACAAATATCTCTAAAAGGTCTTAATTATTCTTAATAATGATCTAATTTATCTGTAAGTTCTGTATTAACTACTAAAAATTTTGTCAAAATAATATTGTCAAGGGTAATACCACAAAAGGTGAAAATTTTTTGAGAATTTTTTTTGTTTACATGCAAATTATTGCGTTTAAATTTCTCGAAACCAAAACTGCGTTAAAAATTCCGCGAGACCGCAGGTCGAGTGGAATTTGAGCAGTTTTTGTTGAGAGAAATTTGCAATAATTTGCACGTTGACGAAAAAATTCTCTTCAAAAATTTTGCCTTGAGTGGTATTTGGAAAGATTATTCAACAATATGGGTAGATGACTTTTACCGTGTTCGATAGCACACATTTTTAACGTTTTCCACTATCAATTCAGTACTGGAGCTTCGAACACAATTATTTAGTTTTTAGAACAACGGTAATTTGCAAATTTTGACTTTGACGTTTTGGTGAAATGTTAGTCAAAGGCTACTCACTGAATTGAAATCCTTGAAGCCAATCGGGCTCGCGTGAAAACACTGTGACATTAGGGGCCGGTTGCAGAAAGCAATGTTAAGTCTGGTGTTAGCTAACATCGCGTCAAAGTGAACAAAATCGCATCAAATTTTCTTTACTAATGTATTAGTTACCATAAGCATTTGAGATTTGATTCGTTTTTGTTCACTTTGACGCGATGTTAGCTAACACCAGACTTAACATTGCTTTCTGCAACCGGCCCTAGGTGTTTTCAATGACAGTCAATTTTGATTGGCCGTTTCTGACAAATTGAACAATTTTCGTTGGTTCGTTCATTATATTGTTGATAATCAATATAATTAGTTATTTTTACTGTTTACTGATAACATCTTCATTTCAACTAGGAATTTATCATTAGACAAATCCACTCCCAAAGACCCAGATACGTGCTAGCGTAATGATATCCTTGTCGCACTCGTAAATAAGGAGAGTGATGTGTAAAAGAAACGATTTCTGTGATAACTTCGTGTAAAGATGACGCAGGGCTCATTTTGGCCTAGATAGATAGTACTCCGCATGATAACAAATTCTTCTTGGTATATCTCCGACCTCACACTCCGTAACGACCTTAAGATACCATTTCTAACTGATGTTATAAAAGCACATGCCATCAAGTATATAGAATGCAATAGAGGATATAGTTATCAACTAATAGAGGGACTATCAAACCAACCTACAATACAAAGATAGCTGAAGAGAACATGGCCAGGACACCTGATTAGATAAATACTGGTGACCCATCAATGGGTGGTTGCCTGCAATTTAAGTGACATACAACACATTTACTTAATATTCTGTATTGTAGTTTTGATATATTGTAAACAAGCAACTTTATAAAAAAAATTAAGACATAGAGACTGGATGAACTTGGTCCAGCTACGTACACATAGACATTTTTAAATTATTATTTCCGAAAACGTATATATTTACCAAAATTTTATACTCGAACATAAGCATTACTACAATAGCGCTCTAGAAAAATAAGAACGTAAAAAACTGAAGCGGTTTGGAAACTGTACTAAAGTACTGTCTAAAAGTAGTTTCTTTACACCGAGACGCAATAATAGAGGATCTAACAGTAGTAAAACCGATCCAGGACAAAATTATTATATTTATCTGCTGATAACACGATATATTGAGATGGTTTTAAGCTCACAATTTAGCTCTCTGTATGCAGCGAGAAATACTGAACCAAGTCAATTAAAGCACAGAGTTGAAATATTTTATTTAATTGCAATTTAAACAGTAGTTGAAGTTATTAAATTAATTGGAAATCAGATGCAAGAGGCATAATTAGAGGGATAAAGGCAAGCATATGCAAATCAGATTTCAGGGGATTGAATTTGAAGTTTGAGTAAAAGAAAGATTTAAGATGGCTAATATAATATAAGTAATATGATAGGTTTGAGCATATTTAAAGCCAGATTAAAGAAAATTAAATGATACAAAGGGTTGGTCATGTGCATAATACGAGCGTGGAGTTATTAATAAACAGGCCAGTGAAAATCAAGCAATCTGAAAGGTAGATGGCAAGATAAGATAAGATTTGCAAAGAGCAATAGAGAACGAGGGCAACGGAATAGAAGAAAAGCCAGTGACATGTTTAAAATATGAACTCAACTGCCAGTGCATTGTAAAAACTAAGTGTTATAGCAGAGCAGTGATTATTAAAACGTTGTATGTGACAAGAAAGAACAATTTTAGTTATAAGAAATAAAAACAATTTTAGATTTAAGAAACATGTTATCAAATTTGATTCCTTGATGTCAAAATTGTAACTAAAACTAAATTCCTATAAACAATTACAGATAGCGGTTACTAAGCAACGCGATGCTGTATTGTCAAAGAATAAGAACAATTGCTGAAAATTGACTGGTTTGGGGCAAAAAGGTGATCCAGCAAATTTAATGTTTTAATATAATAAAAAGTGTTTTACCAAGTTAAAAAGTATACCATTTATTTATACCCATTACCAGGCATCTGTGGTAGTGTTTGCAGAAGTTTCTGCGACGTAAAATTATAAATTTACCAAATCGACTTGGGTTGTGAGACCGCACCGACACCTGAGAATTCCGAATGACGACAACGGACCATTTGAGCTGCAGAAGCCAGGTTTCGCAATTCCAACGGCTCAGGGAGGTGTGAACGAGCATCCTGAACAAGATTTGCTGCCAGGGAACCGACTTCAAGCTCATAAAGCCGTCGGCGTTACCTGCAACCATCTCCGTGGCGGAATTCGGGCAGATTTGAAAGGTAGTATTTGCTATGTTTTGATTGTTTGAGACCAGGGAAAGCTAGTGAACTGCTAGATTACACCTTGTGGAAGAGGTCCATCGTATTTCCAGGCGTCCAGTTTGAGTAATTTGAATGGCGTCAGTAGAAATTGCGGTTTTGCCAGAAAACTGAAGCCATCACAGGATGTCCAGAACAAAAGAGCAGCTGGCGTCGTTTGACGTCATATCTAAACAAAATCGAGTCAGTTGTTGCTAGGCGGGAGTTGTATTTGATTTACCTGACGTTTCCTTGCAGAATTTCACCTTTGAATCTTTAAAAACACGCTATATGCACTAACCACTTTCTGTAGTAAATGTCAAATTTGTGAGGTTATGAGTAACCGAATCTAGTAGAGCTGTTGTACTAAAATGGCGTATATGAACTACGCTGAGTCAAATATTCTAAATAACATTTTAAATAAAACCCAGGTTTGAACCCAACCTGAGAGTAGTTTTGTGTTCTTGCCGAAGCTAGCCCAGAATATTATTGCAATTCGATAAAATGTAGAAAGGGGAAATTAACCATTTTATGTCAATATATATATAATTAATAGATTTCATTACTGACAGACGAAGTTTGACACAATAAAAATACCCTGAGTATTGTGGTGATTTGTCCTATTTAATTATTCACATTTTTATTAAACCCATTATTAATACAAGGCATTATTCCACAGCAATATATCTAAATCTAGTAGCAGTATACAACATGTAATATGGTAACTATTCAAGATAAAATTATTCATTAGCCCTTGCCGGACATGACTTGCTACATTTTGGTGCACTGAAATGGTCAAGGTTACTTAAATACCCTTGTAGCTTCCTATGCGTTACCCCCATGATCATAGTGAACGGTAAATGAATCTGGAATTCGAAATAATTTTAGTGCTCTTATATGAAAGTCCAATCAAAGCGCATACGAGTTGCTACAAAGGACGGGATGTAGAGATACCATAAATCCCGAGCTTTTAAAAATCCCCTGTGTACTGTAAAGCTGATGTCACGCAGCGTCCACTGCCTCGCCCTAATCCAACAAATGCACGTAAGCTTCTTTAGAAAATCCATTTATATGTTGATATCCAACTTAAATCAAACATTTTACGTTCCCGGCTCATTTGGATCTGCATCCTAAACTAATCACATGTCTTGAAATCGTTGGCCCACGTGCGATAATTACTCGCGGAAACGGCGCGAAGCTCTTAGCGGCTTTTAGGAAATGCATCGACCCCGAACTTTCTGCATAAAATTTGCAAGCGAGCGGAGGGTAGTCGGCAAAAAACAATTTGAGGTGTCGCGTAATTAATTCAGGAGATAATTGTGTTACCGGTTCGGGTGCGAGCCGTTGTTCACACAGAGAAGAATTTACATAAAACCGCGAATAAAATTACACCGAAACCAACTCCTGAACGCTAAAAAACAGCAATAATTCTAGGCCCTGCTGAAAGCGACGCCCAGTGCTCGACATTTGTTATCCCGAAGAATACGGAAATGTAATTTTAAACGCATCGAGAGAGGAGGCATTTTTGCCAATTTATGAGGCAAATAAAATTGCGTAGGTGTATCGTTTGGAATGGGGACAATAAAAGTTCAGATATGTAAAAATGAGAGAAATATAAGAAATTCTACACGAGAGCATTCCATTTGCGTACGAGCAATTGATTAGCTCCATATTAGAATAATCACAAAAGGTATTGAATATATACGAACCGGAAATACAATATATAGCAACACGTATAATTTCAAGAGATAAAAACATTCCAACTTGAGAAAGTAAATTACTTAACTATATAGTTAAAGGTGACAAAGAAAAATTTTAGCTATGAATTTTATTGCTTAAAATAGAAAGTGTCGAAGTTCCAGCATCTACATAAGAAACATGTAGAAGGAAACTTAAATATTTTTTGTGCGAAATTCATATGACTGGCTGTTTTCTTTCACAAATTTCTTGAAACGGTCAAGTAGTGGAATAATATAGAGTTTTACCTTCAAGTTTGGTTAGTTATATAAAAGTTTTAAAACCGTCAGCTTCTGTCACAATTGTGAACGCTGCTATAATCTACAACAATCAAAATAAAGTTCTTGTTCTTTAGTCCCTAACTGGAAGGGGTTTCCAACATTTCAACTATATCACTCAGCAGGTGGAACATACGCTTGATATAACTGAAACAATTAAACCCGAAAAAGGAAAGAATCGTTAAAAATGTGATATTACAGTTGTATGGAAAGAAATACAAATGAGGAAATACTAGTGCTATACTGCGCGAGCAAAATGTGAAATAAAAAAATGAAACGAAAAGACCAAGCAATAGTATACGCAAAACCATAATTAAAGAAAACGTAGAAGGAGAGAATCCAAAAAGAGGTCTTATTCACCAATATATAGTGCGATCATGTTTTTTTACAAGGGTGGTTGTGCATTTCCAATTGCATTTTAACATTTAGTGTATACAATGCTTAATGTCAAAATTTATTAATGCAAACTTGAATGCTGTAACAATCTTTATCTTCATCGGTGTTGTTATAGATGATTAACCAAATTAATTTTAGTATCGTTAAGAGCTCTTTTTATATAAAAAATACATTGAACCAGAATTTATTGATGAAGATAAAATATTGAACAATACACTTTTGCTTATTGCACTTAACGAGACTCGTTTGATTGCCGCAAAATTCGGCTCACCGCTTCGTTTGGACAATCAAACTTGTTTCGTTAAGATGCTCATAATCAAACTTGTATTGTTAATATCTGTAAAGGTTGTACAGTAAACCTTTCAAATAATCGTATCTTGAAGGATACGAGGGGGGGGGAGGGATAAATTTACATATTAAAGTTGGAACATGTAGGCGATTTGTTTTGGGTCAACAAACCATGGAGTATCTGCTAGACGAATATAAACTTTCATCATCATCATCAATTAAAGAAATGTTTAGCTGAACTCAAAAATAACTCCTTCCAAGAGTATCTAGAAAACCTAACACCAATATCGGACTCAGAATATGCCTTGTGGAAGGCAACCAAAAAATTTAAACAACCCAAAAAACAAATACCGGTTATCAGGAAAACAGATAGGTAATAGTTGGGCAAAACAGACAAAGAGGAGGCAGAAACATTTTCAAAGTATTTGGAAAATGTGTTCCAACCGTTACCAACAACAGATGAAAGAAAAGATGAACATATCCTTGCATTCCTCCAATAAAAATAAATCAACACCCTAAGAAGTTAACGACATTATCCAAAATGACTTAAACCCGAAAATACTCCAGCGTTTGACTTAATCACAGGACAGGTAATGAAATAATTATCACTCAAGGGCATAGCTATGTTGAAACACTTTCCAGCCTAATGAAAAGTAGCTGAGATTATACTCATCCACAAACGAGGAAATCCATCAAACGACCCCACTTCATATCATCCAATTAGTTTACTGCCGATAATATCAAAAAGCATGGAAAAAATACTAGCAGAGAGACTAAGCGTCATTGTATCTGCAAAAAACCTGGTCCCAGACCACCAACTTGGGTTTCGAAGGCTTCACTCCACGATAGAACAGGTACATCGTGTCGTGGACATCATAAACCAAACCGTCAAAGAAAATAAATACGGCGCAGCGATATTCCTTGATGTCAGTCAAACATTTGAAAAAGTATGGCATCAAGGACTACTCTTCAAGCTGAAAAGAAACTTATCCAACTCTTATGTTCACTCTTCTTAAATCATATCTTGGCGAAAGGCATTTTAGAGTAAGATACGGCGCAGAAGTCATCCAATTACACCCAATCTCATCAGGGATACCTCAAGGGAGTATCCTTGGACCGATTTTATACTTACTCTTTACAGCAGACCTACCAACAAATGCCAACGTAACTACAACATTCGCAGATGACACAGCCGTTTTCTCTAAAAACAAATGACCCATTACAGCAGCTACGCTTGTGCAGTAAAACTTAAATAAAATAGAGCAATGGGCAAAAATTGGCGCATCAAAATTAACAAAGCGAAATCTATCCATATAGTATTTACAAAATGCAAAGGCAAGTGCCACCAGCAACAATGCATAATAAAATAATACCTACAGTAAGCACCGTCAAATATTTAGGCATGCACCTTGATCTAAGACTCACATGGAAGACTCATATCCTTTATTTAATAGACTTGTCTGTCCGTCCGTCCGGGACTCTGTTTCAGCAGCCAAACCGTAAGAGATAGAGAAAAAAGTTATTAAAGTTATATGTTTGGAATGGTCATGTCAGCTCAGGAACCGAGAAATCACAAAAAGACCGTTTTTCAAATAGAACGCGTTTAAATAAAAATGTTTCAGCAGCCAAACGGAGCTGCGACCCTCTGCGCCTTTGACACCTTCCAGGTCTGGGTACATTTTTATTTAATACGCGTTCTATTTGAAAAACGGTCTTTTTTGTTTTTTTAAATGAGACATTTGTCTCACTGGATTGCTTGTATGGAATAAACGCAAGCAACTCGGAATAATATTCCAAAAACACGACTGGCTTCTAGGGAGGACATTTTAACTATCACTTCGTAATCAACTATTAGTGTACAAGGTAACCTTTAAACCGATTTTGTCATACGGGATACAGTTCTGAGAGATTCCAATCACAGTCTCTAGGCACAATGACTGATGCTCCATTTTTCGTAACCAACAAATGCATCTACAGGGATCTGCCGACAGTCAATGAAGTGATTGTGCAGTGCAGTGAAACATACCTAAAACGACTGGAAACAAGTCCATTAGCTCTAAACCTATTAGATAACAGTGAACAAACCACAATCAAAACGCCATTAGACTTACCATATAGAACTTAAGTAGTTAAGTAATAATAGTCAAGTAATATTAATAATATACTAGAAATGTATATACATATATGTACAGGGTGTCCAAAAAATGGCGGATTAACTCTACGGTGCATTACTTGGGGATGCCTAATGAACCCTGGAAAAATATGAAAAAAATTCCCTGGGCCGTATTTTTCTAAATATTTCTGGTCAAAGGTGGGTAATAAAATCCATTTATTTAAATAACTAGTGTATAATTATAGTGTCAAATATATCTGGGACTTATTAAAATATCTGGTTTTTTAATATTCTTGGGATTTAACTAAATTGTTTTCATTATTTAAGTATTTAAAAAAACTGATTTCCTGTTGAGTTTGTCAATAACTAAATATGACAAACAGGCTTTGTAAAATAATAATATACGAAATCAAGTTCGGCTTTAAAATATTTGTTGTATGAATAATATGTTGGTGGCACTGTGTGTCTATGTCAAACTCGAGGTTATCAGGTTAGGTTTTGTGTCAGTTTTGACACAGACTGACGCAAAACCTAACCTGCTAACTTCGAATTTGGGATTTTTTTTCATATTTTTCCAGGGTTCATTAGGCATCCCTCAGTAACGCACCGTAGAGTTAATCCGTCATTTTTTGGACACCCTGTATAATTAGAATTAGAATAGGAATTCACCACTCTAATCATCTTCATATAGGGATGTACAGTCGTGTGCAAATAAATCTGGGACAGTGTTTTTTTCACATGCAGATTCAGTTAAGAATTTGAAGTATATTTCCATGGATTTCCTCTTATCAGAGAGAGTTACGGGTTTCAGTACCTGTTAAAGTTTAATGTAACTCTTTCTGATAGCAGGAAATCCATGGAGATATTCTTCAATTCTTAACTGAATCTGCATGTGAAAAAAACACTGTCCCAGATTTATTTGCACACGACTGTACTTGTTGGAGAACTTCCACCACATGCCATGCTATCGTCCATCAGTTGTGCCTATTGTTGGTTATTAACAGATTGCATAATAAACGTATAAAAAATCATTTGTTTCCATGTCAACCTAGTAGCAGGGCGACCTCTACTTCTATATGCATCTGATCTCGGTCTCCATTCTTTCATACGCTTCATCCATCTACCATCTCTCATTCTGGCCATATGTCCGGCCCAGTTCCACTTAAGCCTGGCAATTCGGTGTATTGCATCCACTACTCCTGTTCTACGTCTTACGTCTATGTTTGGTAGTCTGTCACTCAAAAGAAGCCCCAACATACTTTTCTCCATTGCTCTTTGGGTTGCCGAATTTTATTTATTGATTTTTTGTGAGTGTGAGCGTTTCGGCTCCGTACGCCAGAACAGGCAGAACACACTGATCAAAAACTTTTCTTTTAAGACAATTGGGAAGTTGAAATTTGAAAAGTTATTCTTCTTAGGAGCTTATGAGTCTGGTTGTCTATGGATATACGGATTTCATGGCTGAGATAATTCTAAGTTGTGGTTTATATACTATAAACTTTATGCACAGAAGAACCCTGCTCAAGGCTTCGGAAAAATATGTGCTTGCTCAGTTCCAAGATTTTGACTTTACCTTGTTTCTAGGTTTCTGAAAATGCTTACTTAGCTTCAAAGTATGCTGAACTGAGCAGCGCTTTACAAATGAAACCGTACAGTAAATTTTAAACAACTCTGTTAAAATAACATTCATAATTATTTCTAAAGGGCTTTACATGGAGCTTTCTTCGTAAGTGGAAGTTTTGAAAATAAAAATTCACAGAAAAAATCTGTAAAGGGCTTTATACGAAACTTTCCTCGCAAGTGGAAGTTTTGGAATTAATTTTTTTAATATTGCGGCATTTTTTTTTGTATGTGCTCTCCCTTTATATATTTGACCGACGTTTTTTCGATTTTATGCTAGGTAGACATATAATGCACATGCAAAATATTGTCTTCATTCAACCAAACTTTGGTGTTATACAGCGAACAGATAGACAGACAGACAGGCAGTCAGAAGACAGACAGACAGACAAACCCACAGTCAGACAGACATACATACAGACAGTGAGGTGAAGCAGCAATCGGAGTGGTTGAGTAGCGATAAAGGTGAGCTTACAAAATCGTTTTTACCAACAGAGACCATGAGACTAAAGTGTAAAATTTCTTTTGACGCCTAAAATTTGAAGTGGTTATGGCAAATTAAGAAGCTACTTAACATATTACATATGAGCAATTACTCTGTGTATATATAATTTAGGC
This sequence comes from Agriotes lineatus, assembly GCA_940337035.1. Classification (NCBI taxonomy): domain Eukaryota; kingdom Metazoa; phylum Arthropoda; class Insecta; order Coleoptera; family Elateridae; genus Agriotes; species Agriotes lineatus. Next base: position 72,121,657 of record OW679199.1, read on the forward strand.
GATCAAACTATAGAACAGGTGATTTAAGATTGTTCAATAATGGAATTACAAAGGCTGCAGCTAAAAATCCGTTCTAAGCAATGACAGTATTGACTGCGATAGTATAGTTATAGTTTAAATACAAAGTTTAAATTAACAAATAATTTAAAGAAAAATGAAATTAATGTAAGTATAATATGTCGTTCACTTACTTAGCTTGTATGGAATTGATGGTAAAACCAATTAAATCTTTAATAATTTTATGTGTAAGTTAATTTCTTTACTTATAATATACTATAAAAGAAGTAATGTCATGTAATTATGATGGAGCATAATACGTGTATATAAAACAGACAGTGACACAAACATACAGACATACATACGGAATCGAGAAAACCTGTTCTTCATCACATCGGTGCTCTGAAGCGTGAAGATTTGAAGAAATTTCAGATGATGATTTTTTTCGCGATTAGAATACGTTCTTTGTCTTTTAGACAACGGAAATAAAAATTCACTTAAGCGGGTCAGCCTTCCAGTTGTGATCGGTTACAGAGTTTTCAAAGAAAGTCTTATTATGCATCTTCGCATTATTAGTAAGACTAGCAAACGGATTCACATGCGAAAGAATTTCACAGGAGAAAGAACTATCCTACAAACGGGGATATGCAACGACATTTTGCGATAATTTATATATACAAAATCTTATTAGAGTACAGTGTAAATTAGCCGTAAATTACACATCCAACATCCAAGATTTAGTTAGATGCAGAACATTTTAGCACATTAAAAGATGCGGAAGTGCAAGGGGTCTGGCACTGGAGCTGAGCGGGAAGTTGGTGGGACGATAAATTGGTTGTCTCCAAAGTTAAGCGATGAAGACGGGATAGTAACTGAAAGCAGAACAAAATCGGAAGTTCCAAAAATTGAACGCAGTCAATGTTACATAGTTTGAAAAAGAATTTCTTCAGAGCTCCATCTGAAGAATAAACAGCGTTAGTTCGACGATAAATCTGCGTGAATCTACACGCGATGTACGGATGCGTAAATATGCGAGATGGTTACAATGCAAACCGTCTATGAACGATAGTGGTTACCTTAAATTCGATCGAAAGTGAAAATAAAATTTCCGGGGTACTCCAATAGGGGAATTCAGCATTTCAAAATTACTATCCTGCAATTTGGGGTAGCTAAATAGATCCGACGACGTAAATTTGTCAAAATGGTAAGGCAAGACTTCACCAAATAACTACATTTACGGAAACGGTAGGTTGCCATCGCAAACCTAAACATCCTTAGCTGAAATCTCCGAGTCAATTCTGAGCGGTTTGGAACGGGACGCACTCTCAGGTTTTGTCAATCTTGCTGCGAAAAGCAGCTAGAATCGATGAATTATGCGGTTTGCGCGTGCTTTCAATAGCCAGTGGCTGTGAACAGTTCTAAGCAGTCTTACTTCGAAAATATCTTTTAATGAAACATACTGGTAGAAAATTATTTTAATAAACACACCTTGGTTATTCAGGTGTCAAACTGACAGACAAATTAGTTGTACGTAGTACATGAACTAATCTGAGATACTGAAAAATTATTATGGTATCGAAAAATACCAAATACCGAAAAACGAAGAGTGACTAACTAAAACGGATTTGTAATGACTTCCGAGCAAACTTAAGCGCTCTTAATTACAAACCTCCAACAAGAAATTAAGAAATTATATTAAAGAAGTTAAGCATTGGTAGTAAAACTCAGTGACACGTAAGTGGAAATTGTGCAGAAACAAATAAAATGTAATCACACAATCGATAGATTTGCAACCCTCCGCCATCCCGACCAGCCCTTAATCGTGTGTGAATTCATCCACTACGAAAATTCCTGGAGAAACTTCCTAGTTTGATTTCATCATCGAGTTACGAGCCTCCAGCTGCAAGCCCGTCTTTTTAATTGTGGCGACAAGCGACCTAGTACGTCCGGCTAAAAGATTGTGTGACACTCGCTGTATGTGACTTCCCTTGGTTTTCAAATTTTGCCTCCCAGTGACCTGAATTTCAGCTAAGTTTAGTTTAGGTTTTTATTATTTTATGTTGAACGAGTAATTTGTCATTTATTTAAAATGCACTAGAAAATGTATGTTGTGAAACAAGTTTTGAGGCATGTCCCCGTTCGTAGTCCAGCAACGCATTCAGTGTTCTGCACCAGTATATCAATATTGCGTTCCACTGTGAAAATTTTTCGTAGATTAGCCGATCTGCTTTTTCTCGCAGCTGCAAGGCTGACCGGCTTAAATGGAATTTTCTAAAGCTTAATAGAGTATTTGATATTTACTGTATGATTTTAGTTTGTAAAGTGCAGTGCAGTTTCGTGTATTTTGTAGTCAGATAGACATTTTTTAGAGAATAAGAAACTAGGTAGTTCAAATTTTGGAGCTAAGTATTGCACAATATATCTGATTGCCTAGAAGGTTTTCTAAGTTAAAACTTCCAATCCATTACTGGCATTCAAAAACACCATGTGTGGCACCCTAAATTTATATGAATTTATTCCGTACTCCCGCAACTACCTACGACTCCCTCATCCCGCTGAACTGCTGAGCACCATAGAAGGCCGTTACATGTACAAACCCTGTAGCAACATGTTTTCTTTGGTTGAGGGCTCATCTGCTATGGCTATTATAGCATATACATATATGCTATTGTGTTGTCATCTAGGGTTAGACGTATTTTGTTCGTTTTGGAAGTTGACAAAAGCCGTTTTTATTTTTTTTTTATTGTCTATGAACTGGTTAGGAAACCCAGTTGCTGTGCTGACAGGTGACAACTGGCGGGCGGCCCACCCAGTCACTTTAAAAGTTGGGTACCGAAACGACTGTTGTGGAGGATTGTTAGCGGTGTGCTATACGATTGCATTTCAGGCCACACTCGTACATGGAGTTGTAACGCCTCAGTTAATTTTACGTTACGATTTAAGTAGTTCCTCGAGCCAGTTTGTTTTCAAATATGATTTTCGCTAGATCTTTGAGAGGACACCTGCGAAGAATTTTTCGTTACGGGCTCTCTTTTGATAGCGAGCCACAGTCAGTAGGCTGGGCTCGATCGATATTATTTCTAGATAACACCTTCGGGGATTTGGCATTATTTTATCCAGCAGGCTTGAAAGCTTTAGGTTGGTTAACAATTGACGATCGCACTGCGGCATCCGCCTTGCACGTTCAGGTCTATTCCAAGCTTTAGTGAGCTTTTCCTTTTAGTTTTTCTGTGTGTGCTAGTTTCTTGGTATAAGGCTTGCTCCCGAGACCCCGGTCTTGTCGGCATCATCTAAATCACAGCCGGCATGCACGCTGCATCCAATATCTTAATATTCGTACTTGCTGCTTCCAAGAACCAGGTGGGATCGCCAGATAGTGCCTCTTATCAACCCGTAAGTAAATGAATCAAACTTCCGCTTGCGTTTAATTATCGGTAATGGGCTTTTGCCTAAGAAATTATGGTTTAACGGAGGCCTTCGATTAACAAACTGTACGCAATAACAATCCATTATTTTGTGCAACGCCTGATGCGTTAGTATTTCATCTTTTATTGCCGCTTAATTTTTATGTGTACCTTATGTGTATTTCCTCGAGTGTCCTTTAGGCACTCGGCTTGTCTTTGCGATCAACGGAAGCTTCAAGTAAAATTAAAATAACTTTTCGGACGTTTGCATTGTTTCCGAATTTTATGATATTTTCATATTCTAGACTCAATTTTGTTGATGGGTGATCCCGTCATTATGTGACAATTTATGCTTTTATGCAATAGGCCACGAATTTCAATTGTATCGAGCCATCCTAGCCTTATTGGCTTTTGTAAATAATTTATTTGTTGTTGTTGACTATTGTCGATTTACGGTGTTACCTTGTTATGAACCCCCCTACAACTGGTGCATTTTTATATAGGAGTGAAACCTGTAATTTTAAGGTAGGTGGTGACAGATTTATAGCTGGATTTGTTATGTTGTTATGTGTTTAACGACAGGCGCCCAACATTCTGTTGCTTTATAAAATTGTTTTAAGTCTAAGGATAGCTGCCGAGTCCTTACTCACACCGTATTTTCTACCGAGGGTCAGAGCTGGCTAGGGCCGTGTCAACCTCTCGTTTAAGGGTGGTACAGAGTATAGCACCAGCAATTTACCTTTACTATTCTCTTGGTATACACTCTGAATGCAATCGAGGACAAAACATATTACTCTGTAGTTTTCCCATATTGTTGAATATCTATTTTTATATATAGGAATAATGACGTTCGTTTCTCATAGTTCTTATACTAATTGTTTAGTGGAATATTACTGATGGGAGAGTTTTTAATCAAGTAATTGCTGTTGCTCGTTCTTTCTTAAACAACTCTGGCTTGCTACTCGCACTTGATGATTTATTTTTGTGTTGTTTTTCTTAGACCTTTAACTTTAGCTAAATACAACAATTGTTTTCAACGACAACTTCTAGCAGTCTTTGTCTATTTTCTAGAAAAATGTAAATAATACACACTTGTTGCCTATTAGTTCTAATGATTTGTTCGGTGAGTACAACAGTTTCACTTATTATAACAAGTCTTTCAGCAGTCTGTTTTATTAATAGACTGAACTTATAAATGTTTAAAGAATACTATAGTCGTTCTGGGTTGTCAAATTCACACTATTGGTGTTTTAATTCATTTGAAAAAGTATTATTAAACGACTTTGGTTTATCTTTTAATTACCTAAGAGTAAATAAAGATTTAGAATACTATTTGAAAAATGTGCAAATTGTATTAAGCTAAAAATCTAAAAGCGGTAACTTACATTTCTGAAATACAATTTAGTCTTGTAATTCCTAGTTCCATTTTCTTAGACTCTTTCATCATACGAACTACTTTATCTTAAACTTTTCTAGATGACACGACAGGCGCCTTTCTTAATCCGGTGCACCGTACTTTAGAAATTTAAAATTACCTGCGAAATTGGCAATCATTATTTTTAACTAAGCGAAGCGTTGTTCCGTGGATTGAAAATTTTAAATTTACAAAGTAATCGAAGGAAACAGATTCAAGACAAAAATAAAACATCTGAGGCAACTTGTTAGGCGCTAAATTGCTTCGCCAGTCGAATTAAAAAGGAACACGAACCGCACAGTTGCAGGCAAATTCGCAATTTGCCAGGCAACTTCAGAATTACACGGACCTGAAGTCGGTTAGGCAACTATCGTTAAAGTAATTTTGGTTAAATAGGTGAATCTCGAGATGTCATTTCATCTGGATTACTAACACAGGAGTTAAGCACACTTCACCTGATGATTAGATTACTTACTCCAGACAGCTCCACACGCTCGCAGAACTTGGCAAATTTGCCTTAACGACTTTGTCTTAGGAACGATTTCGACTAGGGGAAACATGCAGATTAAGAGAATTGTTTATGAAAGTATGTTCGCTAACTACATAAGCTTTTGTATGAAGTCGTCTGAGCTTGTAAGGAACAAGGTGCTTACACAAGATAACCAGAACTGGCCTTATATTTTGTCTGCAAGCCTTGGGAGAAGTTAGGCGCTAATTTTTCCGAAACTTAATTACGCCCGCAGCCAGCTTCTTTTGACAACGCTAGACTTAACCGATGTTATTGGAAGTTGTAGCCGATTTTTGGCTGTTCTCTGCCAAACTACAATTTCATTTTGGAGTAGCAGATTGTTGCTTCAGGTTTCTCGTAGATAAGACAATATGACGAGCGAGAGGGCGAAATTTTCTAAGAAATTAATAAAATATACTAAGATTATATTGAGTTGTTCAGTTATCCTTACTTATATGAATAAAAAATGCATAGTTTACATATAATTGTTGTTTTTAGGTGGTAGATGCTATTGCGGAGAAAAAATGAAAACACCAAAGTTAATCTAGTGCTCATTTTTTATTGACTTTAAACGTTGTAATTACATCTTTCATTAGTCCAGTATAGTTAGTCGAGTTCCTATATGTAATATTGCAATTCAATGGGTGATAATTTTTTGTGATCATTAGTGTACCACATGAAAAGCTTAAAACCGAGTTTTCGACCACCAACCCCTCGCGTGTGAATTCGTTTTCCGGGAATAACAGTGTTACGGATAATTTGTAGTTTCCCATGCATTAGTGAAAATTTGCTAGTTGTATTTTATTTTTAAGCATTTCATTACGATTAATAGGTGGCTTCAATTTATAGTTTCACATGCTTTAGTGAAAATTAACCAATTGTATTTTATTTTTAACCTTTCTAATAATTAACTAAATTCTGCTATTCGCATTTATTGTTCCCAAATCCTCAATAAATTTTGCTTGACTAGGTAGGCAATTTTATGTGCTTTTGTTATTAACAAATTTCTGGCTTGATGTATTACAATTGCAGTGTTGTCTTCTTATGGGAACACTCCAATTTTTCAGGGTTTTTTGTGGTTCCTCTTACCAAAAATTTTATCGAGTTTTGATAATCTGGATTGTTGAACCTGTGGTTGGTTTCTCACGTTCTTTTCCATTTAAAAATTCGTACAGGCAAGTTGTATGCCGCTTCGGCGTAGTGCTTCAATTAAGGGCCAATTAGTTTGGCTAACTTCCTTTAGTTATATGGAGGATTTGGAAGTAAGAATGCCTTTTGACGTCTGAATTATTGGTTAATGTTAATATTCTGACGTATTTCGCCTCGGCGGATTTATCTGGGCCAGCTTTACTCCATGCACGTTTACATCTGGCTACCCTTCAACATCAGGTTAGTTTACGATAGCTCATGTGTCGTTATCGAGGGGATCATCTAGAATTTGTACGTTTTTAGCCAATTTTCAACTGGATACAACCATTTACCCCTGGAATTAACAATTTTCAATTGGGTTTCGCAATTTGTCCCTGGATTACGCAAGGTAATCAAGAATCGCTCTGCGTTGCACTTCTTGGAAGCGCTAGAAGCATCGCCTACCTGCAGTCTCTTCGCCGTCCTCTGGTTTCATGGCAAGGGCCCCCTGCGTTACTCGATCCGCTGCAGGGAGCTGGCGACCTCTGCTCCCCGTGCCCTTGACACTCCAGGTGTGTTCCGGAAAAGCTGGTGGTTCTAGTTCGGCTCTGGCCATCCGAGTCTGTGTGCATCGCACGAAGTGGTTAAATTGGGGTGTGTACATGTACTAGCAATAAGACATTTTATGCAATTCGTCCCACCTCATGTATTTTTAGTTTAGATTTAGTCGCAGCTGCATTATTTCCGCTAGCCATTTATTGAAAGCTGCGTTTAAAGTTAATTCGTTTTGCCTTATGTATTTTAGTTTAGATTTCGGGGTAACTGTATCGCTCGCGCTAGCTATTTAATTAGTAGCATAGTTTAGAGGCCCCTTTTTGCGGTGCTGGAAGCTTTGTCTAAATTCACTCACCCCCGTAGCGTTACACCACTCTCTGGATTCCTACAAAGATATAGTATTTTGGGGTCTTGGAATAGACCATAAAGTTATTGTAGGATGTTCGTACTTACCTAGAACACGTTTCAGCTGTGGTTCTCGGCAGAACCTCTGTATTTTAGGCCCCCTTTTTGCACGAGTTTCACTACTTTTAGGTTAAATGTGAGAATTCGGTAATAGGTTGTAGCGCTTGAAGCGCTCACGGACTCGTAGCGGTCAAAATTTAAATATTCGTAAAATAATTTTGAAAGTTTTAGATAATATTGTTAGGAGCATATTCAAGCGTTTGTTTGAACAATCATAATATGCATGATGAGTTTATCATAGAAATCTTCTCGGCTCTGTATGCCAATACAATCGTAAGGTGTTTTGTCCCTTCTAAATTTTGAATATCGTCATAATGTCAGTTCGAGCTAACAGTCGGGGTTAAAGTTAGCTAATCGCTTGCATTGCTCTGTACTGCAGTACTTTGCTTCACAGGGTGCGTGCTATTTTGTGCGCCCATTCGGTACATGCGTTTTAATAGTTATTCGCTCGCCGGAATTGTTCCGACCCTGTCGGCCGTATGTGAACCTCCGCTTTACGGGGCTTCCCATTAGTTTATTTTATCCCCTTGTGGGCAATTTTAAAATTTGGGTTTTTAACTTTCCTTGCTGATGTTTAAAACCAACTTCACGTATCGCTATTAATGTTTCCGTGCCTATTTTAGCGCAACGTAATTACATTTGTTTATGCAGTGCCCATTGCTTTTTAATGTGTTTAGGTTAGGTTAGATATTGATTTGTTTGCCTATATCTATTTATTGTTGTTTCTGTATATCGATTTGTCTATCTATTTATTTATACCCTAATGTTTGCACTATAGAACCAATTGTTAATTAAATAAATATTGTTACGAGTTATTGGTTTTGTTATTATTTGGTTTCCTGGACTTATCTCATACCTTGGGGAGGTCCGACCGAAGGATTTATCGACGTCGAGGAATTGGTGCCCTCTCCCTTAGTTTTTTTGTCAGCTTAGCTGCAACCCCGAGTATAACTTTCGCCACCAGGTAAGGCCGTATTTTGTATTCTTTCGAAGAAACAGCCGATACCATTTTTGTCAAGAAGAATGTCTTCTACAAATTTGTATTCTTGACATTCTTTCATATTTTGCGTAGTTAATAAGTAATAAATAATTAAGTAAAACAATTTTTAATCGAATATCTATTTTGTAATAGCGCTATTCCAATATATTTTTAATAAAAGTTGTTTATCATAAATCATCTACAATTTTTATACAATCAACTTTCTCGCGAGACTAACAGTTTATTTGTTGTAGCAGCTAAAAATTGCATGCAGTGTCGCCCGGCAGCTTGTAGCCACAAAGTAGCGCGCGCTGTGCCTCGCGAAAATGTTTCGACTTCCAACACACACATACACTGCTTGCAATATACATGCAGGGACATTTACATTTTAACACGTTCACTACTAGTACATTCTTATACGTACCAATATGAATTGATCATTTCTACTTATATCATCATTCACACATATTAATTATATCATCTTTAATATTCTAGTTGTACTCATATCATTGATACACATTATGCATTCACAATGTAATAAGGAAAAGAAGAATCGATTTCCGTTTGTAAGCTATTCCTATTTATTCATAAACTGTGCATGTATAGTTAAAATCAGATATGAAAAATGATCAACTATGAAAAAGTGAGTACTTGGAATGAATAAGCGCTAACTGTGTTTTAGAACTGTAATTGGTTTCATAAGTGGAGCTTCAATTTTTTGGAGGAAGTTGACCCTATTCAGCGAGGCACAGCGTACACTACGTCGCCGCTACGAGCTGCCGGGCGGCATATACGTAATCTGCAGACGCATAAGGTATTATGACAACTGTTCGGCTACAATCGGTAATTGATTAATATGGAGCCAATAAAACTTTAAGTAAAGTGCAGACACAGAGGGGCATTAGACGTCTGCAGTTTACTCAGTGGTTTCGCTTTGACTTGCTATATCTTATTAAAAGTACCTTCTAAAATTACTATAAAGTTTTTAAGTATGGAAAGTATGCTCCCAGAAGACTAGGAGTACAAATTTGTTAACGACACAACTGTTTGATTAAATCTAACTACCAAAGAGGAAGTTGAGATTAGCTTCGCATGTTTATATTTCGAGCAACGAAAGTTTACAGACCGAAAAAATGCCGGTAGATATACAAACTGTATCCAATCAAATTTAACCCTTACTGTTTGATTCACACAGATGCGTGCATCAAAACCTTTTTGATTATAATTAATCATGTAATTCAAGTCATAACTGTTCTATCTCATTCAAAGGTCGTGGTAAAGTCAAATTTGCATCTTGCCGTATTTGTTTGCCTCTGTTAATATTGGAAAGGAATTTGTAAGCTTCCCTTAATGGCTTTTAAGCGGATGGATACATTTTCTACTAGAACTTAAGCCGACTTAGCATATTTGGGATCATGTGTTTATGGATTTCGTTCAATTGCCTCATTGAGAGAGCTTAGCATTAAGATTCTTAGAATAAGTACTTATTCCTACGTGCGACGCTCCGATTGGCTACGCAGGGTCGCCTCAGCCAATAGTGTTTGAGCTTGCCCCTCCTTGATGAATTTGCGAGTTCGGCTCGTTGTAAATTCAGAGTCAGTTAGATTCAGAGCCTCGAGTAAGCAAGTTCAGCTAGGCTTTGTGCTGGGTTGCGGTCGTTCTAACTCCCTGGGAAAGACGTTTCCAGGTTGTTTTGTGTTACGGTTACTCGCAATTCGCTACTTTCGCGTGGCCAATCCAAGCGTGTCACAACAGTTGAAGCTTTTGTAAAAAAACATCGGTCCATCAGTGGCGTTTGTAATCGTTGTTACTCAATATACTCGTGTTTGTTAAGTCTTGTTTCACTCCAACAACTAACTGAACCCAAGTTAGGGTTATTAAGTGGCAGTTCCCGGCAATCCCATTGAACCGGAATTCGCAGTGGATTAATTGGGGGCCCCATTCGTGGAAGCCTCTTATCAAGTTAATCATACAAAAAACACTTACAAAATGTAATTTTTCGAAAACAGTTAAAAAGATTTGGTGTGATACACGCACACAACTTCCTGTTACAGTAATTTTATAATTAGCCATAAATTTGATTTTTAATTTTTAAGCATTTGTCAAAACTTTTCAAAAATTACAACTTCTACAGAAACCGTACAAACTAGAACGTCAGTTGAATAGACAAATTTTCTATAAAATTTTAAGCCGAATTAAAATGCAATAATATAGCGGGTGTTCTATTTAAAATAGAAATTAATAAATATAAAAAGGTGACATTTACATTTTATTTTCAATGGGTGAAGTGATTCATTTTCGTACAAACAACACACACACAACACAGTTGTAAATTTTAAAGTCCTTTTCAACCAAATTTCGAGTTACAAGGGATCACTATGCAAAAAAATAACGTGAGCAACACATATGAAAGCAACTTTTTTTACTCATTTGAAAATTTGTGAAAAACAGTATGACTTTAACTAGTTGTACAGTATACTATTGCGTTGTACATACAAAAATAGCTATTTATTGAACCATTGTCCTAAGTGAATTATTCTAAACATCAGTGTTAAAAGCTAGTCCAAGGTAACGTGCATTAAAATCATAGATCGCAGGGTTTATCGTAAATGTGTATGTCAACATAACTTAGAATGTCTAATACACTGTGACAGAAAAAGTTTTAACGAACTAAATTTTTATACTTCTGTTGTGTCGTAGAAAAAATATTGTATATAACAAGTAAAAAAAGTGTGACTACGGCACTTATTATGTAGTCTAACTCGGCTTCGCCTCGTTAAATCGCCTGCCAAATTATATAAATATTCCAAAAACAGTTGTTCTCAAGCCGCTATCTTGGAAAATAGAAGCCCTAATGCGGTTTTCGACGTTATTTAAAACCATTAATTTTGCAAAAAAAGTAAAAAAAAATTTATTAAGCATATAATTTCTATTTTTTGTTGGGCCAATCATGGTGGTACAAAATGGCATCGAAATTTTACACCATGCGGATAAGGTCATGTGCGACATCATTTTGGGTCTCATACGCTTACAACCATATCGGTCCAAGTCAAAGTGTCTGAAAGGAGCAACTATGGTTGCTTTAGTTTCTGAAATTAACAAGCTTTACTTTCACATCAACTGAGCAATATAAAGCGAAACGCACCAGTCGACAGAATTGTGACCATAGGGATGTGAACATTTTCTGCAATGGTTAGTGGAATATATTCCCTGTTCTGGGTAAGATATGCAATGTTCCTCTTTTTGCACACGCCGTTTTGCGATTGCAAAGGTTATTATCAACAACCACTGTGAACTAGTGAAACCAGGACTGCGATGTTCCAACATGTGCAAATACTATCTTGTGAAAACAGCACAGAAGCTTTTGATAATGATTTTCAATATTGCGTTAGTAAGACTATCTAAATTATGATTTTCAGTTGACTGTCCTACATGTAATCTGTGGGAATAGACATTTTCGTAATTAAATATCATGCATACATGCCTCGCCAGCTGGTTTTCTCATAATTTTAGTTACAATTGTGTCTCAGTTGTTAGCATTGAAAGTAGTTCATTCTAGTTTCTCTAATTATATTCAAATATTGTAACGCTATGACAGTATATTTGAAGGCCCGCCAGATCGCTGCAGAGGAAACGGCGTTAACAAGTTCTTCAATTAGAACAACTATACTTAGATAGATCACGAACTTATAAACTCAGAGTAATGGAAACATTCACCAACACAACATCTGAAATACAGAAGGCAGCAGTAACAAACTTAGACACTGAAAGATATAAGTACCTGTATTAGATTTATTAAACAAAGCAGGTACAAAAATATTATAAGTTTTTATTCTGCGTTACCTACTAAAATGGAATAGAGGACCTCAATTTAAGGTTATCATAGCGTTAATTAATACACTACAACTACTCAAACAAATATAGAAGCACTAAAAGGTGCCATTTCATATCAGAAACAGTTACAATTTATTTTATCAGGTTTATGGTACTAATATCGTTAAACACAACTTATTAGATTGCACTACTTAACTGAGAGCTTTACGCTTATGCTGGAGATGATGATCCATGCCCCCAAACGAGCTCGAAGAAGCGATTGCAAGATGTAAGCCGAAGGACCTCCAACAGCTTGCAACAGCGGCGGAAGGCAGTCGACGCCAGCAAACGTCATTCACGAAGCTCTGCGGGGAGGGTACTTCAAACTCGAACTTAGCTCTTCTGTCACTGGAAGGTCACCAAAGCCTCTAAGCCCCGGGTGACGTTTGCAGTAGCTTTCTTTAATAAGCAACCGTACTCGCTGGTAACTTGTACCGTGAAATTGAAGTATTTCACCCCGTATGTGACGATAGAAACCCCAGATAAGAGTCAGTTCATTGATATTATGTTATCACAATTTGAAATAGGAGCAATTTACAATCAGTCTATATAATTATACAGGCGAACGGTCAATACGACAATGAAATTCTGTGTTATTAACCTATCGGAAGACGTGGATGAAAGTCTCAAAACAGTGCCCAAGGCAACGTGTATACCAGCAAATCTTCCTCACAAAATGATTCAGAAATCTGAAGCTAAAAGCTAAACTTGAGGCACTACGCCCACAGAATTCTGCCGAAAAAGGACGCTACATTTTTGTCATTTAAACAACGGACAAACAAAACTTTGTTATGAAACAGCTGTTCCGATTGCCAATAAAACAGAATACATCGACGGCGTCCCAATGAAGGAGCTTTTATATGACCATGTATTTTACACAAAATGTGAAGTTAATTACGCTTTCGACACTTTTTTCATTGTAAATGTAATATGGGCAGACTTAGATTTATTCGCCCTAATTCGCTAATTTGTATTTCATCCAAGGTGGTTTGGAGATTTCTTAAAGCCATTAGGGGGTTTGGATGGGATGGTCGAACTGCTGTGCCATCTGAAGGTTGCGGTTGTAGTCGGTAGCTTTGCTCTTAGCTGTATATAATAGATATAGCACAAGCCCTGGCGTGTTTTTGAATGGGTTACAGATCGGTGATGTTTGACCGGAAAGTACCTTTTATTCAAATAAGATTTCAGTAGTTCAAATATGTTATGTGGCAGCTGTGTTTTGGTTTGTAGCATAGTCCCGAATGGTAAGTTTCGTTAAAAGCCTGAGTTTTGTCGAAAAATACAGCAGAAGAGTACAATTTTGTTTCTAATATATTATTATTTACTTTATTCACAATTCGGTGTATTTGTTCGATGGTGATTCCTGAATCCATACTGATGATATGAAATTAATATTTATTTAGAACTGACTTTTTTTTCCTTTTAGAGATATGTTCTCAAAGACTTTTCATAACACAGGCGACGTGCTCTTCGGCCTATACGAAGTAACTTCTTCTGCTGGTTTTCCGTGATTCAACAGCATTATGATTTTTCTCGCCATTTTTCATTCCTTTGAATAGAAGATGAGCCAAGACCTGAACAACTGCCATTAGATGTTTGTGCTGAAACCGATAGTGCTACCAAAAAGCTGCTTAAGGAAAATTTGAATATACTCGTAACTCGTAAAGGGATTTAACAAGAACTAGGTATTGGACCAACTGCAGTAGATAACATTTTGCCGCAGGCTATGGGTGTTAAGAAGATGTTAAACGAAGAACAAGAACAATAACGGGTAGACTGGCAGATTAATGTTAAAAAAGTTTCATGCAGGACCTTTAAAGCATATTTAATATTGTTACTGGTGAAGAGGTTCGATTTATACATTTAACCTTGCGGCTAAACAACACTCGATTGTTTGGGTTTTTGAAAATAAGGCTATGTCAACAAAAGCTATTCTCGGTAAAAGTGTAAATAAAAAACTATTCCTGCTTTGTTCAGACGCAGTGGTCCACGTGAGGTATTCATTTAGTTCTAGGCGATAGTAAAACTGTAACTCTTGATTGGTATGCAAAAATATGTCTTCCTAAAAGATTTGAAAAATTGTGTAGTGGTCGCCGAAAATCTGGTTTTCCTGGTATTTTGGTGGATAATGCAACTTTGCATATGTCCGTAAAAAAATAAAACGCGGATCTGGAGTTCAGCTGGCCACTCACTCTCAATACTGTAACGAGACATACTTGTGGTGTCGTAATTGCGGACGCCGGTGTCTTCTGATGTCCTCTAGTAATCTATAACCCTCTAAGTTGTGTATATCACCTTGTTTTAATTACACAGATTTTATGAATTAATTAAACAGATTCTCGCAACCTGTGGACTCTTAGGGCTCTTATAACCCTCGTAACTGCAAGTTCTTTATTTAAGTAGACTCACACACACACACACACACACACGTTGATGAAGTAAAACGCCAAAAACGTTTTATACATTTATTAAACCAATAAACGCTGTACTTTCGTATTTAAAACTAATTGTGCAAACCCAAATTGTTCCCTTTCACCTTTCTCAAATTGGACATAATCTAATGTGAAATTGGCTACGCTTTAGTTGTTGATGTTGTAGTAGTAATACTGCGACTTAGTCAGTGCAAGGAAGGACTTGATGGCTAGAAAGGAAATTATCGGTGAAGGAAATTGCGCAGGTCAGCCCACAATCTACTGTAGCGATGAGATCGCCCGCTGATCGAATGTAGCAACGAGTACGCAATTAAAGGTAATAGTAATTACGGGTGTCCGCCCTTAATCTTTTGTAGCGATGAAATCGCCCGTCGACCGAAGCCCTCAATCTGCTGTAACGATGAGATCGCCCGCTGACCGAAGTAGCGACAAACACGTAATTCAGAGTAAAGTAAGGTGCCCAAACTGTTGTGCCCTGACTCTGTCGAGATAATGATTACCTACCAATGTCCTTTTACCATTGTTTAAATACTAGCCAGTAGTGGCTATCCCCTATCGGGAATACCCATGGTATTTCCATTATGACGCAGTATTTTTACCGCAGTTTAAATCGTATTATAATATTTTCGGTGTTCCCGATCTGGATGACTAGCACCCAGAGTCGTAAATTGCTACTTTAATCTCTATTTAGCCTTCGTCTGCGTGACGAATTCCCAAATTAGACTATGTCTAAATATCTCCAGTTCCCTGTAAGAAAAGCGTGAATTATGTGGCAGCATAATCCACTATTAAGCTGAAAACAAAAATCTATGAGGTCCAGGGCCCTGTGTGTAACTTAATATGTCCGCAGTCGCAGCTGCAAGTCGACATTTAATCTAGCTATTGATATGCCTGCACGTGAAACAATTCCTTACATTCGGTAAACGTTTCTACATATAGAAATCACCACACTCAAACGGAAAACTTAAACATCTAATAGTAATTGTTCATGTTTATCTCCGTTGTCATAACCTATAAGTCGCGTCCTCTCACAATACAGTACAAATCTTACCCGCAGAGGTATCCTTTTTTGTCTAGAGATAAAAAGCGTACCTGGTAAAACATTTCCTAGCGCAAATGCTTCGAATGTTTCACCACCTGCCCAAAACGGAATTCTTTGATTGAATTAACAGAAGAGCCCTCATCTTATTATAGGTATGTGAATAGCTGGTTAATCTAAAAAAAGGAATAGAACATTGTTCGGTATTTTTCCAATCAAGGGATCAAACTTCCTCTATGAGCTGCGAACTTATTTTTGCGAAATTTAGTACTAGAGTGTTGAAAATGGTTAGAACCAAAACTGCATCCCTATATACACGTATATCTTGGGCCTTTAAACATACTCTACGGTGGTTTTAATCTTGTAGGTTGAGACTTGTAGAGGATCGATGGAGTTAAACGTTTCCAAATCCCCCACAACCGAATATAAATGTCATTTGTAAAATCGTTCAGAAGTTCGAATTACATGGATATGTTGATAATGCGGCTAAAATTTAAAACTGTTTGTTGGAGGAATCAATGACATCTCAAAGGTTACTTTCAGGAGAGTTTGGTATTTGAGGGCTATCTATACAGCAACTCATTCACGAAGTTGGGTTACAGCTACTGCCGAAGACTTTTATATTCGTTTTTTCAACATCGTAATTTATACGGGTATACTCTCTGTATAAAGATGACCCCGATCCCAGATTGCAATTTTGTGGTAAATTCCAGGCTTTATTAGTCGCTGAACCTGCTTCAAATTACTTCCGAAATCGTCTGACGAAGCAAAATTTAATTTATGTGGTCGTGTTGATCCCCTTATTTGTGTCCATTATTCCAATGAAAACCCCCCAAGTTGTACTGGTAAAATATTTTAAATCGCGTTAGATTAAACATTTGGGCCGGAATTTGGTATGGACCCTTTTTTCTTGAGGAAAACATTACTGGCAATGTTTATCTGACTCTGCTTCAGGAACTTGCGCTATTAGAAAATGATGTATTCTTCCAAAAAGACGGCGCTTTAACTAAATAAGCTGTACAAGTTCGACAATTCCTAGATGATCACGTTCATCAATATTGAATTGGACCAATAGCTCCAATAAAATAGTCTGCAAGGTCATGCAACTTAACAACTGTGTTTTGGGCAAAGTGTTCGATATATTGTTATGAAGGACATCTAAAATTTGAAGATCTTCATTAAAGCAGAATTCTAAACTTTCACTCCTGAAATATATAGTAAGATTTATAGAATTCGAGCATTTTCTTTAATTTTTTTAGATCGATACTTGAATTTTGTTTATTGGTTTTTTGGTTTCTTCATTGCAAATGCCTCTTATCATCCATTGGTTAATTGCTCAAGAAAATAAACAAACGTGTGATTACTTGGATGCAAATGCCGGCTGCAACAAGCTCAATGGAGACGGCGTGTGCAGTTCTTTGAATACTCACATTAATTAAGAGCCAAAAGGGCGCCAACGGATTTTTACCAAATAATGACAGGTGTATCCAGGCATTCAAAGAGAATTCGCAAACTCAAGTAGCACAAACTATTAGGAAAGAGAAGCTCTAGTCAAGTGCAGGTAGCAGTAACAAATAAATAACGCCATAATACGAATATCACAGTATAGAACTGTCATTAATTTATAAACAAAATACCGGTGGTTAATATAACTATAAGCCGACAAGTTGCAAGGCACCTCAAAAAATTGTATAGATCTTAATACTGCAAGTTCACAATGCAGCGATTCAATATTATCGCACAGATTAAAATAAGCCAATACCGCTCTTCACTGATTGCTATAAGGAGAAAATAGTCTACGATACAACACAGCGAATTTAAATACAGCCCGAAGAAGGCTTCCTTTACTTACCCCGATGTGTTTTAGCTACGTGCGAAGAAGTAAGTCAGTAAGCATAAAATTCCCGACAATGGCATGGGATTGAAACATCTATAATTTGTTATTCAGGAATGCAAGTCCGTCGAAAAGGCGCGCGCCACCATTACACAAAAATTAAACGCATGCCCATACATTAACTGAACACTTTGAATACGCTTAAACTGGCTTCATGTCGGTAACGAAGACACGCTGGAAAAAGAACGCCAAGGAAACAATCGCTACCTTTTACTTTCTTGGCTGCCAGCCAAAAGTAGGAGTGGCGCAAGCTCGCGCAATATGAACTAAGTACCATAGACCTTGAAATTGAGTAGATGCGTAACTGAGGCGTAACAATAAGGAATAAGTACTGCAGACATCGAAATTAAATAGACGCGCAATTGAATCGTAACACTCTATTAATGTTTTTGTAATATTCCAGTTTTAAATCTTAACAATAGTTTATAAATATATACTAGTTAGGTACAACATTTACTGATAATCACACGAAAAATCACGAACGACAATCATCTTTCTTCATTCGAATCTCGCATTGAAAAGATCGTGAGATGAACTATGGTTTGTGTTCAATTCTGAATTGTTGTCAGTTATTTATTTTACTTTACTTTCTCTTGACATAGCTCCACTTCTTGGCTACAGGTGGAAAAATAATCACACTATGAAAGTCGAGCGTATATTCTCACAAATACAAAAAACTCGATTTATATTTAAATAAAGTACTCACAATAAGCTAAATAAGAAGTCAATTATTTGGTAGAATCCAGTATGTTTCTAATTATTTTATCAAAAATAATTGAAACTAGTAAAACTGCATTTTTTCTATATAACAAAGAACAATTAATGTTCCTTACTATCAAGCTTTATTAAGAACGAAAGTAAAGTCTGAGTACCAATGTAAGAGTTGAGCTTCATCAAAAGAAACCTACCACTCCTTCATGACAATGGTAGACCCAATAGTGCCATTATATATAGAACAGAACAACACGTTCACACCCTACCTTTAGTCCGAATGTATCCTAATGGGATTCTTATATTTTGTGTAAAGCAAAATATAATTATGGCCGACACTTAAGCTCTTCAGTGTCAAAATGGTTTGACTTGATTAATTTAAAATAAGGAAAAGTATTACACACAGTAACTATAAAACTAAGAACCCGGAAAAACTAATTTTTACTTAGAGTACTTGATTCCCTTGACGGTAAGGTAATGATCTTGTCAGCGGCTGTAAATAAGTTTTTTATTCAACGTGAAGCCGGGACACTTATCTTGACCACGATTCTACATAAAGGATTGAATTTTGCTACGTGAATAAAGCTCAAGTAGGAAGCTCAACGATTCCTACAATTATCTACGCAGCTTTTATCTAAAACACTCCTACAAGCGAACAAACCCTTTCTTATCTCTTGATCTTATACGATCTACACCGGAGCATTTAAAACCCTTATCTCGGAATTCCTTGGCGCCGAAGGTACTGGAGCTAGCAATTCGGTTCGGTGCAAGCAGAAGCTGCAAGAGAGGCAGAATTCTAAATATAATTTAAATTAAGGGTCGTAGGCCCCCTTGCCTTACTTAAATCTTAAAGGATGGCTTATAAAGGGCTGTGGAAGTGCGAAGTGGCTGCGCCACCCCTCCGTAGCGCGGCTGCTCTTACATATAATTCATTTAGATGCCGTTCTCGTGGACGCGAAACACATGAACCAAGTCATAAACAAAAATAAAAATATGCTTTGTTGCACAGAGAAGATTTGGTATGCGTAAAATTGCCACGCCGCAAATGGGGAGCAGGCAAGGCGGGCTTTTCAGTGCTGTTTGTGCTGTAAGATCAAAGCGCTGTTGTGGTTAGCTATTATGTCTTCGTGCCGTTTTCTCTTCTTTTGCAGTCATTTCCACATTGCGTTTAATTTGAATGGCAGAATTTTGGAAGGCTGATGCAGCATGTTCGCCATGAAGCTGCTTTATAATGGAAATTTAAGTTTGATGCATCATGGCTTCGAAGCTCTTTCAATCTGGAAAATAATAATTGAAGATAAATAAAAATTTAATATAATTTTAAGTTCAGAGTTGGGTTACACAGTAAGTTTCTCATCTTTAGAAATGCGGCTCTGGCTTGTTCTATATGTGATCTCACTCGATGTCAGGGTTTACGTTTGTCGTTATGCAGCTGCCAAGATATATGGATTTGTCAAATTTCTCTATTGGGGTGCCATAAATATTTATATTCAGTTTTGGGTTTGGAAGTTTTGTTATGGCCATTATTTTTATTTTTGTTACATTAATTTTTATGCCTGGTTAATCCCCCACTTCTACAACTTTGTTGATTAAACGTTGTAGGGCTTCTACAGTATCAGCAATGATAACCGTGTCGTCTGCATTTCGCATATTGTTTAATGTTGTACCGTTAATTTTTATTCCATCCTTGTAGTCGCCTATGGCTTGGTCAGATATGTGTTCGGAGTACATATTAAGTAATGGTGACAGAACACATCAACCTTGTCGTACTCCTTTTTCTATACATGCAGGTTTTGATGCCATTTGTCCATGTCTAATTGTGGCTTCTTGATTCCAATACATATTTCTAATAAATTCGATATCCTGTATGTATAATCCCTTTCTCTGTAGTAATGACAGAAGGACATTGTGATGTGTCCATATGAATTGAAAATGAGTTACAATTTACCTATTTATATTTGAGTTTTATGTATGCATGTACTATCTGTAACCTTTTTACACCAGTAGGATGCTCGTTAGAAAAATCATGTCGACGGATTTCTTAAAATGTTTCCAAAAATAAAGCTGAAACATGTTTGCCGGTAATAATAAAAGATTTTGTTCTCACTCCAATTAATATTATTTATCGTCTTCGATTAACTAACAATCTGTATAATATATTTAGTTGGGACGAAACTGGGTTTCTGACTCATGCAATGTAACCAAAAATATTATGTCGAAATGCTTCTTGAAATTCTTACAAAGTAGTAATATGCACAACCAAAACTACTTACACTATTTTAGTGTGTTGCAATTGGTTCTTTCCGGCCACATTTTATCAATTAGAAGGGCTTGCATTTGTATACCAACTGTTCCACTGTTCTCCTGGCTGGATGCAAGCGGCACAATTATTAGATTGGTTTGAAAATTTTTGTATCAAATCAACTTCACATTTGGAAGGCCCCAAACTCTTAACCTTCGATAGTCATAATTCCTATATTAGCTTTTGAAAGCTAACAGAAAGCATAGTAGCCGGGCGTCAAAGTTTCCGGCTGCCGACGCCGGGGATGGGAAGGGTGTTCGAGCGTTGGCAGCAATACGTGGAGAGCGCTTGTAGCAGTACGTGAAGAGCTGGCTTAATTTAACAATTTAAATTGAAACGCTCGCTCCTGCATCAAATTTTACCAGCGCTCAAATCGGCGATAGCAAATCCGTACATGCTATGCGCAAAGTTGCGCTGAATGACCGACCGCGTTGCCTCCCATTCAACGATACCTGAAGCGGCTGTTCTGGTAACCGGGCCCGAAGAGTATATAAGAAAACTCCGCAACCATTTGAACTTCTCTTGGGTCCACCGATTCTGATCAGCAAATGCTCTAGCCTGGAAGAGCTTTCCGCTCTAGGCTATCTTGGGCTTAGAACCTGTTACTGTCCGTAGAGCTTGAGTTTATCCCGACTTGAGCCTACCATTACTGATCCTATCCAGTCCCGACTTGAGTGTTTGGACTTCCCTGATCCCAAATCCTCTCCAAACGTTTAAATTGTGACAGCGCTCTCTGTCTCTTAAACACCGTCTATAGAACATGACCTGACCTAGGCGTTTAAATTGTGACAGCGTCGCCCCGACTCTTAAACGTATAAGTATGAGCCCCACGACCGTAATCCACGAGAATATTAACATTCCAATATTAACTGCACCTATATGAATTTTATTGTACGCTCCGCCTGAAAACGGGGCGGATAATTTAACTGTGGCAATTAAATTACCTGCAGGGACAACCCGATACGTCCCACACCGCCTTCCTGCAGCCCTAATGGCGAAACCAGCCATCTGAGCCCGCCCTGGGGGAAACGGCTGCCGCAAAGACCGAATTGTCAAACCAATTTGCCGGCGAAAAGCAAGCAAGTTTCACTTGGAGAATTACGCGGCGCATTCACGCCGGGAACAGCGCATTGTTTTCCAGAAGCACGATCACCAGCTGCATCGACCCTCTCATACCCCAGGAGGCATAGGTATCTGCTAGATCTCTGTATTTTGTGCACCAGTTCACAGCCCGGCAAACGTAAACAAAACTCGGCATGGCAAGGTCACGATTTGGTGGCATCCGTCCCACAGGGACAAAACCTATACTTGGCACGACGCCGGCTAGAACCTCCGTACTAGCTCACCTGCTGAATAACCGCCTTCCGCACACACCTGCTAAAGGGGTTGCCGTTTACCAGCAAACCAGAGCAACACGACCACAGAAAAGCATATTCTTTTGTTAATATACATTTCAATTTATTTAAACGTATTGATTGATTTGTAATATCTAGCTAACAACATTATATTGATGGTAATTATATGGTGTTTCCTTACCCTATGTATTTGAGTTGAGTAAACATATTTCTCAGATTTGAGCTAAGCGAGGTAGAAATTAATAAAAGTTGGAGCCCTTCCAAAATTAATGAAAGTCATATCAAACCAGATTTAAAACGTTACATGACCAGAACTAATTTCCAAAACTAAAGTTAAGTTCGGGAGGGCAAAACGTTACAAAATAACACCAAAACCCTAAGCAAGTACGTGTGCTCACCTCACGTTAGATGACGGGCCATAGAACACATTAGCCCGGAGGGCGTAGATGCTGATTCCATTGTTTTTAGAAAAGCTGCTTCTAGACTGAATGTTCTTAGAATTAATCGTGGGCGTCAAATCCCAAAAGTCCACGTTGAACTCAAGACACCTCGTGCCCCGAGACGCCATCGCCAGGCGGAAGTGTTCGTCAAACTCGAAATCAGCGTGTAGTGAGCTCTATTTCCATTAAAATTATATACAGCTAATAAAATTAATGGGAGAAAGGAATCAGGCTTAACTGCCCCACTATGAAAATATTAAGCTTCTAAAGCCAAAATTAAAAACAGCGGTTACATGATATTCTGGCTTCGTTCAAGAGCTGCAGTTCTATTTCTTTGTAGTTGTTTTTGACACTTGTAATGTCTAGTACTTCTCATTTAAAGTTTATGGCCTGTTCTATAATATCTATCTCTATATCTAGTTTGCAATGTATGGGATCTTTGGCAATTGTCATAGTACAAGTATAAGGTAGCAGCGAGGTGGGGTCTTAAACTTAAAGAAGAGGAGTTTTCTTGCGATAGTCAAATTACCGGGACAATTGTTATTATGTAAATGCATCTGCTGTTTTGTATGACGGTAATGTACTAGAGAATTTTATCCTCTTCGGCCATGAAAAATATCTGTTGTGCTCAGCACCAAGATTTGGAACCTACCTTGTTTCTTGTTCTTTGAAATAGCCCAATTGATTTAAAAAAACGCGTAACAGCACTGCTCTTTGCAAATGAAGATCATACAGCAAATTTCGATTAAGATGCCATTCATAAAATTACATTTAAGCGGAGCAGCCTAGCAGTAACAAAGCAAAATTGTAAATGTCAAGAGATTTATTGGTGTAGATGTACAAAATGCTTCTGGAGAAGCTAACAGAGATTGATTCAAACACAGGCGAATATATTTTTCTGCTCTATTTGGGCGTTTGAAATAAGAAATTAGTAAATATAAATTAATTAGAACGCGCGTAGCTAGCCTACGTCTGGCTGCGTGTGGCGGCGCCACGTGCTTACGGTCGACATGTGCGCTTACAGAAACCTTCGCTTATTGAAACCGATATAGCAAGCGCGCGTGTGGTAGGATGCAGGCTCTTCATGCTGCGTGTGCCGGCGCCACTTTTGCTTACGGTCTGGACGGCCGGCATCGGCTCTTATAATATAAGATGTCGTCACTACATGGGCGTCTATTTAGATAGCTTCCAGTAGTTATAAATCGTTCAACTATGTAACTTTAGATACTGCGATGCTGGGCGAAACAGCAACTCTTCTTAAATTTCGCTTTTGATGTTAGAAATCAACTATTTTATTGGTGTAGATGTACACAGTGCTTAAGCTTTTTGACATCATATTGTTAGTGCGCAGTGTTTTTTTCTTCGCACGAATTTGCAGTTTTTTTTAATTTCGTTCAGTAAATTTTATACGAGATAGAATGGCAAAGTTCTGGTTTTTCTTAAATTTTATCAGAATAGTATGTTAAACGTTACACTATTTGTTTCTGATCCTGAAATAGCAAAATGCACTTAGGTATTCAAATAATTTTATTCAATAATAATAATAAGAAGAATAACACTAATAGCTTCTTATTTAGTTTTGTTAAAAGTTACTCTTAAAGCATCTGAGACAACTGGAAAAGTAATGCAACTCATTAAAAGTGTTTCAAGTATAGCAAAAAGCCTGTAGCATTATAATTTAGTGATAAGCTCGGAACGTTTTGATAAAATCGACTCATAACAGATTGACACATATTGGAAAACTAGTCTTTATTTTAATCGAGAATGGGAGTTTTGCGTAGTTCGGTGCCTAGCAACTGCTGAGAGATGATACGATTCACGCAGTTTTGTACAATATTCGCGACGCATTCAATTACCCGTTACACATGAACAGCTTCGGTTCCAAAACTGTTTTAGTTGATTGCATTAGGCATGCGAATGCGTCGGAAAATATATGAAATACATACACCTACGGTTGTGTGCAATTTTGGAAGCAGACGACGTGCACGAAATAAAATTGAAACTAAAATCGCGTGAATGTTGTAGACGCCACTCAAAATTAAATACTGGATGCAGTATAGTGGCATTAGGTTATTTCAACCAAGTAATTTTATCCTGGTACTGGAGTAAATTTATATTCAAAATGTCGTTTACTATGGATAAGTGTAATAGGAAACCGGAAACAATTTTTTATTGAATTGTACTTTGAGTTGATGTTATACACAACGTGTAGTAAGCTATCAAAAATTCTAGGATTTGAAATTATGCTTGAAAATTAACAACTTTGCTTGGTGTTAATATTGTGTCTAGCGAGGTTTTCTATTTTACTAACTTCGTTCGAAGGATTCTGCTAAATCCTATTGTGAAGTGTCTAAATCATTATTCAACTAACCTGATAATTTGAACTTTTATTATTTTGAGTTTGTACTATTTCCATATATAGTTCTTTCCTTACGGTAATACGTTCGACAACAAGTCTCTTTACCGAACCCAGAAAAAGTATAAAGCAGAAGATCTAAGACCAAGCTACTTCGTAAAAATATTATTAAACTACTTTATCAAAGACGCCTGGATCGAAAATGGATGAAAGACTCATAATATCTACCACTGTAGATTTGTACTTTCTCATAAATATAGCCTTAAAACGTGTAGGATTTGAAAAAACAGAATCTGAAGAGTGGCCAAGCACAAAATTCCAAGACGAGAAAGAAGGATATAGAAGACAATCAACTATACTCAAAAGGTTCAACAAAAAAGAAAAAAACTGAAGTTAGATTAGAGTGAAATCGACTCTGATATCCGCTTAAGATCTTTAGAAACATAGCTAGTCATAAATACTTGCTCTGAAAACGAACAGGGTGAATAAAGTAAGATATTTCTATAACTGGGAGAACAATGTAAGAAAGAGCTAAAAGAGAAAAGGTCGGATATTTCTACTTTCTCACCAAATAGCATACCGAGTAAATACATCGAAATGACACCAATAATGATAGCTAAAGCTTTAAGCTCTACAAAAAAGGAACGGTAGAGTCGGCGGCCTGAAGCAATGACTGTAAATTCTTGAGTATGTATCTCACAAGTTTAAATGTATGTTGTCAATATCATTGGCCAGATATTGTAATGACTGTAAAGGTTCCACGTTGCCGTGCCTGTTTGAAATGACTGCCTTAACTAAAAACTTTAGTAAAAATATAAATTATTAAATAGGGAAAATCACCACACAATACTCTGAGTAGTTACATTAAATTTTTAAAATGTAAAACTTTGCCTATCAGTATCTTAGGCTAATCAAAATGAAATGTATTCATTACTCTTTAATAAAATGGTTAATTGCCCCTTTCTATATTTTATCAAATTGCAATATTTCTTTGGGCTTGCTCCGGAAAAACACAAGACTAATATCTCAGGTTAGGTTCAAATTTGAGTTTTACTTTAAAATTATTCTTCAGAATATTTAACTCAGAGTAGCTCAAATACGCCAAATTTTAGTACAACCGCGCTACTCCCTTCAATTACTCATAACCTCACAAACTTGATTTAACTACAAAAGGTTTACGGGTGCATACAGCGTTTTATTTTGATATTCAAAACCACAGGTAAACTGAAGCAAATCTCCCGCCTAGCAACAACTACCTTGATTTTATTTCAGATCGTAACTTAAAACGTCGCTAGCTATCTTTTGTTCTACTTCCTGTGATAGCTCCAGACCCTGGCCAAAATCGCATTTTCTGGTGACGCCATGCAATTTACTCGAACTGAGACGGATCTGGGTGCTCGGAAATACGATGAATCTCTTCCGCAAGGTGTATTCTCGAAGTACACTAGCTTTCCGGACTCCAACCACATGAAAACATGCCAAACAGTACCTTTGAAATTCTCGCCGATCTCGCCTCGGAGCAGGTGCAGGTGACGCGGATGTCCTTATTCGCTGGAAGTCGCTTCCCTGGATCCAAATCTTGTTCTGGGATGCTCTTACATATCTTCCTGGCCTGTAGGACTTGCGATCCTTGGCTTCTCAAGTTTAAATGGACCGGTGTCGCAGCTCTAAATCTCCAGGTGTCGAAGCCGAAATTCAGGCCGGACTTGGTTTGCACAATTTTTAAACTTTTTATCAGAGAAACTTTTGCTAACACTTCCACATGTGCCCGGTAACCTGTAGAATAATTCTGTATACTTTTTTACTTGGCAAATAACTTATATTATATTAAAACACTAAAATTCAGGAGCACCATTTGCCCACAACTTGACAATTACAGCAATTAATTTCTTATTTTTAACAAAAGAGCATCGCGATCCGATATTGTTTAAAGGAAAGAAGTATTAGTTACAATTTCTCATAAAGGAATAACATTTGATTAACATGTTTGTTGCTTACAACTAGAAATTGTCTTTATTTGTTATGCATAAAAAGTGTCCTTTCGTGTCACACAAAACTTTATTTATCACTGCGCAGCTATGAACACTTAATTTTAAAATACACTGGCACTCGAGTTCAATTTTAAACACGTCACTGTTTATTCTTCATTTCAATAGCCTTCGTTCTGTATTGCACTTTGTAAATTCTATCTTATCTTGCTTCGATTTCCATCTACCTTTCAGCTTGCTTGCTTTTCACTGTCCTGTACGCTTATTAATAACTCTACGCTCATATTCATTATGCACATAACCAATTTTGCATTATTTACTTTCATTTGGCCGGGCTTCAAAAATGCTCAAACCTATCATATTACTTATATTATACGTATTAGCCATCTTAAATCTTTCTTTTACTCAAACTTCAAATGCAATCCCTCTGAAATCTGCTTTGCTTATGCCTGCCTTTATCCCTCTAATGATGCTTCTTGCATCTCATTTCCAATGCATTTAATAACTTCAACTACTGTTTAGATTGCAATTAAATAAAATATTTCAACTCTGCGCTTTAATTGATTTTGTTCAATCATTCTTTCTGCATACAGAATTAAACTGTGAGCTTTAAACCATCTCAATATATCATCTGTGAATCTATCTCATGCAGCACAGACATCTGCAGTTCACTTAGTCTGCATGGTAGGGTTCTCACTGATGCGTATTGTAGAAGAATGTGGTCCTTATGGAATTCAAGAACAAGAAGAAGGAATGTTGAGTTAGCATCACTTAAAATTCAAATATCTTGGGCGTTAGGGTAAGTCCTTCGTCTCACCGTGGAGTTCGAAGTCTTAGCCTTGCAATGTTCCACAAGCAGAGAGGTTGCTTGCGAAGCATGCGTTTTTGCGCTTGTCTCACGCTCGTTTTATTTTACGAGATCAGCAAATTCAGCTTTTCGGTTGGCAGCAGCGCTGTACCCGACCCGGTTGAACATATCGCTCGACGCCCGTGATGGTGATGGACTCCTTTGCATTTTCGCATGCGTCCACCCTTCACTCAGCTAAGTCATTTTTGGCTTATTATTTAATGTATGTTCTTTATTGTCCGTTTTAAATATGCTAGACTAATATACATTTTGTATATAGATTACCGCCCATATTTGATGTGTATTTAGCAAGTAAGTTAAAACCCTTTCCGAAAAGTGAACTCAACGTGTTTTTGCCGTCTTGGCTTTCAGCTGGTGCAGAGCTTTACGGTGTATAAATCTGTGTATTGCGAATTGCTTGCTACTACACGTAATAAATATGAACAGTTAGGAAAGTGAGCGCAGTAGACGTTTGTCTGGTATACATTTGCTCTCTGTCTATGCCAACTACCAGCTATCATATGGTTTCCTATCCCGGCTAAGCTGTAAAGTCTCGCCGGACAAATATTAGTTTATTTTAAATTAACGGTAAATCACACATGTACCATAAAATAATATAAACATAAATTATACTTAGCTGAAATGCAGTTCAATCTCCGAAAAAATTCGAAAATCAAGAGAAATCACAAACTCTGAGCGTCGCACAAAATCTTGGCCAGAAATACTTAACAGCTGCTCTACAAAGTTGAACTATCAAGCCGTGCTCGAAGAACGAAGCAAAGTTAATAGATCCCAGAGTAGGTACGGCGAATTCTAATGGCTTTGTGCTGGTTGCCGTTTGGTGTCAGAAAATGTGCTGGACGCCTACGCGTTTGATGTCACTGGCTGCCCGGGAAGGTTGATAGCTGCGGGCCTAAACGAGGAGTCCATGCCGAGAAGAAGACTGAGGAAGAATGTGACTGATCCTAGAAATTGAGACTAGAGTGTACTCGTGAAGGGACGTGCATTCCGGTAACTATATTCCCTAATTGACGTTTGCTGATCTGGTTCTAGTTAATTCCGCATGAACCGATATGAATATATCTCTCCCGAAATTAACCTGCAGCGGCTTCGACTCACGTACATCCTCACAATGCCACCGGACACTTAATTTACCAACTTTTTGCAACGGGAAAAAGAGCAAAAATCATTGCACAAACCAAAGCATAATACAGCACATATAGAAGCTCCCCCGAAGTGCGATGAACTGCAACCAGGCCTACGAAAATGGTTAGATATTACAACTTTGGGCTTGAAGATGACTGGCTTTAAAAATCCGGTAGCTCAACGAATCCCGCGCGTCGCTCGACATTTATTTTCCACTCACTTACGCTCTGGTTGTTGTAGCAAAGTTGCACAATATTGCGCCAAAAGCGGACGTGCTACTCGACACGTAGCCTACAGCGGCGACTGCCAATTTGACGTCGGAGAACTAAGGTCATACGACAAGTAATTAATTCCCAAACCTGATATAGAACGACCTCTATTGTTTAGCGGCCAAAACGTTTAAGTAATACTTGCGCGAAGCGGGACGGTAAAACAGAAATGTAGAACTCTGCAAGATTACGATAGAGAAGTGGAAGATTTTGCTAGACATTTCGTAAATGAGCTGAATTTTGCAGGAAGCGCTCAAATTTTAAATTATCCTAGCAAGTTATTACTGCAATAGCTTGTAGCTTACGAGAAAATTTTGAAACTGTCTAAATCAATTTTTTACACAAGCTGGATAAATTTTAGAAATTATAATCATCACATAAAAATTGTAGTATTGGACATTTTATTCTTCGAAATGCATGCGCAGATAAAAAATAAAAGTCTACATTCTTAGAAAAAACATTAAACAAACTGTTTGTTTTTTACCAGTGCTGTAAATACTATGCATTTGTTTTTACTAGTAACTTTTCCTAAAACTTTTAATTTTTGAGCCGTAGTCATTCATAGAGCTTAAGAAAAATTCAACTCATGTCGAGTAAAACTGTTTTTAATTGCTATATTATTTTTGCAAAGAATTTTTCGTCTGCTCAAAGTATGCAGAAGTAGCGAAATGTTACCTCGAAAAAATAAAAGGCACAGATCATTGAGTTGAAAATTAATATTGCCTCATAAATTATTTTTTTTCTCCATTGCTTTACAGGTTGACTTTTCTGGGCCTTTCATCGTATCTTGATGTCTCGCGAACTCCATTTGTCTGTTGTATAAGCGGTAATAATAAAATATTTCAGTTTTCGATTATTTAATATCTACATTCTTAAATATATTTAGCAATAGTATACACAAAATATCTCCAAATATAATTTACAATAAACTTGCAAATTTTGTACATTAGGTTTAGATGAAACTATATAATAGATTTTATCTACGACCACCACTAAAAGTAGGCCTTTTAGCGCTAGCTTGTTTCACTAAAAGTGACGTTTTATAGTTTACCGTGGTTAAAGCAATCAGCTGTTTACTTTTAGTCCATGTGCTAAAAGTGAAGTGAGGTTATAAAACTACAATTTCGAACTGGAAGTGAAGTTGTAAAGTTATTCTAGTTGCTTCTTGCGTTACAGGTAAAGTGTTTTTGAAATAATTAAAGCGTTATGTAATGAATACAGTCAGATGTGGAGTATTAATAATTACATTTCGTAAGTCACCTTGACTACTGTCACTGGCAAACATTTGCCCGCGCGGCATGGCCTACTGTTTACTATGACATAAATTAGAAGTGTCGTAGATGCAAACCTTTGTTAAATCGATATTTATGGATTAATAACGGTAAAATTAAGGTTGTAGATAAAATACTGTATGCAACGCGTGCTAAAAGTCGTTTATGCACGAGACATGTTATGAAACTCAGCTTTCGGCTTCGTTTCATAGTTTTCATGTTTCGTGTATAAACGTCAACTTTTAGCACTTGTTGCATAAATAGCCATTTTCTACGACCACTACTAAAAGTAGGCTTTTTAGCAGTAGCTTGTTTCACTAAAAGTGACGTTTTATAATTTAGCGTGTTTAAAGAGATCAGCTGTTTATTTTTAGAGCATGTGTGGTATAAAGTGAAGTGAGGTTATAAACTACAATTTCGAAGTGGAAGTGAAGTTGTAAAGTTATTCTAGTTACTTCTTGAATTAGAGGTAAAGTGTTTTTAAAAAAATTAAAACGTTATGTAATGAATACAGTCAGATGTGTAGTATTAATAATTACCTTTGATAACTGACTTTGACAGTACTGGCTCCACAAACATTCACCTGCGCGTCAATGTCTACTGTTTATTATGACATAAATTATAACTGTCGTAGATGGAAACCTTAGTTAAATTGATATTTATGGATTAATAACAGTAAATTTAAAGTTGTAGAAAAAATATTGTATGCAACTCGTGCAAAAAGTGATTTATGCACGAGACATGTTATGAAACTCAGCCTTCGGCTTTCATAATTTTCATGTCTCGTGCATAAACCTCAACTTTTAGCACTTGTTGCATAAATAGCTAATAAGTGAAGTTGTAAAGTTATTCTAGTTACTTCTTGAATTAGAGGTAAAGTGTTTTTAAAAAAATTAAAACGTTATGTAATGAATACAGTCAGATGTGTAGTATTAATAATTACCTTTGATAACTGACTTTGACAGTACTGGCTCCACAAACATTCACCTGCGCGTCAATGTCTACTGTTTATTATGACATAAATTATAACTGTCGTAGATGGAAACCTTAGTTAAATTGATATTTATGGATTAATAACAGTAAATTTAAAGTTGTAGAAAAAATATTGTATGCAACTCGTGCAAAAAGTGATTTATGCACGAGACATGTTATGAAACTCAGCCTTCGGCTTTCATAATTTTCATGTCTCGTGCATAAACCTCAACTTTTAGCACTTGTTGCATAAATAGCTAATAAGTACTGCAAGTATTAGTATAAAAGTCGGTTCCCTTACTTGCTACAATATACTTTTTCCGTTACCATTTTCCCAATTATTAAATAATCCACGTAATTATACACAGAAACACATTTAAATTAAGGTTTACTAAATTTTGCATTGACATTTTATTAAAGTTATTTAAGTAGGTATCTACAATTCATTAAGAAGAGCTTATAACACATTGTACCGTTGACCGTAGATATTTGCATGTAAAATTCTCATATCCACTAATCAGCTTTATGTCTTCGCAGAGGGGATAAACATTTCATGAAAGCAATTGTGGCTTTTTGAGCACGCAATACTTGGGTGTTATATTCGAGTTTTTTATTGCCAAAGTTAGATGTCCATGTACGGACTAAATTTTAAATGTTTTTCTGTTTTGTGAGGCATTTACCAATACTGTTTCTCACAGCTTCGGTAATTAACCGACGAACATTTCTCTAATGAGAATTGACGTAAAATTTATTCCAATTTCAGTTAATGTGAATAAGTTTAACCAGCAGTCTATACTTGTGTAATAAAAAAGGCTTATGGCATTGAAGATCGGGGGCTAAATAGATCTAAACTGCTGGACAAAATTATCGCATCACAAAAAAATATCATGAAAACTAAATTTTTCATATTGTTATAAGTTTTAAGAGCTTCGCAATAGTATTAGTAGTATTATGAAGGGACATTTATTTATATACCTCTCAAATTACGTACATGAACTGAGCAAGAGCAATTGATATTTATGGGAATTTATGACGACTTGATCAAAGCAAGTGGCCATCAATCAATCTGGGTAAAGGAAGATTTAGTGGTATGAATACGAGCTCACTCAGATTAAATTATCGATATAGCGATGCAAATATCACATCATATAAGGAACTATAAATTGGAGTTTGTAGCTAACAGAGCATTACGTTATGATACATTTGAAAATACACTTTTATCAATGCAAACTTGAGAACAATGCAAATAAAGGCAAACTGATAAGTGCCCATTTTATTCTATTGGGAGCTTTAAAAGAACAGTTCTGAGCTCACCTTAAATTTAGCAAACTTTATGTAGTACCTAATGTTTTTATCTTGGCGTAGTCCCTGAACAGCTTTTCCTAAGAAGAATTTTTGTTGCAAAATATGTTTTGTTCTTTCTTTTTATCTGTGGCTGATAAATAATAAGTAGTACATTAAAATGAAATAACATAAAAAAACTGTTTATACATCAACAAATGTGCCGTGACTAAAAGTTTTATGAAACCGCACAGTTTTTTGGTTATACATTTGCATGCAATTATATTATCCGAAACGGTCACAGTTTCTAAGACTATACAGTAATTACCACATTACAATGTAGGGTATTTTTCCAGTTTTAATAAATAGCATCTGTTATTTCACTATCTTCTATAAAATTAACTAAATGTTTCTTTAAACTATGTATAACTGTAAAACGAGCAGGCTATACACATACAGATACATACATCTGACATTCGCTAACGATCGCACACATTATAAAGCAACTTATGACCGGGGTTAAGCCCTAAAGGTTATTTTACAACATGTGAGCGTATTAACTAATAAACGCATTCAAAATTGTGGTAATTTTACATATGAAAATTCTTTTTCCAGTATATTTTAAATTTACGGTGAATTATACATGCAATCTAAAATAATAAACACATATAACTTAGCTGGGTGCAATAATTCAATCTTTGATAAGATGCTAGAATAAAGGGAAATCGCAAACGCGAGAATTGAGCGAAATTTTGTTTCGACCATGACTCGATCGCAAACAAAAGTTGAGCAATAAAGGCGGAATCACAAACGGAACCCGTGACTCGAAAATGGAACCAAAATACACAACACCGAGGATGTCCACGGGTGCAACGTGCGTCAATTCTACACGCGATGTAGGATTGCTTCTCTTAGAACTTCGTCGGAAAGGTGCACAACGGTAGTTCTTAGAATATCTAGGAGCAATCGACGTGAATCCACACACTGACAACGAGATGTTTGTGCAGGGTTTCGTTGGGATGTAGGATGGTTGTGAAACGACAGATAGCGTGAAGACACGGGAGTTCTTTTAAATGTATTCCACCGAAGGTCAAAATAATATTCCGTGAGAATCTAGCAACATCGAAATCGTTATAAATTTGCCAAATCGACACTGGGGGAGGGCTTCAACTGACAGCTATATTTCCGGAACGATAGCGGTCACTGACGCACAATATCGCAGTCAATTGCTGGACTGCCGATCGGTTTCCGCGATTAAATTTTGGCGCAAGACGAAGTTCGACGAGATGAATAATCGACCCCTCTGCTGTGTACATTCAAGATTTAATGGCAGTGATGAGTTTCAACATCATCCAACAAATATCTATCTGTTGTGTATAATCACTAGCTACTTTAACTTCGCAATCCATTTCGTGTAAGTATAGACTAGCAGTGGACGTGACTCAGAGGTACGACATTTGGCTGCTAACCCCAGTAACTCAAACGTCGATATTGTTACACTGACTTTGCATTTCAGCTGAAGTTGCATCTTGTCAGATTTCAGTATAAGGTTGTATAGATTATCTATGTTTATCTTTCTCTCCATATTTCAGGTATTCGCTGCTAAGGTAATTCTGATTTAATAAAAATATTTAAATTGCACGTCTAAGTATGTAGCTTCGTTATCGAAAATTGTAGATAATATACATTCCCAATTTATTAATGTTCCGTTTTCTTGGAGGCAAATTTTAATTACCTTTGTCTTCTTGTTTGAAAAAGTACCGCCTAAGCCTTTTTGGTAAATCATAGCATAGGCTTGCATAGTTTTTTCTTGCTTCCCGCCAAAATGTATTTTTTCATAAGTCACTAGATCTTACAGGTAACGTTATACAGATAACGAAAACTTGTTATTGCTAAGTATTTCGTTTAGCTGTATTAGTCAATTACAATTAATACAAACATTCAGAAATTTGAACCTATTTTGTACATAATTATAAACACTTCCTCCCAATCGGGCTTGTTTCCTCAAGCGCCATCTAACGGCAATGACACAAGCTTTACTACTACGGGGTGCTATTTGAAACTTCATCTTTATGCGTTTAACTAAGGGAACAATACAATAACCGATCTAAATAATTTATTTAATTCGTATTGGTAGTCGTCATGCCGAGTTATGGTCACTCTCAAGGCTGCTTAAAAAAAAGTTTGCTTTTTACTAGTTAAATTTTAAATAATTTTATCAGTCATTTATGTAACATTTTTAAACATATTAACAATCTCAATGTAACTGTGCACCATTAATTTAAAATATGTTAAATTTCTCCCTACCTTGTGTATTCAAACCTCAAATTTGACATGCGTTTTAAACGCAGCAGCTTATTATGTAGCAATTTTTTAGCCTGATGATGGAAATTGTGTCTCATTTATAACACATTATGTCAACATTCATTTGCTAACTTATTGAATGAATCCTTGTGGAGAGAAGCCGGGTAGCGCAGTTGGGAAAGCGTTAGGCTTGCATTAAGCAAGTTCTCGGTTCGAATCCAGCGGGGGCCGCAATTTTTCCGTAGCCCTAGCGATTGGAATCGAACTTGGTGACACCATTCACAGTTGGGCACCAAATTAACTGTGCTCTATTCAGAACCACAAACCTAAGAGATAGAGTAACAAGGTCAACACATCACCAAGACACACACCGCACACAATGGTTGCTGCGCAAACACAAAAGGCGCGATCCACCTTGTAACCTGAATCCGGGGCAAGTCGAACATTGTACCGCCAGACTCAAGCGTATAAAGCAGCAGTCTCTACATCACAAGGTAAAATGAGGTTACCGATAATACATACATACATACATCTTTGTGATGAAGACAAAGAAGGATTTTAATTGCTTTAACTTCTCAACTCCACTATTAGAATGGTTTTAAGCAGTAAAATAATATATTGTATAAATATTATATTTATGTTCTCCATTTCTCGGTTTTATGTCTCATTATTAATTTTGTCAATAGAATTCCAGTGTGGAAATAAAGCAAATATATCTTGCAATCATTGTTTTAATAAGCTATAAGTTGTAGATTATTGCTGAGTAACATATTGCTTTCGATTGCAATAATACCCAGAATTGGTTATTTTAAGCCTTTATAATTATAATAGCAATTAATAACTTTCAAGAATTTTAAATATTATTTTTATAAAATGTTCCATAAATTGTATAATTTGAATTTGCAATTGCATTGGCCTTGATATAGTAATTTGCAGAACGATATTAGAAATAGTGTTAGCTTTGATTTGAATTAAAAAATGTAATTCGAGCATGCTTTGAAATGACAATAACAATGTAAAATCAATGTAAAAATTGGGAAGCGAAGCCAGAAGCTTGGTCGTGTTATTTTAGCTTCCCCACAAATAATTCATTTAAACGTGACTCAATACCAATTTTCTCAATGCAGTGTGTTTCAAATTAGCTCAGTGTCCTTTAGTAGACTGTAGAGTATTTGCCTTTTATTCGTGGCACCTCTGCATGGAGTAAAAGTTTGAACAGTGCGTCAAGTGTACCTAGTATTACGGTGCTATTTTGGAAGTCCTAGCAGTTTAGTTGAAGCACTGGAAGTTGGTCGTAGGCAGCGACCTTCGTGGGAAGCAGCGAAGCCCTAGGTGTGCTGCAACAGCATGAGTTGGAAGCAGTTTTGGGGCAGAGCGAGCTGCAGGAGTCGTTCGGAGAGGCATCTTGGCTTATTACAGCAGGCCAACGGAGAAGAAGGGCTCCATTCGTCGCGAGATTTGTTGCGAGCTCCATTTAAGTCCTATTTTGCGTCGCAAAAGCCAATACAAGGTCAGGAAAGGTTTATCCTAAAATTAAAATCAGTGAATTTCCTTAGTGGCGTCGTTTTTGTGTTTTACTTCCGGTAGAAGCCTCTCTCAAGTTTTTTGTTTAAAGTGGTGCCTGTTTACCTACGCTTTTGTCATCACCTAGCCAACGCATTAATACGGAACCATCAACGTATTTGTTAAAATGAAGCCAACTTGTTTTGTAAAAATGTGAAGTTTGATCTCCATATTTAACAGCTCTTTTCCATTAATTTAAAAGTCTCAAATTATGGCGATCCCTGTAGAGAAATAAGCAGTATTTGAAAGATTGCAATTAATAAAAACTAATAATTTATGTTAGTAGCGAATATATTACAAATAATTTTACAAACAAATATAATATTTACTAGGATGTAGGAACCCAACCCAATTGAGATAGAGTCATTAATAAAATTTAGAAAGAAATAAAATACAAAACCGAAAATCCGGATAAATCAAATTGAGGGTCAGTCAACAATAATTTAAATTGATAAATAAAAGAAAGCGACTACCCCATTCGTAATACATATACATATGGTAATGATACAAGCAGGGGTATAAAAATCAATTTGAAAATATGATTAAGGGATTACAATAGTTAAATATAATCAGGATCAATTTAAATATGAATTGGGAATATGAATAATTAGTATGCAATTAGAATTATAATTGAATAAATGGCTTATTGAAAAACAGATGGATTCAAATATAATGTAATATTAAAAAAGGGTATAATAAATTATTATAAATAGTAGGTAAATTAAAAATAAGGATATAGAGTGTTAAAAGTAGAGAATGATATCGTTAAGGACTTTCTGTTTTGATTATTAAGATAACAAATTTGAAAAAATTTGCCTGTAATTAATTTGGTGTAATAGAAAAGTATAAAATAAACCTTATTTTAAAATTAATATGTTTGGAGATTAATTGTAAAACTAAATTTGCGTGGTGATATGAAAATGAAATTTGATTGAAAAAGAAGAAGAGATATAAAGCTAAGGAAGCTTTCAAGTATGTGGTAAAAAACTAAACTGGCAGCAGAACTAATCTACAAAGGAGAATAAATAGAGAAAGGTACGTAGGTACTATGTGAAGTTTATTGGAGAATCACATTTGACATTGTATATCGATTGATTTGGATTACGTCGAGCTGTTGGTACTAGAAGAGAATTCCAAGTAAGGACCATTGGTAAAGGAAGCACGTTTGAGGGATTTGGCCGATGCAGTGTTGAAGTTGGGTGGCTGCAGCTAGGGTGTATTTGGTTCCGTGCTGTGTAGGAGTTTGTGTCCCTAATTCTGGTCAGTTTGGACATCTTGTCTGTCATTGGAGCTATTTGCTGTGTTTAGGGACTGAATCGGTTGTGGTAGTAGGCAGAGTGGAGCAGATTGGTTGACATCTAGGACATTATACGATATACTTCTACTTGTACAAGTGAATGTCAAGCTTATAAAGTTGTCCAGAACAAGTTAAAATTTCGGTGGCTATGTTTAAAGTTTAAAGTTGAAATTTTGACACAGAGTGTATGTAGTGGTTAGCGTTCTAAAAACTTGAAAGTTATTGTAATTCCAATTACGGTAACAGAAGAATCAGTAGTGATTTTCTTACAAGAAAACTTCACCTGAATTAAAGGTATCTGCTCAAAAGCCAGAGGTCAAATATCATGTCAACTACGATTACCTGCGGTCGTTGCACTGAGATTATTGAATCCTCAGAATCTGCTATTTGTGCACAATGTGGAAAGAAGTACCATTTTGAATGTTCGATTACTGAAAGTAGCTACAATAAATTATGTAAAAGTAAAAGGGCTTGGAAATGTCATAATTGTGTCGGAACAATTACACGTAACAGAGCAAGTTCGACCTCAACCGGAAGTCTGCAGAACAATCCTTTGGATATGGCTGCTCCTATCGAAGTTCCAAAAAGCTGCAACAATGCTGATCTAGGCGAAGTTATGAAAGTGTTATCTGTAATAAATAATAAGCTCGATTCTGTCGATAAAGAAATGCAAGAGCTTAAAAATGCTATGTCATTTATTTCTGCTCAATACGATGATATAAAAAAAACCTTAACTGCTAACACAGCCGATCTAACAACCATCAAGAAGGAAATAGCACATTTAAAACAGGAAAATAAGGAAAAAGACGCTGTAATCAAAAACCTCAGCTCCCGTTTATCAAATTTAGAACAATACACACGAAACCGCAATCTAGAAATTTTTGGTATTAAACAATTTGACGGAGAAGATTGCAAAGAATTGGTTGCAAAAATTGCTCAAGAACTACATGTTGACATAGCGGTAGACGATATAGACATTGCTCATCGTGTACCGACAACCAGAAAAAATGTCCCACCGCCAGTAGTAGTACAAATGAACTCGCGTACCAAACGTGAAATGCTTTTAGAAAAAATGGTGCTGGTTGTAACTAACAACAATATTAATGGTATGTGAGTTGGTGAGAAGATATATATTAACGAACATTTAACATACGAAAATAAACAGCTTCTACATAAAGCAAAGGAACATGCTAAAGTCAAAGGCTATCGTTTCGTGTGGTTCAAAAATGGCAAACTATTTGCAAGGAAGGATAATGGACACACTGCAATCAGGATCGAAAATGAAGAGGAAATTTACTCAAAAATGATGCCCGCACCGACCCATCTATAATCAGTGTTCCGGTACGATTTGTATTTAATTTCTTTTGTTATCGTTCAATTTATTTATTTAAATTTTTCCATACACTGTATTTTGTTTTTGTTTAATTATGGATTCAGACACCCAAACATTCATAAACGATATAGAGTCGGATGACATAGTCACACTTAATGTTAATACGATAAATGAAATGAAAGAAAATATAACGTGCACAACCAGTGGTTTTTGTTTTAGAATTTTTCATATGAACATAAGAAGTATAGCAAAGAATTTTGATGAATTTGAGTTACTTATTACTGAAAGCAATCTAAACTTTGATTTTATAATACTTTCTGAAACTTGGTTTATTGAAGATGTGTCGTGCTTTAATATCGATGGTTACACAACATACTACAACAATAGTAAATATAATAAAAACGACGGTGTTGTAGTATTTGCAAAATCAAATTTACCTGTTGATATCACCATGTTTCATTTTGATAAGCAATATAACATAATGAGATTAAAAACTACAATCGCAAACAAACAGTGTGGTATAACATCAGTTTATAGACCTCCTTCATATCCAGTTACTGATTTTTTAGAGCAAATGGAACAGTACATTTCTGATAATGGTAAACTTGCTTGTGAATTTCTCGTTGGTGACATTAATATTGACCTACTAAATTCTAGCGATCCAAACGTTCATAATTATTTAGATATTTTAAGTAGAAACGGTTTCAGTTCATGTATAAATGCACCTACTCGAAATAATAAAACATGCATCGACCATATCTTTGCTAAAATAAATAATTACAACTTTCATATATTACCAGTAGTTCTACATTCCAAAATTACAGATCATTGTCCAATTTTACTGCAACTTAGCTGTCCAAACTCCAATAATAATTTAAAATCTGGTGGCATTATAATTGCGAAGAAACAACAAAAAACTATAAAGATTGTGGATTACCGAAAATTAAAAGAAAATCTGAGTTCAGTTCTTTGGGATCAAATATTGTCAGAAAATATTGATGATTCACTAGAAACACTTGTCGAACTAATACAAAAAGAATTGTTCTCTTGTAGTAGAATAAAAGTACTAAATAATAAATATAAAAAGAGAAAACCATGGATCACTAATGGCATTATTCAATCTATAAACATTAGGGATAAATTATATCATCAAGCCCGTTTGTATCCTAATAATGCAATAATACAAAATACTTATCTCAGATATAAAACTTCAATCTCAAATCTGATTAAAACTGCAAAAAATAGTTATTACAAACAAAAAATTGAAATATATAAAAATAATTCACAGAAACTTTGGAAATTAGCGAAAGAATCGCTTAATAAGAATCCACCAAAACAAAACATAAATTCACTTAAAATTAATGGTGCAGATCTAAAAGAGGAATCTGAAATAGCTATTAAATTTAATGAATATTTTATTAATATGAGCAAAAATCTAGCAGAACAAATTAAAATAGACAGAGAAAATATAAATGCAATGCTAAATCGGGTACCGAAAAATGTCAATAACTTCTTTTTAACACCGACAGACACAACTGAGGTTTTGAACATAATAAACTCACTAAAATCTAATAAATCTCCAGGTGCAGATAATATTACGGCCACAGTCCTTAAATCTATCTCAGAAATAATTGCTGAACCCCTTACAAGGATATTTAATGAATGTTTTTTAAATGGTTACTTTCCCAATTGTCTCAAAACTGCTATCGTAATTCCATTATATAAAGATGGCTCTAGAGATTCTGTTAATAACTATAGGCCTATATCTTTAATAACAAACATTGCCAAAATTCTTGAAAAATTAATAAAACGTAGACTTATGAACTTCTTATTAAAGTACAACATTATATCACCAAATCAATACGGATTTATGCAAAATAAAGGAACTGAAGATGCAGTAACCCACCTTTCTAGCAATATATATGATTTACTAGATAACTCTAAAGCATGTGCTGCTGTATTTCTTGATTTGGCAAAGGCCTTCGACACCGTGAATCATGACATATTACTGAAAAAAATGGAAATTCATGGGGTACCAGGAGTTCCTTTAGATCTGTTCAAAAATTATTTATGCAATAGGACTCAGGTTGTAAAAGTTTAAGATCATATAAGCCCGCCTTTAACAACAATGTGTGGAATTCCGCAGGGAACCGTATTAGGTCCGATATTATTTTTAATCTATATTAACGACCTGTTAACTTCCACGGTACTCGAAGGTAATATTATTGCATATGCAGATGACACTGTCTTAGTGACTAATGCTGAAAACTGGGATATTGTTAAAAATTCAGTTATACGAGATCTAAATGTTATAAAAAAATGGTTAGATGCAAATATATTAACGTTAAATTTCTCTAAAAGTTACTTTGTTTGCTTTAGTATTTATGAAAATACACAACCGACATATTCAGAAATTATGATACACAGTAGTAACTGCCCTTTAAGCAACTCTAAATGCATAAAAATTCATAAAGCTACATCTGTAAAGTATCTAGGCGTCATTATCGACCAATATATGAGATGGGATGTTTATATTACTAACCTGTGCAGTAAGCTCAGAAAACTATTGTATACTTTTAAAAAACTTAGAGAAATTTTAACCTTTCGTCAGCTTACTGTTTTTTATTATGCACTAGCGCAATCACTAGTATCATATTGCATTATTGGTTGGGGCGGAGCAGGTGGGATGTATGTGGAGCGTGTTAAGATAATACAAAAATGCATCTTAAAGGTAATTCTGAAAAAAAATATATTATATCCTACTCACCTCGTTTATCAAGAATCTGAAATGTTTAGCGTTTCTCAATTGTACTGTCTTTCTATCTTAAAATATATAAATAAAAACCCGTTGTCTATTAGTCGATTTGCTCATGAATATAGTACTAGAAACAAAACTGATGCTATTCCAATAAGAACCAATAAGGCAATTGGCCAAAAATGCTTAAAATACTATGCACCAAAAGTTTTTAATAAATTTCAGAGATACATTAAAGAATCAGATATACATCTAAATTTCAGAAATGTTAAAAAAGTTTGTAAGATCTTTGTGAGGCACAATATTAGAGACATGACAGATTTCAGTTAAGAGTTTCAACAAAAAAAAAACAAAAATTTAATAATTGATTAGCATAAATAGTTTTTGTTTTAAAGTTAATTTGTTAATTAATATGTTACACATCATTTATCGTTTTTACTTTAAATAAACGGACAAGTAGAATAATTATGATTATACAGCGCAATACCACACGCGACCTTTAGCGGTCTAAGTGGTCTAATTCTGTTATTCCTAAATGATACTTTGTTTATATTATTTTTGATAAATAGCTTTTTTGATATGTATGTATAGATAAGGTTCTTCTTTATTATTACTATTATTATTATTGTATATTTATGTGTTTCATTTTCGAATAAAAAATATTATTGATAAGTTCGAGTTAAAGGTGGGTCAGTTTAGATATTTGGGTAAGCACTAAAAGAAAATAAAGACTTAAAAGGTGAATTTATTATTAAAGAATTACTTACTGTTTGATAATGTTGTGTGACTAATGACACGATCTGGTATTTGTCATTTAGTTTTTAAATTTGTTTGACATATCGTTTGACAGAAGTTATGTTGGACTTGTAATAAAATTATAATTAGATTTCAGAATAAGCAATCTAGATAAAAGGAATCCACCCCTGATTTTCAGAAGCTAGCAGAAAGAATAATTACTAACATTCAAATAATAAACAGGGCAATTTAAATTGTTAAAAAAAATAAGTCATAAACATATATTAATAGGTTACACGAAGTAAGAACCTGAATCAGTACAGATTAACGGCGCGCTACATGAAGTCGTATCGTTTTTTTTCCTTATAAAAAGTAATTTTATTGAATATTGTTTATTTGTAACGTCAGGTGAGCAGATGACTCAGCAAGCAAATGCTCGCCTCTCAGGTAGCTGACCCGGGTTCGAATCCCGGCGACTCTAGAAATTTAAAATCGTACGCTTCTCGGATACCACGATAACACCTGTGGTAGTCGTTAACCCAGCAAGAGGAAGTTTTTTCTATGCAAAATAGTTCCACGCCAAGCTATAGTGTATGATGTATTTTGAAATGCCATAAATTGTTTCTATAAAAACGTAAAACAAGAATAAAATACTTTGTTGGCCGTTCCGGGTTAAAATACAAAGTCTACCAGTTTAGTTTACAAGCGGTGAAATGTGCAGAGCTGCATGTGCAAATCGTGGTATAGAAGTGGCTGTTTTGAAAGTCGTGTATAATAATGGTTACACATGGTAGTCAATGTGACTAGAATACATGCATATTTGGTAATTGTCAGTTTGCTTATACTTAAAAAACATTAAAGAATGTCTGAAAACCTACATAATTACTTTTAAATATGCTTTTTACTTTTGTCAATAAATAACAACGACTATAGTTACTACCAATTATTATTAGAGAAACTGACACTGTAAAAGTGTTAGTTTAGTATAGCTATATAAAATGTGTCCTTATTTCTCACTAGTTGTGTACAAAGATATATGACTAGGGTGTACTCTTTTGTTTAATATTAACTAATACAGAATCCCGTCAACCAATTGGGTGTCTAATTCAGAGACAATAATATCTATTAAATTTTTTTCTATGTAATTAATTAGTGGAATGAAGTTTAAACATATTAAATTTGCTATGAATGTAGAAAATAGATAGTAGATTAATTTGTATCGCTTAAAATGTTTTTCTGGTTTT
The DNA here is from genome assembly GCA_940337035.1 of Agriotes lineatus. Lineage (NCBI taxonomy): Eukaryota > Metazoa > Arthropoda > Insecta > Coleoptera > Elateridae > Agriotes > Agriotes lineatus. The sequence continues at coordinate 72,165,514 of OW679199.1, forward strand.
TCTGAGATTTAAATTGAGACCGAGAGGGCATTACCAATTAGTTTGTAATGACAATTCACTACTTCATTAGAGTTCCTGCTTTTAACTTCTTTCACCTAATTGCATTTTCAATTAAGGTAATAAATTAAAAGAAACACTTGAACTGTCTGAAAACTTATTTTGTTACCCGTCGTTTTATATTATGTGTCCGTGTTTAAGCCTCTGTCCGTCAGCTGTCAGAAGGGGGTGCGTAAATGATAGATGCCCAAAAGCTTAGAGTAAGAATTTTAAGAAAGCAACATTTCTGTGTGTTTGGCTGCTCGATTTTCTGTGCAGTTTTTTCTTTGCATATTTAAATAATTTTCCACAATCCGGCATTTTCTTACTCAAAAGGATACAAATTTATGGTTTCATACGTGGTGAAACATGGAAGATGGGGAGCGATATATCATTCTTAGCACATTTCGGCTTAGCGAAAAGATTTAGTATAAGTAATTCTGCTTTCAAGCTTTATAGCTGTTTATGTAATGCAGAATTTACTTATTTTTTGTAAGAGCTATATTATTTTTTGTAGGACCAATATGTTATTTTACATATAATATAATATAATATAATATAATAACACCTGTTACATAAGTTTTGGGAAAAAATTATCATGCCCTCTGTGACATAGTAAAGCTAATACATCTAGTCAACTATGGAAAAACATGTTGCTAGAGGCTTTGTCAATTTGTTTGATATTTCACATTTTTATTTGTCATTTGAGAAATGGCGTATAAACTAGAAATTAGAAAGTCAGTCTACAACCTGGTTGGACAGCTACTGAAACGAGATATAGTAAACATTCTTTGCGAGTAAAATATTTCAAAAAGTACGATATATCATACAATTCGGGAAGGCGAAGAGGGTATTCCATGTATAAACCTGCCAACAACAGGCCGTCCACGTAAATTAACTGAAGTTCAGGTCAATAGACCAGCCGAGCGTTCCAAAAACACCATTGGGGTGTCCGTCCGTAAGCTATCCCGTTGTTTCCATGTTTCGAATGCTACAATTTCTCGATAGATCGCAAGAAAAGGCTTAAAATACAAGAAAAGCAAGTCTACCGCCGCACAATTGGCCAGAATCCCTGGTTGTTGCCGTGCTTTGAGACTACCATTTCGCTAACAACCGGACCATTGCCTTGGATGACGAGATATATTTTACCTTTAGCCATGCAGAAGAGCCTTCTGGAAATACCCCCCAGGCAAGGGTAATTGACAATTTTTGGGTGTATTGGCAGGAAAGGTGTAGGTGTATAATAATGGGTGGAAAACCCGGAATCAACAACACTTGCCGCAAAGATTTTTTCAAAAATTAGGGAAGTGGACTTAGAGAGCGTCCAGACGCTGATGAGACACGTAAGACAGAAACTTCGTCTTATTTTGGATAGAGGGCTTTTGGCAGCAATATAGCAACCAGGTGTTAAAGTTTAAGATCCATTAGTTATTATTATGTTATGTTTACTTCATAAAGGTCTCTTAGATTTAAATAATATTTTCTATAAGTTTTTCCCAAAACTTATGTAACAGGTGTTATAATATAATATATTTATTATCTGTTCCATTTATGTTATTTGGAAAATATAAAATAATTTCCAATTCCTTTTAAGTTCCTGTGTTAAGAAATCCGTCAATGTCACCCTAAAATTCCTTTTACTTAATAGTAGCAGTTGTAGATAGTATACAGGGCGTTAATGAATTGCAGGGACAAACTTCTAGGGCTTAGAGTATACATGATGAAAAAAAAATTGTTGTTAATAAATATATGGTCAAAAGTGTTTCCTTTCAGGAATAGAGCTTCTCAAAGATTCTTTAAGGAGCGCCTAAATATAAGCAACTCACATTTCATTTTTAATTATTTTGCGCAGGTCACACGGAATTAAAAAAAACGATCTAGACATACATCCATTCAAAGAACGTCAATTTCGACATAATTCGATATTTTTGTGATATTTTTTTACTTTTCTTGCATTCATTTTTTTTGTTCTGTGATTTTTTTGATAATTATTTTCGTCGTTATTTTTCTCTGCGTTTCGTATTTTTGTGTTATGGCGAATTATACTTTTTCCGAACAGCATGACATGATGTTCATATATGGAGCTGCTTGAGGTAACGCACGCCAAGCTGCTCGGCTGTACCAAGAACATTTTCCGAATAGGAATCATCCATCGCACAAGGTCTTTAGTGTAGTTTCACGTCGTCTGCGAGAGAAAAGTACATTCGCTGGGAGAGAGTGGCTGAAAATCCTTCTACTAGTTCAAGAGCCATAGCTCATGAAATGGGAGTGAACCATGTTTCAGTATGGGAAGTACTATATGAGCATCAGCTACATCCGTACTATCCACAGAAGGTACAACCCATGGTTCAAGCAGATTTTCCCAGAAGGGTAGAATTTTTCCATGAATTCCTGCGAGGGTATAATAAGGATCCAGAATTTCAAGTAAACGTTCTGTTTAGTGCCGAGGCATCTTTTACGAAAGAAGGAATATTCAATAGTAGAAACAGCCACATTTGGGACGATGAAAATTGCATGTTGTGGTTGAAAAACGATACCAGCAAATATTTTCAGTGAACATTTGGGCCAGGATTGTTGGCGATAGACTCATTGGACGATATCTGCTACCCCCAAAGGTTAACAGGAGCAATTTATTTAAATTTCTTGAGCCATGTCCTGCCTGAACTTTTGGAAGATGTTCCACCTCAAATGTGGTTGCAGCACGATGGTGCACCTGCTCATTTTTCGGAGGAAGTCAGGTAATTTTTAAATAACATTTTTCCCAACAGATGGATAGGTCAAGAAGGCCTGTGGCGTGCCCTCCATGTTCTCCTGGTTTGACCCTACTTGGTTTCTTTTGTGGGGGCATGTAGATAGTAAATTGAGTTGCCTACATTTAGGCGTTTTTTAAAGAATTTTTTAGAAGTTCTATTTCTGAAAGGAAACACCTTAGGCCATACATTTATTAACAAACATTTTTGTTTTCATGTATACTTTAAACCTTAGAAGTTTGTTTTTGCAATTCATTAACACCCTGTATATTATTGGTTATCTAGTGTAGATTTGTTCGGATATCCCAAACTTATGTGATTAACACGAGATGTTAATAATAAACTTACTGCATTTTAGAACTACTACATGAAATACAAATCAGTGAAACTGGATCGGTGGTTTTGTGGGAGATAATCTGTGTTAAACCTGTAGTAACTCTAACGGCCAAAAATCTTCTAATGACTTTATTGCGATTCCCCAATCCGGTTTTTATACGGCATTAGCGTTAGCAAATAGTGCTAATAGTGTATAGCTATGTGTTTAGGGCAACTTAACCTACAAAACGTGTCAGAGGTGATGCAAATGTGTAACTAAAGTTATTATTTTATACATTGGAATAGTATAGTTCAACCTGCCTCTAAATTATAGAAATCCATAGAAATTATTTGTTGAACGTAGAACTCAGGCAAGGTTTTAAAACTTCATGTGTACTAAGCATTATTACTGTAGGAGTTTCAAGACTCAGATTACACTGTGTTCGGGTGAACACATATTTACCAATCCGCAGCAACGCAAAAAGTGCTTCACTCAGTGCAGTGGGCAAGAGAGAAAGACTTTAGGGTAGAAGAAATGCTCTCCCGCGGTGGTCAAAACAAATGGCACATTAAAGATATTGGTACAAGTTCGAGTTATTTGCTCCTGCTGTATCTGCCTAAAAGTAGTGGGGAAATGGATTGTTCTCAAGAAGGAGCTACTTGATATTACTTCTTTCGTTATTATTTAGGGTTATTTTCTTCAAAAATTCGAGTAAATGTATTCAGCTTCACACGTAAATTACATAATATTCAAATTACATAATATTCAATTCAAGAACGACTATATTAAGATAACACAAGTAAATATATCTATCTCGGGCCGAAGCTGAGGGTTAAAGCAGCAGCAAACAATCTTAAGAATTATACCTGGCTCGTGACGTCACGTCGCGCAATACAAAGAAAACCCTGAATATGGTTTACCCGTGGTGCGATTCCACATAAAACGAGCCTGATGAGCAGTGTTCGACAATTTGTAATAAACGTAGCCAGCAGTTTCAAAGGGCAGGTGCTCAAAACTTTGGTTCGTCTAAGGTGATCAATTTCTTAAATCTAACACAACATATTAGATACCAAATAATTTACAACATGCATTTAATTAACAGATACATTCAAATTAGCTTGAAATGTAGCAGATTGGTTGCGGCGTAAATGCAAAATCTGAAAGTGGACATTCGGGTTGAGCTGAGAAATTGTTGGTAGCGAGACCCGTAGAATTTGACTGTGGAAGCTGGGGTCGGACAATAAAAACCTCTGGCTCTGAGAAAGACTACGGGAGCAAATCAACGTTGGTCCACTGGTGTTATAACGATATGTGCCCTTCGTATTAAAGGACTGTGTTGGCAGTAGAAAGTATGTATGCGGGACGATATCATTTTTCCGAATATTGTACCATAAGCCGAAATGACGCTCCACTTCTAAAATAACGAAACGGGAATTTAAACTTCAAGCTCGTAGGTTGTGTCTTGGGAAATTAACTTTGAAAACAAAGAAAAATGAAAATGTTGGACGATACAGGTCCCCACAATGGTTAATCATGCCCTACTGGACAACAACCCTGTACTAGCACTCTACGTTGACTGAAATATTTGCGCCAAAGAAACAGTGTAAAATGCAGTGGCGGCGGGCACTTTTTAAACTGACCTTACAACTAAAATTATGTTACTTTAGCTGTTAGTATAGCCGTATTCATTTCTTCAGCTAGGTAAAATTATGCAGATTCTAATAGTATCAAAGCAGAGAATATAATTAACAGTAATGATATAGAGATGTTCAAAATCGAACAGGCGACGACGCAGCAAGTGATTATTACTTAGTTACTGGTGATTCTAAACTTAAAATTGCTACCCAAATAGAACAGTGCAGAAACTATAGAAAGTAAAATAGAGATAAGCAATACCTACACAGAAATAAATAAAATAGTAAAAAGAAGCATCAGGTCGGATAAACAAAGATGAATAAAAGAGATTGCCCAAAAAGCTGAAAAGCAACAGAATTAAGAAACATTAGTGGACTATTTCGCCTAACAAAACAAAAAGCCAACGAAACGCCAGGAAATAAACAGGCATATATAAAAACGAAGACGGGGTCGAAGCTTTACTAAAAAAGGAACAACTGAAAAAATGGCCTCGTACAGCAAATAAGCCAGAAGCTAGAACTTTTCATTAATAAGTGGCTAAGATTACCAGCGCGAAGCTACTGAAACAAACAAAACAAGGAAACAATAAATTGATAATACAGATAAAACGTAAGATAAACTAGAATGGCCATACACTATACACTAAGGAAAACACCACAGAAGAGCTTTAGATTGGAAAATAGAGAATATGGAAAGCAAAGGAAAACATGAATTACATGGCGCAGGTCAATAACAAAAGAAGTAGAAGTGGAAAAAACATGAAACTAAGTCAAGGCATTAGCTGGCAGTAGATCCGCATGGAGAAAATTTGTAGAAGCCCTATGCTCCGTGGACGAGCAAAAAAGATCATGCAATTTTAGGTAGGCCTTAAGAAGAACGGAAAAAATATATAGAAACATATGGTTATAGAACAACACTTTGAAAGAAATTAGGGGCTTGAAAAATGCATGTTAATTTAGATTCCAATAACATTCTAAAGGCCCTCGAACTGTTATGGTATTTTCTTATCGTTTAAAGGTACCGTAGATAATCATTGCAAAATTGCGTGGTAAATGGTCTTTAGAGTGATTTATTTTACAGAAAAATTATACAAACCTTCTTCTTTTGGATCAAAAGCCTTATGTTAAGAGATTTAAAATACCTATTTGAGAATTTTTAGCCAATCAAATTACATCTAAAACCTCATAATAGGTTTTCGTTTGCCCCCGCTTAGTATTTTCTTTTTTTTTAAACTGATTGTATACAACCTCTGTAGTACAACCGGCATTTTATATGCAACCTTATGCAATGTTTTCTAGCATTTTCTTCAAATAAGTAGAACAAATGGGATCCATCTACAACTTAAACATTTGGGAGTACTCAGCGTAGAAACCAATATTTGCCCTTTACCCGTCCGAAGGTATAAATATTCAAGATTTTAATAAGACCATTAATATCGTGTAGAATATCGTGCCAACACAGTTTTTCTTGTAAAATTCTGTTTGCAACCATTACTCGTTGAACTACACAACTGATAATTTAAAACTGTATGTGCCTATATGAGATATCCCCAAGCAGGAAGGTGGAGTAAATATTTTTCGTTCTGTGCAGCTCTCCCAGGCACATGGGCACAGCTTGTCAGTCCTATAGTCGTCTCAAGCAGAGACGTTGTTCGTTGAACAAGGTTTTTTCGGCTTGGCTCGTGCCCGATTGCATGATCTCTAACGATCACGATCTCTTTGAGAAGGTTGACAGCTATAAAAAAACCGCATGAACCGTTTGTGCCCGGTGCGGCTTACGCATTTCGAGATAGTGATGCAATAGCAGGCAAAAATATTGTAAAACGCTTTAGTTGTTTCAGATCAGTATTCGTCTGCAATGCTTAAATCCATGGAGTTCCGCTTTTGCTATTTAAATTACTGTCGGAGTAGAATCACGCATCTCCTCGGATCTTTTGGTTTGATTTGACTTTTTCTTAACTATGTCTGATTTTCAACAATTGGCTACACCTTTTGAGCCCTGGAGAGTGCTCCATGTCAGCTGTCAAACTCTGAATTGTCTCGTTAACCTCTCTGGTTTCCTTCCCGGAACTGGGGTTCCGAGTTGGAGAACCATTGAGGTGGTCGCCGTTGCGAGCTGGTGGACGGTACCATTTTATACAAATTTAGGTTACCCTTAAACTGAATTACGGTATAATGAACCGATTTAAAACATAAAAATTGACGTGTTATTTATGTTAAAAACCAACTTTACAATTTCAATGTCTTATTATATACAGTAATCGATTAAAAATAATTAAATCATGGGCTCTTTACAAATGATTGACGCAACAGAAATACAATTGCGCCAATGCCCCACTTCACGGTACTACACCAGTTTAAATTCAATAAATAAACCATCTAATACTATTTATAAAACTCGAAAAATTACTACAAATAACCTTAAGAACTAACTAAAAGTTAACCTAAATTGAGGTGATCTATCCGAAAATATTTAAGAGAACCTCCCAATTTGTATCATGCCTTGCTTTATTTCTCTATGTGGGTCCCTGTTCAAGTCGTTCAAATCTACACCCCTGCCTCCCATTGTTTACTACACTCGCCCTCGCCTGTCGCTATTCCCGACTGATATGTAATTGCACCACCTTCCCCGCAAACTCGCGAAAGCTGCTGCCTCCAACGAGAGGCCGAAATCCGTCAGCCAGCTCAGCTCCGCCATCACCAGTCGTCTCTTGGCCAGATCTCTCCGCTGCGTCTCCAGCGGGCATTCTAACAAAATGTGTTTTGCCATGCCCCATTCCCCGCCTCAGTCGCATGTGTCGTTCGCCTTGCCGATGCCGTTCCGTACTAGGCAGGAGTAAAGCGTGTTGATCGATCCTCTACAGGAACTTGCTCCTGCCTTCGAGACTTGGGATGAATCTCTTGGTCAGTCGACGCCGCGCTCCATCTCGTTTTCCAGTGCGCCACAGTCGCGTTGCGAATTCTCAGCTCGTTCGCTCGCTTGTTATACTCGATGTCGGAATGCGCGTCCACCCAGTGGAACCAAATTCGCCTCTGGAGCACAATGACCGCCAGCCACACCTCCCCCTGGAGCTGCGTCGGGATCCGCGTCTTCCACAACGCCGCCAGCGCTAACTTACTGTTTGAGAGCACCGATACTTCTTCGCTTGATCAGCTCGAGTACCGTCTTTAAAGCAAGCAATTCGCACTGGAAAATGAAGCTCCGGTCTCGCGGTTCCTGTTCGAAGCTCTCGTTCGCAGATCACGTACAGGACTTCTGTTTTGCCGTCGTCGCACCTGGAACTATCGTGGTAGCATCGTATCTCTTATGCTCAATCGTCTCATATTTTGTAGTTTAGCGGAATGATGGGCTCTAAGACATTGTATATTGACATATACAGAGACAACATAAATGATTAAAACCACGTGGTCAGTAACATTTGAGGAGTAATATTTCTTAGCATTGACGTTGGCGGTGTAATTTTGAATTCCTACTGGTGGTTTTCTAACTTACGATACTTTAATTTGGTTGCATCTGCAGTTCCATTCAGAGCTAAGTTACTTACTGTTGAATAATTTCGAATAAGTAGGTTCCTATAATATGTTAATTTCGTTAACGTATGGCACGCAATTGCTCTTATCAGATATAAATTTTCTAAATTATTTACTAGCATCGCATCGTTAAATGGGTCGCCTATACTACGTGATCAGTTTTTCGATGTTTTCGTATTATATTGGTGAGATGAATAAGAATGGGACTTACTCATGGACCACATGACCTTAAATAATTTTCAGTTGCTCTGTGGAAGCCAGGAAGTTCAAGTTAACTCAAGGATGTCAATTCTTGCTTTCGAGTTAATTCTTTCTCTCGAAAATTTATTTTAAATATAAAATTCTTATATTTAAGTTTGCAAAAATGATACTGAAAAAGTAGCGTGTAAACCAACTTGAAGGGATCAATATTTTCTCTGACATTTGCAATTGCTAATCATAACTTCCGAATTGAACCATTCAGTCAAAGCAGCTAATGCAAAGGCGTTTGGGCATTGCACTGCGCGGCGTTTGAATCTTGATGTGGCGCCCTGGGGCTACAACCCCAATTATCTCGCGGAATGATTGAACTAAACCGGAGCTATAACTGTAACACAATCCGCACAACTCGATATCCGGCCCCGTCACTCACGCCAAATTGCTTCGATTTTCGCCCGTTACTGGAAAGCGCGAATCGGTCGACAGCGGTTAAAGTGTCGGAAACACTTAAAATGCACCCTAAATTTATTACGCTACACCCAGATTGGGAAAGCCTCTAAAGTTGTGCTAATTTTAGAAGGCTGTTCTTCCTCTAAAACAAAAAGCTTCGAACGAAAGCTGTTCTATAAAGCAAGTTTGCAACTTGGACTGGAAAACTTTGGCTGGCTTGGCCACGCTAAAAGAACTTCACAGCGAGTCTTACTGGATGTCTTTCTTAAGTTGGCTTGAGATAAATCTTGGAAAGCTATTTCTGTTTTTAAGGCAGTCTGTACTTGCGAATTTTAAAGTTAGTGTTCTGTAATTTGTTATGAATGCGTCATTGTCTGTCTTTGTTGAAGATACAATGAACTATGGCTTGAGACGTTTTTTATGCTGCAATGTTTTGCTTCATTCTTCAGGTCACATTCATTTTCCGCTTGCATGTACCAAGCTAACTAAATTATAGTAACTTTAGTTTCATGACATTGTTATGTTATGGTTATCAGGGCATGTGATGCCGTTGGAATTAATTTCGGTGTTTTTGACAGGATTTTCTAATTGCATTTGCATTTACAGTTAGTAATTAGAATTAGTTACTAAAGCATTAATGCACTGTTGTAATTTTTACTTAAGGACAAGACCACACACTTCCTTGAATGCAATTTAGTATTCTACATACCAAAAAGAGTGACTACATCAACACTATTTATGATGATAAACAGATCAACAGATTGGTTGTTGCTCCTGTGTTCCATGCACTGCGACCTAAAAGACCTCTCGTGCTGCTAAGTGCTGACATGCATCGTACAGAAATCTCCAAAGGCAGATCCAGCAGGAAGTGAAAATCAAGAAGATTTAGGTCCTCGGCATGAGCAGCCCACGCCGCAAGATCACCTCTATGATTCAAGGTATTATTTTCATAGTTCCTTGACCTCTCTGCCAACATGTGTTGGTGTATCGCAATGTCTAAAACCACATGTGCAGTACACTATTTGAGGGCACGCCCACCAAATGATTATATAAAAGGGTTTCTAAAACATTTAAGGGCTCTTCAGCATTTAAAAAATTGGTTAAAACGGAAGGAACAATCAAGCGCCTACAAATTAATCGTAACCACAAATTAAGGAAAATATAGTTTGAAAATGGGTCCTGCGAATCGCGTGTGGGTTTTTCAAGGTCCACACATGGAAATTGTGAAAGTTGGTCATCCCATTGCGAGTGAAAATGGTGTAATCGATGGTCAATATTCTCATTGGACATCGCCATGTTGCTGATTTATCAGCCACTAGCAAAATCGCACCCTCTCAGGACGATCGGCAGGTTGTAAGGTTTAAAGTTTAAACGCTTTGATACTACGGATAATTTCCTCGTGTACGTAGACTTTTAGGGCCCTTCTAGCACCACCTTTATAATAGGGCTGCAGCATATCTCGCTCTTTTAGCGGTTGGATAATGGTTTAAATTGTTTTCGGAAGAGGGTGATTCCTATTTGTAAATCTATCCGCGTACATTCTTGTAGCAACCATTGCTACGTACCTAATTGGCTTTCTCATAGTCACCATATCCACCATTTTGTTATTTAAAAAGCGACATTTCCACCGTGAAACTCACATAAGGGCATCAAACTTCGGAACTAAACTTTTCGGTAAAGTAACAACAATGTAAAGTAGAATCGATAATTATTGTGAACTGACACAGCCAGAGCCTGGGGTACCTTGATATCAATTTGACGTATTTTTCCTTTCAAGGGTACGGGCAGATTGTTATTCCCTCTCACTCTAAAGTAATTGAGAGTGAGAGCGGACAACGATCAGGGTACGGACAAATCGTTGTCCCCTCTCATTCTAAAGCACTTTGGGGTAAAAGGGGACAAAGATCTGTCCGTACCCTGGAAAGTACAGATACATAATGTTTGAGGCTTTCGCGGTTGCTCGAATTGTTAATATTAGAATTAAATTTCGGCTTAGATCGCGTTGTCTTTGTAGATAAACACCCAGCTTAATTGACTTAATATGCTTAACACCTTGTGAACTCAAGCAAGGGTTTGTGTAACGGTTATGTTATTTGGTGGCTCTGGAACTTTTACAAGCCACCCATGATTTGTCCGTGTCATTAGAGCACCTTGTGAACAAGAATACTTAGGTATATTTGGCCCTTTTACTGTTTGTGCACCCATATACACTAATGTTTCGCAGGACATTGCAGCTTGCATCATCATAATCCGTGCATGTATTTACAGTCATCTGTGCCAGCTGTGCAGAATGGCGTAACGTTGATTGGTCGTTCAAGTGCAATGCACTTCTCTGTTTATATTATTTGGATTTGGCCTGTTCGAATTATTCTAAGGTGTGTTCATTTGTAAAAGTATGCTCAGCAACGGCTGATAGTGTAATTCGTTTGTGTTTGCAATCGCCTTTGTGTTCTTTAAGTCTTAGATCAGTGGAACGGCCAGTCTGTCCAATGTAACTCGAGTCGCAAGAACAGGAAAGGTGATATACGCCAGCTGTTTTTAAACTTGATATTTTGTCTTTTACTGTATGAAACCCTTACCCAAAGTTTCATTGGTCGTAAACACAGTTTTGATTTTGCATTGTTTTAGGATACGTGCTATCTTATCAATTGAGCCTTTACTTTAAGGTATGAGGGCTTCCAGAGGTGCAGATTCCTCTTTAGCCTTTTGTGTCATAGTTTGTTTAGCGCTTTGCTTATAGTGGTGGTTGTATATCCATTCTTTTGTAAGGAAAATAAATTTTTCGCTCTCTAGATTCCTCTGCATTTGAGATATGAACTGCTCTGGTTGCCAATGTCTTAAGAACTGTTGCTCTTTACATTGGATAATGGTGTGGGTTAGCATTTAGATATCTGTCTGTGTGTGATTTCTTTCGATAAACTGCATGTCCTAAACTACCATCTGATTTACGTTTTACTAGAACGTCTAGCAACGCAATACTGCCATTTTATATATGTTCTGATGTACAGAATATAAGTGTTTTAGAAACACATCCAATGTCTGCCGTCCGTGTGAGCAGATGATAAAGGTATCATCTACATATCTAAACCAGCATATCGGTTTTAATTGTGATAGACCAAATGATGGGTGCCTTGTAAGTTTTCACGAGCCAGCAAAAAATATAACCGTTACACAAACCCTTGCTTAAGTTTACAAGGTGTTAGGCACATTCAGCCAATTAATACTGGGTGTTCTTGTACAAAGACGACGCGGTCTAAACCGAAATGAAATTCTATTGTTGACAAGGACAAATATTTAAAATTGACATCAATGCACCCTATTAGAGCCCAATATCGAAACAAACGGCAATTGTTTTACTAGACTTCTTAAAAAAAGTATTATAAAATGTTCTAATTACGTAAAAGTGAATTTGTTTAATAAGTCCTTAGTAGCCAAGATAGGCAATTGATTATTAAAAAAAAATCAATTTAGGGTAATTTATCACTCCACCAGAGGAATTAAAAACATCTTGGAGCACCCTGTATAGTGTACCGTATTCGATTTTAGCCCTCATGTTCTTCCAAACATGTATGGTCTCGGCTAAACGACCTTGTTTGTCACATAATCTTAATGGTGATTAAAACTCAGTTGGAAGTCTAATATGACAGCTAAATGTTTGCCCATTTTACCATCTATATTCTTTTATTCCACCAAAGTAATAAATAACAATTCTTTATAAATCAAAATTGATTGGTATTTAAAAACCAAGTACATCATCTTAATCCATTGATTTTCACTTATTGTTCTACACAATCCCCGTTTTTCTGTGCGCATTTTTATCACCGTTCTAGAAGTCTGAATAGCCTTCTGCGGTAGAACTCCCTTCCAGCTGCCTTCCATCCTATGTTTTCAATATTTAAGGTCAAATGAGTTAGTAAACGCAGTACTCAGTGGGAACATTTTTTCACATAACCTGAGCTTCCAATCATCATTTTCCATTTGTATTCCATTGCAGACAATCCCTTTAACTTTTCCATGAATATACAGGGTGTCCCAAAATTAGCCTGCGAAACTTTAATGGAAAATTCTAGAACCGGAAATATTAGTAAAACTTTATATAACCATAGGCCGAAAAACCCTTGGTTTTCCAGATACAGGGTGTTAAAAGTGTAGTGCTGAGGATCGTTTTTGTTTAATATTTTCGAAGCGTTCAAAGATAATTACTTGAAACTTTGGTCACCTACTAAACTTTTTCTACTTAAAAATAAAGACTTTATTACCTTGACCACCAAGAAGCCCAGATTTAAGCTGTCTAGATTTTTTCTTGTGGGGAACATTGATAAGCATTTATGAATGAACTGGAAATTTATACTCAAGAGCAACTATAAGCAACGAATAAATGAAGGAGTTATAATTATTCAACATAACAATATGCATCAAAATCTAGAAGAAAGCTCAATACGTAGGTGTATGAAATGCATAGGAGTTGGGAGTAGCCACTTTGAGCACTTGCTGTAATTTAAAATGTATTTACAAAATAGAATACTTAAAACGTAGTAGATATTAAATTTCCTTACTAATATTGTACTGTTAATTTAAAAATGCAAACAGCACATTAAAACTAGAACATTACTATGAAAGAGGTCTAATATGCCTGTATACATTCTCCTTAGGTTCCTAATTCAATCAAGTGCGTTGCTATGTCAATGGTAGGCGACTTCATACACAGCTTAGTACGACTGACCACGCAGTGTTGCTAAGTTTACAAATTTTAATTAAGAATTCTTCAAAACTGAACGTTGCTGAGCAAAACGCTAGTGGAATTTTTTGCACAGATTTTGATGCAGAATCGTGTGATGTAAATATTTTCCGCCATTTAGGATTCACCCTGTATAGGGCCAAACATATTGGCATTTAGTAATGATTCATGCATCGGCAACAACAGTTGTTACAAGCTTTAAATGTTAATTTCATTGTTCAACTCTAGAGCTCCAAACTGTCAAAGGGTTCAAACAAGTTCAGCGCAGTAGTTAGACATAACCGTATACATGTTCTATTAATTCTGGATTAAACAGTGGTTTAGCGTAATTGTAAAATTATAACTACGTAATTTTACAGAAGGCTGTGGAAATCATTTTCTTTAAAGATACAAGTTTATGAGAATTTTGTAGGATATGCATGTTACATCAACTCTAACCCTAGCGTACATTCAGCTGTTTAATGTTATATTTTTACACCGCCTGGATAAAAGAGCTCCGCCAAAATAAAAAAAGTGGTTTAACAATTAGACTTTTTCGAGAAAATGTGGTTTGAAGGCTATTCATAAGTTTTCTGTGAAACTGCAATTGGAGAAATAAGAAAGACTTGCAAAAACTGGGTACTATTTAAATTTTCACTAGAAATATAATTTTTTAAGCACGAGTTATATTTTGATAGAGAATATCACGAATGAAAAAACACAGTAAACAAAACATTTTAATTAAAAAAATTACGAAAATTAATATCTAAGTACTAATAGTTTACGGTTTTTTGTGATATAAGTGGAAATTTTCCGGTAAATTTCCGATTATCAAATTTCGCCGTTACCATGGAAAATTTCCAACTAAATTTGCATAAGGGATATTCTCATGAAAACAGGATATAGATATGTTCAAGAACGACCTCAGATATTAATTTATTAAAAATTATCACACACTATCTATTGTTTTCAGAACAAAAAACAGTAGCAGACTCACACAATATCATTAATTGATGTACCTATGTACAATATTTTAGACATTTCAAAATTTAAATAGTTATTTGCATACCAAGACTCTGAAGATGAACTCTTCATCACGAATGCGGAATCTAGTTGCCGAGGACTGTAGGGCTGAGGTAAAAAAGTCACTTGAGAGATAAAAAGTAACTTTAGTGCCGTAGTTCTGTAATGAATCAGGTCAGTCCGTCTGATATCCTTATTACAATGATTACAGTTATGTGAAATCGAGAGATTCACACGGCACACAAAGAAAGGCATGAGAAAAAGTGGGTGACAAGCAGTCATCTTCAACAGTAAAGATTATTCCTTTGCTTGTCGGTGCGTGCAAATATTTCGACAGCGTTAGATACCCCTGTGAAGTTAGCACCACAACTTCAAAAAATGTTATTTTGTTCAAGAGTTCCCGTTGCACCCCAAAGAGTTCTAGAGTTTCTTGCTATTTTTAAAAATAGTTCTATGTATTTAAGAGAAAAAAATGTGGATCGAAGATTAGGGGTGCTAACTTAACTTTTTCCTCGGACAAATACCACTATTACTCTTTTTTGGTCATACTTATTCAAAAATGTCTGAATACTTTTCCATAGAACTCGTCGGGGTGCCACTAGAACTCTAAAAAAAAAAAATAACGATTTAAAAAAATATATGAATTGAAAAAATATCTTTTTATAATTTTCTAAAGTTCTGGTAGTTCTAATAGGAGCAGCACCCCAACGAGTTATATCGATAACTCTAATAATATATTTTGGTAGGACTCGAAGTAAAAAAGTTACGTTTATTTTTGTGTTAGTATCTTTACAAAACGATGAAGTTCTGAAAGCAATTTTTTAAAGTTCCTGTAGTTCTAATGGGAGTTTTAGTAGTACCACTGCGAGTCCTATCGGTAATAATAATAATAACATTTTTTGATAGAACTCGAAGTAAAAAAGTTACGCCTATTTTTGTCTTAGTATTTTTACAAAACGACGAAGTCCTGAAAGCAATTATATAAAAGTTCTGGTAGTTCTAGTGGGAATTCTAGTAGCACCTCGCCGAGTGCTATCATTAACCTTAATATAATTTTTTACAGTACCTAAAGTAAAAAAGCTACGCTCATTTTTGTGCTTGTACTTTTGCAAAACGACGAAGTGATAGCAGCAATTTTGCTACAAGCTATTTGCGTTATTGTTGAAAAATAAGGAACTTACGTGGGATAATAATTTTATCGGATTTTAAAGGTTCTTATCTTAGTTCCTCATTCATAGGTTCGCTAAATACATTATTTTTTACGTTATTTTCCACAGTGATGACCGGTTCTTTTAACTATATTCTTTGTTCAATCTCCAGCTCAGTTTCATTTTACAGTGAGCTCAGTTCGAAAACTTTGTGATCTTCGTTCGAAAAGTGTCGTTTTTATAAAGCTTTTAAAGTTTGTGCGAAAATTTAGAGCATCATGTGTATTATACAGAAAGTGTTAGATAACATGTAACATATATATTTTCATAAATATGTGGTAGAACCATTTTACTAAGTTTATTTTTTCGTTTGACCGTTCATCGGAAGAGTAGAGTATTGTAGAGGGGGAAAGCGGAGAAGTTTGACATAACGGAGTCACCCAAAAAGGCGATTCCTTGGGAATTTCTAATCAAAGATGCTGTATGTCGTTGTAACTTGTTTAGATTAGTTGCAGCTTTTGATTGTGAGTCTGTTGTAAGGATTCTTCATTACATGGAAACACAATATGGCGTGTAACTGTTTATAAGTAAGCAAGGGAAGGTGCCAACTTAACCACTCAAAAGGCCTATTCGCGGGGGTTCTATAGAGTCGAGATCATCGCCATTGTGTTAGCCACCCTCGAGAATCATCAACCTACTGCTTATCTGGATGGCCCTGATATATCCAACTTTCACCATCTTCCAGCTAACAAACACAATTCCTTATGTGCAAAACTATAATTATTGTGCAAAACTATAATTATTAATAAAGTGTGTATTGGCTAAAAAGGTTTAATAAATATGTATTTACTATAATTTCCGTAATATATTTTAAACTGAATTTGAACATGTTTAACGGTTGCCATCAAATTTTAAGTACGTAATAATTTTTTTTGTGACAATTTACTGTCATTATACAGTTTTAATATACAACCCAACTCACTCGCGAGAATGTGTTCGTCGATCTTTTATCTTCGAGTCCTATCAAGAAATGTTATTAAAGTTAACGATAGAACTCGTCGGGGTGCTACTAGAACTCCCATTACAACTACCGAAACTTTAAGAAATTGCTTCCAGAACTTTGTCGTTTTGTAAAAGTGCTAACACATATTAAAGTTAACGATAGAACCCGTCGGGGTGCTATTAGAACCCCCATTAGAACTACCGAAACTTAAGAAAAATTAAAAACGATAGTTTTTTCTATTTATAATTTTTTTTTGAAAATCGTTATTCTTTGTTAGAGTTCTAGTGGCACCCCGAGAAGTTCTATCGCAAAGTATTAAAGCATTTTTCAATAAGTATGACGGAAAAAGAGTTATAGTGGTATCTGTCCGAGGAAAAAGTGAAGTTAGCACCCCTAATCTTCGATCCACATTTTTTTATCTTAAATACATAGAACTATTTTTAAAAATAGCAAGGAATTCTATAACTCTTTGGGGTACAACGGGAGATCTTGAAAAAATAACATTTTTTGAAGTTGTGGTGCTAACTTCACAGGGGTGCGTTACCCGGGACTGAAACTGATGAATCCCTAAACGCAAACGAAAAAATTGGGCGGCTGGGCGTCGGTCGACCACAAACAAAACTGCGTAAAGAACGAAAAAACCACGAAACCGACTCACCTCACAATTCGGGCGGCCAGTGGACATTTTGCTTCAAAAGGAAAGCTACCAAATCGTGGAATAATCGGCGGCTGCGGCGGCCCAACTATAGAGCCAAGGCTGCCTCTACGGTGACGGCTTTGTCGATAGAGGTTCGCACGTGGCGTGACACGAGTAGTTTTTGAATACAAAATCAGAAAAAGTCGATTTCTGAAAAGAATAAGTTGTGTACTCAGTAATTTTGGGAAAAGAATGCGTATTAATTTTAAATTCAAAGCTTGTTAGGCAAATTAGGCAACCTAAAATGTACCACTGACTTCCGGATCGGTGGATCTGGGCCAAACGCTTGCGAAAATTTATCAAGCGCTGCATTCGGATTGCAATACATGTAAAATCTATTAATACCATAAAAGGGCGACATAGTTATCACTCAAGAAATTATTATAAAATCCAAAAACTTTACTGCAAATCGGAACCGTGCTAAAATATAACTTTTTATTACTAGTAACTGTTTAATATGTATAGCCATTTTTAAGGGTTAGTATTTTCCTAACGAAGACTTTCTATCAAAACTTTAAACTCTATATATCACAATGTATGTGTACCTATAGCAAGTCAAATAAAAACCGACGGATATAAGCTGTCTCCTAGAAAATGCCTTTAACCTAAATGTCTACAAATATCATAAAACCAAAGTCTTCTCTGTAATGCGGAATAAATGATTTAATGTAGTAGTGTTGCGTCATGTTAAATCTTAATTTTAATTTAAACATTAAGATCGTTAACAAAATTATCCAGTAAACAAGCGATTAATTAAAGCAAGCCTGCAATTTACTTATTGGGCGTCGTTAGCCCTAAAACCTTGAAACGCTCAGGTTCAGCGGAGTAGAAAAATAACGAGGATTTACAGGCAGCAATTACATTTTCGGTGAAACAAAAATTAGTCCCACTTACTTTAATTGAGCAATAAAAGGTGTTGAAGCTTGGAGTAATACACTCAGATTTTGCTTCCGTATCCAGTGCGCCCAATAACCTAAAAGACAACGCTGCTCCTGATAGTAGGCTAGCACGCAAACACGGTTACTAGTTTACTTAATAAACGAGTTTAACTTCTTTGAAAGCAGAGTAATTATAATAACATTTTAAAAACCAAAGAGAAATACAGTTTTCTTTAGAATAAAAGCTGCAGTAGTAGATTAACTTAGTCTTCTTTCTACTATTACGCCTAGGCCATATTTTCCCCCACAAAGTCTCATAGCTTTGAAGTTTATAAATATAAATATGTAACGCGAAGTGGACTGATGTCAAGTTTCAACTGTTCGTTCTAGCACGTATTATAAGCAATGTAACCAGTGGTGGCCATTCTACTGATTATTTCGTTAATACGTACTACTCGTCGCTTGATAGCTCCAAAATGTCAAGTGAATTTGACCACATGACCACAGCAGGCGGTGTCTAAAGTGTCTACAACAAACACATAAAACCACCGTGACAGTATCAAACTGATAAGTAAATCTGTAATCAATCATATTCTTGTAGTTTAGTAACAATAGAACTGACAGTAGTTTATAATACTAAAACAACTACAATGAAATGGCAAATGATTTTATTTTTCCAATACATTCTGTACCTACAATCATTTATGATTACTCTGTATAAATTTTGTGTATCTTAAAAGGTACAATCTACATCTCTATAATCTTTCTTCAATAAGACCCATAACATCTATTACAGACTTAATCGGTATTTAAGACAATCAAATAGAACCACACGTTAGTGCGGAACTTTTGTTGCACCTGGGGCTAATTTCAATTAACACGACTTTTATAACAACCAGGCAACTCTGCTGCATTTTTGGGATCTGGGGTAACTACGGTAATTACTGTACTACAATAGTAATCAATAAACCAATGCTACGGCTTAGATATACGATTATTGACCCATGCCACAACAACGTGCTCTGGCAAGTAGGATCGATTCATGGGTAAACGATATGTGGGGGTACATTAGCGCAAAATTTGGATTGCAGGGCGCCACGACGCGATGGTTTGTATTTGATGATTACCAACAGACCAGGGACCTTTAGCGCGCATCACCTAAAACACCTGTAAAATTTGGTTTATTTTACTTTAGAACCTTTCCTACAAGTTGCTTTGTAGAAAGAGAATTATAAGAAAACATGCCAGTAAAACTACTTCAGAGGTTTTACTAATTCTACACCAATTTATATTGAAGCCAGCTAGTTTACACATATAAATTCGAGGTTAACAACACCCTAAGTGACGTCATTATATATACAGCCTAACTCAGAAATTCTTGTTTACACCATAAGCGCCGGCTGCACTATTCAACCAATAGTAACCCGAAATGGGCTTCTTAAATCAGATATATCAGAACGTTATAGCGCAAAACTTGAATTGAGATTAAGAATCTGACTCTATCGCGTATATCTAGTGCGTATTGACATAAATTCAACATTTGCGTTGTTCAAAAATTTTGCTTTAGAATAGTTAAATTTTAATCTTTTGTAATCCGATAAAACACTGTATGACGTATTGCTATTAAATGCAAATTAAATACCAGTTCTGATGAGCATACAGCAGTTCTGTACACGATGCGGCAGCGACGTCCGTAGTCTGCGTTAGCACTTGACTAGCACCTGAGAAAAATTAACCCCTGTGGAGAGCGTTCACGTCGTCTGGGCGTGGGGAAAGGTGGTGGAATAGCGATAAGGTCTTTTCAAATTTGTCTGCGCAGCGTCGAAGGAATCGGGGTTTGAGAATAGTCGAATTAATCACAACTCTTCGTTATTTAAGATACGAGGAAAAGGCAATCGGAAAATTTGGAGCTAGCCGTAACCGGGTGTCAAACCCTAATCAGCGATAGAATTTCGCGCACGTATGACTACCCCTTACGTAAGCAAAACAGTGCACCCGATAGTACATCCGCTTCACTCGAATGATGAGTCCTTTTTTGATAACTTGAATATGAGCCGGTGAGGTAGCGCATAACGATGCGCCCGCTCAGATGCTGAACCCCGACTGAAGAGTGTATGTCGGAATTTGCAATCCTCGCTTTAACATCCCTCAATTAGCATGAGACAGAACAGAGAGGAATTCCACCAAGGTGGCCACAGAGAGAAAAAGTTCCATCACGGTGTCCTTAAAACTTAAATTAACGTAAAGTATTAGAGTAAGTTGTTTCAAAAGTCAATTTGTCAATTACCTTTTACGTTCACTAACCTTTGTTACACACTTATGTGAGGTTTCGCGTGCCTCCCATTGTTTTCTTTAATTATGTTATAAATTTGTAGATACTATCACTGTCACAAGAATGTGTGACGCGTGAACATTTGGAGCCACGCGGGGGTAAGAAAAACTCGACGAAATCCTGAGAGATAATGTAGTATCGCGCAGATGTGAAGCCGGCGGGCTATTCAAACTTCGCCGCACCGCTAAAATCACGCATTCCTACTCTCCGACTACCACCTAACTAGTATGCTTGAGCCCCACTCTAAGTTTACCAGGTCGGCAGTCCTGACTCATATAAAACAGCGATGCCGCTCAGTCCGAAGACAGATCCAACCCGCTCCGAATCCAAATCAAAAGCTGCGGGGTTAATTTGGGCCCTTGGCCCAAGGGGCTTCGCCAGTCATCACCAGTTCAGATACCTGTCCGGTAAGACCATAATCCTGTCTCGAACTACCTGACCAGAAATCTCCCTTGCCTATGTTAGTAAGACTGCAGAAGGAATTCCGTCCTATTAGTTCTCCAGCGCAATGGAAGATCTTGCAGCTGATAACTAACTACCCTGTCCTTGTAATTCCCCAAGGCAATGGACAACCTTACTGATTAAAAGCCTGACCTGGATACCTGTCTAAGAGCCAGTGAAACCACCCTGTTTATAGTTAACTTCTTCCGACAGTCCACTGTAGAAGCCCAAGGTTCAAAATAATCTAAATTTAGTTTAATAATTCCCGAGGCGCGAGCCTGCTTCATGTTTGAATTGTAAATCGAGTGGACCGTGAGCGCTCCAGTTTTACCGGCGTTCGATGGATGAGCGCTAGATCCGGAAGGTCACGCCCGGGATCTGAAACTAAGTTCATTTAACTAATGTTGCGGAGCGTTCTCGTTTGCTCGACCTGAGGCCGTTGTTAACTGCCCCAGAATCATTTCGGATTTTGTCTAATCCTGGCCAAAATATGGAAAAACTCGGGAACGAGCCGAAACTGAATTACTTAATTTTGATCTAATTACAGCAATTCGAACCACAGGACAGGGGGGACCGTCGGTATCTGCTACCAGCGAATGCAGCTGCGTCCGGAACGTAAAGGACGCCAGGAGAGATATAATTTTGGTTATAATAAATTTTGGTAAATAAAATATTTAATTTTGTAAAAATAGTTAAATAAAATAAACATCTGTTCATACTAGACTTTATCGCTTACTTCAGCTGTTGACAACCCTGGACCAGAGCTATCCAAGAGTGCCAAACTTAACGCAACGTAATAGATTATAATCTTATCACACCAGCTACGTAGCGTTGCACTGATTCCTCAAAGTATACCCAATTCTATACTGTGGCACTATCGACACAACGAGGAATCCTGCTACCAAAAATGGATTCCTTATATTTCCGCTCTCCAGCGGATCGAAGTGTTGGATAGGTAATAACTACATGTGATTCACATTTTGGCTTTAGTAAACTGACTTTTTGACGACGGGATTTTGGTTCGTTATTCAATTATTGCTCATAATATTTTGCAACTTATCCTAAGGTATATGGTTAACGGCTAAATAAGACGAAAATGGGATAATATAAAACACAAACTTATCATGGATCTAAGAAAAAATAAAAAAGCCTCGGAAAAAGGACGGATTTTATGGCGAAACGACCAGGCGAGAACAAGGAATAAACGATCAAAAAACTGGAAAAAACAAAATATATTGAAATTAGCCACTTGGAATATTAGAGGATTCAATAATAAAGACCAAGAAATAATGGAGGAATTAAAAGAAAATAGAATAGATATATGCGCCATACAAGAAACTAAAAAGAAAGGGAAAGGACAAAGACAATATAATGACTATCTGCTGATTTATAGCGGTGTGAATAAAGAGGTAAGGGCAAAAGCAGGAGTAGGCATAATAATTCACGAAAAATATAAGAATCACGTAGAAGAACGTAGATACATATCTGAAAGGATATTAACCATAAAAATTAAGTCCGCTAAAAATAAGTTAAACATTATATCTGTATACGCACCGGAAGACTGCAAAACAAAAACCGAAAGAGAAAACTTTTATGAGGACTTACAAAACGTAATAGATGCAATATTCATCTTAGGAGACTTCAATGCACGCGTGGGTAATGAAAGTGTTCCAGGCGTTATGCAACGTTTTAATGAAGAGTTTCTGAATAGCAACGGAGAACTCATGATTAATTTCTGTGCGCAAAATGAGTTTCGGATTAATAATACGTTTTTTAAGCACAAACAAAAACACAAATACACATTTCATAACACAAGGGGATACAAATCTACGATTGATTATGTAGTAACCAACAGAACAATTCATCCGGGTCAATTACTAGACGTTACAACACTGAGTTCGGCAAATGTGGGCAGCGATCACAGCTTATTGTTAAGCAAAGTAAGACTAAAGATGGCATTTAAAAGAAATACTGAAGAAACAGCTGCACATGAAAGGTTGAATATAGAAGGGTTATGGAATGAATCCACTAAAGATCTGTATAAAAAAAGATTAATGGAAAAAATTATCTCAAATCCAATAACCGAAGACGAAACAATAGATAATAGCTGGGACAAGATTAGATCAAATATAGAAAAAGCAGCCCACGAAGCGTTAGGAACAAGAACTGTCAGATATCACAGGAGTAAAACAAATAGGAAAACACCATGGTTCCGAAAGGAAATCAAAGAAAAAAGCAAGGAAAAAAGAAAGGCGTTTTTGAAATATAAAACTTTAAAAACACAAGAATCGTATGATGAATATAAGAGAATAAGAAACGAGACAAAATCATTAGTCACACGTACTAAAGAAGAGCACTGGGAATTATTTTCACAACGACTAGAAAGTGATTATTATGGCCAACAAAAACAAATATGGAGAATGATGAGGCAACAAAGAAAAGAAATTAATGAATTAATAGAACCAAATCAAATAGATGAAAAGATATGGATACAATATTTGACAGAACAATTCAAGGGAGACGATGCGATTGCAGAAATAAATATACCGGACATTATAACAGACGAAGAATTCACAATAACACATGAAGAAGTAGAAAAGACAGTTACACGCTTAAAGAACAGAAAATCGCCAGGGCAAGACAACATACCCAACGAATTGCTGAAATACGGAGGTAAATATTTGATGGAGGAACTAACAAAGCTAATCAACAAGATAATAGAACAAAATACAATACCGAGTAGTTGGAGAACAAGTACAATGATCTTAATGTTTAAAAAAGGAGATAAAAAAGAACCAGCGAACTATAGAGGGATAAACTTACTAAACACAACCCTAAAACTATTAACCAAAATAATAACAAACAAAATTAATACAATAACTACACCCGAAGAAGAACAACAGGGTTTTAGAACTGGAAGGTCATGCACGGATGCAGTGTTTGTTCTTCGACAATTAACAGAAAAATCATTAGAATATAATAAACCAGCTTACATCTGTTTTGTTGATTTGCAAAAAGCCTTCGATCGAGTGCAGCTTAATGATGTAATTCACCTTTTATACAATAGAGCAATTCCGAATAAACTTATCAAAACCATTGAAAACATATATATGAATAACCGAATACAGGTTAAAATAAAAGATAAACTAACTCCCCCCATAAATGTCAACAATGGAATAAGACAAGGCGACTCTCTGAGTCCGTTATTATTCAACTTACTTATGGATGAAATAATAAAAAAAGTGAAAACTGGAAGAGGGCATAGAATGGGAAACAAAGAAATTCGGATATTATGCTACGCCGACGACGCGATTTTAATCGCTGAAAATGAAGATGACCTCCAAAGACAACTGCATCAATTCAATGCTGTAGCAAAAGAACTAAATATGTTGATTTCCGTTGAAAAAACCAAATGTATGACAACATCGAAGTAAGACAACAAGTTATTAAAGCAAATAAGATAGCTGGTTGCTTAAATGACACTATCTGGAGAAACAAATATATTAGTAAAAACACCAAAGCAAAGATATACAAAACAACATTAAGACCCATATTAACATATACTGCCGAAACTCGACCAGACACAGCAAAAACGAAACAACTCATTCAAACTACAGAAATGAAAATATTACGCAGAATCACAAGGAAAACATTATTGGATCGAGAAACCAATGAAAATATTAGACAAGAATGCAACGTTGAGAATATTAATGACTGGGTTCACAAAAGAAAACAAGAATGGGACGAACACATAACAAGGATGTCCGAAGAAAGAATAGTAAGAATTGCAAGGGATAAGTCACCAACAGGAAAAAGAAATATAGGAAGACCCAGGAAGCGTTGGAGTGATAATCTGCACATATAAGAGGCAAAGTTGAAGAAAAAAACAGGAAATTTAAGGCCTAATATATAAGAAGGAAGAAGAAGAAGAATCCTAAAATAAACTTACATATTTTGAGTTTTAGCAGTAGCTAGTATTTTTCTCTGGGTACCGTTAACCTGTTCGTTCTTTAGCAATTTTATTTTCGTTATAGTTTACTTATTTCAGGTGACTGTGAAATTTGTTACTTCGGATATTGAGTCTGACGCCCTAAATATTTTTGAACTCTAATAAGCAAGTAAACCTGCTACGATGATTACTCTAGGCATATTTACGTTGTATCACAACGTAGAACGTACTACTATATTTGATAACACTTTTTCTAAAGTCATTAATCAGTAATCCACTTGTTAAATTATTTATGGAATGTCAACGTTACTTTTATGTATTTAAGAAAATTAAACAAAATCAACGAAAATAGGCCGAAACTATAAAGTGGAAAATGTATAAAACTCTTGTATGTCTGTGCTGCATCACTTGTTTTTAGAATTCACATTTTTCGATTAACATTTATACAGGGTTTCATATTATATAAAAACATATATTTACATGCGATTACACAAAAATAGTGAGCTAAAAATGGAAACTCATATGCTAAACATAGGGTAATAGGCTTTTTTAATATACTTTTCATGGTCGACTACCTACTCTAATTTAGCAAATTTGTGGTCTTTAAAATGATAGTTGATTATAGATAGCTGTAGTTAGATCTTCAACGACCTCATGTAACAGCAATGCAACGATCGACGACTAGCCCGTTTTCTACAGCCTGTAAAGTTCGCCACACTTTTCAAATGGAAACCATAACTTTCCTGAGCAGCTCCGCTGAAGCGAAACTTAATTTCAGTTATAGCGATCGTTTCGGAAATTCAGTTTTAAACCGAATACGTTATGCAGACGCGACCCTTTGTTGTCCATCATCTCAAGCGTCGCCTGCACACATATCTTTCCTCAAGTCCGAAACATTTCTTCCGCATCATATAACCTACGCGTCCACATGAGGAACAGGTGCATTTTATGGCCCTTCTCCGAGGTCCTCGACAGCTGTCATATTTCTTCACCATACGCTCATCAACTACGTTGTTTAGGGGCATTGTTCAAACGCCTTGGCGTTTGCGACAAACGCACCCTTCGCGGAGCCGAGCGAATTCCTCGCCGGGCATAAAACACGTGGTAGCCAAAATGCAATTTGGATGATATGCAAACAACCTGTTTGTAGCGAGAGATTGCGGAAGTTCGCGAGAAGCGCTTTGGAAAACATGCCATGAATTATTCCGGACGATTTTTATTATCGTTTTTTATGTCCTTCGTCTATCCTTTACGACCTCCAATCTCGCCCAGATCTATCATTAGTTTACGGTTTGACTTATTCCCTCCTATTCTGTTCGCCTCGTGAATGCTCTTCTCGCCCCTTTTGCGATTTGTACATAAAATTGTGTTGTAGAAGTTTTCGTAAAGCTCACTTAATCTTAGAAATTGTGATAGCATGTAAGATTTCTAGGACCAACGACTGTATTGAAAGTTATTCATAAAGCACATTCCACATAATATAAATATCACGACCTCGAGAAAATACGACCGAGACGATAGTATTATCTATCTATGAATTTTGCAGTACCCAGGACATATTTATTAAAGTATCGCCCTCTGATTGATGCAATAACAAAAAATCTGTAAAAGGTTTTACCCAGAACTTCCGTCGTCAACATTGTTACACTAAATAATTTTAAAAATAAAATTAAGTTAGGAGTACAAATATCTTCACGTTTCTAATAAATTAAATACATTTTCAAATAAAAAAAAATGTATCCTCGCTGGGATTTGAACCCGCCGCATCTGCAGCTCTGCAGAAAGCTCGATCCTAACCGAATCTCCGCAGAGGATATAAGTACGGCGAAATTCCATCTGCGCTACCGCGTCTCTTCGGGAAAAGTCCGGCGCGCGCGTCTCTTGACGAACACGGAAACATTTTAACTCTTTTGTGACATTGTCCTTTATCGGTTGAGTGTTATTTTCGGCAAATGTAAAGCTATTACTTCCTTTTATTTTAAAATTAACTCAAAAATAAACAAAATTTTATTATTTTAAGGTGCTCAGGCTATATATATTTGTATGAAATTGTACCGGTTTCATGCGAGGTAGATATATAATATGTATGCAAAATATCGTCTTCCTCCGACAAATAGTTTTTGAGCTGTACTGCCAACAGACAGACAGACAGACGGACAGACAGACAGACAGACAGACAGACAGACAGGCAGACAGACAGGCAGACTGACGGTATTGAGAAAACCTCTTTTTCGTCTCTAAGAACCTGGAAAAGTGAAGATCTGAAAAAATCTCGGAAGATGATTTTTTCGTGATTACAATACTTCTTTCGTCTTTCAGACGAGGGAAGTAAAAAGCATTAAATTTGCTGCACATGAGAGAGCAGGCGTATGATGTCACCGCTCTGATCATGCCTTGGTGTCGTTCAAAAAAGAATATGGATTGCGGGGTGACCTTGTATACAAAAACATATTTACATGTCTTACGTATATTTTCTTAACTGAATAACTTCCAATCCAAACATTGCCGTAAAAAGTATTTCTGAATAGCTTTTCATTGGGTATGACATAGTAAAAGAAACTAGAATTCAAGCTGTTGGTTTTAGCCTCAGTAATAGTTATTGATATGAAATATATTGATACGATTCGATTATAAATTATATTTTATTCAATTTAAATTGCCCTGTTTATATTATTTGAATATTAATAGTTATTATTTGTGCTAGCTCCTGAAAATCAGGGGTGGATTCCTTTTATTTAGATTGCTTATTCTGAAATTTGATGTTCTGATTTTAATTTTATTACGAGTCAAAAATAACTTCTGTCAAATGATATGTCAAACAAATTTGAAAATTCAATGACAAATACCAGATCGTTACATTCGCCACACAACAATATGAAACTCCAATGACACCCAATACGTCAACACGGCCTAGAATCAGGAACAGAAGCTCCACAGCATGGCCAAAACAGACCCCAGCTGTAGCCACTCAACTCCAAAACCGCATCCAAAAACACTCCTCCAAATGACTCTACTGACTAGCACCAAGAACCAACAGTATCAACCCTTTTTAATTTACCAACATTTTCCTTTTAAAATAGAGTTTATTTCATACTTTTAAATTACACCAAATTAATTACAGCTTTTTCATTTTTCAAAATTTGTTATCCTAATAATGAAAACAAGGTCCTTAACGATATCATATTTTCTCCTTCCAACACACTATATCTTTATTTTTTTATTTCTACCTACTATATGCAATAATCTATTTCGATTAAGTATTTGTCATTACCTTCAAATTTCATATTTAGATATTACATTATATTCGAATCCATCTGTTTCTCAATTAGCCTTATTTTATTCAATTATAAATTCTATTTTTTTTTCTAATTACATACCCATTACACATATTCCCAATTCGTATTCAAATTGATCCCTATAATATTCAACTATTGTAATCCTATTTTAAAATAGATTTTTATAACCCTGTATTCATATCATTACAATATATTGTTATGAATACATTTTAGTAGCCTTTATATTTCCCATAATGATTAATACTAATTAATAACATAATCAGCAAAACAAATATTTATTATGTTCAGTAAATTTCATAATTTGAATTTCAGAATTGTTAAGAAATAGCATAGGTCATGAAAATAATTGGATAATGACGTTTTTGAATAGCTTTATCATTGTTTAAAAAAGTAAAGGTCGGGCACTTCATTCCATGTAGGAACATGGCCTGAGACAAGGCGAGTCAGGGTCGCCGATATATCTCTTTCCGAAACCCCGTCATCTGGCACACCGTTAACGGCGTACTGGGTGATGCAGTTAGCATCACGCTTTCGACGACTGTCTTACTTTCCTTACTTCCCCAACTGTGGTTTTGTTACCCAATTTTTAAAGTGACTGGGTGGGCCGCCCTCCAGTAGCCAGATGTGGGTATTGAACCCCGTAGCACTGCAGCCTGACGTCCTAACCGCTCGGCTACGCTGCCGACCCCCATTGTTTAAAACATAATAAAATCAGAGCAGTCTTGGCAATTCATGTAACAATGTGTAAACTGTCAACAAAATAACTGGGGTAGCTTCTTCGAAAGCTTTGGTTGTGAAATTGCTAAGATGCCCCAAAAATCAAATTATTTTGTGTTAATAAATGCCAAGTTAATTCAAAGTCTTTAGTTGAGCGATTGTGCCCTGGGTAATTTGGGAAAGTTTTGCCTTGCATTGGGCTAAAACACGTGGCCTGAAAGTAGTCCAGTAGAAGCTGTGGTGTTTTTGGGCATATTCTACGGATGTCCATCCAATGCTATAAGTTTCCATCCGAGTGAATAAGAGAGCAACGGCCATGTAGCACAGTGGAGTACGAGATTTGAGGCCTCAGCTTGATTGGAAACGGTTCCGGAGGTGTTCGAGAGCATCAGCTGTTTACCAGGTGGGTTCGTAATTAGATTTGAGCCTTGCTAGTAGTGCTAGTGGTCCAGATTATCATGCGGTTCCAGTGAGGGGCAGGTAGCCATACTTATAACGGAGAAGTCATCAAACGTCAGATTTGCCTCCTAGAAGTGTTAGTTGTGTGAATGTGCTTCGTTAGCGTCCCTTAGAGCGCCACTTCCGGTTTGTGGCGTGGGTAGAAGTGTTTTGTTTATGACGGGGAATACTTACGTTTCATTGTTATCGCATAGCAGCAGCGTTAATTGCGTGGACAGAGAAATTAATTACAATTGTCAGCTTGTTTACGTATTTTCGAAGAAAGGAAACTATTTTGGTTTTGTATTAGTCCCATCAAAAACGTAAGCACATTGTATCAAATCCTATTAGATAGAGCGATATACAAATTGTTTACAGTTAACTATTTATTTTAAAATAGGATCTTAAATAATTATTGATAGCCGAATGTAGTTAATTAGTAATGATAGCAAAAGCAAGTTCATATTTTTTTTAAATTAGATGCAGCGACGTAACCCTGGGAAGAGAGTGAATTGCAATTAGAAATTTAAGCATTATTACAGTATACTCGGGAAAATTACAGAAAGTGTGGTAGTTAGGGTTGTTTTAATTTATTCAAATAATTAAAAATCATTCATTATACCCCTAAAACGACATCACAATATAGAGCAGGTCTACAATTTTTTTTTTGCTAGCCTGTGTGGTGGACACAAACTTTTAATGTTCTATATTTCTGCACACAAGATTTAGGAATACATATTGAAAATTTGAGAAATACATTATACATGATATTTCATTACGAGGGTATTAGCATTGAAACGTCGTATTTGCAAGACGTGTTGGTCAGATAGAATATAGTCGCCTATTGCGGCTGCAGGCGCTGTTTATAGCGTTAAACGCTCTTCTATATTTAAAAGTCGTCGTCATGGAGAACAAAGGTTTCTAAAACTTATATACGCCGTCACCTGTTTTGGGCAAGGGATCAGTGTGTAAAATATTATTGCCTGTGTATGATCGCTCATTGTTGAAGTATTAGTATCCATTTTGTGTACAATATCTACACCGCCTATGTTTGGGCTAAACTTTGAACAAATTTCGGTCTGGGTGTGCTAGTCGCTATTTAGAACCGTTACCAGACCATCAGTACTATCTGCCTTCGCCAGGAGCTTAAGAGTCCGATTTTGTCGATGTGAATCATAAATGTAACTTGGTGTGCTTAGACCCATGGTAAAAGCGTACTATTTGTACCTTTATAAGTAAAAAGTCACAGAAGCAGATTCCGAACGTCCAGTTCAATATCAAGAAGTTTTAATTAATGAAACGGAAGAGTAGCAGGAAATGTTGAATCGGAAAAGTTATCAACCATAACAAAAACCTACGTTTAATATACTCTAAGTTCCATTAAGAACAATAAAAAACGCTGACGAAGTCAGAATTGCTAAAAGCAGGATGAAATCTCGTAACGGAGGGTTTAGTAGCTACACCGACAGGAAATACCTCAATAATGGTATAACAATCTAGTTTTCTTCAATAAAAAGGTGAGTCAAAAAGATCTCGGCAATGATTGACCAATAAGGTAACTTGTACGAAAATAAATCCAATAAAATTATTGGGCATGGGCCTTTGTCAAGGAGACTCGCTATCCCAAGCGTTTGACACAAGCTCTGAAAACCTTTTCAAAAAAATAACTTAGAGAAATAAACGTATTAACAGCAATGGTCAGTGACGTGATTTTAATCTCAGATAATGTTGACGATTTTCAGATTGTTATGCTATACCTCAAAACCCATGCAGAAAAAATTGTATTAAGTAAATATCAACTTCAAAACAACCAAAATTATGATATTAGAGTATTTAAAATTTGTAGTAACGCAATTAACTGATTTAGAAAGCAGCAAATTAAACTTATTTCTAGTGATTGGTGCCATTTTCATCTATCTTGTATATATGTATGAATTTCAGAACTTTAATCTCTCATGCACGTGCTTTTAACAGTCATTTTTCACACATCATACATGCGAGGACTAGAAAACCCCCTTAATGTAAATTTTTATGGCAAGTTTATTGAACATCGGCATGATTTACTTTAATGTATCGTCTTCAATATTAGATACAAGATGTACTACTAACAAAATAGTATACATCCTCCCAACATATTATTTCCATGACAGCCAGTTTAGTCGGTTTGGTCCCGCGAGATAGTCGTCCCTGTTTAAATCTCTTGTACCTTTTTATAAAATTTCTTAAAATAAACACTATTGTATAGTGTGCATAGTAACACCATGGAACAGTTGTTGTTATTTGAAATAGCTACAGTCTTGAAATTGGAACCAGTATTTAATACGACGGTGTTATGTGTGTACAGGGTATTCAAAATTACTCTGCATGAAGTTACTAATGCCTAAAGTGCTTTTAAATTTTCATAAATCAAATGAAATATAGATAAACGAATGATAATTTCGTTAGTTTATGATATCAAACGTTAAAAATTTAATTACTTTGCCAAGGTTGCCATAACACCTTAAGCAGGGAGTCTTTATATTATTTTATTTCTAGTTAATTAGCAGTGGACGTATACAGTGCCCCATAAGCATTTTCTTTCGGGATTATGCTGATGCAGACGGTTCGCAAATGGAAGTCGAGTAATTGCGGAAGGGTCGTAAGCCGTTTTCGCGCTAGCAGAACACTTTTATTCCACGAACAGGGTATTTTTGCTACATTTTCATTCCATCCCATTATCATGTCTCAATTGGGCCGATCCAAGTGCTCCGCTAATGGATTGTCCTTACGAGATGGAATTTTGTTTAGTTACCGAATCACTCAAAGGGTTGCAAGTGTTTAACAACTTCAATGCGGAAGGAAGCTGGACTTGATCAAACGCAGGTAAAGATTGATTGCGTATTGAAGGAAAGGCTTGCAAACCGAAGACCGAATCGAGCTGCAAATTAACGAGATTAATTTATTGTAAAAGAATTCAATTGGAAACCTTTAACTTTCAGAGAACTTTCTAAGGGTTTCAAGTTATTTAGGTATAATTTCAAATGAAATCCGAATTATTATTCCGAGAAAAGAAGTTCTTGAAAAAGATTTTCATAAACACTTCCCTATTGAATATGAGTACTATTAGATAAAACAATGAAATGCTCAAATGTATTTCATTTAAGATCGAATGCTCGAATGTACAGGGGTGACCACATAGATGAGCGGTTTTTATAATAAAGAATTTATTTCCAGCTCAGTAATACCTATGCTATACATGGCAGTGTTGCGCATTGTGATTGGGAGTCATGAAAATGTTAGAATTCGAAATTTTTGCGGAAATGAATTTCTGCGTCTTCTCATTCAGAAAAAGTGGTTTTTGAAGTGATGTTTGTGAATCTGTGAGTCCATTTGTGTCCTCTCTATAGCCCGGATGGTTGAATCGATCAATCTGAAAATGTATATCTACTTTTTTGGCTAAATTGGCCAACCGAGAGTGGTATCTTGTTTGTTTGTTTGTAATGGCCAAGGTCTAAGCATGCGGAGTACCAGGTACCTTAGACACCGACTGCGTTGGTCATATGGTCGAAGTCCTACTTAGAATTTTGCCGAGACTAAGGAATTCCAACCCTAGCAAGGGATCTTTTACATGCTACACATCGTAGTAACATGGGACCCATGGGTTTACATCACTTCCGAATGATGGCATTCTGTAGAGTTTCCATCGGCATTTCTTATTTTTGAATACTTCACCGGGATCGGGGATCGAACTCTCGACTCTACGGAGCCTGGCGTGTGCTACTTTACTTTTATGTTTTTTCTGTTTTTTCGAATTTGATGGAAGAACAGCCAACAGCTGACTTAATCTCCTAATAAAGTATTATCATTACCTTAATTATTTACAAATAGTTTCTCCTAATTTTTATAATTGTTTGATAAGAATAAAATTCTTTAGAATAACATAATATATTATTCAATTATTTACAACTACTGCTTAAACGGCTTTTTTCAGTACAATTGATATAAAAATAGAAAAAAAGTGACTTTTATAATGGATTGATAAATATAAAATTTGTTAGAACAAGATCATATACGAGTATTATACAATCATCTACAACTTTGGTTTAAAAAGTTTTTTTTGTAACAAGTAAGAACGGAGAGGCCATCGAGTAGGCAAAAATAGTAGCGGTAGCTGGCTGCTCTAAACATTTAGAGTTAAAAAAAGATAATGAACTCTTGAAAGAAGTAGGAAAAGCCAGGATAATACCAGAAAATCCTGAAAAATAAAACCCAGAAAGTAAAAGAAAAATATAACATACCGACAGCTAAAACGGAAGAAGATTGAGAACTCAGAGGAAGAAACAAAAAGAAGAAAAAAAGAATAAATTATAAATAACATGAAGGCTCACTGGAGAAAGAAATTAATGTACCGACAATACCTTAAATTTAGAACAACAGAGAAGAACACAGAGAAAAAGCGTTTGATTAGATAAAGAGTGGAAAAATAGGATACATTGTTCAAGTTCGGATATAGAGAGCAGGATATGGTTGTATATCGACAAGGAAAGAATGATACGGTAAGATATCAATAATTACAAATTTTTCGAAATTACTTTGTAGTATCGAGAAAAAACTGTAGCGATTATATCGTCTATTGCTG
Organism: Agriotes lineatus; assembly: GCA_940337035.1. NCBI lineage: Eukaryota > Metazoa > Arthropoda > Insecta > Coleoptera > Elateridae > Agriotes > Agriotes lineatus. The sequence continues at coordinate 72,199,686 of OW679199.1, forward strand.
TTACAGTGACTACGATTTTCGAATTTTGTTGATATACGTAACTGCTTGCGTGATCTACAATCAAAGGTTTCATCTTTAGAAATTCAAAATGAGCAGTTATTTAAGGAAAATACGAGTCTGGTTACTTGATTGGACGACATTCAGAAGTCGTCGCGACGAAACAACATCCGTACGTTTGGATTAAAAGAAACCCCTAATGAAGTAACCGATAACATCGTCATAAAATTATTTAAAGATCAAATAGACTTGAATCTCGTAGCTATTGACCGCTCACATCAAAAATCGAATAGGCAAAAATATCAAGAATGGCAGGCACATTATTATTAAAACTTGCTAATTATCATTATGGGAAATCCGTATTAGGTTCCAGAAAGAAACTATGAGATTTATTACATTTAGATTGCGCCTCCACAATTTTCGCAATTCTGTGCGCACCGTCTATGTTTCCGATGTCTGTAGTACAGGTTTTGAACTGCGAAATCTCTTTCCGATTGCTACCGATTCCCGTCAGAATTTCGGAAGCCTTGTTTGGAACTCCGGCCGCTATGTACAGTTCACATCACGAGCTGCGTACCTGATGGCGCTCAATGATTTTCCTACCACGGCCGATATCAATCGCCCTTGCATTTTGTTTAAACTGTTGTAATGTATATTTGTGCATTTTTAAATTGTTTTACAAGCGATTGTTCTTGCAAGCCGAATTTGTTGAAGTGCATGTCCGCAATGCTCCTTGAATTTATGCAAGCCTTCGATCTGTGTAGTTTCGTGGATTATTTCTTGCACTCCTTCAGGACGTACTTTGGAACATAAATTGTCAAGTTATTAGACCAGGTTATTTGATTGAAAGGGTTTAAACTTGGTGAAGGGGCGAAGGGATGAAGGATTTTGGGTAAGATGTGATTGGAGTAGCCAGGACCAACTACCCCTTAAGATATTTGTAGCCTTTGTCTGTTCACAAATGAATACACCGCATAGTTTAAAAGTATATTGATAAATTAAATAAAATACACAGCTTTATATATAATTAAATTGTGTCGTGTTTTGCTGTTGGATCTGATAACCTACTATTTGCATAAGAACAAAACACAAAACGCAAAATAATTCCCTACGTGTAAACATTGTTTACGAAACTTGACCTAATGATGCAGTTGTATTACGAATGTCTGCTGCATAAAGACTCCTTATTCGCAATACTAATATTGCAACTTCGCCCAGTAAGCAGCTTAAATAGTACATGTGATGAACTAGCTTTACATTCTAATTTGTTTTTGCATAATTTCACTCAGTTATAAATTTCATGGGCAAACAGAAGTTTGAACAGTGCACCTTAATTTAGCACATAATAACCTGTAATTTTGTATTAAATGCTATAATAATTATGTGATTATGTACTGTGATATGAACATTTTGTCTTATTCTTTGCTACTGCTACCTGAATTCGTGTGCTTATTTTCAGACAATTGTCCTACCTTGAGTTTACGAATTCTCTGTGATGTCTGAATACATTAGTTGTTAGTTAAAAGATTCGTTGGCGCCCATTTTGGATTTTAATTAATTGTGGGTACTTGCAGAACGTTTCTGCCGTTTCCCTGATTTAACCGCGACCGGCAATTATATCCACGTAGTCATTGATGTTATAATTTTGAGAGATTTAGCTGACGAATCAAATTGATGCTAACAGGATGTGGAATTACAATTTCGGATAATTTAACTAGATCAAGGTTGCGCATCTTTAATTTGGTGGAAAAAAATTAAAAGAAGAAAATGTGCGGGCCAGTGACTATAAAATCTTGGTGAAGACTAATACCGGAATACTTTCAGTCAGAACTGAAGAGGATGTAGATCTATTTGGTTTCAAATACTATTTTCTTTTCTCACTCCGTTTATCACAGTGAACTAGTTAAGTGCCTGTACTGAATCACTGAAACTAAAAATTAGTAGTCAATATTAGGTACCTATTGCTGTTTTTACTTATTTTTTTCTGTGTTAGTTTAAATAATGCTTTATCTTTAACGTCAGCAGCAACATATGCTGACGTTAAGTTTACTTGCACTTGTTTGTATAAAGATGAAATTTTTTTCTTTGATTTGGTATTTTATCTGCCGGTCTTATAAAGGCCACTAATCTGACGTTAACTTTAATTTGCTGTTAAAATAAACAAAAGCGCATCAAAACGTCAGTGCTTATGACATTGTATTCATTAGTAAACAAATTTTGATGCGCTTTTGTTTATTTTAACAGCGAATTAAAGTTAACGTCAGATTAGTGGCCTTTATAAGACTGGCCGTATATCTTTTAAATTAATTGCAAATTACATTAATATACGCTCCTTGTTACCTAAGTTAAATGATCTTAAAGAATTACTTTTGAAATGTTAGTATGATATCTTGGAAGTCCCAGAAACGTGGCTATTCTATTATATTACGTCAAATGTGTTCTCAATTAACAATTATAAATTAATACGGCAGGATCGTGGAACCAGGGTAAATGGTTTTCTGAAACAATCACTCTAATTAATATAAGTAATAACACAGAACAGCTCTGGATATTTGTCTCTATCGATTCTAATAAACTTAGTATTGATTGTATTTAGAAATCTACACAAAGTAGCTATGAACAGTTATTTGATAAATTAGAAAATTCGTTTCTGCTATGCACACAGCATATTTCAATTATATGTTGGATTCGTTTAACTTAGTTCAAATAGTAGAAAAACACATAAGAATAGGGCTAAACGACCTATCACCTTTAGATGTTAGCAGTTATTTTTTTTTCAATAATTGCACAGTTAGGTTTGGACGATTATGAATTGTCTGATCACAAGCTTGTAAATTGCAGCATTTTGTGACAAGCGCCCAAGAAAGACCTAACCGTCCGTACATTTAGAGACATTGAACATTTTAATCTTTTTGATTTTCATTTAGATTTGGAGATACTATATAGATGATGCGACTGACAAGGTAGTGTTCCTTGATAATGAGATCATTAATATTTTTGACATGCATGCACCATGATGTACTTTAAATTTTACTTTAAATAAAAACCTACGCCATGGATTACAGCTAATGTAAAATGAAAATTCGCGTTAAAGCAAAAAATAAATACAAAGGAACTCAGACCGCAGCTACACGAAAATATTATAAATTACTTCGAAATTATGTAAATTCGTCAATTAAAAACGAAAAAAGGCCTATTTTTAATTTATACTTAACAACTGCGATAGCAGAGCATTATGGGAAGAACTTTATAACTAAATGTAAGTAATTTTAATGTTAATAAATCCGAGACTAATGCTTCATATTGTCCAAATGTTAATGAAATTAATAATGATTTTGTTCTTAGCGTACCAAATCTACAAATAGACGAAGCTATTTATCATTAATAGCTGAAGAATGTTTTAGTGGATGCAAGTCTAGAATTTAAACTAGTTAACACAAATGAATTACTTAAGATAATTACGACATTGAAAAGTAATTCCTGTTGTTGTGACGGTATACATTTACAAACGCTTAAGTATTGCTCTCCATAATTGTACAGTTTCTTCTACTCATTGTTAATACTTGTGTAGGGCACATATTTTTGGTGTCCCGAGCAAATTAATTTTTTTATGGATTTAGGTCGGTTCTCATGCATAAATTTACAAAGGCTGGCGACTTACCGAAAATTCCACAACACCGCTTCCGTCTAAGGGTTGCAGGTCAGAAACATGACACCGGGAGAGAGCTAGGCAATCGGTGTGCCATGTCATGTGGCACGTGGTCACACGCAATCGTTCACGAACACAAAGCCATACAAATTTCAAAGCCAAACATGCACGCAACAATAAACACACATTACAACATTTAGCAGTACGTCTTCATTACAGGGGGTTTTGTGGCCCCTGGCTGTGTTTCCACGTAGTATCTAGGAGAGTGCTTCGTTCAGGAATATTCTTCAGTGCACCTCCGATGATGTACCTGTAATAATCATGCAACACGAACGCTTACCACAGCTAATACCTATCAGCAGAACGCTAACTAGATCAATGGGTCCAACCCATGTCGATGTGATCCGCATTTGAGGTCGCCGCTTCCAACCGCAAAAGGCTCAGATCACAAACCATACGTGGGAAATGAGCACCCCGGACCATCCAGGTGCGCTGCCTGAATCACTGATAATTGCTTTTCAGGTCGAGGTTTATTGATATTCGGGCCGGATCATCTCTAACCTCAAATACGTAGTGCACTAAAGCGGTTTCAACTGGGATCTAACCCAGTAATAAACAAATATACAACGGCTCAACAACAAAGCTGTCCAGTCCACAATCAGCAGCAATACGAACAATAAAACAGTGTTCAACTCGGCTGCACAACAACTGCATACAACCTCTATTGCAAAGTTACGCAAGCATTGGTACTTATTACAGACCTTATTGTTCACTCTATCAATTCCACATAGTTACCACAAGCAACAATGCCGAAGCACATGAGAACCCTCGCATTGTATAAATGCCATCTTCGGTCGTGTTGGGCTTCACAACATTCACATATGAACGTTCTCGACTAACTGCCCACCAGGCCCATTGAGATTTAAAACTACTCACGGTTTCTAAATTAGCATTGGACTCGTTTCGATTCTGTGCTAAATTTAGAACGTATCATATTTTAGTTGATTTTTGAGGCTTTCACGGCCATTGTCATTAAGTAACAAACGACTTCCGGGATTGGACCGTGTCATGATTGAGATCGAAGAACTCAACGTTTCGCCCACTTTCGTAAGGGGCTTCATCAGGAGGAAAAAAGCAAAAGAGCACGGTAACTCAACGTGTTAACCACGCCAGAGGCGAAACTCTTTGCAAAGGGAAGGGACAGAAGAGCACGGTAACTCAACGTGTGAACCACGTCAGAGGCGAAACTCGACGTCGGGTTTCCGAAACAGTTTAATTTAACGAAAAATTTAATATTAACTCGTTCGATTTTCGTATTTCACATTTTCTCGGCAAAATTCTAAAACACGTTACCGTATAAACACTAATTGAGCTAGCGACTTGAAATTAGCAACGTCTATTAACTAAACGACAAGGTCAATTTAGTATCCTGCACTTTTGTTTAAAAGTGTCTAATACCCCACTTACGACGGCAGTCCCGTTATTTAATAGCCACATCTCGTAGTTTTCATCTGCGAAAAAGCATTTTTTCTATTAAAATGGCTACTAATCGGCGGGGAGAAGCAAGAAACAATAAAATTAGTGAAATCATGAGGAAGACCGTTCCAAAAACACACCATCGTTAACAAGGTATCTCAAGACAGTAACAATTTCATTTCATTCATTATATTGTCCCATCGTGGTATTATTACTGGTAATAATCGAATATATTAAATTCGATAATAATCATACGACTAGTTATATAATAATAATAATAATAATAATAATAATAATAATGCCTATATTGTTTGATAAGCGGATCCATGTGGGAGATTTCGCTCGTGACATGGCCGGGTTACGCATTCCGCAGCACCAATTCGGCCAATATTCTCAAGTTTGCCGAAACAGTCGGATGGCTTGAGTGAGGTTGCCAAAAGGGCTGCTATTGAGGGAGCACCTTGAGGCATAAGTGTACGTTGTTAACTCTTCCACTGAAATCCACAATCAAGTATGAGTAGATCAAGGAAGCGATGGGTACTGTAACAGGCAGGAAAGAATTCATCTTTGTACTTCGTAGATTCGAAAAAAATTGACTCACTAGAGATTTATCTTCTCTACGAAGTAACCTTATGACCATACATGGTCACGCACGTATTTTATTTTAGTATGATTATATAGCACATCACAGTCAACAGGTTTACCCGCTAACGCGTCGGGCATTAAATTCACACGCGGGAGGAAATGAACACCTTTGATCCCTAGATATATGAATAGCTATTATCCGTAAATAGCTTAATCAAAATTCAGTATACAGGGTGACTTTAATAGTTGTGCAAATATTTTAACTGGTAAAAGAGGACAGTAAAATGACACGATTAGTCCAATAATGTCTTATGCAAAAACTTTTAGTTTTCGAAAAAACAGGTTAGAGTTTTTCTAAAAAAAATTGAGAGACACAGATAAGCTTCAATAAATGTAATAGTTAAAAACCAAAGACGCCTGTTCTTATTAATATTAGAACTAATGTGATGTTAACGTCATATTTTTGAAAAGTTTGAAACGGGACTATTTGTGCCACCTATATTTACGTATTTTATACCATTCATTATACACCAATTAGTGATAAGTTTCAGCAGTATGTATTAATTATGTACCAGTTACGTAAAACCGCAGTATGAGGGAAAATCGCTGTGTGCGCAGTCACGGACCATAGAGTGTAACGCGTCGAGATTACGTGAATGAATGCGCTGATAGTGCGTGTGAGTTCGGGGAATAATGGACAGCATTGTTGAATCCACGCAAACGCCTTCAGGGGGGATTTGTGGCGAGATTCTCGAGGTAAAAAGGTGGCGCTAGTCCGCGCGAAAAAGTGCGAACATAGCTATCCGGTTAAAGTTAGAGAGAATCGACCTTTAGAAAGGGTTGTAGAGTGCTGTACGTACAAGCCGCAGAATCAGAGCACCGTTGACTCGGCCTCAGGTGTAAGCTGTCCCATTGAATAAGCACCGAACCCAGACTGCAGCAAACCAGTCTGATATCGCATCAAGCTATAATTTCTGTAGAAACCAGGTTAGTTACACCTGTAATGGCACAGCGAAACAAGAACGCTGTTTGCAATTAGCACAACTAATTGCTTAACGGCCGGCAAGGTGTTGCGGCTCTAGAAAGGGAAATCCCCGGAGAATTAACACGTCATATGCTGATCCAGCAGATTGTGGGCTTATTCATTGAGTGATTAAGAAACGACAACTGCAGGTGCGGCTATTAGTTGAACTTAACGATTGCACATTTCGCGTTGGTGAACTTTGCGCTTTCACTATGAACTCAATATTAAGCGTTTAATTAATATATTTTCTTAAGCCCCGAGGGCTATTGTTTCGTGTCTCTGTTTACATGTATTTGTGTCCTGTTTATTCTCTTCAAGATTATATGTATTCATTGTAAGCTGTTGGGTTTTTTATTACCATTGGTGTCTACATTTGTAAGTACAGCATTTCAGGTGTCCACGGGCCCGTCCTAACAATATTAGTTTTGCCATAGCCACTCTGGCGGTGTAAAAAGAATCTCATAGCTCACGGACTGATTAAGCTAGCGAACCCTGGAAATTTAAGGTAATAATTCAGTAAGTGTAGGGCTATTAAAGAGGCCGCGTTTCAAGTACTACGAAATTAACTCCAACAACGCTGAGATTAAAATCATCTTTGCTAAATTCATTTTTTGGTATTTTTAAAAAATGTGACGTTAACATGACATTAATACAAATGTAACAACAGGCTCCTTCTGGTTTTTAGTTATTACATTTATTCAAACTTATCTTTGTCTCTCGAAATGTTTTAGAAAAACTTTAACCTGCTTTTTTCGAAAACTAAAAGTTTTTGCATAAGACATTATTGGACTAATCACTTTACCGTTCTCTTTTACCAGTGAAAATATTTGCATAACTTTTAAAGTCAGCACTGAATACATTAGTTTTGTTGTTAAATGTGTGCTTTAAGCCGTAAATTTCCGGTAACAGAAACTTCTGAATAATAATCTTGAATAGAGCACCATTTGAACAAATATTTGTTAATACGAAAAAAGATGTAACATAAAGTTTACTCAACAGGAAAACAAAACAGTTTCTCTTATTCCGCCGCCGCCGCTATTCTTCCGAAAAAATATTCTCGGTCCATAATACCTTGCACCGAGTTTCTTAATAGAGATAAAACTTCTGACAGCTTGATAAAATAGGTTCGAAATCAGTTTCTGTGATCCGATACAACAGCATGTAGGCGCCGGTCAGCGCCGTTGAACATCGAAGATCAGCCTCGACGACAGGCGTCGCCCTAATCCTTCCGGAACTTGACAGGAAAAACGGACAGCTGGACGGAAATGGTAGAGAAATGTACGTTTCGGCATTACGAGATTTACTGTTTTTTCACAAAACAATCCCGCGCCACTGGCAATTCAATATAAACCAGCAGAATTCTGCTATAAATTATTCATAGAAATATTGTAATGCGCTACATATTTCGAAGAAGCAAAGCCGAACCGAAGCTATTATTTTAACGAAATTGCTCTGTTATGCCATTTTGGAGCTGCTGCTTCTGGGATAGCCCGATTGATTTAAAATGTCGCGAAAATAATTATGGGCGAAGTTGGAAAATGATCCTTTATTTTCCTAAGGTAAACTTGGTCGCTCAAGGGTTAGGTTTCCCACGTCCTCAATTTCGTCAGTAAACCGTCTTCATCCCTTTGATCGTTAAGTGTGATCCGTCATAATGTGTTTTTGATTGTGGGATTTTCGGGCTTTTATGCGGAGGAACTTGGATCGGTGTTGATTTACAGTCGCGTTGTTGCGATAACGCAACATTAAAACCGGCGTTTCAGCCCGGATCGAAACAATGTTTCAATTTTATTATCCTGGCGTGTGTCTCTCCAGGAAGCTGGCTCATAAACTCCACAGGACCTCGTGCACTGAGAAATTCCGAAGCACTCGAAGATTAATTCTTGACTATTTAACTTTATTGCACGGGATAATTGAACACTTTGTCCGTTTCATTGCTAATAGTCCGGTGCTTAATAGTAATAAAGTGTGTCTTTCATTCACTTTAGTATTCTAGATCCCATCTGTACTAAAACGGTTACGATTATTCATCCGAACACGTACGGCGTTTATCGTCTTTTAACGCCGATTTCATATATTAGCATTAAACACGCCTCGCTCTCTAGTAGTAGTTTGTAGTTTTGAATATTTCGTTACGTTTAATTATAAATGTGCCCTGTGCCGTTCTCGAAATGTCTCATCAACACTTTAATGTTTGCGTTTAGCAAATACGTGTTGTTTAACATCAGCTAACATAATATATAATTTTTCATATATTCCTTAACAATATTGCTTTTGCCGGATAATAGTTTTGTTTTCTTTATTATATTGTAGATAAAGCAATAATATGTATCACTTCGGCAAATAAAAACTATTTATTATTTTTACTATTTTTATGTCTCACTACGTGAATGGTCGGAAATGACAAGCGTCAAAATGACCAATCACGTACCTTGATGCGTCGATGCGTTCACAGCAATAGTTGATCATCCAATATACGCTTTCTAGTCTATTATTTAGGTTAGTGAGAAACAATAGTAAGACATCACATTTTATATGCACCACGGGCATTACTTGATTTTGGTATAAACATCGGTCAAACCCTCGGACTAGACCCCTCGGGCTTGTAAATTTATCATCCTCGAACTGGCATAAAGAATCTTCATGCTGCCCTTAGTACATAAATAACTATTATTACGAATTATTATTAATTAGCGAATTTGTAAGGTAGATAAGTATATACTGGATCCAATTATGTTTACCCTGATGGGTTTACATATTCACCAGAACTCCTTCCATCTTACAATCCGAGAGATAATACCAGCTAAGTTCAAAGGTTTAACAACGTGAAAACAATTTCGTTTTTGTTCTCTGAATGTCGTGTGATATACACCCTAGACAGTAAAAAAAGTCCGATAAAATATATCGTAATTTCGTTTTTGTCAAGGCACATTAAAATTTCTTCTTCTTCTTCTTTCGACTAGGACTATGTTTTGTGTGTCTTGCCTCTCTTTACTCTGCTGACGACGAGAACCAGCTCTGTTTCCATCTTTTAGGTGGTCTTCCGGGGGGTATTTTTCCGTATGGTATACCGTTTTTGTATTGTTTGGCCATTCTGTTATCGTCCATTCTTTCAACGTGTTCTTCTCACTCTTTTTTACGTTTTTTGGTCGATTTAACTATGTCTTCCACCCCGCACCACTCTCGTATTTCAGCACTCCTCTGTCTGTCTCTCAGTGTCACCCCTGTTATTTTTCTTAAGATTTTCCTCTTCGTTGTTCTTAATTTGCGTTTAGTGATCTGTGTTTCGGCTTTCGTTTCATTAGCATATGTCATAATAGGTATTATCGCTTTGTATACTCTTACTTTGCTCTCTCCTGACATACACTTATTTTGCCATATGGTGTTATTTAGACATCCTGAAATCTGCGTCGCTCTTGTGGTTTGTCTCTTCGTTTCAAATGCTAAATTTCTATCGCCTGTTATGTCGACCCCAATGTAGGTGTAATTCATTACTTGTTCGTTTACTTTTCCCTCTATTTCCAATTTGCATCTAGTTGATTCTTTTGCTATAACCATCGCCTTTGTTTTTGATATTGAGATTTCCATATTACATTGCTTTGCTGTTGTGTTAAATCTATGCAGTAATCTTTGTAGGTCGTCTTCGTCACTTGCTATCAGTACTGCATCGTCCGCGTAACACAGTATGTTGATATTGCTAGGTCCAAATGTATACCCACGTAAATTTTTAAGTCGGTCTATTAACTGGTTCATAATTAGATTGAATAGAAAGGGGCTTTAAGAGTCCCACTGCCGTATCCCTTTAGTTATTGATATGGATTGTGTATAATCTATGGCAGTTACTATGGGGGTTTTCATTCTGTGTTAAGATCGTCAACTATTTCTACTATTGTTTTTGGAATTTTTTGCTTATGTAATATGTTCAGTACATCGTCTTTCCTTGCTCTGTTGAACGCTCCTTTTAGATCAACGTAGCATAGATATAAAGGTTTATTGAACTCGATCGCTTTTTCGATTAGTTGTCGTAGTGTGAATATATCATCTATTGCGCTCCTGTTTTTCCGGAATCCCTGTTGTTCTTCTGCGATATGTATTGCTAGTTGTAATTTTTCATGTAACACAGCAGTAAAAAGTTTCAATATGGAGTTTAATAAAGTTATTCCACTATAGTTATCGGGGTCTTTCCTATTTCCCTTCTTGTATATCGGTACTGTATACCTTTCTTTCCACTGCTTTGTTATATACTTTTCTTCTATTATTTTGTTTGTCTAACCTTTCAGTTAATGTTTTACCTCCATATTTAAGCAGCTCATTGCTATTTTCATCGGGGCCTGGGGATTTTCTATTTTTCATTTTAGTAATGGCTTGTTCAATTTCTTGTATATGTATCTGTACCTGTTCATTATTATTATTGTTATTAATCTCTTCTTCTTCCTCCATTACTTTATCTCTTTACTATCGTATACGTTGCGAAAATGTTCCCACCATTTGCTTTTTTGTATGTTGTTAATAGTAACTGCTTCACTTACTTCGCTTTTCTGACTTCGTATCATCCTCCATATTTGTTTCTGTGCGCCGTACAGGTCGTGTTCCATTTGTTTAGAGTATCGTTTCCAATAGTTTTGTTTTATTTGTTTTTTTCTTTGATTTGTTTAATTTCTTATTCGTATGTTGCTCTTTCGCCTTGTGTTCTAGTTGTTTTATACTTTAAGAATGCTTTCTTTTCCTTTTTTTTTTGGTTTTTTTATAAATAACTGGTTCATAGCATTTCATTGTATTAGCAAAACGGAGTGATGCTGAATATCGAAGTATTCTTGGAAAGCACGGAAGAGCGCTTTTCTTGGGTGGGGGGTACCGTATATTTGTTAATATATTTTTGACGTATGAGCATTCCTGCCCCTGCATGAGCACGTTGTTGTTTGTCCACCCCACTATATATTAGCGTGTAGTTTCCTCTTACTAGCATTCCTTTTTACTTCACTGAGTGCATACATTGGGATGTCGTGATTTTCCAGTTCTATTATTGTTTCCTGTTCTTTGGAGTTCCATGATCCTATGTTCCATGTGCCTACTCTTAATATATTTTCCTTTCTCAATGTCCGTTTTCTCGCGTTTGTTGTCATCTTGTGATCCGATCCACAATTCCGAGACAGAACTATATTCCTAAGAGCCTTTATTGGTTTTTACCCCAGGCAGGAAGCTGGCCTTACCCAGAAACCCTCCTCTTTTATCCGCGCTTGGGACCGGTAGTGATAGTTACTCAATCCATCCAGCTCATACGACAGGCGGGTAATTAAAATTTATTATTAAAAAATAGATAAAAAGACGTTACGTTTCGCGAAATCACAAATTAGCTTCTTCAGACAAAAACTGTTTCATAAAATAGGACAACTTTTTATATAACAGGATCACATTCTGTTATAATATTCACTTATAATACCATGAGTAGTCAAAGTTATGTCGACTATTTTTGCGGTGGTGTCACGAATGTCCATTGCGCTTTGGTACGATTAGGACGAGTGCGTTAGCACGAGTCCTAATCTCAAGCGCAATGGACATGAGTAGTGATACCACCGCAAAAATAATCTACTTAACTTTGACTAAGAATGGTATTCGAGGGACTATTTAATGAACCAAACTACTTTTTCAAATTAGTTTTCAGTAAATCTAGCAACAAACTACGTAATTTCTATAGTAACGGAACACTAATATTGACTTTTTCTAATAAAAATCACATTTGTTTAAAATAGTCACTTGAATACCTTCTAGGAAGATATATCCACTGATATTTTTTTGATTGGTCAAGAAACGTCAGAATTCTGGATTTTCATTGGTCACTTTTTGACAGATGACAGGTGAATTGAATAGTCATCTTTATTTTATTTGGTAGTTTCTTTAATGTTCTTGTTGCAAATGTTAAATTAAACTTCAGTTGTAACATCAGTTTATAATCTGTTAATTTGTACTTTTCTTGATTTTGGTTTGTGTTAGTTTAAAACCTTACTGCTTGATTACATGTTTTAATTTAGTTTAGTCCAACCTTTCTTGTGGTTTTTTGTCCCCCTTGTTGATATTTTTCATTTAATTTAATAGCCGTCCCCATTAGTTTGAATTGGTATCAAAGTATTAAGTATTCGCTCTTCTTTGGCCTTATTTGTCGGCGAATTACTTGTGATTTTTTTTAAATGAAAACTTTTAAATGAGTAGTTATGTTAAATAAATAGTTGTATTACGGTTTTCTTTTATTGTTTAAAATGTAATTTGAATCGTAAATATCACTTCCTCTTGTATTAACAATCTATGATTGTTGTGATTTTGAAAATTGTTTGTGCTCGCCTAATCTCATTCTATTTGTCCTGCACTATTGATTTAGTTCGGCGAACTCTCTCAGACGGTGTTAATTGCCTTTATTTAAACAATTTGTTTTTCCTTTAAATCGATAGGCATCAAGATATTAATTATTTGTTCTTCCCTGATCCTAATAGTTGGCAAACATTTTTTCGATCTCCTTTGATTTAGAAAGCCTTTGACATAATCGTTTTGTACTTGTAGTTAGTTGTATTAGGTTTCAATCCATATTGAAAATTGTTTAATGACCCCGATATGCGTTTATTGGCTATTTTCAATCTTTTATTTTCTTATCTATGTTAATTGCGAACGTATTATAGATTGTTAGTTTCCCTTTTTTGTTTGAAGTTTGGTTATGTTTTCAAGTTGCTTTTTTTAACCGCGGTCTCAAGGTCACATGTCCAACTAAATTCTAAAACGTGCTCCCACATAAAATTAAAGAAAAATTTGAATAATACATTATAAAAATCACCATACAATAAAAACCAAATATCCAATATTGTAATTGTTATTATATTCTTGGACTCAAAAGTTTTGAGTTTTATTACAATTTCGCATTAATGTGTTTTTCAAACACATATGCGTTAGTAACTCATATGTCATTTTGAGAAAAGATTGCAGCATTACTAATTTTATTAACTGCCATTTAGCATGGCTCTGCGTTGTGAAATTCGCAAAATGAATAGAATAGAATACAAAGCAGTGACAAAATTCTTTTTATTTTTTTTTGCTTTCATGCCGAATTCGAGAATATAAAATCGGCCCTTTATATATGAAGCACAATTGACCTCAAATGGAAGATGTATAAGTGCAAAAACAAGAAACAATAAGATATATAATCAAGATTATACGGGGTCGGTCTAAAACAATAAAGTACTAGCTTTTTAGCACACCACGTAGATAGCCTTACTCTAATTAAATGTTTCTGCATTTTCAAAATTGAAGTTACTGAAGGAAATGTTTTAACGCCTTTAATAAAGAAAACGCACCGCAAGGAAAGCAACTTTCGCTAAATCGAATAACGGTTAAGAGTGTTTAAAATTATGTACACAATAGACAAAAATATGGTAATGTTTCTAATAACATTGAAACAGTAAAGGGAAGGAAATATATAGTAAATCGAAATACATTAAACCACAGAGAGAACCTAAACTGCCAAGCGGAATCGACTGCCAGTCAGAAGCTTTAACTGCTCGCCTAAGAATCCTGCCTAACGTGTTTGCTTATTGGTGCATTATAAAGGACACGGTGACGACATGACAATCGCTGTTGAAATCGTTCGACCAGCGATTTTTTTCAGTATGCTTCCGAATTTATTTATGCCTGCTGGCTGTCGAGTGCATTTATGATTTGATAGTTTAAAGATGCGAAACTTATTGAACTTTTCGGTGATAGTGAATGTAACCAACTACTTCTGGGAATGGACCGTGTCATTATTGAGGTCGAAAAAGAGCACGGTAACTCAACGTGTAAACTACACCACAGGCGAAATATTTCTAACGATCTGAAGGAGAAAGCGAGAATTTAGAGGCAAGTGACGTCGCGGTTGAGTGACGATGGACGGGGCTTAGAAATTCGCACTTTCCACATAGAAGGAATGGGAAAACCTTCGTCCCGAATGAGATTATTAGGCTGTATGTAAATCTCAATGGCTTCGCGAATCTTTCTGCGGATTTGTAGATAATGAAGGTATCATTCAAAAAGGATCTTATGGCCGGCATCGCGTTGGTGTTCACAGACAGCTGATGATGAAACGAGACCCGAATTGAGACAGAGCTGCTGTTCAGAAATGCGAGTTTTTACTGAACGTCCTGTTTCTCCAATGTATACAGCATTACAAGGGACTCTATAAACACCTTTAGATGACCTAGTGTTCAATTTATCTTTAGGCGATGGAAGAACCCTTCAGATTTGGCTCGGGGGTTTTAATACTGTTTTAAAGTTTTGTTTCCGAAGAAACTTTCCTTAGCGATTGGTGTTTTGGTGGATATAGGGAAGAAAGACTATTGCTGCGAAAGGATCGATTTTTGGTAGTTTGGATGGCCCTGGGGCGGTAACCGTGATTTCTAAGACATTTCCGAATATGGTTTAATTCAACGTGGACATGATTGGGTTTTGATATGGAAACTGCCCGGTGTACAATCCAATTAATAACGGAAAGTTTTTGTGCAGAATGATAGTGGGAATCGACATGTAGATAGCGATCACTTTGAGTGGATTTGCGATATACAGAATGATCAAGCTTGCCATTGACATTGGCTTGCCGAGAAATCTGTACATCTAAGAAAGGAAGGCATCCGTTACTTTTTAATTCTTTTTACAATAAAGGAAGTATTGGATTCACCACAAAAATTCTAAATTGAGTTTTCAACAGATCTTCACGTTTTAGAGTCCCCTGAACCCAAAAACATTTATTTTTATTGGTCTGTCTGTGTGTCTGTGTATGTGTATGTCTGTGAACAGAATATCTCAAAAACGAAAAGAGATATGACATTGAAACTTCATATATAAGTTTTGTTTACTATGTAGATGTGACAGCAAGCTTTTAAAGAAAATCACATAACAGAAGTAGGTGTTTACTCTTGTGATTTTTCAGTTTTTTTAAATTTTTTCAAAAACGGCTGTAACGATTTTTTCAAACGTCACATTTTTACTAAATTTTTAATGTGTATTGATGTGAGATAGGTGATTTTCAAGTTCAATACTTCTAAAATGGGTTCTTTTGTTTTTCATTTTTTTATTAACTCCTATTTTAAATAGAACACCCGGTATATTATTACATTTTTGAATTCAGCTTGATATTCTAGAAAAAAATTCTCTCTTCAACTAACGCTCTATTTTGTACCATTTTTGTAGAATTTGTAATTTTTGAAAATTTTTGACAAATGTTTAAACATTTTAAATCAAATTTTTGGCTAATTATACGATCACAGTAAAAGGAAGTTGTGTGTGTGTATCACAACAGATTTTTATCTTCATGGTAAAGTTACTTTCTTGATGTTCACTATTTAGATGGTTTAAAAAGACATGTAGAGTGTCTTTACTATGTGGCTAGATAATAAAGGTATCGTTAATGTATCGGAATCAAACTTTGGGTTTCAATTCCGATCATTAAAGAGCTACGGTTTCGAAAGCCTCCATAAAGACATTGGCAACGGCAGGTGAAAGTGGAAAGCTATTGGCTGTACCAGATGTTTGTTTAAAGAACTTGGCCTTGAAATAAGAACGTGTCTCTATTCTACTTATTTTTTATTTCAAGGCCACTGAACACCAGCGCTGTCTCAAGTCGGGTCTCATTTCATCATCAGCCATCGCCGAACACCAACCATTGAGATTTACAAACACCCTAATAGTCGCAATCGGGATTAAGGCTTTCTCATTCCTTCTAAGTGGAAAGTGCTAATTTCTAAGCCCCGCCCATCGTCATCCAACCACGACGGCACTTGCCTATAAATTTTCGCTTTCTCCTTCCGATCGTTAGAAAAGTTTCGCCTTTGGCGTGGTTTACACGTTGAGTTACCGGGCTCTTCTATTCCATCCCTTGCAAAAGAGTTTCTCCTCTGGCGTGGTTTACAAGTGGAGTTACCGTGCTCCTTTGCTTTTTCTCCTGATGAGCCCTTAACAAAAGTAGAAGAAACGTTGAGTTCTTCGACCCCAACAATGAGACGGTCCAATCCCGGAAGTCGTTTGTTACTTAATGTTTGGACTGTTTTTGTTTTTGCATCATTTATGTTGACCAGTGCAGCAGATCCCAGATCTAGAATATCCTCCATATTTACTTGTAATATTCGCGTTTGTGACATGTACTGCTTATACCGATAACCAAGGTTACCTACAACAACAGTGGGACTCGGTGTTTAATTAAGATTAAATGGTATTTTTTACAAACTCACTTTTGTGAACAAATATTTGTCATCCGGGGCAGCTGCGAGGAAATGATTGAGTTCCTGTACCTTCAACACTTTTGATTTTTAGACATATAACATATATTTGATATATGGTGAATTGAAAGGGCTCTTCGTAGCATTGAATATTGGGTCTATACACTACTTAGCTTTTTTTTTCATCGAGTTTTCAGATCCGCTTCAACAACGTCTGATAGAGTGCACTCCAAAGATACATCGCTGCTGTATTTTTCTCAACATTAGTGGCTTTGAAAAGGATAGCGGTGAATTATTCGTAGTAAATTCTAACGTTATTTAAGGTGTTGTAGGAAACATAGTGACCATAGACAAGAAACACATTTGAATGCTTTACTTTATTTCAGGTCACTTTGCTGTGGCAAAAAACTGTTGTTAGGATCGTTTGAAAGTTTCCGCGTCACTACTTTTTGAATGAACGCTCCAGATGGAGTGGTGTAATTAGTCGGGTCTAGCTTCTTTTCGTAATTCGATTCTAGTCAATAAAAGGTATTTACATGTAATCGAAACTTAAACGTGCGTGCAGAATTTTATTTTACTCCGTGAAAATAGGCTCTCGGGAAATTATTATGATCGTCAGGCCAGTCAAGGCCTGGTCGGATATTCCAGCTTATCTAAGAGCGGGCTTGTAAGTTTGAAATTCCGAACACCGTTGCGCTTTTGAGTTTAGTGGAATTTTATATTGACCGATAGCCGGATACATTCAAAGGAACATCCTGTATCGTGTTGTGCTACGTTCTGTATAGCGGTAGCGTTATCGACACTGTCTACATCAATCTATCGTTTCTCAATTTTTCGGCATCTCGAAAAGTCTTAGAAAAACTGTTCGTTCAACGCGTATGGTTTCATGCTGACTGCCCGCAGATACTTTAGATATATTGCAGTCCATTCTCCAAACAAAGTTTTGAAAACATTACACTAAATGCGTGAAGTATTAACTCTGTTCATTTCATGGAGCTTACTCTTTCTGCTCTGTTTTCGAGGCAGGAGCTTGCTGCGTCTTATTTATATTTGTTACTGCATGTTGCAAATGTAATTTTCGGCTAATTTGGATGCACTATAATCAGATTTTGTACGTATGACTTATAAATATTGGCATTTGCTTTTGCACGCTGTGTACTAAGTCTTGGACGTATCTCCGTTCGTAGTGCAGTAACGCCTTCAGTGCTTTGCATCAGTTTATCAACATTGTTTGCCCCGACGGAATTAGACTGATTAGGATTTGTTTTGGCAACTCTTTGTTGCAGTCACAGCTGCAAGGCTAACTCACTTAAATGTAATATAATAAATGTTAATTTAATAGAATGCTTTGCAATTTTCTGCATTATTTTCCTTTGCAAAGCGCAATGCAGTTCGCGTATTTTGCAGGTAAGTAAGCTGCCAAAAAATAAGGTAAGGTTCAAATTACGGAGCTGAGCACCATACACATTTTCCATCGTCATGAGGTTTTCTATGGTCGGGCCTTTTACTTCATCATAGGCATTCAAAATATGGTGGCGCCTTAAACAATAGCAAAAGCATTTCCTTTTTACCGATTGATTTGACTGTCGTAAGCGAACGTCAGTTTAAGACCTTGCTCGTTCCACTACTTAACCGTGACAACCCTTTAAGTTTGTTTCAAATAATAAAGATTGCTACGATACTACGAAGGCGTCAACATATAAGATGACCTAACAAAACCTCTCCTTTAGTGCTCCAGGTAATATTGACTTGGACAGAGGCACATATTAGTTTGCTTTAAAATCTTGGACATTGAGGAATAACCTAAAAAACAAATTGTATTAAACTAAATGCTAAATCATCAAAGAGACCTATTTTGAAACAAGCAGCTTCCGTTGACTAGGTATTCAGTTCACCTGCCATCTGTCAAAAGTGGATCAATGAAAACGCCAGATTTTGCATTTAATAACCAACCAAAATAAATTGTAGTGACTATTGTACTAGTATCGAATTGCAGCGACTATTGTTTTAGTACTCAAGTGACTATTTTGAACAAATTAAAATATTTACTGAAGATTTGTTTTTTAACATGTGTAACTAAATGTTGAGTCTTTCTAATTTGAAAAATGGATTTGGTTTACTGAATAGTTCTCCAAATACTATTCGTAGTCAAAATTAGCTAGACTATTTTTGTGGTGGTATCACTCATGTCCATTATGTGTGCAATAGGACTCGTTTCTTCGCAACTCGTCTTATTTGTACCCAAACGCAATGGACTTTCGTGATACCTACTATCCCAAAACATAATCGACATAACTTATAGTATTATAACTTACAATTTATTTGGTTACTTGAGTATAGGATGTTCATCGTGCATTTGTAATTCTTCGACGAGCCAGACATTCTCAACGTACTGAAACTGCTAGGTGAAAAAAGTACTAATCTTCTTCATAGAATAAGCAAATGAATATGGAAGAGCAAACAGTGGCCGAAAGAATGGTGCGAACCTTTGTTTATTCCTTTGCTCAAAAAGGGTTCACTTGTAAAATGCAGTCATTATCAGCTGATTGCATTTATTTGTCATTCCAGTATAGAAATATTGAACATCCTAAATGTACGTAATAAACTATTTCATTAAAGAATGCAATTTGGGAATTACCCATGCGCTTTAGGCCCTGAACACACGGGATTCCGTTTCCCAGATTCGGTATGCGGGATACAGAATCTGAGTCTGTTCAAACACGGCGACTGAATCTCAGACGCGGGCTTTCAGTCACTTGCAGTGCCGTGCTGTTATGGACCTAGCATTGCTGTTCTGTCGAATTAGTCTAGAAGTGCTGTATTTAAAGTCAGGGATTGAGCTCTACTAAGCTAATAAATTTTTCATTGTCAAATAATGTACATTCTATGATCGTTGTATAGTAAGGAACGCCTTGCTTATTCGATTTAAATAGAAGTTGAAGAAAATCTGCTACGTCTATGACATGATATCATATGTTCTGGCTGGCAAAAGTAGGCGAGTCCAGGCCGTGGTACACGTGGACTCATATCCTCTATATGGTCCAATGGTAAATCGGTATCCGAGATACAGAATGTGTCGCCGGCGGCCGATTTTCCTTATCTCTCCATTTCGGCCGCCGGCTACAAATTCTGTATCTGGGATACCGATTTACCATTGGAGCATATAGAGCATTTGAGTCCACGTGTACCACGGCCTGGACTCGCCTACTTTTGCCAGCCAGAACATATGATATCATATCATAGGCGTAGCAGATTTTCTGCAACTTCTGTTTAAATCGAAGAAGCAAGGCGTTCCTTACCCTTACTATACAACGATCATAGAGCGTACATTATTTGACAATGAAAAGTTTATTAGCTTTGTAGAGCCCAATCCCTGACTTTAAATACAGCACTTCTAGACTAATTCGACAGAACAGCAATGCTAGGTCCATAACAGCACGGCACTGCAAGTGACTGAAATCCCGCGTCTGAGATTCAGTCGCCGTGTCTGAACAGACTCAGATTCTGTATCCCGCATACCGAATCTGGGAAACGGAATCTCGTGTGTTCAGGGCCTTAGACTCACACTCACTTTGGTCGCACATCTGGGAGGCTTTTATAAATCTGGGCACATCTGTCTTATCTACTAAAACAACTATACGTCGCAATTACCGGAAAGGTTCAAGTAAATGGAATGACTTCAGATAGATTTAATACAAGTACAGGAGACATGTGCCGGAAAGGTGGTATTATTCCTATAAGTGGCAGGAAAACAAAACAACTTGTGGTATGCAACTTCCGCCACGGATACTAAAGAATTCTAATATGTTTTGCATAGACTACAAGAGAGTGAACTACTGGACATGGCATGTCAATCAATTGAAAATCATGGTAATGATAGTAGTCAGGGCAACTATAACCGTCTTGATATTCAATAGATAATTGGTTGCGAAGTGATTAGGCAGCTCCTTTACCTTGGTTTGCGTACTACAAACAAGGGATACTGTGAACCTGATATAAGAAGAATTGAAATAGCTAGAAGCGTGGTCGTCAAACTGATAAAACTATGGATGGGCAGGGATCTTCTTCATTCAGCTACATGCTTTTGAAATCTGTGCTGTGATGCCAAGACCACAAAGACTAGATGCATTTGAGATGTGAACTTACTGCAGTACAGAACAGAAGCATATGAAAAAATATAGTATGAGTGTAAAGTGTTGTTACGTTTGAAAAGTATACAACAAAATTTTGCGTTTTCTCAATGGGCAACCAATGTAGACAACGTTAATATTTAGGTATGTTAAGGGATTTTAACGAGGTTGACAATTAAGTTCGTTTTCATAATGAGACAAAAGAGATGCAGAATTGAAATAGCAGAATTGAAATATAACAAAGGTAAACATATGTGTACACTGTTTTAGAGAAAAAAGGCTAAATTGTAGTCCCTATTTCGTGGTGTTCTGCATATTGAGTTATTAGAGATTTTCTTGTAAAGCATAATGTTTATTATCACAAAATAGCCCAAATAACGCCTTGAGGGTAAGAACATTTGCACAGTTTGGTTAAGATTCTACAACATATATTTTTCTACAGTTTTTAATGGCAGCCGAATACAACAGAGGCAGAATTTTTTCGTGGTATTCAGCTTGATCTGTCATTCCTGGAATTGTGTTCGATTTGGTCGTCGCTGTACCTTCCTGTACGAGCAGATTCACTTGGCCGTTGTTATACACTATTGGGTGAGCAATGTTTATAGCTACAAGGTCATGTACTAGATATAGAGAATTTAGAATAATTGATGTTGTCTACATGGTTGCCTAATTAATAGGTGCATAATTTCTATTATCTAATTTTCAAATGCAACAGTGTGTTACTTTGAAGATGTACTCGTAGTAAGGAGAACAGCCGATCTTGAACTATTTATGGTGGAAGAAAAATTAGCAGAAAGCGATCAAGGTTATTCTCCACGACGATGGTCAGATCAAGTTCGCGAAGTGATGGAAGCATCTCACAACAAGCTGTCCACATATACAAAAACTGTGAAAACGGAAAAAGTGGCAGTTGCTACAACCTTGGCAAGAGATTTGGATTAAATGGGATATTTTGTTTATTTGTTAGTAATGGACAACGTCTAAACATGCGTAGTACCAGGTACCTTAGACACCGACTGCTTTGGTCATATGGTCAAAGTCCTACTTAGAATTTAGCCGAGACTAAGGACTCCCAACCCTAGCAAGGGATCTTTTACATGCTACACATGGTAGTAACATGGAACCCACGGTTTTACATCACTTCCGAATGATGATATTCTGTAGAGGTTTTCATCAGCATTTTTTATTTTTAACAATCTCACCGGGAGCGGGGATCGAACCCGGGATCCTTAGATCAGTAGTCAGAATGCTTACCACTAAGCTACGCAGCCCAGTAGATGGGCTATTTTGGTCAGTCTCGCCTTTATTCATGTAAATTCAACTGCATTACCATTTGACTATTATCTATGCTGTCCTTTATAAGGAACCGTAATGTAGAACAGTAATTTACTCAGTTCTAATAGTCTAAAAGCAAAATTCTTCTGCCAAAATTAATCTACACTGCATATTGATTTGAAAAAAGGTTTAAATAAAATTTCGAGCGTGAATTAAGATAAATTATTATTATCTTTTACATTTTTTACAAAAAGAAAACGCTATGAAACCGTCGAAGACAGCATTGTTTCCTTGTTTTAATCTTGCGTATGGTATTCTTAATCATGTTTTTTTTAAGTTTCTAGAGAACTGTTACCAATATCTGTAAAGTTGTGCCTGCTAGTTTCGAGCAAATATAAATCTGTTTTAAAATGAATATCACTGGAAAATAATTCTTGAAGTTTCTGATACGTACTGACATATAGTTGCGTAAAGTATGAGTAATAGTAATCTATTGTCAACTACTAATAATTAAACATACTGGTAGTTACAGCAAAACTAATTGTAGAAACATATATGTACTCAAGTCAAGTGACAATTTGAAGTCGTAAGATACAGAACTGCTCAATTCGGAAAGGAAGAGAGTGAATAATCTGTTAATGATTAAAAATTCGTAGTTGGGGGTGTTACCATTTTAAAACCTAACGTTTTCTTTAGAGTATCTTAATAAAAGCTGCGCTAGTTTTTCTGTCTTGAAAAGGAACGGTTTTAATATCCTGAAAGCAACTCGTGTGCTGTAATCCAGATATCATTATAACTATTCCTGGAGCTCAGATATTGCTGCTAACGTTGTTCTTGAAGATTCAACCTACTGAAAAATATTCTTGGGCTAACATATTGAAATTCTGTAGGAACTTAAGGTAATATTTAGGGTAACTGTGCAAGTAATTTCCTGCCTCCATGGAACAATGAGGGTTTCGAAACTATGCTCAGCTCGAACCTCGCGCAGTGACATTGTTAGGATTCCTGAAGCATGTAAATTTCAGTCTTTTCTAGTTTTTTTCTTGCAAATGCCCGTGCTAATGAATTTAATTAAAAACTCCGACGGCGAGAGCAAAAACTTCCTCCGCTTTTTAATTTTATTACTTACACCTGTAAATATGAAACAAATTTTGAGCGAGCAACTTTTAACATGGAAAATCGGAAGTTGACTAGTCGTATTTAAAGTGTATTTATTTGCTTCTACAAAAACGTCGTTTATAAATTCTGTACAAAATGTTATACACTAGTTACAATTTGAATTAATTTAAAAGTTGAATTAAAAATGAAGTTACTAGTGTACGGTAAAATTAAGCAACAATTTTATTTTCTATATATGAACATTACATTGTCTCAGAATTTTAAAAATTACACACTGCAATTGTTAAAATATATCACACAGTAGAGTATAGTTTTTAGGATGCAATAAAAGGTTTAGATGATGTAATTCTCTTTTTTCTTATTAATAACGCCTGAGTGGAGTTTTTTAATTATTAAGCACAAATTTATGTTTGATGCGGCACGTTATTGGGGAATATTAATGCTGCCGACACAATGCGTTTTGCAGTAGCTTTATTGTAAAATTCGTTAAATATATATTAATGGCATTGTTTTACGTCTAGGTCATGATTTGCACCAACCTTTTTTTTCAGAAGCAGGATCTTCAGTCTTCGTACGTGTTGTAAGATTCCTAAAAATGTAATGGCTCTAGGTCTCCCGTTTATCTATCTGTTGACAATATCTAGTTCTAAATTGTTGATGAAAGATCTTCTTACCATAATTTTACCATTGACAATACATACGTGTGTATATCAAATACAGATACACTGTTTAACGGGTGGTGCCTGTGACATCCGATAAATTTTTGTATTGTAGTATGGCTGGCCTAGTAAATAAGCTTATTTTATAAGCTATAGCAAGTTTTTTAATTTAACTCACAGACCCCACCTGTTGAATGGAGAGCTAAACATGGTTTTTTAAATCGTGTGATGTTAACGCCTGTGCAAATTAGTATTATAGCATAAATAGTGTGTTCGAATTTCAACATCACCACTAAGTCCCAATCGGCGTTTGAGTCTTCCGTACGCGACGACTAGGTTCAGCGCTGTGCGAGGTAAGGCTCCAGAGATGCACTACATCCCTCACACCCGGAGAGAGTTCGGTACTTGCTCCTAATTCACTGCACGTTGTCGACCACAAAATGTAAACAAAGAGATCAGGCGTCGTCGTTAAACGTTTTAATTAAAGAAGCTGCTCGCCCGCGTTAGAGCTTTTCCTTCAAAGCCAACGCTTGCTCTTAGGTGGTGCATTGGTTGCCGATCTCCTAGGTCCCAGACTGTACCCAACACTCGAATATACCGATGGGGCCACAATTATATATAACAGCAATGAGATAACATGAACAAGAAAATAACACGTATTGCTTGAGTAAGAAAGAGATAAACATAGTAGTAAATATTCGATAAGTCATGACGCTTATTTTCATTATGACGTAAGTTAACTAAACATGCCTACTAAAATAATTTTATCGTATGGTCATCTCTTTCTTACTCAAGCATTGTTATTTTGTTATCTTAATGCTGTTATATATAATTATGGCACCTTCCGTATTATATTTATTGTGTATGGTGTAATAGTATATTGTATGTTAAGAGCTGAAAGTGCATTCTTGCCGCTTGCGCATGAATATTGCTGGTTGAGACGAAGTCGAAACCAGCAATCATGCAAAAGCGGCAAGCGCACTTTTAGCTCGAAATATACATACTATTTTTTCGACGACTGAGCATATTATTAAAGGAAAATATCAAATTTCGTTTTATCGCAAAAATTAATTGACAATCAAGTTAACATTACTCGCGCAGTCTATATGACATGTGACGCGATTATTTCCACAAATGACGGGCGTTGTCAAGGAAACATTCGGACGTGGCTACCTATTTTGTTCACGTGGAAACCCAAAACGCTCGGCGAGCGGCAAAAAGATGAAAACGCACGCTCAGCGGCAAATGTCAACTTTCTGTTGTCAAATGACAGTGAGAAAAATCTACTTTCGATGTCAGTCGTCGAAAAATACATTTCTGTAATTAATTTATAAATATGACACGATTACGATCTATTCTGTCTAGACCGTTCTGAATCTATTCACTCGAGAATAATAACAAACTCTGGCTTACTGACTACACACAGAGGCAATCAAATTCCGAGGATTAAGTCAGTTAATCAAAATTTCCTGCGAGTAGGAAAGTTCTTTAGTATTTCCCTTATTTTCAGATGTGCATCTTGGTACACGTGTAATTTTTACTTCCTGTTTACAGTTTAACAATCTGTTAAGTTGATGGTACCGGTTTTAGTACTGTTTTATACCGCGTGGGAACCTAGTGGAGTATGCAGTATTAATTTTAGCGGTATACGTCTGATTATGAGATTTAAGTAAAACATTTTTTATAAATGTCATATTTAAAGGTATAATAATATTACTAATATTCACACCCCAAGATTTCCAGTCGGTGCACTGACAAACGATGTTTTTTAATAGCGTAGATTTTTGTTCAGTATATCTATGTTCTTTTGCAACTGTACTTTTAAGTGTACAGTATATTGATAAATTTATTATTGTTAGTATAACGGATGAATTCCGAGATTAAACCATGTCACTGTTGAGATAAAAGGACCCAATAGTTCGCCCTCTTTCCTATAGGGACTTCATCTGGGAAAAAGCAAAGGAGTACGGTAACTCAACGTGTAATTCACGCCTGAGGCGAAACTATTTTTCAAGGGTAAGGGAGGAAGAGCACGATATGCCAACGTATCAACCACGCCAGATGCGAAAATCTTCTGCTGATCTGAAGGAAAAAGGGAAAATGTATAGATAAGAGTAGTAGCGCGAAAATATTTCAACACCTATAATACATATAGGTTCAAAGAAGAAAGACGAATTGCGATCATTCCATGGTAATTTTCCAGTGAACTTCCTAGGGATATTGGTTAGGTATTCTGCGTATTTATGAAAAGACGGCAGTCGTTTCAATGCAAATACTTTATTAAAATGGCAACAAAACAACGACAAGGTGTATGATCAAGCCTCGAGTTTTTGACTATGGCTGCACAAGCTTAACATAGGCTCCATATTGAGATGGTATTTAGCCCTTAAAAAAACAACTCTGATAGCATGAGAATAAGTTTAATACCAAGTCATAGAAGCACAGAGTCGTTATGATTCACAAATCTGCATAATTGTACCTAATGTGTCAGTTTAAAATGAAATGGACAAATTGAGCCATTATTTGTCATTAGAATAAAGTAAATAAGGCTAGAATCAAATGAAACTTGACTGTCATAGGGTTGCAGGTCTTAAAGCTTTTTAATAAGACTATGGCATTATTTAAAATATGCAATTGAAATATTCTTACAGAAGTCAGATTTAAATGCGTGTATAGCAATATTTAAAGTAATAATAAATAGTAAATGATTTCTTTGAGCGAGTTAAAAAAGAGGTAATCAAACAGAAAGCTTATCAAAGAAAGTGCAATGAGCACAAAAATCAGGTATAAAAGAGAATTACAAGATAAAAATGGGTAAATAAAATTGGAAAATTTGGCTGGATTATGAACAGTGTTTTGATCAGCAAGTACGAGTGAAAATGGACATTACATTGATCTTCAAGTAGCTAATGAGGATATGGACACAAAAGGAAGCAGTGATCAGTGTGTACTCAGTGTACAAAAAAGGCCTGTTAAAGTGTGAAACGCGTTTAAAAATCGATAGACAATAATTATAAAAATACAAAGACAATTTTTATAAATTGATTTAATTGTAAACATGTATTAGATTTAAGATTAATAATTGTTAAAAACATAATTTGACTAAAGTCAATATCCTGTTTGTAAATTTAAAATTAGGGGAAAACAAATGAATAAAGTTTGATGCTTAACATTCAATTTATGGCTTGTGTTTAATTATAAATTTTACATACTAAATATTAATTTACAAGCATATAAATTTACCAAAGTGCTCCTGACAAGTTAGTGTTCATGCACAAGTGAAGAAGGCAAAATCCGTTGCCTAAAATAATTTGTCCTGCGGCCGCCTTCCGATCCTGAGGACGCAGCCTTCGGAGACCAGTTCGTGCTACGCCAGGGGTTCCAGAGCCTGTATAGGAGTTCCTGCCGTTCCAGCCGAGGGCCACGGGCATCACAGCAGCATCACACGTCCATTCTATTACTGCGAGAGAAGGTCTGGGCATTTTCTTCAAACGGCAGCCCATCGGCTCGCACCTAAGACAATGCATAAAAGGTTAGTGTGTAGCCATTTGATTTATTACAACTGAGAAGCGCACCGAGGGACCTAATAGCTTTGCTGTGGAGTTGTTTCCAAGTAGAATCCATGAGATCCGCAAATAATTCATTCTAATACAAACTCCAGTAGAAGTGCGGCTAGGAAATTCTCAATTTTATGCAGTGGACAATTTTACCTGAAATTAAAAACAAAAGCTAGAGGGACGCTTAAATAAAGCGCCAGATTCAAATCTTACCTGTTAGTTCGCTCATTTGAATTGCTTTTAATCACAGTAAAACACCAGGCGACCCGCATTTGAAACTAATATTGTGAAAATAAATTTTATGTCATGTTAGGCAAAAGCGAACTGCGTCGCATATGAACTACGCGCTCAGTGGCGTACATTTTCTTATTGCAAACGGACAAAAAGAACCTCCGACCTGTGGGAGATTTGAGTTTCATGCGAAATCTTTGAGCTAGCACAATTTACATCAGATTAGTGTATTATAAATAAAAGGGCAAACGACTGTTTTTAAACTTGAAGTAAACAACGAACCTATAAGATATGGTCACTCAGTTAAATTTGATTAAAGTGAAAATAGGCAAATATTTAGTTTGTAGTGATCCTTGACTTATTTCATAATATAATATAATTATTATAATAACACACTCAGATCATTGCAATATATAGCACGACATACGTCTAAATGTGTAATTTAATGCTGGTCATGTGCGTGCAATATTTCGAGGGTATGAATTGTTACTATAGCGTTTCTGATATTAACGCGAAGATTTTCTAGCGAAACTGGATTAGAAAGCTAGATGCTGTTGTTACGTGTAAAGTCTATATTAATTAAATTACTTTAATTTTCAAGAATTGTCTCGAGTCTTCAGCTATCATGACGTAGGTTAGGCGGCTGCGTCTTTGTTGGTGCACAGTAGGTAGCCCACCCTTCTTTTCATTTTTAAAGTCTTTGCCTTAGGGATATTTATTGCCTTTCAGAAGCTGCCAATATATGTATAGGGCGAGCAATATTGATTGGAATATTGCTTCTGGTTCTGTGCAGCAAAATTTTTTTGAAGGCTCACTAACTGTGGATGAAATCCTACGAAATCTTCCAAAGTTTAGTTCAGCATCTCTGCGTTGGATGTGCAACTGCTGAAATTCCACTAGTTACTTCAGGATTATACATTGTTTTAGAAAAACATATACCTATGGCCACCTGCCAACCTCGGTATGTAACTTAAGCCTTACTTCAGCTGTTTGACAGGTTTTGGGATTATTTTATTTCTTTTGCCACCACCAGGAACCTGGCTATTTTAGGTGTAATCATAAAAAAATCAGCAAGAAATCAGTTTTGCAAGTGGTTCTGAGTGACTGTCAAGGTACGCTTGCCATTACCTTGTTTCGAAGACTGTTCAAGGTGCTTTTCCCTCTTGCCGCCTTTGCAATGTTGGCAGTACCCGCACGGCCTTTCGTGGAAACTTCACGGTCGGAATTGTGCAACGTCAGCTATCTGCGTTCCTCGTAGCCGAACTGTTTTAAAAGTGCGTGAAGTCGCAGTCTTGGAAGTGTCTCGTATAAATTCTGAGCCTTAACGTAGAAAGGGTTTTACTTACGGTTTGCGGTTATGATTTCATACAGATTATTAGGAAAGTTGAAGATCTGCTGCAATATTGCCTTTTAATAGTTAGCTGTGATCTGGTGCTCTTAGTCAATAGCTAATGTAGTAAAGCTATTGACTTCGTTAATTTTGGGATTAAAATTTACTAATAGTATAAGATCCGGCCCCTGGATTTATACGCTCATATGTTGTTTTATCGAAATGCGATTTTAATGGAAGATTATATTTCATACATCGCGCAGAGGGTTTAGTTGATTTGTTTTAAACAACTTAGTTCATTTATTTGCAAAGTAATTAAAGTACCATTTGAAAGAGAATAATCTAGAAATTGAAATAAAATAGGTTGTCACTGCCCAGTCTGCCGCAATCTCATGACAGCCAGGTGTAAAAAGCTCCTTTTTTAAATTATCATCGCTCAGACTGTATCGAAAACTGTTTTACACAAAATTGAAGAAAATGTTGGCTCTACACGATGGAATATGGTTGCCTGCGTAAAAGCTGCGGCGGCTGATCATTTCCAGCATTAGAATAACCCGTTCTCGCCTGCGCGAGCGGGAAATGGAGAATAAACGCGCGGGCTGCTCCGTGCAGTAGACAATAACGTAGCGTGGTAGGTCCGATCAGTTTCGAGGCAAATTTGATTCAACTTTCGAGAGTTTTCGAGATCAAGATCGAAAATAGGTAAATCTCGTTTTGTCTCGTCTCGCGGCAACACTGCTTAATGAAATTCTTTAAATAAATAAAGTAAATAAAATTGCTGTAATTATTCCATTATAACACATTTTAACATTAAGAGCGAGAACTCAAAATATGTTTCTTTACAACGAGATATATACCCCGTGAATTAACCATTCTGAAATAATTTTTATGCAAGTATTATTGTCGCGATTGATCTCTAAAGCTGTATCAGAGAAGGTTCGGAATTGTACAATGTATTTGCGATGATTTCAAAGAAGAAAAAAAATAATAGACGACGTCCGCCACGTTCAGGTTCAAGTTATTTAGATCGCTTTCTTTCAAATGGCGCTTGATTTACTTTGCAAACAAACAAACTAATTAAAACAAAAAAATTAAAACCCCTTAAATTATAAGTACTTGCGGCAAGATTTTGCTAGACACACTGGCCGCGATGTATAACCCTATATGTAATTTCTCATTAAAATTGAATTCGATAAAATAACAGATGAGCCTATAAATCACGCGGCCGGATTCCGTACTATAACAAGTATATTTGAAAACTATGGTCGACTCAATCCGAGCTAAGACTTTATGTACAGTAAGGATTAGTACTTGGCTCACATTTGTTTTATTTATACGGATGTGGCCTAATTATATACGTATAACAGCAAAATAAAATAGAATGCTTGAGTAAGAAAGGGATGACAATACAAAAATAAATTAGTAGGCATGTTTAGTTGACATATGTTATAATTAAAATGAGCGTCAAGCCTACTTGAATATACGCTACTATGTTTATCTTATTCTTACTCAAGCAAAACGTGGTATTTCTTGTTCATGTTACCTCATTGCTGTTATATATAATTTTGGTCCTATCGGTATACTCGTTTAAAATTGTAATTTAAAATTGTGATGCTAGTTGTAAGCTTGTAAGACAAATTTTGCTTTGTTGTATGTAATACATTAATTTGGATGTTTGAAATGTCAATATTTTGAAACTTAAATTTTATGCAGTTGCTAGAAAAATCGTAGTAACTAGTTTAGTTTTGGTATTGCAATATAGGGGGTGTATTTTCCAAAATGAGAGGAAATACATGCATTTTCGTAATGGTCTAGAAATAGAATTGTATAAGAGTATAGCTTGTCAAATGCCAATTAAACTGATCTAAAATAATTAAAATGTCATTTAGCATTTACCGGCGAGGGAGTGCCAGCGTCCTCGAATTTGGTGCAAATAACTGGTAGAATTAGTATAGACCTGTTGCAGTTCGCCCCTTAAATGTTACGAGTCTCTCAAAGTAGCCGATATTTTCATAAAATGCTTAAACAATGCTGTATGTTGGAAACCGAAATAAAAATCACCCGAAGGGAAAGATTCATGAGAAATAAATCAACTCATATAATTTATAATAATTAATTACTTGAGAGAAGTTGATAATTAATATCCGAAAGTGCTGTCGGTTAGATTAACTAAACTGTCAACTTATGATTCATATTGAAGAAATCTACCTTAGCGGAAAAATTGAATTTTAACAGAAAGGGCCCTTACAAATTTATTTCAATCATACAAAAGCATGTCCCAACCTGAATGTGAGTTCTCATGTTAAAAAAGAATTACTGAGCTAGTATAAAAATAATTAGCAAGACAGAGTTGATACTCCTGGCAATTTAATATAGCAAAAGGTAGTAAGTATGTAATTTTGATAACAAACAAAATTTAAGAATTTCGTCACAGATCATCTCAATATGCAACACGTTCAGACTGTTATATAACGTGTGTTTTGCATTTTATAAGTATTTAACATGTATTACAAATAAACAGGTAAACAGGTTTTAGTATACCTTAATTGGGGCTGAATTAGAAAATTCTAAGAGAGTATATATTATGTAGTTGTATATCAAATATTAGGACTAGTACATTTTCAAAATTTTCTCCAATTTAAGCAAATATGTATTGGAATTATATGTTTATTAGTCTAAATAGTTGCTCAATCACCGTTTATTACCTGAAGCTCTTCAATATGTGGTTCTACTGCTAAATACTTTTGGTTATTAATCAAAATTTATTTGTGTTTACATTAATTACCTTGTGTAGGTTTTGTGCCACACATAAACAGTAGAGTTTCGATTTAGCAACGCCTTCGGCTTCATCACAATGTTCCCTCAATGCGTACAGATGGAGTAGATCACTAGCTCTGATTTACTATGAATTATATCAATATGCAAGATATTCATATATTTAAATTTTACTCAACCAACTGTTAGTTAACTAAAATTACCTTGAAGATAATAGCAAACAAAAATGTTGTTGGTAAAAGAAGCGACTTATTTATTTTACCTGTTGGTTGAGTGTTTAAAGTCAATAAGTGTAAAATAAAGTACTAGAATAAATAAACAAGAAATTACTACATCAATGGAAAACTATCACTTTCACATGTATTTTAAATTGATTTGTCGTCGCCTTCACATGTACTTGCTGATACTGTATTTTCCTCCATTTTGAAATGCAAATAAAAGTACGGGTTAACCAATAACCATAAAAATAAAATAAATCACACAGGATAAATAAACGCAATTTGCCGAATTTGACCCAAAATATATAAAAATGAGAATCTATAGCACACTGAGAAAATATGAAGCCCATTTTTCTCCGGGGCACATAAACATCGAGAAATATGGAGTAGCCCAGAGAAGACATGAAAAAGGACGGAGATTTAAACCGACGTAAACTGGGAACACAAAATCAGCCATAAAGGGAAAGCGGGTGTAAAGCAATATTCGGAAAATATTACATATTAGAACAAAACCCAAAAAATGCCGGAAATTCCCTCCAGAAAAGCTGGCTAAGCTAAAGGCTGGACTGTAAGTGTGCTTTTGCGTGTGTCACAAAATTCAATTTAAATTCAAATGGATTGGAAAATTGATCAGGGACGGATTAGGGGTTGTTTAGAACGTGGCTTGACACGAAAAATTCCGTGGGGAAAGATTTGGCACTAAATGCAGGAGTTTGTAACGCTCATTAGAATTATTTACTTTGAAAGCTCATTAGCGGCAATTTGTAAGCAGCAGACGAAAAATCTCGTGTTTCACTGTTATGTACTGTTTTGAAATTTAGATGCACGCGTCAGGGCTGCGCACTATCGACCAAGCTTTATCTATGAGGGGTTGCTGCAGCCCGAGGTGGATGTAACTGATGGTAATAGTTCGCTTGAATGAGTTTGTCTAGCCTGCAATCGTTAGTGGCCTGCAGAATGTCGATATACGAATTGGGGCGCACTGATAACAATTTATGGTTATTTGGCCTTTGTTGTGTTTTATATTCATTTGGCTTCTTTCAAAGACACGGAGTCTGCAGGGCAGGGTTGCTCTGCGGATGAATTTGGGCGACGTGTTTGTATTCTTCTCGGTTGTAAAAACTGTAAAAACAGAGTTTTTGTAGGGCCGGGACGTATATTAAAGCTGAGGAAAAACAATATTCACCGGCTGAGATTTATTTTATAAGGAACAATCAGATGGAAGAAACTGGAATTGAATTTTTATTGAATCTCGAATCGTGTTCATTACCTCCATTCTGGGTTTTTATTCGAACGTCGTCAATTTAATTTTATTAAAGTGGCTGAAATTGATGAAATATTTAATATTAAGCTATAACAATAATGGAAATACAGACTTGTTTTGGTTACAGAAGGGACATAAATATTCATTTTAGATTGAAGCATAGATAATAATCTCTGTTTTTAAAGCGTTTTTAAATCTTTTTATTTTGCCTCTTTTTTAATAGCAACTTTTGTTATTCCGTCCTTTCCATTGTTTCATGGAGTGTACTGACAGAGCACGTTATTTTTGTTTTCTTTAGTTTTGATATGTATCAAATATAATTATGATTATATGCTACAATGATAAAAAATTCCTAATAGCACCACAACAGTCGATAGTCAATGTTATAATATGCGCAATGATTATAAAAATTGTTTAAAAACAAACTATACATTATAGAGCAGCGAAAAAAAATTCTCTTGGTAGAAAATTAAACCTATGAAAAACAAACGAACATCTACCAGTGTGGATAAATTTGCCAAATCCTACATGGCTGAAGAAAACATAAAAGTTTTATTTAGAAGTATGGAAAATCATTCAATGTCGTGGACGAAGAAATTTAGAAAAAACGCATAGTCGATCACAATACGGTAACAACATATAAGTGGATTAGAATTCATTTCAAAATATTCCTAAGCCTCCAAACGGCGAAATAATTTTTTCACCTAAATCACTTACTGAATTTTGGGCTCGAATTTTCTGCACTGAAGTTAGGAGCTTTCATATAGCTTGCTTTGCCTTACCTGTGTAAATCGGTTGCTATAGTGGTTGTTTTCAAAACAATACAGATCTAAGCTAAATATAAAACTAGAAATAAGGGTAACAGTTTCTAATATGTTATCATCTCATGAAATATTTTGCAAAACAAGCAAAAGGAATACACTAATTTAAAGTTAGTGTTTTATTTGATATTATATTTTCCAATACTGATATCTAAATTATTCAAAATAGATGTTAGAATGAAATAGTTTGCTTATATGTTCTTATCTATACTATTTTATACTAGCAGGGTAGTCAGAGAGACTAATCACCTCTTCGAAGAATCCACGACTCACATTACTAAAAATACTGCAATGATAATAGGCATTAGGAATATTCGTCAATGGTTAATAAATACTGTTCGGAAACACATCTTAAAAGTTGACAATGGATATACAGCATAAGAATGCCTTGGAATGAACAGGAACTGATAATGCCAACTGCAAACCAAAAAAGGTTCAACGATTAAGAATTGTAGAGTACTGCAGCGGAGCTGTGCCAAACTGCCTTCTCTCGTGTAGCGGAGCCTATAAGCCAGTAGATCTTCTAAATTAAAGGTGTGTCGTTAAGAAATTTCTGTAACGTCAAAGTTGATTAATGTACGTCGTGCTAAGCGAGCTTTCTAAAAACAAACTTTGCTAAAACTTCGGACTAAAGTTCTCTAAACAGCATGCATTCCATATCAGCACAGCGTGAGGATTGTGATCAACAAGGACACTTCAGTTAGGATTGTAAAAGGGCCAATTGTAGGGGCAATAAACGGACGAGCATTCGACTCGACTAACAATGGGCCAGACGACGCAGGTGAGGGTAAACCCTTTCTGACACAGCCCGTGCTCGGCGAACAATGGATCATACAGTTGATCCGAAAAAAATGAAATTCCACTGCGAGGTAAAAGTTATAGCTTGTTCCGGGCTGGCAATACCTATTGTATTTAAAGAATAGGGAAGCCTTTCCCTCGCATAAGCGATTTGTATTCTAGCGTTGCATCTCCAGCTGCCTTGTCTCACTTTGACCAAGATGGGACCACTATCAGATTCCTTAGCCTCTAACTTTCAAATTAGATTCCGGTATTCATTTATACTCAATTCGTTATTCATATTGTATCTGAAAACATATGTACGTATTTGTATATGTTTGTAACGTGTGTATCTTAATAAAGAGAAAGGGATTTTTATTATCTTATTGAACCAATTTAATTTCAAAGTGGTAAGCCCCGTAAGAACATAGTAACAGTTACTAAAGTGCAAACTACTTTACTACCTACACTTCGGCGTATGGTATGCACGTCGATTTGAACAAACAAGTAGAACTCGGAAAGTGTTTAAATGAATTATCTATAGATGTCCCTGTTGATTCGGAAGGTCGCGGGTTGGATTCTCCTGGTCGTCTGCTCTGATTCAGGTTTTTAGGTGGTTTTTCTGAGTCAACAGAGTACCTTCTCTGAAGCGAATGTTGCGGCAGTACTTCTCGACCTTTCCTGGTTTGTCTTCCGTTCTCCACCCCTCCTTTCTCTCACCCATTCTATAATTCCCCTTCTTGGCTGAAGAGGTACTCAAGGTCCCTATAGCAGCCCAGCTCCAGTTGGGGGAAATGAAATGACCTTGAACATGTTGTTGTTACAGAAACGAAAAAGAAACTAAAGGGTACTCAAAACTTAAATAAATACACCATCATATACATACAGTGGAGTAAAACAAGAAGGAGCTGCTTCAGAGGTGGCAAAGGACAAATGGTCGGATTAAATTAAATCGTAGTGCCAATTGACTACATTTTACGTCTGTGATAAAGAATAAAGAAATAGAGAAGATAATAAAAACTTATATTTTAAACATGCACTAAACAAAGTAAATAATAGTCTATTACATACAGAGGTGGAAAATGTTTTATTACTGTCGAGAGATTAAGTAATTAACCGAGAGCGAAGCGTCGAGGAGTAGCAATAATACAGTGGAAGCACTTTCTTGAAATTAGGTCAATAATAGTATTCTATGTTATAATTGAATAAAGCTGATACATGGGGGAAAAGTTATGCTGCAGTAGTATGTTAATAATTCCATTATTGAACAACGGTAATTGAATCAGTAAGTTTTAAGTTTGTATATTTTATCCAGCATAACGCTAGCCGCCTTAGTTTACTCCTGCATAGATTGCAAAATAAATTCAGAAGATCATTTAAGTATTTACTATTAATTTTTAATTACATAATACAGATGTGCGTTAGTTCATAGGAAATAAAATTCTTTCAAGACATAAAAATTCATATGAAGCAATAAAATCCTTTAGTCTTCTCCACGATTTTATTACAGTGTTGTAAGTAGCAACATGTTTCGAAATCAGACTGAAGAAGACTAAAGGGTTTTATTGCTTCATATTAAGGCAACTCCGCTATGAGTATGACGAACCTTCCTCCATATAAGCATTCATTTGCTATTTTTTTCATTTTATGAAACGTAAAAGTGGTTTTACTGCTTATTTTAGTTAAATTATCTCTCAATAACATCCAAATGCTGTTATCTGGTAAGGACAGTCAATTTAAATACTAGGATTCGACCAGATGAACAACGTCGCAAATACAGTTTGTTATTTATTGCTCTTAATACGAAAATGTATGTTTAGTTATGCAGCCTCATTTACAGTGCACTTATAGGAGTGAATAAGGTTGCATAACTAGACAAGCAGATTTTCTTGAAAAGATTTGATTGAACATTTCCTTCAACTCCAATTACGTAATCTTCAAATTTTAATGCACTGCGTCTCGTTCTTAAATTTATGAAGAAAGCTACACTTTACATAATTATTTTTAACAATACTGGTCATTGAAACATTGCTTTTGAAGTAAGATGTTAGTCTATTTGGAAAGCAAAGGAACACTCATAAAAATTTATTAGAAAATTTTAGTTTTTTACTTAAATTATTATTGAAAACTATTAATTAACTGCTTTAGAACGTATAGATAAAAGCACACAATTTGCTCCTGGACACAAAGCATTTTTACAAATTTGAAATTAGCTTAACAGATTCTACCATGAAAGCATGTTCAATTATTACCAATCAAATAGAGTATTACATATTTTGTTACTTACACATCATTATAAATTGTTACTTCCCAAACAAAAGTCGAATTTGATATCGATATTAATGTTATTTGTAGGTGCAAGTTGCAAGCAACTACACAAATACGTTCCATGTATTCTAATTGATATGTAAAATATAAATCGCATGCAAGATTATGCAAGGCAGGACAATAACCTTTGATGACATTATAAAAATCTGCAGGCAATTGTGTTGCATAACATATGTGCAAATAAAGTGCATAAGCAACCACTTCTTCGCGTGCTATTTTAATTCAACCACTTGGGAATAAAGCTATTTATTTATGCTTTAATGTTTTCACAGTAAATGATGTTATGTAATTGGATAAGTCTTGCAGTGTAAAATCCAAGAAAAGATAGAAATTTGTTATAAAATTTTATATTGACATTATGTCGTCAACGGGCGGCAGCACTTATGTTCGTGTGAAAAGCTGGAAATACAGTAAGATATCATGTTTTTTGTATAGTAAATTATTAGAATCACAGTATTTTTGTATATTTATCCGATATTTGAAATTTGTTCGAAGTTATCAATTTATTTAGACCTAATTATAAAGTACATATGAGCAAGCCATGACGACGTTTTTTTGTACTTGTTTGCTGTGCTATCGCAAATGCATATCAAACAACGCATAAAGCGCAGTACATGAGTTACTATGCGCAATTTTAAATTATCGATTATCGCTCATTAGCGTTCTTAAGGTTTGAGCCAAAGGAGTTGATTAAACTCGCTCAGTTTGCTGGGTTTTGCTAAAACGAAATGCTTATGAACATTTAATAATTTGTACCGCCCTTAAACGAAGGGGTTGACAAGGCCTCGGCTAGCTCTTTTAACTCTCGGCAGAAAATGGCGTGGTGTAAGGATCAGGCTAATAAATGCTTCGGGCTTTTAATTGAACAGAAGTATAAATACAAATTGGGCCGCCTGATCGTTACTCACAACCTATAAAAACAAAACTAGCTACTTAACAATACCCCACGTACCTTTGGTGTTCCACCGCATGCTTAGATTACTCGTTCAGCTGAGGGGTTGCAGTAGAGAACACAACAAATACTAGCAATAGGGGCATGATGTGGCAAGTACTTTCAGTTTAACTTGATGTGGTAGTCCAGTGATCGCAAGTGGAATTTTCCTGGCGTGTGGCCTCCGTCCATGAAGATGCTAATCTAGATTTGACTGCAAAATTCTGAGACTCCCAAGCGAAGACGCCACTGTTAGAAGTCAGCAAACCACAAAAGGTAGCAGCACATGTCGGGAATTTCTAACCCATGTGGAAACAGAATCGGGAAACTGAATTAGCCGAATTTGTAGCCGTAACTGCTTGATTTTAGTCGTAGCTACTTGATAACTGCCAGCTTTTGGCCCGCAACTGCCCGCCTAAATGTTAAAAATTAGTTGCAAAAATAAGCCCGCAAAAGGATTCTTACCGGAAGGTTTTCTCGGCTTAATTATAGCAGCGGATGCTTTCCAGCGATTTCTATCGTCGCATCGCAAGGGTTAACTAGCGTAAATATTCAAAATCAGCACGCCATGAGATAAGCTTCCTGAGGTACACATAATGCGCCTTACGAAAACAATTAAAACGGCTTCAGGTTAGCCCAGCAATTCCAATTCGCGAGACTCGCGAGAGCGTCTTTCTCGATACCTTCAATACTCTGTCAGCTCTTCAGCTGTTTTTAACGCCAACTAAACCGAAATGCTAGACCTGTTCTAACACGAAAACTACAGGTGCTAATCGCGTCCCACTGCCTGCTGTGATAATCTTGAATACTTTAGCTCCAGACATTAGATATAAGGTGGTCCGAAATGAGGTGACAAATGCATTAACGCGCTACAGAAATGAAATTGAAACGCGGCGTTACAAATGAGCAAAAAGGCATACCTTTATGAACTATGGTGTTTCCAAAGTGCTTGTGTACCTACCACATATAAAGCATAGCACTTAGTTAGAAATATTGGGTCTTCGTAATATTTTTATTTTTAAGAAAGTTTATATGTGTGGATAATTATTATGTAATGTGAATAGCAGACTTCGCTCTTTACAATATGTTTTCTATTAACACTACAAACATGTTTACCCTAAACACAGATTCCAGAATTAGGGGTTACCACCTAAAGTTCAAAAAGAACTTAGAATACGTGAAAGATATTATTTTCTCTGCAACTGATATTATTAGTGCGCCTTCATAATAATACAATCTTTGGTTTAGGACACGTGTGCAGTCAGTAACACAAGAAATATAAATTTATATTATTTCTAATGTGATCACTGTTTAACATTTGCGCACTTCATATTCTTTCTTTTGTAATAATTAATGGACTTTATAGGAAATTTGTTGTGTCCTGATAAATTCCTAGTAATGATAATAATAATAATTAATATAGAATACCGGATTTCGAATGGTTTTATATTTTTAAAAAGTGTATATTTGACTTAAAAGTGGAACAAATATGGCAAGTACTTAACACAAAAGTGGTTGTATTAGTAATGGGATGCCCCTAGGGGGCATTCCAAGAGGAATGGAATGATGTATTAATCGGGAAACAATAAGCCCGAGCATAGAAAAGATGTGGGCATCATCGTAGACAAAGATTGCCAAAAAGCAGTTTGCAACGTTGTTCCCTACTCCGATCGTGTTATAATATTGACACTCAATACTGAGTTGAAGTGAAAAATAAACATCATACAGGTATATGCACCTACTGCAGACAAGGATGAGAACGCAATTGAAACTTTCTATGAACAACTTGACACTATCATTAAATTAACTAAAAGAGAGGACGTAAATATCATAATGGGTGATTTTAATGCCAAGGTGGGCGAAGAAGAAGCTGCAGACTGTGTAGGACGATATGGATTAAGACAACGAAATGATCGTGGCAGTAGGCTGATCGAATCCTGTACCAACAAAGAACTTGTAATTGCAAATACACTGTTTAAACTTTATAAGCGTAGATTATTTACTTGGAAATATCCAGCTGATAACAGTGATAAAATCTTTAGAAACCAAATAGACTACATTATTGTTAATAGACGATACAGAAATTCCATCATGTCAGCCAAAACATTCCCGGGAGCGGACATATCCTCCGATCATAACCCTGTTGTTGCAACGATGAGAACCAAACTGAAGAGAGTCAAAAGTCCTATCGTAATAGTATTTTACAGTAGAAGTCCGTTAGGATAGCCTTTACGGCCAAGCCAGAGAGTTTGTGAGACGAGCTCGAAGAGCGAGCCGAATAATATTGGCGAGGAAGTAAAGTCCCTAACGGACGTGTATTGTACAATAGTTTTTGTAATACCTACATACAATTCGGTCATACCTATATTTTCTAATTTATTTTCATCAAAACGCTAGATTGGTGTAATAACGTTTGCTATTACCGATCACTTTACTGTGGTACTGAATATTCAACAAGCAATTGGATCTGTAAATAACTCCCAAACACGCAGAAATTACTATGATAAACACAGAATTGATTATGACTCTTTAAGATTTTTTTAAATTGCGCATACATGGAATGGCGTATTGAAACTAAGTAATGTGAATGAGGCTTATAAATTATTTGTTAACCAACTATATGAACTCATAAATTTCTCAAAAATAGTTTTCCGTTATCCAACTCCTGTTCTAAAATTAAAACCGTGGATTACATCAGCCATTATAAAATCAATTGAAACACGAGACAAAATGAAGAAAAAGTACTTCTCTGACAAAAATAATTGTCTTTTATTTGAAAGATACAAAAACTACCGAAATAAACCTACCAAAATAATTGATACAGCAAAAAAAAATTATTATACCGGGTGGCCATAAATATCTGATATCACATTACCTTTGGAATCAACACCGCTTTATTAAAGTGATGAATCCAACTAAACTAAATGTCATTAATGTCATCATAACTAAAATTCCTATCTGTCAAAAATTATTACAGATTGCAATAAGTAATGGAGTTAGAACAGGAGATTTTTATAATCGTGTCGTAGGCTAAACTGCAGAATCCGGGGCACATTCCCCTCCTCTTATTGCATTTTATTACATTACATAGGTACCAATACTTATTGTCATTGAAATATAATACTAACCCAACATTTATAAGTAGCTAATTCCATGGCTACCGGGATCTCAGATATTTATGGCCACCCGGTACAATTAAAATAAATAAATCCAGAGGCAAAAGTGAAGAAGTATGGCGAACTGTAAACGAGGCAGTTAATAAACCAAAACAGCAGTCGTGTGACGTGGTGTTTGAAAATAGCGAAGGAAATCCTATTACGAACAAAAATGAGGTTGCTAGTATGTTCAATAAACATTATGTTTCTGTTGAGGAAAACATGGCTCAAGAAATCAAAAACAAAAATCTATCCACAACAACAAAATTTGTCGTGAATACGAAAAGTCCCAATCAGTCTATATTATTATCTAATGTAACTGAAAATGAAGTACAAATCTGTAAGTGGGCTAGATCAAATTTCAATAAAAACTGTTAAAGAAGCAAGGAATTTTTTATTTACCCGAATTACAAATAATTTATCTTTTAAAACAGGAATTTTTCCAGATCCACTTAAAAATGCTGTAATTACTCCAGTCTACATCTGGAAACAAATTAGAAATGGCCAATTATTTATAGACCCATTTCTGTCACTAGTAATTTTTCCAAACTTTTTGGGAAATGTTTGAAAAGTAGGATACTATACTTTTTAAATAAAAATAAGTTAATGTCAGCTTCCCAGTTTCGTTTTGTTGAAAACGTTTCTACAGTTGATGCCATGTTTTCCCTTACAGATAAAATCCATAACTCGTTTAAGAACGGTAGTAGATGTCTTGCCATTTTCTTAGATCTCGCAAAAGCATTTGACACCATATCGTACGAAATACTGATCGATAAATTAGAAAAATATGGGATATGGGGAAATGCATATAATTTAATAAAAAGTTATCTGAATAATAGAGCTAGAATTAAAAATTACGTTAGCGACCCGCTTAATGTATATATATATATATATATATATATATGTTAGCACTAAAGGCCTAGTAGACCCATGGCTTTATTCACTGTATTTTTCCACACTTTTTTATCTCCAGTCTTTTCACGCCAGTTCTTAATCCCGCACTGTTCAATATCTTCCATTACTTCTTTTTTCCATCTTGATCTCGGCCTCCCTCTTCTTTTCTTTCCTCCTATGTTACTGTCCAATATTCTTTTTGGCATTCTTCTGTCGTCCATCCTTGATATGTGCCCTATCAATCGCAGTCTTTGCCCTTTGACGGTTGCTATTATGTTCGGTTCGTTGTATAGTTCCTGCAGTTTCCTGTTAGTTCTTCTTTCCCATTTGTCCTGGACTTTCTTCCCTCCGTACACCTTTCTGAGCACTTTTCTCTCCCACACTCCTCACCTTTTGCATTCTGCCGATCCCAACGACCATACTTCGCTCGCATAAATCACTATCGGTCTTATTATAGATTTATAGATCCTGATTTTTAGTCCTCTTGATATATTTTTGTTATATATGGGGCCTCTGAATGCCTGCAGACATCTATTTCCCGCCATTATTCTTCTCTGTATTTCTCTACTTGTATCAGGTGTTCTGTGGATTTCCATACCAAGATACGTAAATCTTTCTACCTCTTCTATGCTCTATGTTTTCCCTTTTTTTGTCGTTATGTTTAGTCTACTTGCGCTACTGTACTCTTGGTCTGTCCATGTCATGTACTTGGTTTTGTTTTCGTTTATAGTTAGTCCCATTAACTGCGCTGCTTCTTCTAGTCTCAGGGTTGCCTTTTTTAGTTCCTCTTTGCTTCTTGTTAATATCGCTAAGTCATCTGCAAAGGCTAAGCATTGATGTTTGTTGTGGTATAGCAATGCTGTTCTGTTTAGTGCTGCTTTTCTCATGACATACTCCAATGCGCAGTTGAACAGTATGGAGGACAGTGGGTCTCCTTGTCTCAGTCCTTCATATACTTCGAACTTCTCTGACAGGTCTTGTCCTATTCTTACCATATTGGTTGCATGTTGTAAGGTTAGTTTTATTAGTTTTATTAGTTTCCTGTTTATGTCTAGTTCTTGCAATGCTTTGTATAGTACTTTTCTGTTGATAGAGTCAAACGCCTGTTTGAAGTCTATGAAAATTATGTGTGTTTCCTTCCTGTACTCATGACTTTCGGCTTGTATTTCTCTTCAAAACAAATAGTTGGTCTATCACTGATCTACCCTTCCTAAACCCTGTTTGGTACTCGCCTATTTTACTCTCTACCTCTATTTTTAACTTGTTCTTCAGGTGGGTGGCCAGAATTTTGTACGCTACGTTTAGTAGTGCGATACCTCTGTAATTACTGCAGTCTGTTTTATCTCCTTTTTTGTAGATCGGTAATAACACCGCTTCGTTCCACTGTTGAGGCATTTTTTCTTGGACCCATATTTCTCTGATCAACCACCAAATCTTTTTTGTCAGTTGATTTCCGCCGTTTTTATATAGTTCCGCATGTAGTTCGTCATTCCCAGAGCTTTTGTTATTTTTAAGATTGTTTATTATTTCTTCGATCTCTTCCAATTGTGGTGATTCTTCGTTGTCTTGGTTATGGAGTTCTTCGTTTATCCCTTCTTCTTCTTCTGCGTCGCCATTGTTATTTACTTCTGAGTTCAATAGATCGTTGAAATATTCCTTCCATAGCTCCAACTTGCCTTTTTGC
Organism: Agriotes lineatus; assembly: GCA_940337035.1. Taxonomy (NCBI): domain Eukaryota; kingdom Metazoa; phylum Arthropoda; class Insecta; order Coleoptera; family Elateridae; genus Agriotes; species Agriotes lineatus. The sequence continues at coordinate 72,243,794 of OW679199.1, forward strand.
GCTCCGACTAGTTCCCCGGTTTTGTTTTGATAGAATATCGGCTTTGTTTGGAATCCCTTCCTTTCTCTTTTTAGCTGTTGATATAAGCTTCTTGTCTCGTTTTTCCTGTAGCTATTTTCTATACTGTTCACTAATTCTTCCTTGTGTTTTCTTTTTTTCTCCCTTAAAATTTTTTTGCATTTTTTTCTTTGCGTTTTGTATGCTTCCTTTTCTTGGTGGGTGTTGGATTTCAACATTTCCATTCTTAGTGTGCTTCTCCTGTGTAACTCCTTTTCGCATTCTGCATCAAACCATTTTTTGTTTATCTTTGTGTTAATCGGGTTGTCTGTACATGCGCTCTGTTTCATTGCCTTACTTATTTCGGTCCAGAGTTGTTCTATATCATCAGACTCTTGTATTGTTTCTAGCCTGTTAATTAGTTTTTCTTGATACTCAATTTTTTCTTCGTCTTTTGCCATCCTGCTTATTTCTTTCCGTGACTTTTTTGTTTTTCCTCTGTTTCTTTCTATTGGTATTTCTTGTTTGAATTTTAAACCGAGTAGTAGGTGGTCAGAATCAGCGTCTGGTCCCCTGTAGGCTCTTATGTCCTTTATACATTTTTCTTCGCTCTTTTCAATGAGTACATGGTCTATCTGGTTCACGTATGAGCCATCTGGAGATCTCCAAGTGCCCTTATGTATTGTTTTTTTTTGGAAATAGGTGCTTTTTATTCTCATGTCTTTTTCTCTGGCAAAGTCTATTAGTAACTGTCCATTTTCATTGGTAACTTCATGCTTGCTATATTTGCCAATGGTGGGTCTATAGCACTCTTCTCTCCCTATCTCCGCATTTGCATCTCCTACTAGAATTTTGAGATCGTATTTGGGTAATTTTTCGTATACTTCATCTAGCGTATTATAGAACTCCTCTTTTGTGTCCGTTTCTGATACCTCGGTTGGAGCATGAATGTTTAGTAACGTTATTTTCTGATACTTTCCTCTCAATCGTAGGTAGCACATTCGATTTGATATTGGTTTGAATTCAGCTACTGCTGCTCTATACTCCTTTTTTATAATGAAGCCTACTCCTAACCGTCTGTCTCCTCCCCCACTGTTAAAGTATATGAAGTCATCAATCTCCATAATTTCATTTCCTTTTTGTTTCGATTCCTGTATTGCCAATATTTTTATTTTGTACTTTTCCATCTCATTTGTTAGATGTTTCAGGGAGCCTTCTTGATATGTTCCTCGTACATTCCACGATCCTATCTTAAGCTGATCTTCCAGTTTGAATGTGTTTTTGTCCTTTCCTCGGCCTGATTTTTCTCCATCGCTTTTCATTGCTTTCTTGTATTCGCTTTTCTTACTTGTCCTGATGCCCAATTCTATAATTTTTTTCCTCCATTTTTCCTTCTCCAATTTGCTGCAGCTCTTATTACGTAGTCGTATCATTTCCTCCGCGGAATATACACTTCTTGCTTTATCTCTTGGTATATGCTGCCGTTGTCATTTTTGTGTTAATCTTTCTAGTTCTTTATATAATGTTTCCCTTTCCAAGCGTCTTTCTTGCTCTGTTATTCTCATCTTTTCTCTTAAATCGTTTATTTCTATTAAGTTATTCCTCATTTCGTCTAGTCTTTTTTTGAGCTCTACTTGTGTTTCCGCTTGGTTCTTCCGTATTTCCTCCATGATTTCGCGTGTCCTCGTTTGTATATCTTCGCCTTCCATTTCCGGTTTTTGACTGTATCAACTCATAAAATGTGCTTGATATTCGTGCGTGTGTGGTCTTCCCGCTTAATGTAAAATATGGAATTCCGCAGGGAACTGTACTTGGCCCTTTGCTTTTTAATATATACATAAACGATTTGTTAAATATTAACAAAAATGGTCAAATGATAGCATATGCCGATGACACTGTGCTCTTCATAAAGGAACAAAACTGGTCTACAGTTAAGCGGGTACCTGAAAAAAACCTTCAGATAATACAAAACTGGTTCCACCATAACCTCCTCACAGTCAATCTAAAGAAAACAAATTTCCTTTGCTTTTCAATAAATAAAATAGGCCAGCCTGACTTCAATAAATTAATTATACACGATTAGAGTTGTTCTATAAATGTAAATTGCAATTGTCAAACATCTATTAATTTAGTTGAAGAAATAAAATATCTAGGAGTTATTTTTTATTCTTATCTAAAATGGGACAAACAAATACAACACCTCGTAAAAAAGATTAGAAAATTCATTTTTATATTTTAAAAATAAGACGGCTTTTTAATAAAGCTATTCTTAAAACAATATACCACGCTCTTACAGAATCAATTTTACAATGTGGAATATTAGTATGGGTAGTTCAGTCAACGAAGGAAAAATAGAGGAAATAATTCGTGTAGTCGCAAATTTTTGTACAGTGATAGGGGGGTGAGCAGGGGGTGGGAGAGCGTTTAAAGTAATTTTTTCACGTTTTTCTTTAATAATTCGAAAACCGCGGTTTCTAGCGTAAAAGTGTTGATATACAAAATTAAACTATTACATCAAATTTCCAACAAAAGAGGCTGTACTCATTTTTGCTCTAGGAAGAATAGTTTGCGAGATGCAGGGAATAGAAGAATCGTGGATTATTAAAAATAGTGTTTTAATGGTATAAAATTAATGTTTAATGTCAAATAAACTTAGAACTAACAAAAAACTACATTATTTATTAAAAACACACATCTTATCTTGAATGTGCACATTTCAAAAATCAACAATTGAATCATCTTGCGTTCGCCCACTTCCATTTGTGATTTGGTCACGAGTATATCGTTGCCTTTGTGTTGTGTAAGTTTTTCGTAGCTATCGATGATGACAGCTTGGCTGTCGAAATACGTATTTAGCAGTTGTTAAAAATGTGTGTGATGTGGGGTTTTAACAAATTTGTGATATTTTGAAACCACAGGCTCCAGCAGTGTTTTTTTGTAATATAATCTTTACAATATACGTTAGAAATGGACACAAAAAATTCTGCCCGTACTTCTAACCTATGTGAAAGTGTATGATGTGAAACTACAAAATAAGCTTCTCCTAATAGTTTACATCGCAAACTAAACAGATTAAGCTAATAGTTATTAATGCACAATTATAATCGAGAGAGAGAGATATATAGTAGGCGTATAAGAATGGTTCAAAACATAAATTGTCTTTTCGCATTAATAAGAAATGCGATCAAAGTTGTAAAGCATAATTAAATACTTCAGAACGCGTTTCGCTATTTGCATTATTATTTGACATTTTCTAGTTATACAGGTGCGTTGTACGCAGTCTACATTTTATACATATAAATAAACCAGACAGCCCTTAATTAATGAACGTTTAGCTTGTGCAGTACATTATATAAATTATTTAATATTCTACCAAAGTTGCTTTTATAGTATCAAGATATCGTGTATTGTACAATTTGATAATTATATCGTTAGTAATAATCTCGGAGTTTATACATAAACTGTATAGGAACAATGAACACTGAACATTTCAATTACTATTGTCTCTAATGCAAGTCAAGCAAATATTTAGGGATTTAATTTTGGAGAATGTTAATATTTTGGATAATGAGTTTTTCTACTAATGTAACTGAATTTGTAGTTGTTGGCGTTTATTAGATTTTCATACATCTGGAATATGACAATGAGTACAAAAATAACAAACAATATAATTCATTGTGTTGATCATTCTCAACATGTGGGGCGCAACGTCGTGGTGGTACAGAATATTCAATATTTATTCTAAAACCTTGAATTCCCTACGTGATACATATAATTACTTCAAAGTGAAATAACTAATAAAGCAATAACCAGAATCCTTGACGTAGATGATGAGTGAATTAGCTACATGGATCATCAACCTTCAACGGAGATGGCGCAACAATAATAAATATCTAAAAAGAGATAAGGTTGCTACCAGCTTATAAATAACTTTCTTTTGCAAAACAAGCTCAAAGATGCCTGTAATTTTTCTGTTCTTGTGCATCCCTTCACTTCTCTTAAGAATTTCATTTCTGGTGTTTGTATTTTTGCTTCATATGTAGTTGTCATTGTCCATGTTTTGCAGCCGTACAGTAAGACAGGAACTACCATTGAGTTGTAGAACTCTCTCCTCTTGTTTGGTTTCCGATGTGCCTTCGTATTATGCCACACATTGCTTGAAACAGGTGTAGTTCGTTCTGTGGGTCTTTGTCTTAGTAGAAGGTAATATTGCAGCCCAAGTATTTGAAGTGGAAAACCTACTCTATATTTTACTGAATGATTACTATTTTGGATCTTATCGGTTCTTTGCTTTTGAAGGTCATGACTTTTGTTTTAGATATGGAGATTATTTAATTATATTTAAATGATATATGGCTAACTGAAGTTCGTCTTCCGTATTAGCTAGGACAGTTAAGATAGAATTTTGCAAATTGCAGCTCTAAATACCTGTCAATAGATTCGTTAATATTAATTTAAAATACAAATATGAATTTGAGAAGCTTGGTTTTCGATACTGAATTCATTATTAATAAATAACTTTGAAATCTGACCTCAGTCCTCGACTCAGCAAAATACGTACAAGTCGGAATATGCAGAAAACGTGATATTAAGTCAAGTGAATAAAGTGAACCGATGCTACGTAAAAGTAAAAGTGATCTCGAAAACTAAGCTACCGAATGGAAGGGGCATTCACTATTCTTTTGAGTACAATAGGATTGTCCAACTAAGCTCCCTGTTCTCTATTGTAGTACACGAGGTTGAAATCTTTCCCTTTTCGCCTGGCTTACTGTTATTTGGGACAAAAGGGTTTGTTGGCCGATATTCCTGCGTTTACGACATAACTCAGGCTGTGCTAGAAATTGCATCGTGAATGTTTAGACACGTTTGTTTTGATTGTTCAATTCGACGACGCAAATCACATTTGATATTACATATGTTTCGTATTGCACACGTACAATTGATACTTTCTCAAAACCGACACAACGTGAACTCCACTTATTTATTGTACTGCACTTTAAGTCACATTTTTGTTTATGGCCTTCTCTTGCACGACAGACGTTTTCAGGCCATTCATCACCGCTACGCTACAGATATTCCTACGTTTACGACATAACTCAGGCTGTGCTAGAAATTGCATCGTGAACGTTTAGACACGTTAGTTTTGATTGTTCAACTCAACGACGCAAATCACATTTGATATTACATATGTTTCGTATTGCACACGTACAATTGATACTTTCTCAAAACTGACACAACGTGAACTCCACTTATTTATTGTACTGCACTTTAAGTCACATTCTTGTTTATGGCCTTCTCTTGCACGACAGACGTTTTCAGGCCATTCATCACCGCTACGCTACAGATTTATAACTAAGCTAGCGGCGGATATCTTTCAACCAAGACTTCTCTTGTCTACCAACATATCTCCTCCTCTAAAAACTTCCTTCAATAATTAAGTAAAGTTGCTTATATGTATTCCCTTCAATGGCGTGTCCGATGTACTGTATTGTTCTTTATTTCAAGGTCAAGTTCTTTGTTCCGTCTTAACTTAACTACGAAACAAACGTATAAAGTAAAGGTTACTCAGTAGCGATTTTTGGACACTAACTAATTAATTACAGTAATTTCAACGTGTACATAAAATATCGCACTTTGTTCTGCTCTAGCACTTCACTAACTCGAAAGGTACTTTTCTCTAGAGTCTTCGTATCTAGCCTGTGTTGTCTAAAAGCTGGAGAGCATCGACATTGATATGTTTATAAAGTCGTTGTTCGTGATGCTCCGTAATCTTAGTAATGGTCTGGTTAACGGTGTCTATAAATCTCCACCCTGTTTCTAAAGTGGTACGAGTACCTCAAAAGCAGCCATCTTGAATTTTTATTTGACACCAATCTTAAATTGGTCCCATCGAAGACAGTGACTTTTATATGAAGCTTGTTTTCGTATCTCTTATACTTACTAAGATATTTGACATACAAGAAAATGACAGTTTTTAGTTTTTTTTTAATAACCTGTGACTGGTTGGACATTTTGAACTTTTTCAAACAGATTTTAAATCAGCATATGAAATTGCAAAACATTGCTCATTTAACCAAATCTCCATCTTCAATGATAAGAAAGTTACCCATGCAATCCCACTCGATCTGGGACACACTGTATAGTGTGTTGGAAGAAGAAAATATGATTTAGTTAAGGACTTTGGTTTGATTATTAAGATAATAAATTTGAAAATGAAAAGCTGTAATTAATTTGTGTAACTTGAAATTATAAAATAAACCCTATTTTAAAAAGGAAAATCTTTGTAAAATAAAAAGGGTTACAATTAAGACAAAATTTGCGTGGTGGAATAAAAATGAAATTTTAAAATAAGAAGATTATTATACCAAAACAAAGAAAATTATGATAAGATTTAACTAAAGCGGTGCTAATATATAGCAGAAATTAAATAGAAAGAAATATTGAATTAAGTTTATTGAGGAATTACAATTGACACGGCACATCGATTGAGTTGGATTGCAGCGAGCTGTTGGCACGGAAGGGGAGTTCCGAGAAGATCTTTGGCAGAGGGAATATGTTTGAAGGATTTGGCAATTGAGGTATGGTGTGTTGTGCTTGTGCGGGGTCCTTGGTGCTAGTCGGTGGAATACTTTGGGAGAGTGGTTTTGTAAACGGCGTTGGAGATAAGTAACAACAATTAAGGTCTGTTTGGATTCATGCTGTGAGGAAGCTTCTGTTCTTGATTCTAGGCAGTTGTCAATGGAGGCCTTCACCATGTTTATTGGGTGTAGCAGTTGCGGTCGGTAGCAGAGTTGTTTGAAGTACAGTTTGACAGAAGTTATGTTTAGTTGTCAAAATTAAAATCGAAACATTAAATTTCAGAATAAGAAATCTAAATAAAAGGAATCTACACCTGATTTTCAGGAGCTAGCCAAAAGAATAATTTTTAATATTCAAATAAAATAAACAGGGCAATTTAAATTGACTAAAAGGTAATTATAAACATATACTCATAGATAAAACAAAGAAAAAGCCTGAACCATTTCAGTATGTATCTTTGTTGGCCATCTGCTTCGAAGATACTGGATCGATTAAATTGTATGATAGCTTAAAATTTTGATAATTTTTAGACATACGAGTACATCATAGGCCGGTTTTTATTAAAAAAAAAATGCGAAAAAGTAAAGTAAAATTAAATTATATTTAATTTAATTAAATCGTGTAATTAGCGAAGCGAAGCTTAGCTCGGGTGATTCACTAGTATAATAATATTAGTAATATAGTAATTACACCCAAAAGCACTCTGAACATTATAGTGTTTTTTGTTTCAACGATATAATAGTTTCTGTGCATTCATTTGAATAAGAATGAAGATTTTTAAAGAAATATAATGTAACGGTGCATGTCAAAACTTTATTGATGATTCCGCAAAGCGCATTTGCAAGAAACCCCTTAATATTCTTCTGTGTAACGTGGGTTGCATATACTCGTTATCTGGCGGCTTATCCGCCAAGCTCAATAATAATTAATTTCTGCTCCGAACGCATCATCAATCATGGGACGTACCAAAAGGCTTTACCTAACTCGTCCGCATACAGCTAAAAAGAAAGTAAAAATTTCTGAAACGAGCTTATCAGCCCACTTTAAACAACCATAATATGCATGCAAATTGCTTTTCACGTCTTCTTTATCTGCGCGAACAATAAAATCTGGTCCCGAAAGGAAACATTCTTCTTCGTGCGATTCAGCATAAATTCCCGGCAGGATTTCTTTTCCCACTGCGATCCACGTTTCTATCACGCAGAACGTTGTTAACTAACAACTGATCGCTGATTACTGGTCGTTAATACAGTATTCAATTCAGAGCCAACAATCGCATTCTTACACCGCATTTGCATACAAAAACCTTGCGTTTCTGTGCACCGGCATTTCCGCATTACATTGCCAATACGTCGATAAATGCACCGGCAGTTGCCAGATTTGTAATTTGATCCTCTCTTAAGAACGAGGAAAGAGGAAATGTGAGGTCCTTTCAAACTGCCGTGATTTGTTCAATAGGTCTTATTATATAAAACATTTTAAAAATAGCATTTCATTTCTATTAGGTTCTCTTAATGCCTGCAAGTGAAATCATATATAGCTCGAGTTGAATGCTTACAATGAAGCAAAAAATTAAAAGCTTATAATTATAACGGATATACCCAGCGCCCGAGGTATATTTCCTCATCATTGTTGGACTCTAAAGCCTACAAGTTTGAATAACAACATGAAAAGTTCAAGTAGTTCCTAAATTTGAACAAAGGTTAATTGTACCCTAGTTACCTGTTGGTTTGCTTTTAATAAACAGGTGAAATTCAAGGAGACGTAGTTGTAACCAACAATGTAATTTCGAAAGGTTGTGCTGACACAATTATTATAACTTCATGGGCGAGGTCTCCAATTCAACCACAACAGTATGTAACGTGTTCTAAATTTCTAAGTCTTGGTTGCAAAGGAGGACTATTTTTCACAAATATAGAAAGATATTCTTAGTTTATCATTGCTGAGATAATAGAAAAGTAATAAAAAATTACGTGACCTTTCGGAACAAAATTGTTATCAATGTTGCATAAAAGTATAGAATTAACAGTATCTGAAATAAGTTCTATTTCCGTATTTACTTGAAGCTCTTCAATATCAAATGAGATAGTAGTTCATTTACCAAATTTAAATTGCTTCCAATTTTTTGCAGTATAAACTATATGTGAAACTGTGAAAGCAGTAAATCATAATTTTGCAATTTAGTGCTCAAGTTTTCTGTACAATCTAACCATCCTACTGCATGAACTGACATAATCTGTTGTATCAAGGAATCTGTTTTAGTTGACAGGAAATATTTATTCTGCCTTTTATTTCCAAAATCTCGATGATATCCTTTCCTAACTACCATACTGTTGTAAAACCTAGCCCAATCGAATACCCATGAAATCCGAGGAATATCGTAAGGAATAAATATGGCTTTGTTATTTTTTTAAATATTGCTCATATTCATAGGCGATCTACAATTATATTTACAACTAGCTGGCCCGGCAAACGTTGTTCTGCCCAAAAATAATTTGTCTCTGACACCCCGTTTAACCACTATAGTTTTCATTTTATATCATGTCCATCGTCTCGGACTTAAAAATATATGCTATTTTCTATCTGTAACCTGCGACTTCGTACGCGCGAGGTTCGTTATTTGTGTATTAAATAATGACTAATTATTTTATGTCATCCCAGCCCATCTTACCCCATGCCATCCCCGTCCCCGACCCCGTCCCGTCCCGTACCGTCCCGTCCCGTACCGTACCGTCCCGTCCCGTCTTTTCCCCTACCATCCCATCCCATCCCTTCCCGTCCCGTCTCGTCTCGTCCCATCCCTTCTCGTCCCGTCCCGTCCAGTTCAGTCCCGTCCCGTCCCGATCTGTCCATTCCTGTCCCTTCCCGTCCCTTCCTGTCTCGTCCAGTCCCGTCCCGTCTCGTCCCTTCCCGTTCCGTTCCGTCCCGTCCCCTCCCGGCAAACGTTGTTCTGTCCAAAAATAATTTGTCTCTAAAACCCCGTTTAACCACTATAAAGTTTTAATTTTATGTCATGTGCATCGTCTTGGACTTAAAAATAAATGCCGTTTTTGCAATCAACGTCCCAAAAAACCTCAATAACGACACCCATACCGATTTTTAGGCTTATTTACCCCATTTTACCCCCTAAGGGGTAGCCAACCCGACAGACGTTGTTGTGCCCGAACATTGATTTGCCTGCTACTAGCGGGTTCAGCAAACATTTTTCCGATTTTCGAATTTTCGATTTCTTTCATTTTAAAAACATGCTAATACGACTATTTTTATTATCCGTAGCGCGCTGGTCATTATTGCGGTTCGCAGGTAAAGTAGATACCCACGCAGCTGACTGTCTTCGACGACCTATGTTAGCTCGTCGTGCCTTTGGCATTGTAACGGACACTATAAAACGACAAGGAATTGTTTTCACAATCACTTGTGCACAAACCAAATTTGAATGTCTGACTGACTGACTGACTGGCTGCGACGACTTATGTAAATCATTTGGAATTATATAAATTGCTATTAGTGTGTTATCTCTTCCGCCTTCGGTTACATGATGCGGATTATGACATTATGGGGAAAATCCTTCAAAACCATTAAGCACAGGTGTGACTGCAAATAAAAACAACACACTTTCGATATTTTCGAATTCTCCGGCTTCCCCTTTGGACTTTCTTAATTTTTCTTTGGGTAAGAACCTTCTACAAAGTATTAGAAAACTTAAAAAAAAGATGAATGAAATCGGTAAAGTCGTTCTCAAGTTATGGCGTGACCAAGGGAAATAGAGATTCATTTTTAAATATATTATTATGCAATGGATACGTGTGTATGCTTATTTAATTCAAGTATTGAAACTTTTAACTTTATTATAACTTTAAATTGAATTATATTTTAAAATACATGAGTACTCCTTTTCATCAGGGTGTGGTTCGCCAAAATCTAGTTAGTTGTTTGTTGTTGCAATTACTGAATGTCACTTGCTGTCAACAATTATTTCCAAGCAGTAATGACACTTTTCAATAAATATGACATAAATAAAATTCTTTACAATGGTTTTGACTGTATGATATTTAGATTCAAATTTGCATATATTATTTAAAATACTTCTGTCATTAAATTTCAAATTAAATGTCAAACTGACAGCATAATGCCTGTAATCTGTGTAAGTACTTTATTTTTATAATGTCTCTTTCTTAATATTAATTAATCACCTTTTATTTATTTAGATACCTTCAACTTAACCACTTACTTTGCACTGACACTTCCAAACAAAAATGCGATACCTTTTGTAGCCCTATAGACGGCTCCGACCTCCAACCATTGACAGCATCTCCAGCACGCCTAAGTATTTATTGTATCTCCACCATCTAACAATGTATCCATATCTAATTGACAAATTGTATCCTTCACCAGTGATCCCGTTCCAAGTTCATACAATCCGCAACAGACCAAAACTCCTGTACGGCCTCGGACCAACGTCCCTCGCAGCTCATACAATGGTACCTTCCCTGCAATGTACTGGACCTCTGCTACACATCCAATTGGTTCTGCTTTCTTCAATCCCAGTTTTTAATTGTATTTGATATTCCAAAAATCTTGCCTTGGACTATTTATTTTATTTTTAATGTACAACCAACATACCCCTTTACGTTTTATTAAAATTCTTCGTTATTTTAATGGGTTTTATTATGTATTTACACAATTACAAAATTTTTATATCCATTTTATATCAAATTTTTCGTAGTTGTTTTTAAGTTGTTATTCTAATTATTATCCCAATTTTTTTATTGCTATCCTAGACTACCATTATTCCTGCCTGCTACATGTTATAAATCAATTTGAATGGTGCTCACTTTATAAATTATTACAAATATAATTTTATTCTGTCATATGCAACATTCAACTTTGTATTTATTGTTAATTTTTATTACCATCATCAAGTCGTACTCATTTTGAAATAACTTTCTTTTTAAAATGTACTGTGAATCTTTGAGTTTCAATTATTATTCAATTAAATAAGCAATCATTATCATAATTTTCCACATCTTATCGTTTCAGTATAATTACTGTATTGAACTTTTCATTTTTGATTCATGTAAATAAATAACTGTATTTAATGTAATACATGGCCTCTATATACCATAACAATATAGATGATGTTGCTCACGTACAAGTTTTATAAGTGGGTCAGCATCATCACCATCCAGTAGTGGACATAAGCCTCCCATGATCGCTTTCTATTTTGTGCAGTTTGCTTCAGCGGCGCAGGAACTACTGTAATTACAGGGGGGCAAAACATTTTTTTGAATGTTTTAACATGACTAGGCTTTATGTTCGACTGTTCCATAAACACATTATTATAGTATTATTTAACGTCCATAAAGTGCCATTTTAGTCCATAAAACATGTCAATATCTATAGTGATTATCACAATAAATGTAATTTTATCCAAATCAGCAAAGAAGGTTATATTAACTGAAAACTTTGCAAGTAATAAAAAGAAATTGATTTTTAATATATTACAGTAATAGGTAGTTATTCCTGATATAGATAACGCAATTAACCTAGAAGAAGCACACTTCGAAACTATCAAATGTTTCAATAGTAACTTGAATTTTCTAATGTGTCTCATATAAACGATATTGTATATAAAGGGAAATCTTCTGCAGTGCGGTCAAACGTAAAGCTTTACATGCAGCTCGTACATAATTAGACCTCTTTGTTGCTACGCTACACTCGTTCTGCATAAAATCGACTCGTTCAAAAGTCCTACATTATGTACTTGATACATAAATAACTATAACAGTTACAAATAAGCTAAAATGCTTTTTAGTTACGTATTGAATGGTGATAAAGATACAAAACCTGAAAGGTAAACTTCATTTTTACTTTCTTTTACTTCGTAAAATATACTAATCATGATTTTTTGCGAACTCGAAATTTTTGCGGAGATATCCGTTTTCGTGTCTTCTCTTTCAGAAAAAGTGGTTTCCTAAGTGATGTCTGACTGTTAGTTTATAAACCTGTCAATTTGTGAGTCTGTCAGTCCTCTCTAAAGCCCAGATGGTTTCATTCATCGGTCTCAATATTTATATATTTGTTTTTAATATAAATTTGGAAATCGCAGTCATTTTCGATTAAAATCGGGTAACCTGCAGTGGTACTTAAAAGTTTATAAGAAATACAGCTTTTAAAAAAATCGTAAAACGTTCTCCAAAACGAATAGGAATAAGAATGTTTAAAACTGTTGTATATTACGTAAATATTTATAACTTGTCAAAAAAGTTTTTGAGAAATTGCAAATTGAAATTTTTACAAGCAATAAAAGAAAGTCGTGTGGTGGCTACACTTCATTTTTACTTCTCTCGCCTAAAATACGAAGGAAGTATTGTAATCGCCAAAAAATCACTTTCCGAGATTTCTTCTCTTCTCAATTCCGTCTGTATCTCTGTCTGTCTGTGTGTCTGTCTGTCTGTCTGTCTGTCTGTCTCTGTTGGCGGTATAGCTCAAAAACTATTTGTTGGAGGAAGACGATATACCGGGTCACAACGAGACTAGGGCCATGCTTATATCTTCTTTATTTATGGATAGATTTGGATAAAATTTTATACCAAGATATTAGACATAATTTCTGATTGGCTGATAGATATAGTCAAAATGGCTGAGTTCCTGTTTTACCGGAAATGATACCACCTTTAATTTTTTAAATGGAACACCCTGTATATTTTATGTTTTTCTAATTCTATGAGTCAAATTACATATAATAGTCTTTCAAAATTTCAACTTTTTTAAACAAAAAAAATATTTTTTTAATTTTTATGTTTTACCATAGAAAGCCTTGACTTGGAATTGTTTTTCTAATTGACTCTAGCAACTCTTAATTATAGCTATTTTATCAATAAGGTCAATAACAAACCTTTAATAAAAGAATATAATTTGCTAAACTCGTTTTTTAAGAAAAACTCACTTTTCTTAAATGGCACCTACTAAGGGTCATTTTGCCATTAGATAGAAAATGTCATTACCAATCTAACGATATGCATCATGCACTACTTTATCTTTATCTGAAACTGAAAATTAATAAAAAAATAAATTTTTTCTTTAAAAAAATTGATATTTGGCAGGACTATTATATGTAATTTGACTCGTAGATGCAGAAAAATATAAAATATACAGGGTGTTCTATTTAAAAAAACAAAATTAGTATCATTTCCGGTAAAACCGTTAGTCAGCCATTTTGACTTTATCTATCAGCCAATCAGAAATTATGTCTAGTATCTTGGTATAAAATTTTATCCAAATCGATTCATAAAGAAAGAAGATATAAGCATGGCCCTAGTCTCATTGTCACCCGGTATATCTACCTGGCATGAAACCGTGAAAATTTCAAAGAAATATATACAGGGTGAGCACCTTAAAAAACATTTGTTTATTTTTGCTTTAACTGAAAAATAGATAACAGTAGTAATTTGTACATAGCTCAGGCTTTATCATTGTCGAAAATGAGACCCAGCAGATACAGCGTAAACATCACAAGTGGGACAGAATAGTATGGTGTCTTTATAATGCAGCTCAAACTCGCACCATTCGAGCACGGCCGCAGCTCACTTGTGCAAGCGGCTGTAAGCGGGGGCCCAAGCGAAACCGACAGAGTAGAAACTCGGCTCAAAATATTCACCTAGGAGCGCGGAGTTCGCATCCCAGCGAATTGCATTTTTTTTAAATTGAAGTAATTTACAGTTTTTGCAAATTGATGTAATTCGAGCTAGAGAAGTTCCGTGTCGACCTTTTTATAGATCTTTTTTCAAATGGAAATGCTATCTAGGAAAGCCATTGACAACAAGTATTTTCCCTACATTGCATTGTGTTGATACATAAACTTCTGGTTATTATTTTGACAATGAAGTTAGGTTTTATGTGGACTGGTTGACACCGTAGTTATTTTAAATTGTAGTTCTGGCTATTATAAAGTTGTCCCTGATACCTACCTAACTAGTTAAAATCAAATTATAAAATGACATTTCAAGTTTATAATAGCCAAAGCTACAATTTAAAATAATGAAATGTCAACTTGCCGACATGAAACCTAACCTCACCACAAAAATAAGAAGATTATGTACCAACACAGTGCAGCCTAGTGACAATGCTTGTTGTCAATGATTTACCTAGAATTTCGCCATTTTCATTAACATATGAAATAAAAATGGACTATATCGAATTCTCCGCTGTCGACCTAAAAATAAAGACGTGTTTAACAAATTCTTCGTGTTTAATTTCTGCACAACCTACAGTAGAACAACGAATTTTAGCATCTCGTATAGATTAATGTGAAAACCTTATGTACACATTTTTGAAAACCTCATAGAATATATCAGGGAGGCAAATGGGGGCAAATAGTGTATATTCCATGAGGGGGCAATCGACCACCCTGCCCCCCCCCCACCTGTTTCTGCGCCTCTGGTTTGTATTCATTTTGTATGAATGTGCCTTAAATCGTTGTGCCATCTTGTTGGAGGACAAAAGCTTTATGTCGTGGTCTCTGTTCGATAACTTGCTAGTCTATCATTCTCGCAATCAATGTGTGCCGCCCAACTCCATTTTTCCACGGGATGTACCAACTTGGTTCGTCTGCGTATTTCTGTATTTGGTACTCTATCTCTTAAGAACAACCCTAGTATTGACCTTTCCATTGCACGTTGTGTAAGTCTTATCTTATTTGCGCGGTTTCCTTAGTTAATGTTAGGATTTCTGAGACAGAGGTTAAAATGAACAAAACACATTGGTTGAATACATTTCTCTTCAAACAAACTGGGAGTTCAGATCTAAGGATATACCTCAGATTGCCAAAAGCTGCTCATGCCAATCCTATTCTTCTTCTGTGTCTCTGTATTTCCAATACTAAGCTTTTTATGTCAAGTGTTGTAACTATGCTTCGGAACTAAATTATTATATTATTGGCCACCTCGGTGGTTGAGTGGGCTTGTTGTCTGCTTAGCAACCAGGTGGACATGGGTTCAAATCTGGCCGTAACCGAGAATTCTCTCGGAGCGGCAGTGGATTTGAACTCATTAGTTAAGTTAGATGTAAGTTGTTGTGTGTGTGTGGTATGTTTGCATGCGGGGGAGCGTAGTATAAGTCGCGTGCGGCGCATTACCTCCGTTGCACTTCCGGCGAGGTATGAATGGTCCTCGACACCGAAAGGTAAAAGAGGCTATAAATCATGAATGAATGAATGTATTATATTATTATTAATCAAGAGTTTTACTAATTCTCGACGATTTCGAGCACGTTTAATATGTCTCACAATATTTGTTACAATACAAAAAAAGTGGACGTGACTACCTCCCTGGACTTTCCCATACTGGAAACTGTTCATATCGTCTTTATTCAACAGTCTTTACAACATATCAAAATTTAAACTCGATGACTCACGTCTTCACCGTGATAAGCGTTTACACTTTCACGTAAATTGCGGGTAAATATAAAAGAATGTGTAGTTCAAAACGTGACCACCGAGCTTCTGTAGATGGCGCCAAGTGGACAAGCCGCCACTGTGCTAGTTTATGTATTATTTTCCTCAAAACGGCTGTAGCACCGAGGTGAAATTTTCTAAGTACCTGGAAATTATATTTTCTAGGGCATACAAAATCGATTTTTTTATTTTCGCGGAAAAAGATTCTTTGACGCAAAAATATAACAACCGTTAGAATAAATAAATTATTTTTCAAAAATAGAGGGGAGGGGGCCGGTGCGCTTACATATATCCACGAGTGTAATATTTTTTTGCATATTCATATGCTCCATTATGCACTGAGCAATTCAGTGAAAACCCCAGATACCTATCTTGTTTTGTTTATTAATTAAAGGGGTTTAAATTTTCAAACTTCAAAGCTTCGTAGAGGGCGCCACAGATAATTCATGAGATTCTTTAAAAAACAGATCGATAGCCCTTTTCGGGGTCTATCAGTGTATGAAGTTTAAACAAATTCCTGTGGGCAGTTTTTGAGAAATGATTTTTAGAAAATTTCCAAAATTTTGAAAATTTGTAATTTAGGCCCCTTAATATTTTTCAAAACACTTTTTAAATCACCTCATGTTAGCCTTCATATACTATTCAGAAAAAAATATCAATTGAATCGATTCATCCGTTTTTGAGTAATAGGGCGTTAAACTCAAAATTTTCAAAAAATCATAGCGCCCTTCATTTTAAACCTAGCGAGTTCGGCAAAAAACTAACAGATTTGTCTTATGACCCTCTATCGTTATCCGCAATAAAATTTTCAAAATTTTAATCACGAAAACAGTGATACCAAAAAACATGCGTAACTTCCGCTTCCAGTTTCGGATTTTTTTGAAAAGCTTATTTTGTCGATGAATTTTCGATACACCCCCGCATTCCAAAGCGCATCAAAATCGGAGCAATACTTTGGGCTGTAGGAGCGTCACCCACCCACACACCCACACACCCACACACAGACAGACAGACAGACATTTTTTAAAAACCACTTTTTTGGGTTCCTAGAGGCCCAAAACGGATATTTCTGTGAAAATCTCGATTTCCAAAATTTTCATGATTCCAAGACTTCCCTAAACCTATGGGTATGGGAAAGTAAAAATCACAGTACGTGGTGAATTAATGAAGTAGATGGCTTGATAATTTGATCGCTTCTTCTTGCACTCACATTTCTAATTTCGATACTAATTCATTCCTAGAAAAGCTTGTATTTTCGAAAAAAAATCGTTTTAGCAGAACTAAACAACTTCCCTACATCAACAATACAATTTTTAATACATGCACTCTCTTTGAAGAATTTATTAGCATCAGTAATTTCATATGAAAGAAATGGATTTGTTTCCGCTGTGCGAATGTCTATTGACAATTACATATTTAGTAAAGTTATTGCTTTTGTAAATACTTTTTGCAAGTTCGAAATTATAGTTTGTATTTGTTTCTTCCCGACATTTTTACATATTTGCCAATATTCTGTGAAAACAATTTTTTATATTATATTATTGTTCCTATGGGCACTTTCGTTACATTTGTTTGTGACCTTTTCAATGATTGCTTCCAGAATACGCAGATATATTTATTTACTTCAAATAACTCCAATTGAAAATGAAAAAGGGGTTAGTTATTTCTAAGTAATCAGGAACTACTCTTTCAAAACAAAATATTTTGGTGACCGTAGGATAACATCACAACTTTTTATTAACAATATTGAAAAATATATGACTA
Source organism: Agriotes lineatus (assembly GCA_940337035.1). Lineage (NCBI taxonomy): Eukaryota > Metazoa > Arthropoda > Insecta > Coleoptera > Elateridae > Agriotes > Agriotes lineatus. The sequence continues at coordinate 72,261,588 of OW679199.1, forward strand.
TTTATTGCAATAATTCCAATATAAATGTTGCTGTGAATAGAGACCAACCTAGGCACATTACGTTTTGTTTTATTTCAAACCGAATGAGAACTTATTATTTGGAACCGGCAAAATAAACCGAATTTCGTTATTAAGGAAGGGATCTAATTGTCAATAAAATTAAGATTCACAAGTAAAGCTCGAGGCAACTCTGGCTATTAAAGCTATTTCTATAAATTTAAAACTTTCAAATCTTCGATTTGTTTATCCGACAGCTTTGTCTCATGTTTTTTGAGCACTTTTGAGTGGTCTTGCTAAGTAAATTTGTACTCAAAGCAACATAAATTAAGGTTAAAAGTTGATTGGAGAAAAATCAGCTAATCATGTTTTTTAGATATTAGTTATTAAAAATCGATTTGAAAAATAAAGTTTTCCAAAAAGAAATTCGTATTGTCGATTTAACATATTAAAAAGTTCATTAAAAAAATTGTTACGTGTTGCTGACAATCCAGCTTCATCAGACATTTAAATATTATAAAATCAAAATAGCCTTTTACATGATAGGGTAATTTTGATAGAATTGCATTTTCATATTTGAGTAGGATTCTTTCAACTACCCTTAATCATTTTATTTCGTTTTTATTTTCAAAACTCAAACTTTTATATCATTAGTAAGCAAATTTAGTGTGTGTTTTAATTTTGGATTTTTAATCCATAATTATATTTTTGTTTTTTAATAAATGTATATTTTTTCCTCCATAAAGTTTGAGAGGTCCAGTAATTAATTGTTTAAACACTATTCAATTTTTCTAAATTTTAATCTGGTAACGTGCGTCAATTTTGTTTTAAATTTAATATTTTTCTTTGTAGTAATCATTAAAATTAGTTTTTATTTCCATATCTTCAAACTTTTATATCTTAGTAAACAAAATTAGTGTATGTTTTAATTTTGGATTTTAAATCCGGAGCTATATTTTTTTTAATAAAAGTTTGAGTGGTTGAGTGGTTAAAAGTTAAAACATTATTCAATTTTTGTAAATCTTAATCTGGTAACGTGTGTCAAATTTTGTTTTAAATTTAATGTTTTTCTTTGTAGTAGTTCACCAATAAGTTTATCTATTAGTTATGTATAAGACACTGTTTACTGTTTTCGTTTCATGATTTAATTCATGTCCTTTTTTTTTGTTTGTTTTGACTTCTTGTCGGAAAGTAAACCCGCAAATTATTTTTCCCCCGGCTACTTGATTTTCTGCTGTATTTGTTGAATTTTTTTTGTATGAGTGAGATGTGCTTGTCGAAAATTGTTATTCCTATGTAATCTTGATACCAATTTGAAGGTTATAAGAAAATTGTCTGTAAGTAAACGGTGATGAAGCCAATTGTATTTTAATCCATTTGCCGCATTAGATAAAAAACAATGTAGTTGTTATTTCTTCCTTCATTCAGTGCGTGCCCCAAAAGGCAGGTTCCAAATTAAAATCGGCGTGGTTCTTTGACCTTCATAACCCCATTTGGGAAATTGTAAATTTTCCTATAAAAGGTTTAAGCAGTCGATCTCTGTTGATTTATTTATTTATGCATTGCTAATTAGAAAATTTTGAAGCGGAAAATCGTACGACACTCATGAATGGCCAATAGAAAAATTAGTTCACGAGCCGTAACCAAGAGAACAACCAAATCTCTTGGAAATTTTTTGTAAGTAGACCAACCTAACGGTGAGGGTTTGTGCCGTTGCGATTTTCTTACCGAATCTGCATTCGAGCATTAATTCATATGCGGAAATTAGTTTTCGTACATTCCAACAACGTCCTAATTTGCCTTCGCCTCCCTCTCGGGCAAATTAATACGACGTTGTAGGAACGCACTCAAAAAAATTTCCGGAAAGAATTAATGCTCTTATGAGATTATATGTGAAAATTTTGACGTTGAGCTAAGTAGCCATTTTGTGTACGCCCGTCAATAGTGACCGTAAAGTGGCTCGATAGCACGATTAGGGATTTAGTGACTTCTTATATTGGTAGCAACAATGCTTTTTCGCTTTGGTTACTATAGTTACGTATATTTTAGAGTTTTTGTTTGTACGAAGTGGTGTAGGGCTGTGAGTGCAGCCGCCTAATTTTGAAGGTGGTGTGACCGTAATGATTTGACAGTCAATAAAACATTTATTTTTCATTTAACAAAATGAGTGTGGTCGTAGAAAAAGTATAGTACACAACTCGAGTTGTTCGTGTGCAGCTTTTCCAGTCGTGCGTAATATGCAATTTACAACTCTTGTTACGTAATATACTATTACAGTTCGTGCGTTCAATTATGATTTCAAAAATCATTTATCAAAGAACTTAAAAAGTGGAAAAAGGTAAGATTACTCCAAATGTTCAACCAGAAAGACACCATTTATTAGTATTATTATACATAGTTAGAATAAGTTAGTTGTAAAATGTTTGCGAATATTATCTTATAATATAAAACTTTACATTTATATGCCAATTTAGTTCTTGGCAAGTTTATGTTTTAAGATTCCTCAGCCAAATTACATCGTAGCGGGCTGATATTTAATTCAAATATAGTTCTTGACATTTGATGCTTTATAGCTTAGCTCTGGGTTTAAATGTTCTTTTAAAGGCCATAATTGACTAGGTATGGGGCGCATCACCTAAAAACCAAATATCGTTAAATTGTGTGTTTAATCCTATGAAAAGTTTTCAGGATAATCTTTGTCAGCTAGTTCCTGAAGAGGATGAGATGGGTTGTGTGCAAGGGTCACTGGTCCGAGGTGGTTCAAACCAGAAGACCTACAGCTGTTGGTGTAGATCCCTAAACCACATCACATTTCTCGCAAAGAACTAAATAAAAATGAGAAATTGTTGTAACCTACTGATTATTTACATTATATATTGCCGTGAATATACCTCCTTTACTTTTTACTAGTCACCCAATAACTAACTGAACTCTTATTTGCTGATAGTGACTGCACAAAAAGTAAATGCTGGAGAGTTCGCTGCTGTGGATAAAATATGAACTACTCTTGCTTTATTTAAATGTTGGACGAAGCTTCGTTACTCAAGATATAACAATCATTTTTAAGAGTCACGAGAGTTTTAAGAAAGCATTTTGGTCCTAAGGAGTATAAGGTTAACCGCTTTGTTTTGGCCTAGAGAAGCTTTAGTTAAATTTTTATACCTAATTGTAGCTCATCCTGTATAAAAACGAGTTTCAAGTATTGAGTGGTAGTAGTGTTACCGGTTAACTATATCAAATCAAACAGGTTTTAAGGGCGAAAAACCAAAGACGTGTTATTTACCTAGTGCTTTTAAGACTATAACAGTATATACTCTTTGCTAGAACATACATTGACAAATGATGGTAAGTTACACACATTGGTTAGAAAAATTCGAAATTTATTGACTTAGCTATTAATTATGCTGATTACGAACATTGATTGGTCTTTGGACAACTCTATTGCCATTTTTATTTATTTGGCATATTATTTAAAAAAACACACTTTTATGCCTCTACGCTACAAAATCAAAGGCATTTAACAATTAGCTAGAAGGAGTATCTACTTTAATGGTAATTAAAGGAAATATAGCAAACATTCTCCACTCTAAGAAAATACGTTTTACGCATTTCTTCTTGGAATTTAAAATATTGAAGTTTTTGAAAATGCTTTTTTTATAAATTTATTATAAGAGTATGTTTTGATATTAACTAAATACGCGTGGGAAAATTGGCAACATAATAAATAACGATAAATTATTAAAAACTAGTTTAGAAATAAACGAGTTTTTGCTATTATATGTGGCTTATGTTGATAGTTTTAGGAACTTATTAAATCACATACAATATACCGAAAACAAAATCAAAGATAAAAATACTCTCAGAGACATCAAAAACGACTCAATTGTTTATTATGTCATAGATTAAGAGAAAGAGATACAATTTTAATTAAAGAAATGCGGAAAATTTAAGGTTATAAACTTGCTAAAATAAAATGTAAAACTAATGAAGTGGTAGCAATTAAAAAGTAAATAATACTGACTATTGCATACATCTGTCGAACGATTCATTTGACCAATGATAGCACTCGCTGTTTGAACTTTCAACCAATCAAAAATGGCTTGCGTCGATAATTATTGTTATATAACAGATGATTTTTGAGGCTTTCACGGCCATTGTCATTAAGTAACAAACGACTTCCGGGATTGGACCGTGTCATGATTGAGATCGAAGAACTCAACGTTTCGCCCACTTTCGTAAGGGGATTCATCAGGAGGAAAAAAGCAAAAGAGCACGGTAACTCAACGTGTTAACCACGCCAGAGGCGAAACTCTTTGCAAGGGAAGGGACAGAAGAGCACGGTAACTTAACGTGTGAACCACGTCAGAAACGAAACTCGACTGAGTCGAGTTGCAAAGAGTTTCGCCTCTAGCGTGGTTAACAGGTTGAGTTACCGTGCTCTTTTGCTTTTGTCCTCCTGATGAAGCCCCTTACGAAAGTGGGCGAAGTCGTTTGTTACTTATTGTTATATAACAACTTATCGGTAATACTCCATCTTACTCATTGAATTGATGATTCATTAGTTTTTTTAATCGATTCAAGCAATAGCCACGCAAAATATACTGCGTGCATAGTTCCTTGCTTCGATAATGCTGACCAGATTGCACTCACGCTGGATTGTTTAGAAAATACTCCAGCTTTGCTGTCGGGCGTATTTTCTAAGTAATCCAGCGGTCGTGCAATCTGACCAGCATTATCGGCAAGTCACTATGCACTTAATACATTACTGTTGAAAATAGTTTACATCTGATAAGTTTTTAAATACAAGTGCTTATGTGAATTTAAGATTTTACTGAATGTTCTTTACTTTAGCATTTTAATAAAAAGAGTTGTTTAATGTTATATTTATCTAATCTAGCCTGTGAACCCTCACTGTGGGGAAAAAAGGAACAAATTGTTATTGCCAATCGTGCCATCGACCCCAAATTGCGAAATAATTATTAGCAGCAGAACAGTGATGCATGGGAAAGCGCGTTAATCAAGATATCTGGGTAAATTTAAATTATAATGAAGGTCTGGCGAAGCTCGCTGCTCCGCCATAGACAAAGATTATTTTAAGGACGTTTGGATCACGATTCCGAACGATTCTCTGTAGGCCCTCGGAATGGATGTTAATACGGAGCGACTTGAATATTGTTGCGCATAAGGATCGTGGAAGCAAATTAACAACGGTATCTGGTAATGGGTTTTGCACAATCAAAGTCGAGGAGGCAACTGGTGTATATTTTTACTAGCTTTAACAGCATTCATTGTTCAGGAAAGATTCATTTCTGGAGGAATTAAATGATTGCTCTAGATCTCGAGTGACTATAGGAATCACATTAATTTTAAACATTGTATCGGGCCCCCTTTATTGCTTAAAGCCAATTGATTCGCTGCTCTGTTATATGCAGTATTTCTACCACGCTAACACCTGTGTAGCCCAGGCGTATTAGACACTCTTTAAGGAAAACCTAAAAAAACGTAGTCCTGATTTTTGGCGTAAATGCCACTTATTGCCCTAGGAGGGGTCATTTAAAAGGTCCCGCCTCTAGGTTCTACTTTCTCCTTAGAAAGAATCATGCTACAGAAAAACATTTGTTTAATAAATTTTATCTTCATCCGTGTTGTTATAGCGTCTTAACCAAATTAATTTTAGTATCGTTAAGAGCTTCTTTACCGCACTGAGTGCGGTAATGGATATTACCGCACTGAGTGCGGTAATATCCATTACCGCACTCAGTGCGGTAATGAATATTACCGCACTCTTTTTATACAGTGAACCAGAGTTTATTGATGAAGATAAAATATTGAACAATACACGTTTGCTTATGGCACACAACGAAACTCGTTTGATTGCCGCAAACCTCGGCTCACCGCCTCGTTTTGGCAATCAAACTCGTTTCGTTAAGATGCTCATAATCAAACTTGTATCGTTAATATCTATTATCTTCATCCGTGTTGTTATAGACTATTAACCAAATTAATTTTAGTTTCGTTAAGAGCTTCATTACCGCACTCTTTTTATATAGAAAATACATTAAACCAGAATTTATTGATGAAGATAAAATATTCAACAATACACGTTTGCTTATGGCACTTAACGAGACTCGTTTTATTGGCGTAAAACTCGGCTTCCCGCCTCGTTTTGGCAATCAAACTCGTATTGTTAAGATCCTGATAATCAAACTTGTATCATTAATATCTATAATTCAACGCTAAACGGTAGTTGTTGTGCCTACATTAGTACGTTAGCGAGTGATCGCATTGAAATTGAATTATTAGGGGTAATATAATAAGTAGTGAGCATATTATCGATACTTTTTTTATGAATATTATAAGTTATAGTTCCAATGCTGAAAATACAACGAAACCGTAAGACGAGTTGTATTTTCATGCAAAGGGATTATAACGAAATTATATTCTTAAAAAATTATAGATTATTAGGCCTACTAGGAATTATATTTCGGAAGAGAATATAATGATTTAAAATATTGTTATTATATTGGTACAAGGGTCTAAAAATCAGATTAATAAGATTAAAAGAAAACAGTAATGGAAAATAATGGGGATGCATTTAGATGTGAAATGGATATTAAAAATTATTAAGGTCCATTTAGAATAGAAAGAAAATTGATAAAGAAAATTTTGAAACTAAAAGCATCTAACCGAATTTTGTAATTGGAAATCAATAAATAAACCCTTTTAAAAGTTTTTAAAAGCATGTTTGGTGAATCGAAGGGTTAATATTTAAAATAAAATTGGCGTGGTATACGAAGAATGGAATATAAAATGTTAAAAGGATGGAAGCTATGCAGACTGTATGGAGGAGGAAAAGAATGTGGTGAAAATACCAAACTAAAACAGTTATAATCTACGAAAGCAAATAAATGAAAAGCTGTATATGCTGATTCCTGGGATAAACTAGGTTGCTGTGTTAATTTGGATCCCGATTCTCGACATTTTGGCAGTTTGGTTGTCAGTTGAGGCCTTCACCGTGGCTTTGAGTGGAGCAGTTATGGTGTGATCAGTTGCAGAGTTAGACAAATTGGTTTTATCAGAGGAGAGTGCTAAGTTCAATAAAAGGTAAATGAATCTAGGTATTAAATGAGAACTGAAAGAAAATATAGATTAAAGTGAATTAATTTTAATTAAGGAAGTACTTACTATTTGATATTGTCATATAACAAATGTAACGATGAAGCATTTGTAATTGAATTTCCAAAAACTAGTTTGACGTGCCATTTGACAGAAGTTTTGAATTGTCATAATTAAAATAGGAACATCAAATTTCAGAATAAGCAATCTAGATAAAAAGAATCCGCTCTGATTTTCAGTCAAGTGTATCTACAGGAGATAGCAGAAAATAAATTTGAACATCCAAATTAAATAAATAGGAAAATTAAATTCATTAAAATTTAATTATAACATAACAAATATTGGTATACAAAGTTGAGCTAATCACCCTTACATAAAATAATGTCGCTAACAACGTGGGGCTTGAATAGGACTTATTAGGGGCACAACCGTAAATAAACATAACATAAAAATATGTAGAAGATGGGGCGTAATACTATTCTACTACCTGAACTTTTTATGCTTCAAATGCACGTTCTAACCTCGAAAAATCAGCTGACATTTCTAAATTAGTTCATTTGACACGTGAAACGAAACCAAGTTAGCTAGTACTAAATTGAAAATCGTGAGTTGCTATATTGTCAGTATGGTAGAAAGTCCTATTAGCCAATGTCTTAAATTTAAGGATTTATATTCTCTGCATATTATATCGTTTCAATTAACTCGCTTTTAATTCTGCTTATAATTTGTTCTATGTATATTGTTGCTTCGGGTGCATTATTTCGTTGTATAGGTAAACAATTTTGGTTGGAACTATTGCTATATCAATGGATAAAGTTTTCCTTGAAAGTAATCACACGCTAGCAAACTGCTCCTCGACGTATATCGAATTTGTTCCTGGAATCATTCAACTTTTGAGTTTTTTGTTTTTTATGTTTCTCCTTGGGTTGTTTTCTAATGCTAAATGGAAGATATTTAAATCAATTTTATATATGCTATAAATACGAAGTGCTTTTTATGATTATTTTTGTACTATATACACATCTGAAACAAATAAATTCAAGATAAACATCTCTTCTCTTAGTAGGTGGGCGATTACCTGTTCTGGTAATTAGATTTTGAAAGTCTCCCCATTTTAATTATTATGCAAAGTCACTAACATCCTTGGTAAAAACAATAGTAATCTATTATACAAGACGCTAAAGTTCAATTTTATCCACGAGTGAATCGTTTAACGTCGAGACGAAGTCGGGACGTTAATGATTCAAGAGTGGATAGAAATAACTTTATCGTCGTGTATAATACGATTTTTTTTTCTATAGCAAGAACTTTGACAATGTCAAAAGAAAATAAAGGCAGTCAATTACATTTCAAACTGTCAGTAGCCAGATTGGGTTGCTACGATAATACGAAGCTGTCATATTTAATTAAAACAAAAGTTAGAAAAGTAAATGACTTTATCTATCCTTGATGTTAAAGTGCTACTTTATCTACCCTTGCTGTTAAAGTAAAACTTGACCTTTTGTTTTGAGTTGATAAAAGCACACTTTAACATGTGCTATAGAAAAAAATTAATGATTAAAAGACGTGTCTTTGCAGAACAATACGACATATCACAAGTTCACAATGTTATAAAAAAATTATTAGGCTTGGAGTGACCATAATATCCTCCTTACTGAGCAGGTCTTGCTCCATTCAACTATTATCATTCCTTAAATAAATCAACACATCTAAAAGAAAATACTAAGAAATAAATACAAACTGATCGGATCTAAAGTATATCTACATAACGATCTAACTATACATATATGAAAGACACATTCAAGCTGAAATTTGGAAAACAGAGAGACAAGGAAAAAATGAAACCGTTCAAAGATTAGTTATCAGAAGTTGACCATAAATGGAAAACAATGGGTGTGGAATAAAAAGAATAATAAAAAAACTAGATAAAAATAGGGCTGTTGAAACGATGACAAAGAGGCGAGAAAAGGATAATGATATAAACAGTGTAGACGACAAAGTAAACAAATCTAATCCAAGGCAATAAAAGCTGGAGCATAGGTACATGGAATGCAGTCTAAATGGTAAAGAGGTCGAAATAATACAGTAGGTGCAAGAAGCCAAAATAAAATTATTGGCATTAACGGAGGCAAAACAAAGGGAAAGAAAACGTCAATATACAGCGTGATTAAAAAAGAGCTACATCTAGTTGCCTTTGAAATTTTGCATAATAGTTTTTATGTACTGCTATATTCTTTATAGTTCTCAAAATAGCCAGAGTTGTCAAGCTGTTTAGGTATTGACAGCTCTGGCTAGTTTGAAGACAATAAGGAATATAGCGTTACAAACCAATGTACATGCAAAAAAATCCAAAGGCAACTAGATGTAGCTCTTTTTAAACCACTCTGTATATGATAACAGCATATTGATCTACCCTGGAGTTGGAGAAACAGAGAGAGCAAAAGCAGGAATTGCATGCTGGATAAGAACAAAAATGGTGAATGGGATAAGAAGTTGGGAATATTGTTCCGAACTGTAATGGTCGGCTATGCACCTAACCAAGATGTGAAACAACTGAAAAAGATACATTCTGGAATAAACTAGAAGATACAATGTGCACCACCTTTTAACTCTTGGCAGAATATGGCGTGGTGTAAGGACTAGGCTAAGAAATGCTTTGGGCTTTTGAATTGAACAGAAGGATTAATACAAATGGGGCGCCTTGTCGTTCCACACAACATATAAAAACAAAACTAGCCAATTAATTATACGCCACCTACATTTGGTGTTCCACTGCATACATAGATTACTCGTTCAGCTAGAGGGGTTGCAGAAGAAAACACAAACAAGTAATAGCAATAGAGGCATTTATTTAAACCCAAATATCCGAGTGACACATGAATTATTTGCATTCGCGCTCAGGCCATGTAACAACAATTAAAGTCGTAGGACTCTTGCCTATCAAATGAATTAATAAATCACAAATAGGAATGAACTTCCAAATATTCAAACCACAAAATTCTAATTATAGCTTAATTTACAACTGCAGGACAACATCTGTGCTATCGCAATTGGCATAAACGCAAAACGCCTAAGGCGCAACTCATAGGTATGTGCATTTTATTTCAGCAATTTTGATTTTTTTAAATTCTCGCGCATTAGCGTTATAAAAGATTGAACCAAAAGGTTGATTAAACACGTTTAGTTTGATTTGCTAAGATTTTAGTAGGAACTGACATAAATACGGCGAATGCTTTTGTCGATTAAAAACAGAGCTGATAATAGCATGTATTTACAATTTAACTTGATATTGAATTGCGGCGATCGGCAAGTCGAATACTGTTGCGTTGCATTTATCCCTGAAAACGCTAAGCCGAATGTGGTTGCTAAAATCTTAGAATCCCAAGGTCGCAACTCTTAGAAGACAGCTAACAACAAAAGGAAACGGCACATATCTGGAATTCCTGGCCACATACAGAAGCGAAATCGGGGAACTGACTTAGTTGAATTTTAGCCCTTGTTTATTTAATTAAAAATATTTCCGATAGGACATATAACCTTATTCAAGTTTTTATTTTCTTTTTCTAGCGCCGGTAAAAACAATCATTCTCAGATTCAAGTCAGGTTCGTGCATTATCAAAAATTATTACACTTAATTTTTTTTAATAGTATTATGAAAATAATTTTAAATAAGTGAGTTCTCAATTGTGAATGTTAGATCACCCATATGAAAGATCAGCTAAATTACTATTTATACGATACGTAGTATTTTAAAATGTTGATGAAAGTAAGTACTTTTGTAAATATCTTAGTCATTCACTATTGAAATTGATTACTGTTGATTTTACATATACTTGATTACCTTCATTTATTTGAGTAAATCCAATACTCCTCTCCAGTAATGCAAATGCAACCAACTTATTCAGAGCTGCCGTTTGTAACCCCAACGAAGAACCCGGTTCTCCAAGTAGCTGTCCTTAAAAACCACTTCACCTAAATCCTCTACTTGGTCAATGGGGAACCCAAACTGTTACAATAGATAGAACACTGATGAAGACTCACACAGCGACCCTAAAACCAATTAGCTCTCCTCGATGGTAAATTCTTTGCGGCTCATTCAAATTCAAATAGTACAGAAGCTCATCCAAATGAAGCTAATACAGATGTATTTATCCAAGAGTAATTCCACCGAAAATCATCCAAATCAATACAGTTGCACATGGATCCCCTCAATAGTAATTCCAACGCAATTCAGCCAATTATCTCAGGTCCAGATTTATTTACCTTGATAATGACTTTATCATAGCATACCCAGTTACAGATGTATCTACCTCGACGACTCGAAATGCAGCTCAACCAATCAACTCAGGTTCAGATGAATTCACTTCACCAATCCCATTATTCTTAATTCCTCTTTAAGCAGAAAAATTGTATCTTTCTTCACGTTATAGTTTGTCTTTAAAATTATTTTATATTCCTTTATTTTATATTTAATTTTTCCCTATGCACCCTTTCACACTTTTCCCATAATAAATTAACTTTTATAAAAAGGTTTTGTTATTAAATCTTCTTGATACAAAATTGTTAGTTGTTCATTTTAGAACCAAAAAGCTATTTGTTATTATTATATCCACAATTCACAATGTTTAAAACTAACACCCTGGATTACATTTCAATACAGCTTATTTTAATATGACGTCTAATTTTCAAATATTAACTCAGCTTAGAACTTTCACATTCATTTAAACTATCTTATAATTTGCCCTAATTATTATTTAACTTTTAATTATGAATTGCTTTCTGATGTAACGTTTCTCCCAGCGCGAACGCGATTTTGTAATTAAATATTAATTCGCGCGTTCTCTCTGGCGTAATTCACGTTATAAATCAAAGCGCTACATCTTTAGTCCGCGTGGAAGACGATAAGCAACGTCATCGCGGGCAGACGCAGAGACTCCTCCGCGCACCTAGAGCAAGAATGCCCTCCGCCTAGTCCACTGGCCGAGGCTATATAAAGCAGATCCGAAGCTATTTTAAAACAGAATTTCCAGAGAATTTTACCTGTTCCTTCTCCTTCACCTAGTCTTGCTAGGAGGGTTCCGAATTGTGCGCTATCCAGCAAGAAGCCTGTCTAACCTGTAAACCACCCTGTTTGTTCCTTCTTGCTAGGAGGGTTCCAAATTGTGCGCTATTCATCAAAAAGCCTGTCTAACCTGTAAATCACCCCCTTTGTTCCTTTTTGCTAGGAGGGTTCCGAATTGTGAGCTATCCAGCAAGGACTCCGCTGAAACTCCCACAGATCTTATCGATCAAACTACCTCGAGTATTTCCCCAGGTTTCGCGAACATTTTAGAACCGAGAAACTAATTCGCTCTAGCCTAAATACCGTACTAATTTACTAATTACGACCTGGGGGACGTAACACGAGAGCGGCCCGAAGTTCACCTAAGAAAGTCCACCCTGTAGGTGGCCGCAACGAAAGTACGGCATCCAGGCGAGGCTACGTTATTAATTTCGCCAATCCTATTTTCGGGGCCTTTTCACGTCGCATTTCAACGACAAGCCGGGGCTCAAAATTCACATTTTACCGGCAAATCGCCGACCACGAGGCCCGAGTCTAATTTTAATTGCAATACAGCTTACCTGGGGTTTCAAGATCATGGAGGAGAAAAACTGGTATCCTCGGCCCGGCCGCCCATGAGGCCACCATATTTCACACATCTGCAGACCACGATAACGCCGTTAAATACGAGGTATGCACGTTATCTAATATTATTTTGCCAGCACTTTCGCACGTTTATAAGTTCAGATTCGAGATTCGTATTTACATGCCGCTGTCAATGGCGGGTCAACTAATCATCTGACGTTGCAGTTTTTAAGATAGTCGATCCACCTGCAAGTCAAGGGACCTACTTGCTATATAATCTGGACGGTAAATAAATGTCAGGGCTCAAATCCGAGCGAGCGAGACCCACTACCGGAAGGGAACGAATCGAGTTATAAACATTATTACAATTTATTTGCTGATTTTGAATACAATTTATTTTGACCTGTATATAGTTAAAACTTATTATATGCTTAGAAAAGTTATTCTCTTTTCTTTTCTTGGGTAACAAGCTTGAGATTAATAACTGTACTTTGGCTTTTTCTGAGCAATCTGGAAGCCGGTTTCACCCCGGCATTTTGTAGCAAACATTTTAGTTAGACCAAATTAATTTAAAATAACCAGAGGCTACACTGATAACATCAAATAACCATCCATATAACTCCAAAGATAATATTTTTAATTGACATGTTAGAACCTTTTCTAAATATTAAATGCATTACTTGATTTTAATTTTAATTTGTACTGTATTAAATAAATTTTGAATAATTTTTTTTACGTTTTAATAATTAGGTATTTAACCTTCCACAACTAATATCATACCGATGGACTAACTTTTGCAAACATACCAGCAGTCTTAAGTGCAACCATTACAGTATATTAGAAACCAAGGGGGAAGGAAGTAGAACAAAAACAATGAGGTACAAAGTGAATTTAGACCAGGACATCAGCACTCAGTACCACATTTTCACATTTAAGAAACGATAAAATAAGAGACAGGTTAAGTGTATCAGCATTAAAGAAAGAAATAAAAAGGAAAAAACTTGAATGGTTAGGACACCTAATTAAAATTAATAGTGAAAAGCAAGTGAAGCAGATCTGGGAGAGGAGAACTGGAGGTAAGAACAGAAGAGGTGGCATAGAAAGACTTGGAATGAGTTTGGAACAAGCTAAAGAAGGGCTAGAGATAGGACAGAATGGAGAGACCTTTAAGTAAAAGAGTGGCACAAACAATTTAATTTTATAGTATTTAATACGTTGTGTTCAAAAAGAAATTACATAAGGGCTGGCCATGGAAAATAAAAGTAATGTCAGCAGCACGCTTTAGAATTCACTAATTGTCATCACTGCTGTTGTTATTGTAAGTTTATATTATACGCTCATAATGTGATTGAAAATTCTAAAGAATGTTGTCTCTAAAGCTTGCTGTTGACATTAGTTTTATTTTCAATGGCGAACCCTTAGGTAATTTTGGTTGAACACGTGGTATGTAGCTCGACACCTTTGGGCACAAGACGTTTAACGATTACGCTATGTTATGTAAAATAAAATAAATTCTCGTCTAATAAAGACTGGTTTGCACATCAAAGTACAGATATTTCAAAGGTCTACAGGTATTGCAGTATTGCTGCAAAATTTGTATTTTGAAAATGTACTACACTGAATAAGAAAGGTGGCGTTGTTTTCCTCTTGTAGTCGCCTCTGAATTCTTCAATGCGCCGAATACCTCAAATGTATTGACTATTATAGTATTCAAAGAACAGCAAAATAGATATGTAAAATTTAATATAGAACAACTTTGTGAAACTGTAGAAATATGTAAATCAAGACTGAAAAAGCATTGTGTTAAAATATTGTAGGCGTAGTCAAGGATGATGTACGAAATGTGTTAAGTCACAAAGAGCAGTCGGCATTTTTTACAAGAAGTGGGATGTCCCGTCTAATTGCAGGGTTTTCATCTTCATGTGTTGGCTTTCACTCTTCGCCCTGCTCGGGCATCTGCCTACAGCGATACGTGATATGGCAGACGAGCAGAAAAACGCGAAATAATGCTGCGAACGAAAAGGCTTCGGTATGGAATTACTGCATTCCGCCCGAGAAAAGTAATTAATCGTGATTTATGGCCGCTGCAACCTTTGGCAGGTGTTGCATTATTTGTAGCAAGGAGACGAGCTGGACGAGCGGCCAGTATTAGAAGATATCGCTTACTTAACTTCGAGCGAGGACTGCCCGAGGATGTTGAAAGTATTGCAGCAAGAAATTGCAGAATTGAAAAGTAAACTAGGTTCTGGCAATGGTGAATCGATAATTGGAATAGAAAATTGGATTGCGGTTAACTTAGTTAGTTTCGGTGTTCTGAAGCTTTGAAAAAACAAATAGCACTTTCTTGTTAAACTAAGTTTTATGTAAAGCGGCTGATTGGAAAATCTATACCTCTAAATTATAAATAAACACAGGAAAATACATAATCAAAAACAATATATTGTCATAACCCTGCCCTTAATAATAAAATAGAGGTTTTTACAATATAAATACTGTCAAGGAAAATACACTTTCTGATTATCAAGATTCAATGGAAATTCACCTGTCAAACTCAGGGCAAACTAAAAGAGTGTACTAAAAATTACAGCAACTAAATGGTTTATTGCGCTTTTCTTATTTTATCTATTTGCATTAGATTCGGTACTAGCTCCGTGGACATGAGACAATCTTGGGTCAGTGTCGTGGATTCATAAAATTTAGGAAAAACTTGGTATGACAAATAACTTCTTGTATGACAAATACTCTCACATTTTTCGGGAAAATGCACAATTTCATCTGACATTTAGCTGACCTATAAATTTTACTCAACAACAAGATGATCTGTGGTGCACAAAACAGCGTAAATTCAATTCTAAAACCAACAAAATGGCAAAGACGCGTCAGTTAAGCATTAATTCTGTGACGTAGCAACTACTAAGTTCCTTTTGTTTCTAGCTGTAGCGTAACAAGATAAGCGGGACTGGTTTTTGTTTCATATCCGTCACAAAACTGCAAAATGCGGCGTCATTTCACATTTTCAAGGGACGCTACTTACATTTCTGGAAACTGGACGGCTCTGGATTTCTGGAATACGGATCTCCACCTCGTAGACAGTCTTATCTTGCAGAAGTCAAAAATTTATCGACCTACGCCAACGCTTTCACTGTGGAAATCTACCTTTATCGAAGGCTTCTCGTACGCCAGACACACTTCCAAATGACGCCACGAGAATTCTAGATTTGGGAATTGCTTGCTGGTTAGGATTTCTGCTTAAACTGATTGCTGATTGTCCTTCCTACTCGTAATAGGCGCTATTCTCGCTGGGCGAAGCTGCGCACATAAGAAAATCAGCCCCAAAGTAAATCGCACTTGAACGAATTCTTCTGGTGGCCTATCTGCTCCACCTGGACCTTTTAACACCTGGAAATGTACATCCACAGATACACAAGACACTTGTGAATAACGCTACACCCAATTGGAGTAACTAAGAACTTTTTTATTTATGATTTTACATGATAATTGGGGAGCTCAATTTGGCCCCCAACAAAACATTTTCAAGCTTGTTTAGTTGTTAAAAATAGAAGACACGCTGGTCACCTAGCAACTAGATATTCAAATGTTTATAAAGGAAATTAAAATTGATAACATTTTAATCTTATGGACTACAGTTTTGATGTCATGTCTTTACCTAACCAATAAGATTGTCTTTTTCTTGGAATAATTGTTACAACACTTGCTCTGCTTTTAAATAACTTTTGTTTATAATGCACTGATACACATTGAGTTTATTTAAGGTCTCACGAATTGTCTTTCGATCGGTTGCGTTCCATTTTCACTGCTCTTTGCAATAATTATTTTGCTAATACGGTTTCATGTACCTTTCAGCTAATCTGCCTTTTTCTGGCTTTTACAGTTTTACTACATAACGCTCATATTCTTTCTGTATTTAACAAATCATTTTCTATCAGTTACAAATTCAATTGCATTAGCCCTTCCAAAAATTTATCATATCTGAACTCTGATTGTAACCCTTCTGTAACCTGCTTTGTTTTATGCTAACCTCTATCCCTCAAATAATTAGTTACTGCTGCTCACATTAAGTGCACTTATTAATGTAAAGTACTGACTATTTTGCAATAGCTAAAATATTTAATTCTGTGCTCATGTTGACCTTATTAATTTAGTTAATTAGGCAATCAGAATTTCTATGGGCAGTGAACCATCACAATATATATCTTAATAAACATTCGAGAGAACGAACGCTAAGGAATGATGTTGACATGTAATAGAAATTACTGCCAGTGATAAAATCATTTTTCAATTTTTACACTGTTTTACTGAGGAAGGCTAATTTTTGACAGTTTTGTACAAAATTAGAAAACTGTTAAAATAAGAATAAATATGTATGTTTAATCATTTTAATTCTATATACACGTAATTTAGAAACAACTGAGTTTACCCACTATTATTTTGTATACCTGTAGTGCACAAAAATGTTTAAAATACATTTTAATGCAAAAAACTTTACTGTTATTATAGGATGTTGTCTGAAACAGCATTTGGTCTTCATATGTTTACATCAGTGCTTTATTGTCATCAAATCGTACAATTGTAGAGCAAATATATTTATTCATTTTAATACAGGAATTGATCCAAATAATCAATAAGGACGGACTGATTGCCTTTTCTAGGATAGGTGGTGCTGAGGATGCCGCCAAAGAACCGTAAGAACAAGTGCAACACTAAGCCTAGAAGGCTAAAGGTGGTAGAAGAAGAAAAACTGAAGATACTAGAAGAAAAAAGGTTAAAGGTAGTCAACAATCCCTTGATGTTGAAACAGTCTCTTTTCCTATCATGGACGTGTTAAGCTTGTGTCATATAAAAATCATCATTTTCTGAGAGTTATAGTGATAAAATGAGTATTTTGTAGATGCATATTTGTCTTTGTAACATCTCCTTCTAATTCTTTCCGTTCTCTAACCTCTATCTAGGTCTTCTGGAATTCAATATTTTCTTTCCCTCTGTTCTCTTTACGCAGACCCCTTGTTGTATACCCCACTTTCAGGTTTTGTACTTCTTCATATCAGCCTTTGCTCGGGCGTCCTGTCTTTCTCCTTTTCCTTGGCTGTCATTCCATTGTCGCTTCGGGAGTCTGTCCGTAACGCGCCTCCATTTTTAAATGTCGTCAGTAATGACCTTTCGTGTATCCAGTACTTTGGCATATTTCTATATTTCTGATATTTTTGGGGGACATTTTTGCTACTCTTCTCAAATAGGCGAATTTTATTACTTTTAGTAGGAATGCTGCCAAATATAATATTATTATAATGCCACGCTTTGAACTAGAGATGGGCGCGTGAGTGATTTTTCGCTCACGTCACGCACGTTTCACGCTGGCTTTAAACAGTCACGTTCACGCACGTTCACGCTCACGTTCACTCACGTTCACGGCGTGACACGGCACTCACGACGTGACACGCAGCTTTTATTTCAAAATTTAAATTCAGATAGAACAGAATGTTCAAATTTAAAACCAATGAAAAAACCCTAAAGAGAACTAAAAATATGTTTTGCACCGGACATAATTTACGTGATATGTTGCAATCAAAATAGTTGACATAAAAAGACAAAAATGAAAATTTACTACAATAACTTCGACAATGGATAAATACTGATTTCTCGCAAATATATTTCTTGCAGCTGTCTTCAAAGACATTATTTTTAATACTAAAAGCTGTCATTGGAATTGACGTTTCCTTTATTGGTATGAGTACAGAAGGTATATGTTGCTAGGCAACACTTTTAATTCGTAGGTTTGAAAGTACTTTTACGTACAAGGATCAACATTTTCAGCGTTAAGGCGAGTATACAAAAAAAACATTACTTTTATTAGAATAATAAGTTCATCTACACAAGTACACAATAAATTGGTTTAAAAATAAAACGTAATTAACATTTTCAGTGTTAAGTCGAGTATACAAAACAAAACATTAGGTACTTTTCTAAAAATAGGTTCATCTACACATCTACACAATACATTTTTGGTTTAATAATAAAACGTAATTAACATTTTCAGGGTTAGCCGAGTATAAAAAACAAACCATTACTTTTATTAGAATAATAAGTTCATCTACACATCTAAACATTAAAATGTTGATTTAAAAATAATATGTAATCAACATTTTTAGCGTTAAGTCTAATTCTACGCTCATCTAAATTTCGCCCAGCTGTAGAAAATACTCTTTCGCTTGTAGCGGAACTTGCCGGTATGTTTAAAATTTCTCAAGTTTTTTTAACAGTGGCGTATTTACACTGTTTTTCCAAAATCCTAAAATGTCATCTACATTTCTGTTTCAACATCATCCTAATTACATGTGTCATCGTCAGAGCTATCTCTAAGTGTAGAAAGATAAGAATCTGATGCTGATGTACCAGTTTTGAGTCGTTTGCTATGTATTTCATCATTATCATCTATAGTTTTATTTGTATTATAATCTTCTCTTTTATGTGAAGGTATGAACTTTAAGGATTTATAATTAGGGTCCAAAAATAAAACCACATAATGTAACTTGTTTAGCACAATTTGTGATTTAATGATTTAAAAGTTGCTGCACCCTGCAGTTTTTTATTCGTTACTAAATATTTAACGTGAAATTAACGTGAAACGTGAATCACGCCTTGGAAATTTTCACTCACGTTCACTCACGTTCACGTCACGATTTTCAAATATTAGTCACGTTCACGACGTGACACGCCGTGACACGACGTGACACGACTGTTTTCACGTCACGCGCCCATCCCTACTTTGAACCATATAGTCCATTTACTAAAGGAAAAAATTTCTAACTTCGTTGACTCAAAACCGATTTTGAACATTTTTTTTTTATTATTTCGGAAAAAGTATATAGAAAAATTCCCCATAGGTGAGAAGGTGTGCTTTTTATTTTTTCAATTGTTATTAATAAATTAGTGTTTTTAATATATTCTTAATTAAAAAAAATTCTAACTTCTTTATTTATTTAAACCATTGCCTGACATTTGATAACATAAGGTTTTTGGGTTCACAGATTACGAATCTGGCCTCAAAATTGGTCTAAAAACAAAAATGGCGTCTACAAAATGGCGTCGAAGGTCTAATTTTTTATTTTCTTTTTTTAATTTTTATTAGATGCCTAGGGGTTTTTGGGGTCGCTGATTACGAATTTAACATTAAAACTCAACTAAAATAAAAAATGGCGGATCTAAGATGGCGAAAAAGCTTAATTTTTTTTTATTCGGACTTTAGTTTTTAGCTATACTATCTGGTTTTTAGGGTCGCTGATTTCAAATTTTATGTTAAAATTTATCAAAAATGAAAAATAACTTCTTTAAATCGGCAAAATAGCTTCATTTCTGAATTCCGCACGTTGCCTCATATCTAGGGATTTGGACACATTAATTATAAATGTAGCATTAAAAGGTAAATTTTTATTGTGTACGATTATTATTGTTATTATTTAATAAACATTATATAAAAATAAAATTCTAAATTGTTAAATTAACTCAAATTTAAATAGATTAAATACATTTAAATATAACATATGAATACATATAAATTCCAACGCCTAAAAATGTGTTTTCTATGACCTCTTTGTACAATTTCCAAAAGATATTTCGGAATTAAAAGATTTTTCTGTTTGTGACCGACGGAGGAATGTTATTACATAAAAACAAATGGCAACTTGTTCAACAGTATGGTGCAATTTTAGATATATTAATTTTATTGTACGTAGTTATGGAAAAAACAAGTGTTTTTGTCGATTATCAGAAACATAGAATAAAATCTGCTGAAAGAGACCGACGTCTAAAAACGAAAACTGCACCAGATACTCGATTTGAAAGAGACAGGTTTTTAAAGTGGTATCAAGAAAAAATTCTGGCAAATGTCTTTCATGTCGTTTTATTAATTTTTTAAAAGAAAATTTAGCTGCAAATAATATCCTTGCTGGACTTCTTCTAAAAGCCTGCAATTTCCGCATCCCAATAAATTGTAGTGAGCATGTTCTTTCTGTACATGCTTTAACTGGATGTAACACTTCAGCATGTTTTAACAGAAGAAATAATCTTCTTCTTCTTGTTCAGGTGCTTATCAGATTTCGTATGTTTGCCATTAACACGGCTATCTTCACTTTATTGGTTGCAATCCTAGATAACTCATTGGATGATTTCGCATACCACGCCTTTAGGTTTTGCAACCAAGATATTCTTCCGCGTCCTGGTCCACGTTTGCCATATATCCTGCCTTGTATAATAATAGATTGTAGTAGGATGTACTTATTCTCATTCCTCATTATTTGTCCGAAGTATTGGAATTTGCATATCTTGGTGTTGTCCATGATCTCTCTACTTTTTTTTTTCATTCTCTCTAGGACTTTAATATTTATTACACGGTCTTTCCATAATATCCGCAATATTCTCCGGTATAACCACATTTCAAAGGCTTCGATTTTTTTGGTGATTGTTTCGTTAAGTGTCTAGGACTGGACCCCATAGAGCAAGATGGGAAAAATGTAGCATCTTAGCATGCGAGTTTTGGTGTCAAGGTGCAGATTATGGCTTTTGAATATAGTTTAATATATTGAAGACGTATAAGGATGAACAAGACGAATAGGACCGGCACCTTATTAAAGATCTACATGGATAAGTCCTAGTAAATGAAGCAATGGCTATATGTTCAGGAAAGAAGAAATTTGTCAAAATATTTGAAAATAGCAGTGATTTGCAAGAGACTGCAAAAATTTATATAAAAAATTTTGGTATAAAATGTATGCTTGCAATGTATGGTGCAAAGAAAGGTAACTGCTTAAACTCTTACAGAAATGTTTAAGTGATTGAACGTTTTTTATTATTCATATACCGCAAGGAAAATGAGATTACAGACAATACAATACATATATTTTTTAAATAAAAACATTTTGAATTTTGGGTTTGATTCTTTTATTAAGGCGTCTACTAAAAAAGTAGCGTTAATTAGCATAATTGTGCCCTACGATGGATCCAGCAGAACAACATTGAAAACACGTGTATTTGCAAACACAGTTGTGGCTGGGAAACCAAGATATTTCAACTGAAGATTGGGGTTGGAAATATGATACAGGAAAGTGTTTTCCAATCCTAATGACACAAGAACCAGATCCACAAAACATCTTCAAAATTATTTTTTTGCAACTACAAAACTAGTTGCGGGCCAGCTTGTGGGTATAGGAAAAGTGGCCTTTAGGGCCAGCGGCTTGCGGTGAATGTGGCGGAAATAGTTGCCTTAATTCACGACCGGCAGTGTCAATGGAAAAAGTAGAGGAAGAAGAAAATAAAGCTAAATAATTTTGTTTTTTGTTGTTAAATGTATCTTGGGTTAATTTTAATAAATCAATTAAATTATAATATCTTGAATACTCATTTAACTCTTCTATCATTTGTTTCCACCATTTTTCAGACACCGTTTTCCATTTTTGATAAATTTTAACATAAAATTTGGGATGAGCGACCCAAAAAACTTCTAGGTATTGGTATCAGAAATTTAAAAAAAATTACCCCTTTCCGCCATTTTGGATCCGTCATTTTTTGTTTTAGTTAAGTTTTAATGTCAAATTCGTAATCAGCAACCCCAAAACCTCCCAGACTACTAATAAAAATAAAAAAAAAATAAAATAAAAAATTAGACCTTCGACGACATTTTGTTTTTAGACCCATTTTGAGGCCAGATTCGTAATCTGCGACCCCAAAAACCTTATGTTATCAAATTTCAGGCAATTGTTTAAATAAATCAAGTAGTTATAAATTTTTTAATTAAGAGTATATTAAAAAAACACTTATTTGTTAATAACAATTGAAAAAATAAAAAGCACACCTTCTCACCTATGGGGAACTTTTCTATAAACTTTTACCGAAATAATAAAAAAAAAATGTTCAAAATCGGTTTTGAGTCAACGAAGTTAGAACTTTGGCGAGTTTTTAGCGTTTAGAAAATGGACTAATAGTTATATGCAAAATCAAAAATCACTATTTCTGATTTACAATATACAGGACGATTCAAAAGGTACCGTCCAAATTTAAAGGTGTGATGTAAGATACTACAAGAAGCAAAATATGTTAATAAGCCCATATATTATTTCCAACCGTTATCTAGTTACAGAGGGTTTCTTTGTTTTTATCGTTGGTCTGTTAAATCAAGTCACCTAGGATATTAGTTAATAATAATAATAATAATAATAATAATGGTCGTTTATTGAAGGAGATCTGTACCATCTCAAAATATAAATACATTAAAATATTTTAACAAAATACATATTTTTTTTTTACAAAATAACAAAATAACAATATTTTTTGGAAGTAAGTCACAGTCACCTTCAAAAGGGCGAAGTTCAGATTTATGAAAAAGCAAATTTTCATAATCTGCTCTTACACTTAACCCTATTGCTTCGTTTACTAAAAATACGTCTTGAGAGGATATGAAAAAATAACATTTAAATTTAATTTTTAAGTAAATTTAAAATATAAAAAAGTTAATTTAATGACGTGCAAATACGAATGAGAATATTTGTGTAATGCGTAATAAAGAATCAGCTGTATAAATTTAACTATGATGAGAAGAGATTATAAGAAAACAAAAAGAAACAAAAACATTATTTTTGATTTTTATAAATAAGGCTAGTAAGCTGGTGTCTGAATGTGGAAACTTTAAGTGTTTTTAGAAATTCCGGCAAGGTGTTGTAAACATTACTGATGGTATATGAAAACGATTTTTCAAATAAATGAGATTTATGGATTGGAGGTGTGATAATGCTTTTTTTTCTTACATTCACTTTGTGAACATTGTATCTAAATTTTACTTTATTAAACAGGTAAGTTGGTTGCTTAGTAACTATAACTTTATGAAACAGAACTGATGAATGCAATATTCTTCTATTATACATATTAAGCCATTTAGCTTCAATTAATGTATGAGAGATGCGATGAAACTTTTTGATACCATATACAAGCCGAAGACAAGAGTTCTGCATTCGTTGAACTCTTTTCACATCATAGCTATCGATGCACGGTCCGTACACAACATCACAATGATTAAAATGGGACAATACAAGGGATTCACATAACAGTATCTTTAATTTACTAGTTAAACAAAATCTTTGATTAAATATCAACTTCAAATTAATATAAGCTTTACGTAATAAATGACTAATATGTTGAGAAAATTTTAAATCTTCATCTAAGATCAGACCAAGATTTTTTGCACTTTCTTTTACAAGCAAAACCTCATCTCCAACCTTAACAATCACGTCCTGTTTAATTAAATTTCTAGCTTTACGTTGGCCAAATACCATAACCACAGATTTTTCTGCGTTAATTTTTAGACAATGTTTTTCAGATATTTCAACAAGAGCATCAATATCGGATTTAATGAAATTATTAGTTTGCGCAACATCTTCAGGTTTAAAATCGATTTGAAGTTGTGTATCGTCGGCATATAGGTGATACTTGCAGTGCTTAACATAATTTCGGAAATTGCATGTGTACAGTGAGTAGAGTAAAGGTCCTAAATTTGAACCTTGAGGCACGCCAGCCATAATTGGTAAAGGAAATGAGGTTTCCCCATTTAAAATGACTTTCTGAAAACGATTTGTAAGGTACGACCGCATGAGTTCCACAGCGCCGGCAGCAAAACCAATAAACCGCAAGATGCTGAACAAAATTTTATGGGAAATAGTGTCAAATGCTTTTGAATAGTCTAACATGACTAAAACGGATGTTCTGTCTTTATCAGCAGCAGACAGTATATCATCAGTTATGTTCAGGAGAGCAGTAGCACAGCTGTACCCCTAACTAACGCTATTTTTTTATAAGCGAAGGTGTTTCAAGCTTGAAGTATTGTTGTTTGCTAAGTGTGGTAAAGGTAACAGATATACCCAGCAGGCACACGAACCTTTAAAATATGTCAAAAAAACGTTGACATAGTTGCAGAAACGTTATTCGTTGAAAATTAAACGATGAATTTTAGTCAAACAGTTAATGTCATTGTCTTAACCTAAATTAGACGTTGATTTGTAGTAATTCTTTTTACTATTTACGTAACTATGTCGTTAATTAAACGCGTTGGCTACGACGTTTACTTCACGTGTTTATATGACGCCGATATGTCGTTGACTTTACGATCTTTTTAGACTACCAATTAATGTAAAACGTAGATATTACGTTGTACATACACGAAAATTTAACATTTTCTGTATTACATTAAAATAACGTAAATATAAACATTTTTTATAGTTGTAGTCGATTCTTAAGGTCCATATAACATTGTTACAACAACGTGGTAATAACGTTTTTGCATTACGATTTGACTTGAAACGTAGACATCGTGTTTATAAAAGCACGAAAACGACCAATTAAACCGCGTTACGCAGTATGCTGTCATCCGTTGTCTTTCTTTGTCTGGTGACCTGAATTCACTGTTTAGGTCTCCATTTGTATCGATGATAAACTCTGCAAATCTGTGAGTTAGAACGTTGTGTGTTTATTATTCCAGTTTGGCATAAGGCTAGCAGAATAGGTTCCATTAGAAGAATATATGATGTGTGTCCTATGTTCTACTAAGCTTAATTTGTTTCCCATTTAAGATAAAACAGCTGTCGACTTTGAGTGGAACTACACTGTGTTGAAGCAGCTACCCGATCTGGTTTGAGATGTTGTTTATCAACTGAAGTCGTCATTTTATACCATTAGGCTTGAACAATAGAGATTATTCAGAAGAAAGTAACTTCCTTCTCTCATTAATACTTGACGTAAATAAAATGTAAATTTTACATCAAATAAAACGTCGTTACAACGTAAAAAACAAGTTGATGTAATTGAAACGTAACGTGTCTATAACGTTAGCACCTAACTAAAAACTGACGTTAATAAAATGTCGTTTTAAAGTATACAGTACGTACATGTTCCGTTGAAAAGGCAACGACGTTACAACGTTAACATATCGGTAAGAATTGTACAATAGCATGACGTTCAATAGACGTCGGCCTGACATCGAAACTTAAAAAACACCTTAAATAGTCAACTACAATGTCGAAAACCTACGTGTTTAGGATCGTACTATACCGTACACAGATAATGGTCTCGTGACACTTGGAAGTTTATACAGGGAGTTTATTATAACGCGCAGTATGTGTAAATGCGTTTATTTTAAAATGCAATATGGAAACGTTACTGAGTATGTAAAAACGTAATATATTGTACGGGAGAAGGACTTCTGTTGATTAAATAGTATAAAGACTTCAGTTGGCTGCAAGTATGTAGGTTATTACATGCCCTGTTGTTCATTCTGATGCTTCTTTTTCAATAAAATTACTGTTCAAATATTGCATTTTAAAATAAACGCATTTACACATGGCGTGGCGTACCGTTAGAAACCACTAGTAACAATCAAGTCCTTATCGAAACGGTAATGCCACATTACGCGTTATAATAAATTCACTGTATAACGGTCATCTTATGTTTCAACGTTAGTTGAACGTGTCTGTGCACACTGGGTAGCTAACTAAAATCCGTCGAATATTGCATCTTCTTAATCCAGGCAACAGCCTAGCTCCTTACTACAACATGCACCCCACAAAATATTTAAGGGCGGGTTTAAAATTTGTGGGAAAGCAATCAGCGTGCAACAGGGTTGGCCCAGCCGGTTTTTACGTCAATCTCATATCGGACTAGCAGACCTGAGTATATTCTAACCGGGTCTAGGACAACTCGGCGCCGCCATCTCGGCGCGGGACCAGCTCGGCGCCGGGACAACTCGGCGCGGAGCCATCTCGGCGCCAGCCAACTCGGCGCGAGGCCATCTCGGCGCCGAATTTAAATTCGCAAACTACAGTGTGTTCTACGTAAGAAAATTATTATAAACAAATAATAAATAAAGTGATCACCAAAAAGCT